>OY783225.1:102762708-103383750 GCA_963678685.1 Patella ulyssiponensis
CCCTTGAGAAAGTTTTGGTAATTGCTGTATCCAAGAGTCATTTTCTGGTATAGTTGCGGGAATAAATACCTTCTCCCGGCGACTGAAATATACATGGCTGTACATGTAATATGAGTTGCTGAAGACTAATCACCGCCGTATGCAGAATTTCAAATTAGATAAAAAAAACAACCGTGTTTCGAGATGATAAGATGTGATTCGCATCGGGCATAAGTAAGCAAAATTGACAATATTTTTCATCAGATCAACGACTACTTATTGTTATTTATAATATTTCTACCACATCCAACTACAGTTAAACATATTATAATCTTACTTGGAACGGGTATAAATCATTGTATTTAAAATTGAGGGATAAGAACGCCATTTTAAACGGGTGTATTCGGTGTATGTCGGATAAAAACAACGCTTCAATAATTATAACGCGAATATTTGGAGTTGGGCGATGGTTGTGCCACTACTTGACTTCTGTAAGTTTAATTGGTCATATTGGTCAGATGTTACGTGCATGTATAAAGACTCTGAGTTTGCCATTTGGAACTAAAGGCACCCAATCGTAGCTGAAAACAAACATCAGTAAATCTCAACATTTTTAGCTACGTTCTCGTAGCTAACTTTCAATTGTGAGGCGGTGAATCGAAAAGTGTGAAATGGCCAGTGATAAATGAGATGGCTCGAAAAAATGTGGGTTGGCAGATGTCACCTTTGCCGACCGCTAGATGACTAGGAATATTGGAGCCGTTGCGACGTAGAATTTAATCTTAATTTACGAGCTAGAATTGAATAAAAGCCATCAATGTACTTCAGATTCAGATCCAGTGGTTTCAAGAATACAGATCCAGGAATATTTGGGGTAACTGAAGCAGGCCACAGACGCCGTACGACGTGCATAGCGAACTGACTATTTGTTCTTGACAACACCCAACCCCACCCTCTACACGTTCAATTGTTTTGTCTCTTGTTTGGGTGGGTGTGACCTGTATACATCGTTCAAAACCGCTTTTACGACATTGAACTCTCACAAAGATACACTGAACTAACCGTGTTGACAAAGCGCATAACTTTGGAAACTACCGTCGGCAATTGTCGCCAAGCTACCAAACTTCATAACAGGAACGCTGCAAATTTGTGTTCATTAGTTCAAAGATTTCCCAGGTAGACAAACTCTCGGAATACCATTATGGCTCGCTGCACTGACGGTCCCAACCCAAATGTGAATTTAGTTTCGACGGTGGTGAATAGTAAACCAATCAATGATAAAATGGTAAAAAAAAAGTCGGACGAGGAAAGATGAAAACAATATATGCGTCAACATAAAATGGATACTGTTGCTAGACCCCCACACACGAGAAGCACAAGTCCACTATTGGCCTTTGGTAATTGTTGACCCCAAACAAACAAAAGGCAAAACAAAGAAGCTACCTACTTTCAGGGGTTTGTGGTAATTGTTGATGAAATGTTGAGGTAGAGTTTTGTTGGTGCTGGGTTACTACTATATCAGATGATTGATAACATGGTGGCAGGGTTGGTGTTGGTGGTCGTTGTGGTGAGTTACCGTCTTCAACAGTTGATATAGACAGCAAAGTTAGCGTTATAGTGACTGTTGTTGTAACTACTATCACAGCAGCTTGACCTATCCAACATCTACGGCTATATCTTAATCCTGAAAAAAAAATTAATGTTTTTTTTCTTATTCACATAGTATAGGTTTGATACCTTGACTGTTCAGTGATTTCATTCCCTATATTGGATGTGCTTTGAAAACCTTGACTGTGTCAGATGATTTGCCTATAATTTCATAACATTTCCAGCGATTGCTTTACTCATTTCAGCATGTGCTGTGAAAACGTTTAGGGGTTGGGTTTAGCTGAGTCAACAGATTCCTTATCATCTGAATCAGCCTATTGACTTGCTAATTTACCTTTCAAATGACATCTCAGTTGTGAACCGAGCCCAAAACCATGATGTTATACCTTTAAAGATTGAGATGCGACTTGGTCGAAAAATACACCAAAGTTTATGACAATGGCAACGGGCTTGTTAATCAACACGTCTACCCTTGTTTAATATCAGGTCCAAGACTGATCTCCATTCTTGGGGGTCAACAGCATTCAAAGTATTACCAACAATTACCGGTGTTAACGATATGCACATTCTACACATAATATCCAAACTTTAAAGGATCTCATAAAAAATGGAACAAATTTTATGGATAATTGAAAGTATGCAAAAGATGGTCCTACTAATCGCCTACAAGAACAGCAAATAGCGACTTGTTTTTTGTGGTTGTTTTTTATACTGGAGTATAATTTTGTCCTTTTTTTCCTGATAACTGTGACGCTATTGATTAGAAGGACCGACCCGGTGTCTTTTGGGGATTTCATCTTAAAATACGTAGCCGTAAAATATAGAGGAAAAAAGAAAAAATTTCCACCATGTAAATAATTTAAAAATACAACACGTGTTGATGTGTAATAAATAATTATAGTAGGGTTATAAAACATAATAAAAACGTAATTATACAGCAATAAAAAGCATAGGATGGCAGCTTGCTATAAATTACCGTATTCGATGTAATCAACTATCTTGTCCCTGGGGAGCCGCGGTAGCTCATATCAGTGGGTAAGACGCTGGTTCGCTAACCAGGTGGTTTCCGGTTCACTTCCGGTGTTGGACGAGAAAGTTTTCTGGAGATTTTCCGGTGTGGTGTCCCCTTGTCGGTGGAGCGGAACAGATGACCTCTGAGTCTGGCATGGAACAGTGTCTAGTCGTTCGGACGGGACGCAAAACCGAGGTCCTGTGTCCGGGAAAAGTTCCCTCATAGCACACTGAATGGTGTATGCCAGTTATCGGTGCAGAGGAGCAGGAGCAGGAGCAGGAAGTTTATCCCCTATTTCATTTTAAGCCCTGTTCCCGCGAGTGTCCTCTTTCTATTTTTGGAACTTTAAATAACGCTCCCAATTTCCCCCATTCTAATCGTAAATTCCCCTAACTGTTTTCTATTTATTTTTGAAACTTAGTAAACGAACCCAACCCTTTTGTCGTGTTTTAAACTTTTGTAAATACGTTCAATTGTTTTCGTTTCTTTTATAATTAAACTTTGTAAGCGCCCTGTGCCTTTGTGGATTGAAATTAAGCCTTCACATCAGATGTTGCTATCATTTTAATGAGGTAATGAAGATATTTTAAAGGAGCTAAATCACTAACATTTGGATCCAAGAAATTGACACAAGTGGGTCGCAACGCATATCATACTCTTATATGAATGTATATAAACTTATTTACATTCAATGGTTTCCGTTTTTACTCTAATTTCAAATCAGTTATGTTCGGCGAAATGAGCCAGCAGTGTCAATCGAATGCAAATTTCTAGCGTCCAGTTATTCCAGTCTATATGAGCGGTGCAATATGTCAAGCCTTGTTTCTCGAGTCTCTTGCTAGAACTGGGGCTGAAAGGCCCAGTTTGACTTAAATATTGGATATCAGAACGCAATCTTTTTCCGGTAGGACCACATCATCAATTTTGATTTAGATTGACAAATAATTCGTGTTTTCAATGTTGAAGATTGTGGATGATATTGAGTAAGAGACTTAGCTACTTTGAGCTGTTTATCATTTATTATTCTGCCTCCGTGCCTTACAAAACGGAATTGTCATGATTTACTTCATTTTTCACACTAATATTACCTTCAAAATATTTGTTTATAATTTTTCGATCTATGAAATAAAATGGGGTTTACCGTCCCACCTTTCTTCACCGACTGGCTAATGAAGACAGGTCAAGGACTCGGTTTGTGAAAGTAGTTGTTACTTTAAATACGGTATGTCAAGGTCTTAATCTTATCTGGATGTTCATGTGTATTTAATTATTTTGTTTTTACTCGTCAAATTTCTGCGGATCCCACGATTTCCTACCACAAAATGTCCATTAAGCGAATTATGGAATTAAAATTGAAACATGTTAGTGTCGAATAACGTTATCCCCCTCTCTCCCCCCCCCCCTCTCTCTCTCACTCTCTCTCTCTCTCCTCTGCCCCTCCCTGTCTCCGTTGTATTGTAAGCTTTGATATCTCCTGTAGATAGCCTACCCTGTATGTATAAATGTCATTAGATTTATGAAAGTGGTTTGTGGACTTGACTTGTTTCTGTACCGTAAAGACCCTACTGATATGTGTTAACTGTCATAAACAAGACAGATCTTTAAGACGATCAGAGGGAGTAATGTGATTTACACAGTCCACTAAAAACAAACTAGGTCATTAAAAAAAATTCTTAAGTTATCCATCGTTCCTTAATTCCCGGGGTGGTGGGGTCGAATGGTTGGCACGTGTGCGCTGTATCATTAGGTCTAGATCTGTCAATGAGTCTACTGGCGTGATTTCGATTCCCCGGTTGTACGTGACAAGTAGTAGCTAGTGTCGCCTGTCAAACCTCGTGGGTGTTCTCCTGGTCTTCCGGTTTCCGCCCACTACTAAAGACCCCTACGCGCAAGCGGGTTGTTGGAATAAAATTGAACCATATGTTAGTCCCGAAATGACCTAATTTGTATCGAGAGCACTTTAAACCCCATTTCTCTCTCTATCCTTACTTTCCCACCCCGGCTAGATGATAACTCGACACACCCATTTGACTAAACTCCAGATAGGATCAATAGATATCACGTCATATTGATAAAGACGAGAGTATCATCGTCAAAACGTTGCATGTTAATAAACCAGTAATTGTTAATCCATAAATAGTGTTAGTGTATTACTGTTCAATTACTAAATGCCACTTAAAGAAGTAAAGAAGGTCATATTATTCGTCATGATTTTTGACTACTAAACAGTAAACACACACTTTTTTATCCGTTTTACAGACATTTTGTTCAACTTCGCTTTAACTTGCTGTTTTTTCTTGTTTTGTATTTGTTGTATCCCATCCGATCTATCAGGCACTTTTCCGTGTACCGAAATAAAAGGGTAGATGATGATGAAAACTGGCGCGTATATGTGAGTACAATTCTTTTCGTGTATAGCTATACAGAAGGAGAAATGGGTTTCAACGTCCACTCGACACGAACTATGTTATTTCGGGACTAACACATGGTTCAATTTTATTTCAACAATTCGCTCGTGCGTAGGGGTCTTTCGCAGTGAGAGGAAACCGTATGACCCGGAGAAAACTCACAAGGTTGGACAGACGACCCTACTCCTTGTCACGTACAACCGGGAAAACGAAACCACGCCAGTTGGCTAAATGGCAGACCTTATGACTATGATACAGCCCACACGTGCTAACGATTCGGACATCCAACCCCCGGGTAAAGCTATAACTTGATAATATAAATGTTTAAGTTTACCTTAATATTTTCCTCTGTTAACTGTGAAATAGTATGCTGCTATATGATTATAAATAATATTTGAAAAAAAAACTAAAGCCCATTACCTCTCATTATTAGTTGGTTGTTTTCGCGTGTTGAACGTACAACGTCCACCACATGTATATCACCTGTATATCAGAATATATTTCCTACCTGCTCGTTCGTCTACATCATATATCCATCAAAACATTAAAACTGTGACAGGTAATGTTCTCTCCCTTTCCTATGTCCGCGTATTTATGGCTAGCAAAAACAGAAACACATTATTTTGTTTCTGTTTTTTTTACAGGCAGTTTTTTGTATTAATCGTGAAATACATTTATTTATTTGTTTTTGTGTTATATCATTTATCCTAATTTAAATAATAAAACATCTCTGATAGAGATTATCATCGCTCCAAGATGTTGTGTATATCGATAATTAATAGGCTTACCCGAGACATAAAATGGTTACACGTTGTCTTTTTATCGCACATTTTTGGCAGATTATTTATTCCAGTTGGCTGGAATATAAAAATTATCATCTATTTGGCGAAAAAAATTGAAAGCCAGTGCACGCCCTGGTCAGTGGTCGCCCGTATATACACGCATGACTCTGGGAGGGAGAGGGGGAGGGGTTAACCCTTCACTTGACACGAACAAGGTTATTGCAGCAATTCGCTTGCGCGTAGGGGTCTTTAGCTGTGGGTGGAAACCACTAGGTTGGACATGCTACCCTACTCGTTGTCATGTACTAGAGCGGAATCGAACCGACGCCACTTGACTAAATGATAGACCTTCCAGGTGGGGATCCAGGATTTTTTGCAGGGGGGGGGGGTCTAGGTTTGATAATTGCTTAACTTATTGCGTTCAACCGATAATTTGGTAAATTAGATTCAATTTGGTTCATTCTGACGTATTTCCGGAAGGAAAATTCCAAAATAACAGGTCTAAATCGCCAATAAAATCGCATAAAAAAAATTTCAAGCCTGAGCAGGGGGGGGTCCGGACCCCCTGGACCCCCCCCCCCCCCTCTGGATCCGCGCCTGCCTTCTGATCTAAAGCACACATGTTAAACAATTCGACAAACCAAACCACATAATACGGCGGTTTGGTAGCTAAATCATTTTAGAGTTACGATTTTCGCTCTATGACGGTCCTCTGGTTAAACTAAAAAATCAAGACATATAGCCCCAATTGCCCAAGAAAACAAATCCGCGAATTCTACTGAGGTCTTTACCCAAATTATTATCTGTAATTTCACAACTAACGACTGGGTATTACAAATTTAAAAGCTATTAAAATTGTGAAAAGAATGTGTTTAGCATTAAAATTTGTATATCGTGTGATTAATGAGACTGGTTTATAAATTCAACATTCTCGTCTTAAAGCTACACTTTCATATTTTTAAGTTATATTTTTAAAATGTATTAAAATATTGCCTTAAAATAGATGTTATGTATAAACGGTCCTACCTTTTTAAGGAATAATCCTATTATTATTATTAATCCAATGATTCACTTTTGCCAGTGGAGAAATTGGCAAATATATCATTTTCAACTTCAAATTCAAACGTTTGGTCATGGGGGAAACAGAAAGACAAGGGAGGTGCTATGATCGTATAATAGTGAGTTGACAACCTATTGAACAAAAGACAAAGAAATAATTATATTTTGACTTTCTTAGACAATATGAAATTCTCGCTTTAAATGACACAAATAGATATTTCATACACTTATTATATATACCAATTCAGGATAATAACCCAGATAAAAGTTAAATACAGAGTTTAAGACCATACAGGACTCCATAAAACAAATGTATAAAAATCCAACCACTACAACTATGATAAGCAGTGGCGTAAAAGGAAGATTGAGGGGCACTTGGGTGAAAGTACTATTGTGGGGGGGGGGCATTGTCAATTTTTGTTTTTTTAACTTTAATAATATCAGAATTAGTATATGAATGTTTTGGGGGCCCCTTGCAATTTGCCACCCTCACCCTCATCCATTGGGTGTGACGCCACTGGTAGTAAGTTATTGCCATTAAAAGTTCCATTTGGCTGCTGTCATCTTAATCCCAATTCTGTTATCTTTTCGGTCCTACTCAGGGGCGGATCCATAAATTTTTGCAGGAAGGGATCTCCAAATTACGTAGGTATACATCTAAGTTTTTTAAAGAGAGAAATCCAACACTCTATTTGACGTCAGTTTTTGTTATGAATTAATGTATTAATAAACTGGCTGTGACTTAATGGAGAATCAAGAAAGCGTACTACGTTCCCTCTGTAATACAATGAACGAGCGTTTTGCAATGAAAACCATGAAAAACTTTCTCCTCGGTGCAAACCTTTTCTCCAGAAACCACCGCAGAGAAAAGGTTTCCACCGCGGAGAAAAGGTTTCCAACGCAGAGAAAAGGTCTCCACCGCAGAAAAAAGGCGTCCACCGCGAAAACAAGTTTCCACCGGGGAGAAATGGCTTACTATGCGAAACACTAGTCCATTGTATTGCAGAGTGAATCGTTCTCATATGAGGTAAATTTCGAAAAAAGGGTATAAAATGACGAATGCTGTCCTTAATGGGCGTTTTGTCGCAATAAACATCTTAATATTTTATCTTATCGCTTACATATACATTTAATAATACAAATTACGTAGAATATATCAACATTACTTTTTTCCGGGTATTTTCATTTTTGGAGTTATTACAAATTTGGAATTATTTGATTACGTCGAAATAAACAAACACGCATTAGTGCAAACTGATCCCGCAGTGAATATTCGCTTGGCCGCTACAATCACTGATAAGCATGACATCGACGAGGCTTAATAAGTACGGCATATTAACTTTTTTACTCCGACAAATTAAATTCTCAAACATTTTTTTGAGGTAAAAGAAAAATAAATAAAGACGTTTGAAGTATTTGAAGTTAAAAAATATTTCCTATTTAGTGTAAATGGGTATTAAAACGAGTAAAATGCATCATTTTGCCCGAAGCAGTTAGGTGTTAAGTAAACATTGCACGAACAGTTGAGCCAATGACTGGCGCGGTGAGCAGTCAACGCACGTGCTATGGACACTTATCTGTTACAGAGATAATTCGTAAGTAATTCTCTGTGAAACAGATTGGCATTAGTGATGAACATGCCCCTTTAAATACAGCGACGATGGATGATGGTTGTATGACAATCGAGACAATATTTTGAAAGGGGGAATAACTCTAAATTTCCTGCTATTCTTCGTTGAGAGCAATGGCCAGTTTGCGTAACGTAGGGCGTCAAGGTATTAATATTTTTCGATGTCTTAGACTACCCACAACGGAAAAAACGACTAGGTATGGTATAGAAATCAGTTTTTTGTATGGGGTTTTACACTTTCGTGTGGTAACTTCACTTCTTACGTCCATTTTATAGGCCTGACCTAGTTTTTGACCCATATTTCTCTCCACAATCAAACGTCATTGACTGACTGGGTCACTGACACTGACAGTGTTGGAAGTGAAACAACCATGCAAAACACGTAGGCTATAGATGTTGTCAGTTATAGCCCTGTCATCCGAACAAATTTTGAAATAAAAGGAATAGGCCATGTAAAATACAGTCAATGGTTTTACAGTCAAGGCTATGTAATATTATGGCTGTTATTATAGTGTCTCACATGCTTGTTATTGAGGAGGATCAAGGAATACTCTATGAAATAATAAAAGTCTTTTTAAAATGTAGATACATGTAGCAATAATGAAATGTTATTTTTACAGATTATCATGTGGATGTATGATGCAAAGCACTCAGTTATTACAATTAGATCAAAATAACAACCAACATATTGACAATGTCAACACTAGGCATTTCTTCAGTTTACCAAAAGTTCTTCCACTCCCATCAGCAAGTAAAAGGAAAGACTATTCCGAGAGAAGGGTGTTAGGGTGAGTGGAAGCTGATTTTTGATTCATTATATTAACACACCACAGATGGTATTAAATTTAAGGTACTGGTAAGGTACTAGTTCAGCTCTGAACGTAGGTCTCATTACACTCGCCATTACTACGTTCAGATCCCGTGCCATTCAACCAATGTCGAAACTATAATCTGTCCCAGTCAATTTTACTGGGCAACTTTTCACGGCTAAACGGTCGCGTGTCAGTCCCCGTGAACGCCTGAACAATGTAAATGAACATCTTAGTGAGAAAATAAGACCTTGCTTACCTAGCTAAAACCAGTATGACCAACACAACACGCTTTTAAAAAATACGTCTCCGTCTGCTAGACGACTTGGCCGATGCCATTGATAGGGTAACGCACAAATTTACGAACTCAGCAATATAAGATGAAACGAAATTTTGGTAAGCCTGGGTGGGAAAATTAAAATCTTTGAAAAGCCGAAAATCTTCAGCCATTTATTGCTTTCTTTATTTCTTTATTTCAATTACAATAATTTACAATAATTTTTGTTCGTAGGCCTATGTGACGAAAAACCTCAGTCCTGTCACCCTGTGTATACAGTGGGATACCCGTAAAAGTTTCCATTGCAGTTGGAATTCGATATTAGGGTAGGCCATAGGGCCGCTGCCCTGGCAAAATGTCCCTCATAGCACCCTGTATGGAGTATGCACGTCTTCCATTAGCCCAGTTGGAGCATATCAGTAGGATGTTAAACCCCATTTCATTTCACTGTGTTAAATTAGATTCTCTTCTTTTTATACAATCAAAATATCTTTAACTGGTTCGGATGCACATTCTTTACGTAGTGGATCAAATTGTTTGGATATATGTTTTGGTTTCCATTTTTCCAGGTAAACTGTGGAGCAAATGCTGTGGCGCAAGTGGATGAGGTTATTGACTATTTTTGTACGCCCACATGGAAATGTGGTCGTATATTGTCGTCGCCCTTTCCGTCCGTCTGTCGGTCCGTCGTCCACAATTTCTTGTGAATGCTCTAGAGGCTAAAGTTGATATCCGATTGACTGTAAATTTATACACAGTGTTTATGGTCATGAGACGAAGAAGCCTATTGATTTTCAGCGATATCCAATAATTACTACCAGAGTTATGACCCTTGATCACTTTGAAAAATCTTGTGAACGCTCTAGAGGCTAAAGTTAATATCCGATTGACTTTAAATTTATACACAGTGTTTAAGGTCATGATATGAAGACGCCTTTTGATTTTCAGCAATATCCGATAATTACTGCCAGAGTTATGACCCTTGATCACTTTGAAAAATCTTGTAAGCGCTCCAGAGGCTGAAGTTTATATCCGATTGACTTTAAATTTATACACAGTGTTTAAGGTCATGAGACGAAGAAGCCTATAGATTTTCAGCAATATCCGATAATTACTGCCAGAGTTATGGCCCTTGATCACTTTGAAAAATCTTGTGAACGCTCTAGAGGCTAAAGTCAATATCCGATTGACTTTAAATTTATACACGGTATGTAAGATCATGAGACGAAGAAGCCTATTGATTTTCAGCGATATCCGATAATTACTACCAGAGTTATGACCCTTGATCACTTTGAAAAATTTTGTGAACGCTCTAGAGGCTAAAATTAATATCCGATTGACTTTAGATTTATACACAGTGTTTAAGGTCATGAGACGAAGAAGCCTATTGATTTTCAGTGATATCTGATAATTTCTGCCAGAGTTATGGTACTTGATCACTTTGATATATCATGTGGACGAAGGCCTTGAGACAAACAATCAAAACAATTCTAATTATTTCTAATAATTACTTAATGGGCTATTACTCGTGATAAGATTTTCATGTGTTGTAAATGTTCTCCTTACTGACAAAAGAAACAATGTGCGACAACCCTTGTTGACTGCCCAGACGACTTAGCTGTTGTGGGCGTATGTTTCGTTGCCTGGCAACCTATCTTTCTTTTTGTTTCCATATTTCCAGGTATACGATGGATCAAATGTACGATATAGTGGCACAAGTAGAAAAATATCCAGAGTTTGTACCTTGGTGTACGAGTTGTATTATCACCCATGCCAGACCTGGTCATTGTAAAGCTAAAATAGAAGTAGGATTTCCCCCATTAGTTGAACGTTATACATCTTCTATAACCTTAGGAAAACCTAATCTAGTTCGAGTAAGTATTTCTCTTATTCTAGAACTATTTAATAACCACTCTCATTTGAATGTCTGTTGTTAAATGGTGATGTCTCGATTCTCTGGTTGTACATGACAAGGAATAGGGTCATCTGTCCAAGGTTGTGGTTTTTCACCAGGTCATTTAGTTTGCTCCCACTGCTACAGACCCCTACGTGCAAGTGAATTATTGAAATAAAATTGAACCATGCGTTAGTCCTGAAATGACTTAGTTTGTATCAAGTGTACTGCATTTGTTTCTCTACCAGCTACACAGAATCCTTGTGGGTGATTGCGTTGGGAACGAATCTGAAAACTTTACCCAAATTATATCTTTCAATGGCACATGGCTCAGTGGGTGAGAGGTTGGCTTGCTAGCCTGGAAGTCACATGTTCGATCCCAGCATTGGCCAAGAAAGTTCATCGCGATTTTCCAGCTTCGTTCCTCCTTGTCTGTGGTACAGGACAGAGGGCCTGGCAAGTGACAGGGTATAGTCAGGTCCTGTGTACAAACTGACGTACATGTAAATGATCTCTTGGCAGTTGAAATTCAATATAATAGCAGGCTATTTTGCTGCCGTCCGGGCAAACTTTTGCCATATGCCCACCTTTATTTGCCCAGTTGGATCGGAACAGTAGGTTGTTAACCCTATTTCGTTTTATTTGAATATTTCAGTCTGAATGTACTGAAGGGAAGATATTCAACCATTTACTAACTGTGTGGAAATTTAGCCCAGGTTTACCTAATAAACCCAATACATGTACATTAGATTTTTCGGTAAGTTTACTCCACATATAACGCTTAGTCATGGCTTGGTAGTTTATGGTCGCTTGTCCCACCTGGTGGGTTTTCTCTGGGTCCTCTGGTTTCCACTCACTGCTAAAGAACCCTATGTGCAAGCAAATTATTTAAATAAAATTGAACCATTTGTTAGTCCTGAAATGACCTAGTTTGTGTCGAGTGGACGTTAAACCACATTTCTCGCTCTCTTAAACATGTATTATCTCCCTTTGATCATATTTAATGAACAGAATCAGTTTTGTGACTAAACTTTGTGTTCTAGAAATATATAGCCATTACTGTTTTATGGTAGAAGCGTGATGTGAAGTGTTGGCTAACTAAATTGTATCTCTGCCTGAAAAACAGGAGTTTTAAGACTTCAAAACTTCTATGGCATATACTAATCTGAACGACCTGATGTTTAAAGTAACGCTGTATCACCTGCATTTTTTGTTAAAAATATCAAATTTCTCAAAGCTTAATCCATGCTAATATCAGTTAATCCATGGTATTATCAGTTAATCCCACGGTATTATTAGTTAATCCATGGTATTATCAGTTAATCCCATGGTATTATCAGATACGAACATATTAAATAGTTGATTGATAAATTTCCCACTTTTGTTTTCAGGTAACGTTTGAATTCAGGTCCATGTTACACTCACAGTTAGCCCATGTATTCTTTGACGAAGTGGTAAAAACAATGGTCAACTCTTTTCTAAAAAGAGCGAAAAAATTATATGGTCCCGAGAGTATATCACGACAAAAGGCAAAGATTATTATTAAGGAGTCTTGATGTTACTTAAGTTTAGGAAATGATGTCTATTTTTTGGGTCCGATTTAGAGAATTTTACTGTTAATGTGAATGTTATTATTTGTGATACTGTATATGTATGTTGTACTGTGTGGTGTCCCAGTGTCTAAGTGGGTAAGACGCTGGCTCGCTAACCTGGAGGTCGGGTGTTCGATCCCTTCATTAGCTGGTGTGGTTCCCTCTTGTCAGTGATGCATGGCAGAAGGCCTGACAAGGACAGCTGTTTAGTCATTCGGATGGACAGAAAAGCAAGGCCCTGTTTACACATTGGCGTGCACGTAAAAAGATCCTTTGACAGTTGGAATATGATATAAGAGTAGGCCGTAGGGCTGCTGTCCATACAAAATTTCCCTCATAGCACACTGTATGGCGTATGCCCATCTTTTATTTCAAATGTGAAGGGTTCTTTTACGTGCACACCAATATGTACATAGAGCCACAGTTTTTCGTTCAATTCGAACGACTGGCGACTTAAACATACATTATGCGAGAGTTAAATCTGCCTATTGCAGGTCTTTCTGTAGGCCTTAAATGCTATATTAATTATTAATTAGATATTGATTAACTTATCCAGATCATAATCAGCTCTCAATGTTAACGCTAGCCTGCACTATATATTGGATTAGGAGGATTAGGATCTAATTTGCTGCTCAACTTTCATTCATGATTTAATTATAAAATGGATTATTTAAGTATGTGTAGTGAAATGATATTTTTATTTCTATGGTTTTTGTGCACTATATGCAGGTGTTTAAAGAGTCAATTTCTACTGGGTAATTTTGCAAGCTTCTTTCCAGAGCATCACTTCTGCAAACTCTCTACACTTGATGGTTATTTATTAAAGATCACAACTGTCAAAATTTTTTAAAGAGTCTTCAACTTTTTATGAGAAAATATTATTCTTCATGATTATGATGTTACAGGTTTTTATTGATGTAAATTTTATTACAATATATTGTGTAAGTTGTATTACAATAGGTGATGTAAGTTTTATTATAACAAGGAATGTAAGTTTTCTTATAATAAGTCATCTAAGTTTTACGTAAGTTGTATTACAATAGGTTATGTAAATTGTATTACTATAGGTCATGTAAATTGCATTACAATAGGTCATGTAAATGGTATTACAATAAGTCATTTAAAGTTGTACTACAAGAGGTCATGTGAATTGTATTACAATAGGTCATGTAAATTATATTACAATAAGTCATGTAAGTTGTATTATTATAAGTTATGTAAGTTTTATTACAATAAGTCATTGTCATGTAAGTTGAATTACAATAGGTCATGTAAGTTGTTTTATTGTAAGTTATGTAAGTTTTATTACAGTAGGTCATATAGTAAAATTATGTTAACCTATATACAGTAGTGTGCATAGTTATATAACTACTGTAGTCTAAAACCAAATACATGTAGTTATGTAGTTTATGTATAAAAGCTGAACTGTGATATAAAAAATATGAACCTTCATGAATGCCTTGCAGTTATGATTTTTACCATGTGGTCCTAGTGTCAAAATATAGGGTCTAATCTCCTCTTGTGTTCTATCCTCTCGTTGCTTCTTGTTAAAGGTTCATGTGTCACCGGAATCACTCCCATACTAGACTTATGCTATGTGTCTACAACAAGCTCTCGCTTGAGAACAGGCACTAAGCTAATTGACCGACATTTTAAGTCCTAAATCGCTGATTTTAGTCAAAATTACTTGAGAAGTATTTATATTGTTTCCATTTAATGAAATTGAAAAGATAAATTTTGTGTATATGACAGATGTGAGAAGTAGTAAAACCACATTACAGATCAATATTCTAATTGTTGGATGTAACAACCAAATAAGGGCAGGGATCTATTCTGGAAGTAGAGTAGATATTTCTATGTGTGCCGTTCATGACTGCAACTTGATGGAGGTCATCTGAAACCACAGGGTGGTTCTAGACGAAGTCCAGCTTGTTACATGGTCAATCGAAATACCTGTGGAATGGAGTCGCCATTTGTTATCCACTACATGTTAAAATAAAAGTACCTAAGAGAGGGGAAAATAATCTACCAAACGAAAGAGAGCAAGACGAGGAAAGATTTAAAATAAATCGGCCATACGAAAAGGGGGGAGGGGGGGGAGAGAAAGGAATAGTCAAAAAGATCTGTCATATGAAAGGGACGAAGAGAAGGAAATAGTCGAAAATATACCTGTAAATTGAAAAGAAGGAAGGGGAGGCCAGAGTCAAAATTAATCTATCAAAAATGAAAGCGAGTAAAGAGAGGCCAGTAAATAAAAATCTGACAAACGATGGGAGGGGCAGACAAATGTTACGGAAGAAACGGCATGCATAGTGGAGTCAAAATAAATCAAACGGGAGGCAAAAAGAACTTAACTTAAATATTCTCTCAGCATTTTCAAGCATGTACAGTGAAAAATGTGTGGGGCAATTATATCGAGGCAAGCAATTACAACAAATCAGAAACCATACAGGACAACAATGTCGCCCCTACACACACCCGCATGAATCAATGAAATTAAATCACAATGTCATCCTTTTCATTCATAATAAAAATTGACTTCAAACGGGTTGCTGGATTTCTCTCTTTAAAAAGCTCATTGTGTTTGTATGCCTACGTAATTAAAAAGCTCATTGTGTATATATGCCTGTGTAATTTTGAGACGACGATGGCTTCATGCATTGTCAACTGTCATATTTCCTTAACAGGAACCGGGCAAACCAACCCTTGCATACATAAATTAAGTACAGGGTCGTATATGGGATTTAAAAGTGGGGGTGCATCTGAGTCGTTGGGTGCCATAACCTCTGCGTAAGTGATATAAAGAAAGTGTGGATCAGGACAAAGAACTCATTGGCGTGTGGGCGCCGTGAAAACCGACCGACTGGGGTGGGCATTTCCCAGGGTGCCTAATTTTTCTGGGGGTGCAATTTACCCCTGCTAGATACGGCCCTGATTAAGAAATTGCTGTTCCATAATTATTGCTAAATGCCACTGAAGGGTTTAATCTTATACACCCACATTTCAGAGGACGAACCCTATTGATAATTAGGGCCATAGTCGGGTAAAGATAAGCCACATGAGAGGATAAATTATTCGTAGTTCAGTGACCCCACATTCCCTAGCTACCTCCTTTTCCTTATACCTTGTGAATACGACAAGGCATTTTGGTCAACATCCAAGATATCCATTGGATAAGCTTCTGTGTGGGTGTAATTCCTGACCTTGCGCAGCTATCGTTAAATAATACTGATGTATTTATACCTCATCCTTCGCGAACAATTTCACCAGTGACTCGTCATCTGTCGTGACGTGATGAATGGACTGTCATAGTCCAGATTATTACACAGTCCTTGCAGTGTTTCGTTTCATTGTCCACTGTTTCCGTCGTAGGATTAATCAGTGTGTCACTTGACACTTTGTCAGCCCCATTTTGATAATCTCATTAAATCTCTTTAATTTTTAACTCCAGTCGATGCATTTTGTACCATTATTTATCGAAATCCATCGCCCATCTTCTCTCTCCCTCGCCGGCTGCTTTTCCGGCAATGATGCGCGTACCCAGTGATTTGTAAATCTAGCCCATGTTTCATGTTTAATATGCATTCTAATTAACTTCCTGAAGTTACTTCTATATCTTACACAACTATGACCGGGCCGGATTAAGCTTGTAAGGGGCTCCTGGCTGAAACTGTCATTGGGGCTCTTGTGTCATGATTTTAAAGAGGCATATTGTTGGCCTCACTCAAACTAATTCAATTTGTACGTCCACATGGTAGATGTAGAGATTTATTTCGCACAAATGTAAGTGCGTAAGGCGCTGGCTCGTTGGTCTGGAGGTCGGGTGATCGATCCCTGCATTGGTCGAGGAAGTTTAACTCGATTTTCCGTCGTGGTTTCTCCTTGTCAGTCATGCAGAAGGAGGGCCTGGCAGGGGCAGCTACCTAGTCGTTCGGATGGGACGACAAACCGAAGTCCGGTATAAAAGATCCCGTGGCAGTTTAAATTCGATATAAGAGTAGGCCGTAGCACCGCTGCCTGGGCGAAATTATATGGCGTATGTCCGTCTTCCATTAGCCCAGGTAAGGTGCAGAAGAGTATAAGAACGTTAAACCCCATTTCATTTCATTTCATATTTACAACACATGTAATAAATATAATCTTTTGATACTGAGACTGCTGGCTGCCGATCGCCGCCCCGCCCCCCACCTATTTCGAGCCTGACAATGTTTACCTTTATGTGTGGGGCCAGACTCCATCAAGACACAGGACGATAGTAAATCTATTACATCATGACGTCCAGTATTTATGCACATTATATATAATAATAGAGTTATGTTAGCCTACTATTTATTAGCCTTTAATTTCAATGAATCAGTTTATGGAACGCATCCACCTATATAAAGAGACAGAACGCCAGAAATCGTATTATAGATATTAGTAAGTCGGACATCATTACAGGAGGATGAAGTATTTCTGGACTGTCTCCACTATTTTCGTAATTTTAGCCATGTCAGGTAAGTTTAATTTGAGCATCACGCTTTGTATTTAGATGTGTTTTTAGGAGGAAATACTGTATTTATGTATAAATGAAATGAAATGGGGTTTAACGTCCTACTCCTCTGCACCTAACCTGGGCTAATGGAAGACGGGCATACCCCACACAGAGTGCTATGAGGGAAATTTTACCCGGACAGCGGCGCTACCGCCCACTCTTATATCGAATTCCATCTGCCAAGGGATCTTTTCCGTGTACGCCAATGTGTACACGGGGCCTCGTGTTTTTGTCCCATCCGAACGACTAGACAGCTGTCCTTGTCAGGCTCTCTGTCCTGCATCGCTGACTGTGTTTGGGACGGACTCACTGTGTTAATTCTTTTAAGTAAGTTGATTCTGGGAGCAAAGTTGAAAGTTATGTGAACTGTGATCTCACATCCACAAAAGAACAAACCAAACACCAAGTAGTCGCAGGAGCTACGCGAGTAAAGCGTTCTGTCACTAACCAGGGTTTGGTCCCGATGTTGGCCGAGAAGGTCCCTCGGGGTCAGCGTGGTTCATCTTTGTCAGAGGTGCATGACGAAAGATGTGGCAATGGACTGTGTTTGATGTTTGCAAGTTTGGCAGTATTCCTAAGACCAGAAAACGAGTCAAGTTAGTTTTGAAATAAATGCAACTTTTACTCATGTTTATTTTTCCAGATGGCCTGCCAAGGAAATGTCGACGTCTTTGGTGCTATGAACAATGTAATTATGGTCAAGAAATTGACGATAATGGCTGTGAAACATGTCGCTGTCTCCCACCTCCCATAGGTAAGAATAATCATACTAATATCAATAGACACTTCGTATATATTTTAAAAGAGTAACAATGTTACGCTAACGAGAAACATCCTGGGAGCCGTTCGCAACAATAGGTCGAGTATCGTAGCTTGCTTTTTGAAGGAACATTCATTTTAACAGCAACAATGACAACCGGAGTCTGGCAGCCCTGTTGCATGACAGCAATACGCCGCGAAGTCCTCAGATTGTTTCAAGTGTCATTGGAAGCACATTTAATCTTGTAGCGGAATAGAGCAGTAGTTTGGACTGATTCCAGAAGCTCAAGAATCAGATGATTACCTTTATTTGGGGGACGGTGTTTAGTTTTGGGGGACACTATTCCTTTTTATATACTTACCACGGCGATTGTACCATAATTTATTATATTTGCAGGTCTTGGTTTATCATCCTTTCAAAATTACACATCCCTAAATATTCTATCAACTCTGTCTAAATCGGGTTCCAGTTATTGGGTGCCCGAAGGTGCTGCCAGTGCTCGACATGATTCAACATCAATTTAAACTATCAACAAATACTGAAGATAATAGACTTGGTGTAAATAAAAACAATAAAATACATTTAGAGGAAAAAAATCATTTAAAGAATAAATAAATATGTAATACTTAGTGTTTGTATTTGTAACAGAACCTAACATAATGTTAAAACACAAGCGTTGATAAACAATGCATTTTGTCCTCCTGACTTGACAATCGAGACCTAGTCAATCTGATCTTCCAAGGATAGGGTTAAGGATCGTCAAGTTTTTTAATTAGTACAGGAGGACAATGGGCATTTTACATTAGTCTGTTCAACATCATTCCACCACCGTTTCTAGAATCTCCGACACAAGATGAAATTTTTCATTACTTCATTTTTTCCTAGAATGTATAGAGGCAAAACGAATATCCACAGCGTACAAAACTTTGTTCTGTGAAGGGTGATCACAAAATACCGTCTGCATGACCTACTGTTCTTGTTTTTGTTAAATGGGTCGATAGAACGAACCTCGATTAGACGTACCTAAGTTATCAACACTCCAAATGCCATGCTCAGAGTCTGCCCAATGAACTTGGCAGACGCTAACGATCCCAAGCGAGTGTACTTTCGGGTTGTTTCTGTTGAGAAGATAAAGAAACTGCTTCAAATCTGTCCGAAATCGTGTCTTGACTTCCCGATTTTAAAATCTCGTAGTCTAGATCAGATTGGGTATCAGAGAATCCATTAAAACCGGATGTTTGTGAATCACCAGTAAATTCACGATCATAAAAACCACTTGAAGAACCCTTCGGATTCAACGACGCCATCTCTGTTTCCAATCGCAACTTTTCGGTTTTCTCTTCTTTTAGAAGGCGCTCAGTTTCCATTATATCAACTTTAAGGTCTTCCACGAAATTTTCAAAATTTGGCTTGATCTCTGCTTCCAGTTGATAATCCTGCTCCAATACACTGATCTGGAATTCTAGCATCTTCATCTCATTGGCTCTCTTTTGTATGCAAGTATTCAAATCCACAATACCTCTCTGGCAGTCAAAGAACTTGGATGTACCACTCAGAGCGAATGATAGTTTTTCTTCCATGTCCTTCAATTTGGCTTGATCCGATTCCTGATTACGGTTCAAGCTCTCGAACTGATGGCAAACAGAGTTGTATTTATATTCCAAATTATTGATACGATCTTCGTGGGTGTATAAAGTGTCGATTTCTAATCGGTAATTTTGCAAGCTGATTTCTAGATCGTCAATGTTGCGAAGGGTCTCTCTTAGCTGAACAAGCAGGTAGTTGTAATTGCGTTCTTTTACATCGGCTGCTTTGGGAGAAGGTGGGGGAGTTTTAGCATCAGAGGTAAAGGAACCAGACAAAACTGTTCCCGAGTAATCCGAACTTAGACCGACACGATATGTATTACTTTTAACGTCACCATAACGGTCATTACGGCTACTGTTTTCGGATCTGTAAGTCTCGATCTTCAGATCCAAACTAAGGTCACTGTCATCTGTAGTTAAGTCATTCGCAGGAGGTTTATCAATCTGCACCGGTTTAAATTTTGCAACTCTCGGTTTCTTGATAACTAACCGCTGTCTAGATGAACCTGGTTTTGAAGTCTGTGGTCTTGAAGAGCGTGGCTTAGCAGATGATGGGACGCTTCGTGACATAGTGGTTTTCACGGTGCTTTTACCAGACAATGTTGACGACCGACTCAATGGTAGTGACGGATAAACCTTAGGTGCAAGGTTCAACCATTGCTTGGACAGTTCAATACATTTGTAACACTTTGTAAATATATCGGATAAAAGTCTTAATACGGGTTCATAAGATCCGTAGGGAGCTAGATGATGGAGTTCGTGTTCACTATCCGGATCGAAGTCATCCAAGTTTATTTCCTTTTCGGATAACAGATTCTGCCACCTGGATTTGATATCAATTAATTCATGAACGATTACTGATAACTTCTCATGTTCATCGCCGCAAATGATCTCCAGTGTCGATACACCGACTTGGCGAGGAGAAAGCAAGGTTGCTTCCCCGGCATCTGACGCATCAGCTTGAGAACCAGTACCACTATCTGCTTCTTGATCAGACGTCCCTTTTCTCTGAACTTCCCTCGATTTCCTTCTTCGCTGTTTAATTTCAATCGGATCGGTTGCTGGATCGTAGTAATTGTCATAAAGAGAATCGTATATGCCGCTTTCGAAAGCCGATTTGATGGTCCGTATGTGTGCGATATCGTTTATAAAATTGTGGAAATAGTTGGACAATCGACGTTCATCATCAGATAGTTTCCCGCTTGACTGTAGCTTCATCTTGATTAGGATTTGTTGGATTTGTTCAAGGGATTTAAGAGTCCATGTCCCACTTGAGTTCGCCTCTGTGTAGAGTAAAAGGTGGGTCAGAAAAATTTGTAGATTTTCTTTTGAAAAGCGCGACATTCCATGCCGAAGCCATTTCTCAAGCACAGCGAGTTTTTCCTGTAGACATGTTTTGGGATCGCCAACATTGACTGGAGCCTGGAATGTAAAAAAATAAAATATTGGCTGGGTTTTGTATAGGAGGTTAAATACTCGCAAGTCATAAACAAAACCAACTAGAGTGATAGAAAATTGGGGTTTAATGTCCCATCGACACAAACTAGGACTTTTCGGTGCTACCATATGGTGGAATTTTACATCTATTATTTGCTTGCGCGTAGGTCTTGTTAGCAGTAGGATGACATCGTAGGACCCGGAGAAAGCCCACGAGGTTAGATTGGCGACCCTACAAGCAGGTAATCGAAACCACGTCACTTGACTCAGTGGCAGAGCTATTAACCCAACGCCTACGATTTAACCATAATTCGGTAACCTCCCCCTCAACCGGGACACTTAGTACTTCCATTGAAACAAGTGTAGGGAGGTGGGGGGTATCAAAAGTTATAAAAATTGGATATATCAATACGGTATTAATTTGACCTCCTGTGACCTGTGTGTGAAAAGGGTACAAATCATAATTGGTTTTACATGTTGTAACAGTGTAATAAGTAAACTTGTAAGTCAATAACATTCTTTGTTGTGTATCATTAATAATAAGGTTCAGTAATGGTATTATACATGTACTTGGAACAATGGAATTATTATATTAGACATATTTAATATACTCGTTCAATATACCAGCACACGGTAAGGTCAATTATGTCAATACAAAAGGGATCACAGGTTCGTCGGTGTGTTGTTCGTATACCAACGAAACGTGTATATGACAATAATCCGATAATCTAATAAAGCGATAAGAGTACTTGAGGTATAATAAATTACTTTTGGCAATAAGCGCCGTGATTTCATTAAAGGGACATTACATCGATCAAGTTTGTATTGTTAATTACCAATCTGATCTTTAAATACAGATTTATACTTCGTTTCGTATTTATATACTTTCGATGACTTCCACTAAAAGAAGATCTGAATGGTTAGCACGTGCGCGTTGTATCATAAGGTCTATCATTGAGACAAGTGAGATGGTTTCGTTTCCCTGGTTGTTTGTGACAAGGAGTAGTGTCGCTTGTCCAACCTCGTGGGTTTTCTCCGGATCCTTACCGCTTCTAAAGACCCCTACGCGAAAACGAATTGTTGAAATAAAATTAATCTACTAAATTCACCAGCTGTAGAAGACGAGTAGATTTATGTTCGGTAAATTGTCCCTTTAAGTATAATCTGCTTGTTTGTTATGTTATTGATTAATCTGAAGTTAACTGTATCAATATTTACCCGTTAGGTGGAGATTTGTCATCCTACCACTTTTAGGGTTTATTCGCGTGTACAATTTTTTATGACTGATCTGGATACTTTAATTTATAAGAATATAAATTTAGAAGTAGATATATCATGCTTAAACTTTTACCAAAACATTACTGAAATGAGGTTTATCTTCCTACCTTTCTGTCCCGACTGGGCTAATGTGTACACACGACCCCGTTTTTTGGTACCATCCGAATTACTAAAGACTTTTTCCGCATCCCACCCACCCCTTCAACGTTCAGCCCCAATGCCATGGGAAAACACACCGGAAAATCACTAGAAACTTTCACGACCTTATCAGAAGATATATGATATTATAGTTATTAGGTCAAATAATAGCGACACAAAGAACTTATTTTATTATACTACCGGTGTGTTAAAAAATTGAGATCTGAAAATTTATTGACATTTTTATATCAAATAAGAGCTCGTAATATCTGGCCACTTAGAAGTTTCAAGTTCGAATTCTGCAAAGCTGGTGATTAAAGGGTTGAACACCTAAAAATATGACTTGTTGCCCACAATCCTACTTCGTTTCGTTTTTTATGGTTCAAAATTCCGTTTTACTTGTCTTTACTACATTTGGATCTGGAGGAGTTGTCATCATTCAATGTTCTGGATAAGGTGGGTGGTTATCCAATGAAACGGTCTGTTACGGCGAGTTCTAGGCCTTTTGATGCACGGAACTGTGGGTAAACCACTAGACACGCCAACGCCGATTGATTAGGGTCAAAAACCGATCGTTTGGCCCTTGGCGTGAACTCCCACTATCACTTGTCAGATCTTCGTGTAGTGTAAGCCATCGAAAGTTTAAAAAAAACAGCCGTATCTGTTCGCGCCATTGCTACACTTTCTATATTGAATGTATCGACAATTTGTGATAAGTCTGCGTTGGGTGAGAATGGTCATCCAGATTTCCGGCATGGTTCTCCCTTGTCAGCGATGCAAGACGGAGGGTCTGACAAGGACAGCTGTATAGTCGTTCGGATGATACGAAAAATCAAGGTACCGTGTATACATTGGCATATTGTATGGAGTATGCCCGTCTTCATTAGCCCAGTCCGTCGGAGCAGAACAGTAGGACGTTCACCCCATTTAATTTCATTTCTGCATGCGAACTTAGTAGATAATACCCGCTACCTTTACTTCGGGAATATAAAATGAGTGTTATTAGAGATAAACGAATTAACCAATAAATAATTTAGTAGCCCCCACAATGAAATACCCCATAGCTTCTACAGTTGACTTCAGATTACTACCATTAAAGCACGTCATCTCGATATCCGACGAGTGGAGCAATGTAATTTCGATCGGAAAACTCCATTAAGAAATAATGATGAAATCATTAAGCAGATAATCATTATTCGTGATTTCTCAAGTCTTAGAAATGAATTGAAAATTTTTCCTCATCTTGCCATCTAAAGATGTGTACATAATAATACATTTTGAAAGAATAAAATGTTTTTTTCTAGAATCGGAAAATAACATGGTGGGTGAAAATTCCCTTTAAAACCGTACGCGTCCTACAAAAAGAACAGGTTCTTTAATAGCGACCTAAATACAAAACGCGATGGGTTATTGGTGGTTATAGGAGCCACGGTGGCTAAGTGAGTAAGACGCTGGCTCGCTAACCTGTATTCGATCCCTGCATTAAAAGAGAGTGGTGCAGGACGGGGAACGTGACATACAAGGATAGCTGTCTAGTTGTTCGGATGCGACGAAAAACCGAGGTCCCGTGTATACATTGGCAGTTGGAATTCAATAAAATTGTAGGCCATAGTGCTGCTGTCCGGGTAAATTTCCCTCGTAGCACCGTGTATTAGCCCAGTGTAGGAGCAGAACAGTAGGGCGTTAAATCCTTTTTCATTTGTTATTGGCGATAACAAGGGTTACAGCGAGCTCGTGGGGGAGAGTTAACGCTTATTTACTCCCTCAATTCAAAAGTTTTCATTATTAATACCGATTGTTTAATTTGACAGGTTAATTTGCTTGAAACGTGTAATCTTCATTTGTCTATAATGTATTAAGCAATGATATATAATTATGTATTTATATAAAGACAATGTATCGTATTACCAAACAATAGAATCAGATTAAGGGTATTATTATAATACACACTGTGGTTATCAAATCAACCATGTATTAACTTTACTTCAATCTCTAGGATCAAAATATGTCGTCTTAAAACGTTTAAAATTATTCCATGATTTTTACCGGTGACCAAAACATGTCAGATCTGTTCTTTTTGTTCATGTTTGTTCTTAACCTTTTAATAAATTATTTCGCGATTTTACTCATAATATCCAACACTCTAATAAGAAAAGGATGCAACTACTAAATATCTTTTTAAAGAATACGCCCCCCCTCCTCCTCCCGTTTCCGACCTCACAATAACATGAAGTATATTCATTAATTTTAACGCCCATTCTAAAGCGAGAGAGAGAGAGAAATGGGGTTTAACGTCCACTCGGCACAAACTAGGTCATTTCGGGACTACCATATGGTTTAATTTTATTTCAATAATTCGTTTGCGCGTAGGGTAGCGTGTCTCGGATGTTCAGAATGCACTTTATACAGACAGTTCTCGAAACCCAATTATACGTGTTTGGGGGAGGGGGGCATAATTCTCACCGACACTGCCTGGACCCTAAAATGATTTACATTGCTAACAAACATTATTGTGCTAGTACGATTTAATTGAACGTTTGGATACACAGACAGGGCATGAAACACAATTATAGGGCCTGCGTGTGTGTTGGTGAGGAGGGGGGGGCATAATATATGATAATAATCATCGACACAAATGCTAACAAAATTTTTTAGTATACTGTTGTATTAGTAAGATTAAATTAACGGGTTGAATACATCACTGTATATAGATAAGACATGAAAAATGACATAGGCTATTTATCTAACACATTTTTAACCTTTAAATTTGGAAACTCTTCTTTTTGTGTTGGTTATGTAATTAGTCTATACTCTATACTCTTTACCTACCGTTAATTGTTGAAGAATATTATCTATGAAGTCGACGGAAAATATCCCTCCTGTTTTTTGTGGCAACATGTTCAAAGTTACTGCATGACTACGTACATGTACATGTGTATGTCTGACTCGGTTACTCTGATACTTGATACATTATATCCTCGGTTTAACCCCGTCATAGATTAATATAATATTAATATAATTTCTGTGCGCCTTGGAGATCGAGATTATGTCACGTGATATCGAACAAATCGTCTGCTCATTTGGACACAGATCACTAAATAGGGCCAAAGTTATTTTTAGTCTTTCTTTCCCTTTCCCTTTTCCCCCTGGTGTAGAATCGAAGAAAAGGGTTCGAAAATACATTTTCTGCCAGGTTTTGGTGAATATTCATGATTTTAAGGTGGAAGGATACAAGAGTTGTGAGGTTGGTTACGTTGAAAGGAGGGGGGGGGGGCGAAAATTGCCTGGTTAGCTGTCTCTACTTCCAGCTTGTGTATCTCAAGTTTTTCATGGTGAACCTCATACATGCTTTTGGGCAAGAGTTTGCCACAGGTTGCTCCATCTATGACAGAAAGCGTTCTACCCAACGAATATTTGGGAAAAAGTTACAGCCGGTCTAAGAGACGAGAATTAACATTAAAGTCAATGGGGAAATAATTAGTGATCTGTGGCTATTTGTCCTTTGAAGCTTAAATTGTCAGGTTCTCTAATCTGATGTCAGATGGAAGTATAACTTTTTTTGTCCGTTAATTTTGATAGTATCGAATTTTGTAGCATTAAATTTAAGATGAGTTTACAGTTCTGTCAGTTTCTCCTTCCCGAGTACCCGGCAGAGGTAGATTAAGCTTGCATTGTGATCTCTGGCTGAAAATTTCACTGGCGCCCTTGCATCAAAAGTGACAAGGGGGCATATTCAATTCATGTACACAAAGACTAAATAAACTTTTTCAATTTTATTAAACGAAAGCAGGATGAGTACTCGAAATATATTTAGAGTTTTCCACTAAAATCATAGATTTAGGACTTAAAATGTCTGTCAACTAGCTTAGTTTCTGTTCTCAAGCGGAGCAAACTTGCATGGTAGAAAGACAGTCTAGGTTTAGTGTGGTTGCAGCCCAGTCAGCTCCCGCAAGCATAATCAGGCTCTGAGATTCGAGCCAAATATTAAACATGCCAGTAATCTGTACCGCTTGACTTAGTACATATTACCGTACGTACAACGCCACATCACACAGGGGCCCACTCGTACGTAACTAACGTACGAAAATTAAATGGTAGCTGGCTTTTTTTCGCACGTATACAATGAATGGCCATTTTGCTCAGTAATCCCAGCCAGAATTTGGCTATTTTTTAAAAATTGCGTTAAAGTTTTAAATTTTTGTTTAGAACTGAAATAAATTAACTATTAGTCAATCCCCATGTGTATATATGAAATAGACACGACCGAAGCACAAAATAGTGCCAATATGCCGACGTCAAATCTAGAGTTGTAGATGTTATTTCTGTGAAAAATCATTGGAAGAAGCTGTACGGATTATACAGTCCTAAAGGCTGCATGAAGGCTTGTTGACAATGTAACATTGTGTCTTGTAATGTTGACATATTGTTTATTGATGTGACCTCATGACCTGTGACGTTTAGATAACGTCATATGGATATCATGGCTATTCACTGTGTCAGAGTTACTTCTCTGCAGGTAGGGTGAGTCTGTCGTTCAGATTGGGGCCCACTTGGACAAGAGGCTAACAATTGGAAATAATATTTTGGTGTATACGGAATAAACTGTTGATCCTTCGGTGGTAACATTTTCTGTTGTGTTTTATTTAAAAATTAATATCCGCACGTCCTGTAGTTGCATGATAGCATTATCGTACTAAACAGAACACTCGCTCACTCGATCAATCAAAATTGTTTCCAACGTATCTTGAATTACTCCTGGTTAGAAATTAATTTGTATTTCTGATCCTGCAACTCAGAGATATATTAAATACAAATGTGTATTTAACGTCCCTATTCAATTTAAAAGACAGGAACTGTAATTATGTCAGAATCCATTGATCAAAATAACGAATAAAATCGGTCCTGCCATTTCACCATTTCACGGACTATTCAATTTTCTATTAAAGATAGCAGGATCAAATTGGGTAAGTGGGTAAGACGCTGCCTCCCTAGCCTAGGGATCGGGTGTTTGATCCCTGCATTGGGCGGTCATCCATATTTTTAGGCGTGGTTCCAGGGCCTGATGAGGACAGCGGTAAGGACAGCTGTCTACTCGTTCGCTGGGACAAAAAACCGAGGTCCCGTGTACACATTGAGTAGGCCGTAGTGCCGATGTCCGGTCGAAATTTCCGTCATAGCACACTGTATGGCATATGCATGTCTTCATTAACCCAGTTCGGAGCAGAACAGTATAATAGGACGTTAAACCCCATTCCATTTTCTATTAAAGGGACAATAACACTCTTGCTGGCTTGGAAGCTCCAGAAAATAAATAATACCCTTATTCTAAGTACTAGATGTTTATGTGTCCTACCTGTTGTGTAAATTATCCATTACGACCTATTTTACTTGTCCAGAGGGTTCGAAAATATTTTAAAATCCAAGTCACATATGAAAAGGTTTACGTTAGACTTTTGAAATCAATTGGTTGAATTTTTCCAATTTTTTAAAATAGGTGTGTTAAGATGAAATTTATATCATCAATTAATTGGAATGTTGTAAAATAATACGATTTGTTGTCCAGAATGAAGATTGGGACATATTATTCAATTACAACAAGAGTGTTATTGGGGCTTTAAATGAAAGTGATGAAACGAAATGAAATGAGGTTTAATCTCCTAACCCTTTGTAAATAAAGACTAGGTTAATGAAGACGGGCATCCGCCATACAGTGTCCTCTAGCGGAAATTTTGTCAAAACAGCGACGATACGACATACTCTTATTTTCAATTCCAACTGTCAAGGGTTCTTTTATATGCACGTCATTTGCGTACCATCCGAACGAATAGACACTGTCTTTGCCAAGTCCGCAGTCCTGCACCACCGTGGAGAATCAAGGAGAACTTTCTCGAACGCTGGACCTCCTGGTTAGTGAGCCTGCGTCTTACTCACCGAGACTCTCAGTCACATTAGTCTTGATTGTCATTGCTAGCGTCGATTATTTATTTTTTATTTAAATCACTAACTCAACTGGCAATCGTGTTTTAAATCACTTGAAAATCAAAACCATCCGATGGTTTAGAGAGTAGATTATGGGCTTGAATAAATGTCTAATTATTGATTTGAGACAAAAAGTTCATGTCAGGCAGATTTAGCTGTTACGTAATGATTCTTTAATATGATATTGGTCTAATATGTTCACGGAAAGATAACATTAACATCGATTGAATGAATGGGCCAATATTTTTTTTTTTTTTTTTAAACTTTATTAATAATAACCATTCATGTATAGTACAGTTCAGTAGGAATATATACTAAAAGTTTACAAGTATATTAGTAAATCAATACTTCACATGCTGAAGTTTTAATTTATATATTTCATACATTAATAAACAATAACTAATGCTATTAATACTTATTTTGGAGACAATTTTATAAGTGTTGCAGTATCCTATTAATAAAACTATTTTCCTTTTTAAAGAAAATTATTCTGAGTTTTAATTCTTCAGTAAGGATTTTTAAGATATTAATTTTTTTAGTTTTTTGATCAGATATGTAATAAATTTTGTAAATTGTAAATGAAACAATAGTTAACAGGTAATTTAATTCAAAGTAGTTTTTATCGTAGTATTTGTACCCTAACACAAGATCTTTTAATGTTATTT
Source organism: Patella ulyssiponensis (assembly GCA_963678685.1). Taxonomy (NCBI): domain Eukaryota; kingdom Metazoa; phylum Mollusca; class Gastropoda; family Patellidae; genus Patella; species Patella ulyssiponensis. The sequence goes on from OY783225.1 coordinate 102,792,136, forward strand.
GTTTGTCGATGCGTAATTTTGATAGTAAATGATGGACTTTTTCCGACAATAATTTTTTTTTAATTTCGAATATTATGGAAAATATTGAATTGGAGGTTTAGCTGCCTTGAATTAATTGATGGATTTGAATAATTTTGGGATATTTTTTGGGAAATTCCAAATATTGTTGATCTCAACCAGAATCCGTAAGCAAGCCGGATTGATCTAATTTTGTATTTCCAAAAGCTGGGAAAGATTTTGTTTGAAAAACAAGAGTAATCTCCCTTTCATTGGTGTAACATTTCCAATGTTGGACAGTGTTGAACATTGGTAGTCCCCTCTGGGTTCTGGTGACACATTGCAATTTTGGCTCCATTCAGTACAGCCTCGGTCAATTTTGATACTAAGTCATTTTGGGTCTAACATTATTCAAAAATAGGTTTCTCTAATGAGGGGAATTCGGGCGACCTTGGGAAACAACGAGGTTGGGCAGACGAACCTACAAGAGTTGGTCCTAACCTTGAATCAATAACAGACCTTATGATCTAAAACGCACTTAGACCATTCGACACAAGTCCAGTTCTGAACGTAGGTCTCATTACACTCACCCGTAACTTATGCCGCCTTGTTAGTTCACAAGAAATGAGACCATACGTGTTCAAAAGTTATTCACACAACCACATTTGTGTTAATCTGCGATGTCACTGTTGTGGAAGCAGGCGTTACTTCCACACCAATGTGTACACAGGACCTCGGTTTTTCGTACCATCCGAACGACTAGACAGCTGTCCTTGTCAGACCCTCCGTCCAGTTCACTATTGATTTCAGGGTCTACAGTACAGTGAAAATAACATCGATATCTTCGTAAATATACCCACTAAATTTGCATTTAAAAACATGGTCTCTGTCAAAATCATATCGATACCACAATTCCTAATACGTATTGGACGCAATGAGTATCGGACGAGACGAAAGCGCGTCGCACTACGGGTATCGGACCAATAATCTTTTCAGACAGAAAAGATGTATATAAATGTTATTCTACGAAATTTGGTCGGGTGTTCGATCCCTGCATTGGCCGAGAAAGTTCACTCGATTTTCCGGCGTGATTTTCCCTTGTCAGTGATGCAGAACGGAGGGTCTGACAAGGGCAGCTGTCTAGTCGTTCGGATGGGACAAAAAACCGAAGCCCAGTGTACACATTGGCGTGCACGTAAAAGATCCCTTGGCAGCTGGAATTCGATATAAGTGTAGGCCGTGGCGCCGCTGCCCGGGCAAAATTTCCCTCATAGCACACTGTATGACGTTTGCCCGTCTTCCTTTAGCCCAGGTTAGGTGCAGAAGAGTAGGACGTTAAACCCCATTTCATTTCATTTCTACGAAATTTGTATGGATGATATTTAACTAATAATTAGGTAACGCCATCACATACGGCCCGTTTTCAATGTATACTCCACGGTCTAATGTAATGTAACCAGCGGAAACATGCGCGGAAACGTGTACATGGAAAACGCGCTTAAGTCGGTTTGAAGATTTGACGGCCATTTCTCGTTTATCTTTTTACTTCGTGGTGGGCTACAGCTGGAAGGAACTGTCTGGAAATATTATTTTCTGTTAAGTGCGAAATAATTGGGGGGTCTCTACAGGCACCTTTCAAACATGTAGTTATTCAGTGATTCAAATATCAAAATCCAAACGTTATTTACAAAGCATTTCAACCTAAAATTAATTTTAAATGCTTGTACAGATTTTCTCTACAATTTTTACAAAGTATAATGAAGGTTTTAATTTTATGTCGCATCGACAAACAGTTGCATAAGTTCTGGTGTATAACAGGAACGACACGAACTGTGGGTTAACGTCCTACTTTCAGTTTATAACAGAACACTTATACGCCATATTACCTACCACTTGCAGTTTATAACAGAACATCTATATTACGTCCTATACTTTTCAGTTTATAACAGAAATGGAATGGGGTTTAACGTCCTACTGTTTTGCTTTTATTTGGGGCTAATGAAGACGAAGGTTTATAACATTACAGAGTATCTACATGCTATATTGTTTTCACCCATCCCGCACACGCAGAGATTCATCTTTTCAGGTTCGGATCTGTTATACACAAAAAGACTAATTAAACTATTTCTAAAACCCTTTAAATTCTATCAATTGAAAACAGAATATATACTACTCAAAATTCTCGAAAAATAGATATATAGTGTTTTCGACTAAAATCGTCGATTCAGAACCACGGGTACATGGGGACAGGAACAACCATCTTACCTATATACGATATGTGATTTTTTCTGATATACATCAGAAGGCATAATTTTGAATACGAACATGTTTCATAGTAAAAATTATATGACTTAGCACCAGATAAGAAGAAAAATAAAGAAGATTAAAATTTTTGAAGAATATGAAGAAGAAAAAAACATTTTGAAAAATCACATAGGTAAGAAAGGGCGTTCCTGTCCTCAGGTAACTGTGTTCAGAACTTAAAATGTCGGTCAACTAACAAAGTGTTTGTTTTCAAGCGTTCGTATGATCCCGCAACACCCACACACTGAAAAATGCAGAGGAAGTGTCTCTTCCAACAAAAATACTCCTCACAGTGATTTGATTGATTAGACCTAGATTTTCTGGACTATTGTTATAGGCGGAGGGGCCGGGGGGTTCCAGCCCTCCACACCCCTTAACAGACATTGATCATCTACGCCTATGGCCATCGCTTTAGGAATATGACCAACTCCCGGATCAAACATGGGGCAGTGAGTCAGCGCTTTACTTAGGTCCCCAATGCTTGCCACAAAAAAAAAAAAACAAACCCCAAAAACACTAAATATTTTCAACTTCAAATAATTATTCTATTTTAATTTGTTTTTTGGTTAAATTTTATTTTGTTTCACAGGTTTAACGCGTATCTATTAAATGCCGAAATTAAAATAACTAAACTTTTAAAATCTGTTTTGTTTATTCAGACAGGTGTAACACGGATACGTAAAAACCGGATTCTTTTATTCACGTGAATGTCTAAAATAACCACAAAGGATAACCATTTGGATGGTCTTATTACACTGTTAAATCTTTATACATGCATGGGCCTATATTAGGTCGCGAAATGTCACAAATTAATTCACCGCACTGACTACAGCTGGCCTCGGTTTCAGAAAGCATTCTCAGACTTGAGAATTTATTCAACTTTTAATCACTGTTTATGGGAAATATCTTTGACCCAGAAACAAACAAATTTGCACATAGTTTCTTATTAATATATTTCATATGATAAAACAGCAATAGTTTGGTAAAGGGTTATATTTTAATTAAAATAACGCTTTGAGTAAAGTCTAATTAACTTTAAGCCTGGGAATATTTTGTGAAACCGGGCCCCGATTTCGCTTATTCACGGTGACCATTGTTTTTCAATCAAATGAACTTGAGCTTCGTTTCAGTATAGTAACGGCTTAAATCAAAGGAACCCTAGCTTTGCTTCTTTCAAATCCATTCAAATTCACCACGATCCTAATAAAAACTAAGCCCAGTCAAAAACAAAAACGGGACTATGGGTAATTAAAAATTCATTCCACAAACAATAAATTACACACTAATGAATGTTTCATGCTGAAGATCGCTTCCAGTAACTTAATTACCAGCCTAGGCAGGGCCTATTGTATTTTGTTACGTGTTTGGTAATAAACAATTACAATTACAATATTCTTATTTTGATTAGAACTTGTACTGTTGTAGGTCTATAGACATGTGCCTGTTTATTTAATCCGTTTTGATGCATAAAATAAATATATCTGACCAATTTGAAAATATATAAGTTGTTCGAAAATAAATCTGTCATAGGTTATGCAAAAAGATCACCGTCGCCATCCATTGCACTTCATACGATTTTCGGATAAACGTCGTCAATTACCGGAATTTATCAAAGAATGCGGATCTCAGGATGGGGCACCTGCACAAAATGACGTCATACCTGATTGCGTCATTTTTCCCTATTTAATACTAGTCTTATTAACAATATATTTCCAATTCTAATAAAATAATATTTGGTTAAAAAATAAATTAGGTTTTAGAGCTAAAGAACAAAACATCTAAATTTCGCGTGTTCGGCGTGCACGGTAGAATATCGACGGAACCGCCTGTATTGAAACAAGGGCAGTTAACTCCTAATATAAACACAGGAAAATCCCGCCTCCAGCAATGTCGGGTTGTTGATGATAGATGCACATAAATAACAGTGAAACTCAGGTAAGACTAGTGTATAAATACCTGATTGACGTTTTCCACGCGACAGTCTTACTTATTTACTGTTAGTTGTTTAGTTATCTTATCTTACCGATTACTGAGAGCAAAGAGTCAACTGTATCAAACATGATAAGCGTGCGAGTCGATTTCGTTAGGTTGAATTCATGCCGTGGCTGGAATATTGCAGAGTCTTCCAAGATTTTTACAGAATTCCGCCTGGGATTTGTAAATATCAAATTCGAGAACCAACAAACGAAATGTGTAATTAGCTAGATCTTTGTTTATTGTGTAAGACAGTTTATGTACTATATTTCAATGTAATACTACGATCATAATGAAATGGGAATGAATGTTGCAGCTGGTTTGTACAGCCTATCAGCAAGCTGCATTTCGTCGAACACATGAAATAAAACTAAGCTTATATTCACTAGACTGTGAATTATTTATCAAGCCACATTGTTAACTGATTGTCATATTTGGGAATTCCTTTGTTGTCTATATGATAATTGATATTGGCAATTAAGCCTAGAATTGGCCTTCTGGCTCCTGCAGGCTAAGATTTTTAGCCCCTGTACAATCAACATATCACTCACAGACTTAATTAATGTGGACGTTTATGTACTGTCACATGTCCGATCATAGGGATATAATGCCAGTTTGTTGAAGATTTTTAAGATAGTACAACTAGTACAAGCAGACCTTTTGCAATCTGTGGTTTAAAGGATTTAAAATTCATTGTTAATTACCATACTAAAACATAATTTTTTTTCACAAACTAAACTAACAGTACTATAACAATACACTAATCATTGGCCAATTATCAATCTAATTAGAAATTTTTAACACCAGTACTAAAAATTCTTTATCTATTTCTACTTGAGTCTTTCTAGAATATAATGTAGGCCTATGAAATTGAACAGTCAGCATTTCTGCTCTATTCTTTCTGGTGCAATTAGGGCTTAGGCCTATAACTATGGGGTGGTGGGGAGATAGGCAATTTAAAGCTGCCATGATTTTAATTATACTAAACAGTTGACATTGCATCACTTTCAGCTGCCACCAAAACAAAACAACAAAAACAAATATTTTGAACATGATAGTTTGACCTCATAACATGTGATCTATTTACCAAACAACTAGACTTTCGACAAACATTTTTACTGTTATTTAATAACATGATATAAAATCTATAACTGATGCCAGATATCCATGTAAAATGATATTATTATCGTATATATTTTATCTATCTCTGTTAAATATGCTTGACATGAACATGTAAAAACTTGTTGAAAACATATAATGTTACAAACAAGAGGAATGGGGTGTAACATCCTCTGAAATCCTCTCAACACAAACTAGCTCATTTCGATACTAATATGTATATAGGCCTATGTAGCTTTATTCTATTTTACTAGTGAGATGAAACTGAAGGACTGTCTAGTCGTTCGGATGATATGGAAAATAGAGGTCCTGTGTACACATTGGCATGCATGCAAAAGATCCCTTGGCAGTTGAAATGTGATGTAAGAGTAGGCTGTAGCGTTGTTGTCCTGGCAAAATTTCCTTCATACTATCATAGCACGCTGTATGACTTATGCCCGTCTTCATTAGGCTGGTTGGGGCAGAGATGTAGGACGTTAAACCATATTTCATTTCTGTGAAACACCCAACAATCTTTCTAAAATTCATATTTGTCGTTGGCATTAGTGAGATAAAAAAACCCTAATAGATTGCAGTCATTATTGCCCTTGATCACTTTGTAAACAATAAAAGTTGTCAATCAATCTCTTTGAAATCTACATGGTACCCCAACTAAAACAACTTTATAAAATTCTATTTCATGAATAGGATTGCAGCTTCTTTTGATAGATTTAAAGTTATTGCCCATGATTTTGCTTTTTATGTAGGCGCCTACCTTAAAATTCACAATGTAAAAAATAAACTTCTTTTACAAGTACCACTGCCTTTAGGGTATGTTTCGTTGGCTGGCAACCTACCTTTAAAATGGAATGTATACATTGATACAACAACAGAAATAAAAACATAATTTCTGCCAAAAATGATCTGGATGGTTTAAAATCATTGAAGTAAATAAAGATCAACTGGCAAAAGTTCGAAGTACATTCAGGCCTTGAAATACCGGTTTTACTTTTAGATGTACAAAATGTCAAGGACAAATGAAATAGTACCTGACATTTTGGGACTAACGTACAATTCAACTTTATTTCAATAATTTGATTGCGCTTGGTCTTTGGCAGTAGGAGGAAACCAGAGGACCTGAAGTTAGCCCATGAGGTTGGACAGCCGTGACCCTCTTGAGATAGAAAAAAGGCCACGTGATTCCATAACAGACTTGATGACCTATCGTGCACACATCAGACCACTAAAACACCCAAACTCCCTTACAAATAACTGACCTGATGTTTGTGTAATGTTTAACAAAAACTATTTGATTAACCTAATTATATATATAATGCTGTGACATGCCATTATATTAGGCCTTACTGAGAATGTCTAAATATAGAACACCAGGATCTAATTACATTTAATGTGTATATTATGGGTAGTCTTTATCTTAGATTAAAGGGACAGTAGACCTAAAAAAAAGCCAATATAAAGTTTTACACCATTCAAAAATATCTTATTATTTAAAATGCATTATGGAAGCGCTAAATCTGCCTATTGCAGGTCTTTCTTTGTGCCATGTTATACATTATAAAACTTTTTAATGAGACGTTTACTAACTTACCAAGACCATAATCAACTCTCTAGGTCATCGAATGCTCAAGATTTTCAACAGATTTAAATATGAATGACGCTTAATAATTTAATATAAAAATGGATAATCAAGACTTTCAGATTTTCAACATATTCCCTTTTCATTATCTATTTTTTTGGGGGGGTGGGTGGGATGGCCTAGTATATTGGTCTAGAGTGCCGTGCTTCGACCTCTAGCTGGCCGGTCACCTCTGGCTTGCGACTGTGGTTTCTATCCCTGGTGTGAGCGTATGTGGCATGGAGATAGGGGCGCCTTCTCAACCTCGTGGGTTTCCTCCGGGCACTCCGGTCTCCTCCCACTGCTAAAGACCCATACGCGCAAGCTAATTATTGAAATAAAATTAAACCATATGTTAGTCCCGAAATGACCTAGTTTGTGTCGAGTGGACGTTAAACCCCATTTCTCTCTCTCTCTATCTATTTTTTTTAACTATTGCAAGAACTCTCAGCTCCTTATCTTATATAACGCCCCTGATAAACTGTTCTGGCATGCAGAACTTTGTCTTTATAATAATGATTAATAAGATCATTATACATGTGTTTTATTTGAGAAGTTTGCTTGAACAACATTCGTAGAGACGTAATTAGTTTAGAGTGAACACTGGTACAGCTTCCTGAATTAATGTATAAAAAGAAATGGTAGTGTATCAATATTTATTTAGTTTTGTGTGATCATGAAGAATGTATTTGTCAATTAAGGAATTCAAACATTTAGTTAAAAAATGCCAATGATACCGGATTTAGTGGGAATTGTTTTCCAAGTTACATGTACATGTATATTTATGTGTAGACCAACCAGCGTACAGCTAATAACGAGGGGGAATTCCCTTACGTTCGTCATATTTATTCTGAATAATTTAATTGCATGTAAACTGGTCATTATGCTTATGTGTCCTTCATGTATCAGCATACAGAATTTAAAAATGGCTTTCGCTATCTTTTGGTTTGCCTTAAATTAATATACATCGTTTATCTTTCTTAGATGATTTATTGCCCTTGATCACCTTTTAAAAATCTTGTGGTCACTCCTGTCCTGTCAGTGTCTTGTAAGTACCCCCATTGCCTACAAAAGAATAAATATGCGACAGCTTTGTAGAATCCTTGTACATTATAGTTACTCAGGGCATATTGGATTGGGTATTCCCCCCCTTCTCCCCATCACTAGAAATGCTGGGACATTGTACCATAAATCAAGCAATCGTAAACTGTAGTAATGCAGAGGACTATAAAGAGACAAAGCATGAACATTGTAAATTTGCGATCACTTGATACCACTCATGTCTCCAGATACATCTACTGTTAAAGATTTGTTGTCCTGTAGCAAACGTCTTAGTTTTCAATTCCTTTCTGACATTCAACCTAATATTAATAATAATATATTGATTTTAACTCGGAGAATTGCTTAAATTTGTTATGACATTCACCTTAATTGTCCGTATTAATGTAATTGTTAGTTATAGTTTCATACGGTTTGGCTTACGACTGGACTGGGGGGGGGTGTCACGGTGGCGAAGTGGATAAGGTGCTGGTTCGCTAGCCTGGAGGTCGGGTGTTCGATCCCTGCATTGGCCGAGAAAGTTCATCTCGAATTTCCGGCGTGATTTCCTCTTGTCAGTGATGCAGAAGGAGGGCCTGACAAGGACAGCTGCCTAGTCGTTCAGATGGGAGGAAAAACCGAGGTCCCGTGTACACATTGGAGTGCACGCAGAAGATCCCTTGGCAGTTGGAATTCGATATAAGAGTAGGCCGTAGCGCCGCTGCCCGGGCAAAATTTCCCTCATAGCACACTGTATGGCATATGCCCGTCTTCCATTAGCCCAGGTTAGGTGCAAAAGAGTAGGACGTTAAACCCCATTTCGTTTCATTTCATTTCTTACAACTGGGGGGTTAGATGGCTGAATGGTTAGCATTTGTGCGCTGTGTCATCAGATCTGTCACTGAGTTAAACTGGCGTTGATTCGAATCCCTGGTTGTAGGTACACCTAACAAGGAGTAGGTTCGCCTGTCCAACCTCAGGTGGTTTTTTCTCCGGATCCTCCAGTCTCCTCCCACTGCTAAAAGACCCCTACACACAAGCGAACTATTGTTATAAAATTGAATCATGTCTTAGTTCGTAAATGACCAAGTTTGTGTCGAGTGGAGTTAAATCCCATTTCTCTCTCCCTCTCTCTCTCTTTCTCTCTCTCTCTCTCTCTCTCCCTATCTCAAAAAAGGGTATGAAGTGTTGTTAAGGGCTCTATGCTGTCTTACAATATAATTTTAGTACCGAAATGACCTAGTTTGTGTAGAGTGGGCTTAAACCCCATCTCTCTCTCTTTCTCTCTCTCTCTCTCTCTAGCTTACCACCTTGTATTTTGTATTCACTGTCGAACAAAGAATTAATGTTGCATGGCCTATATATGGTAATATTGCTTACGTTCTACCTGTGAGCTGTGCATGGTGATAAAGAGAGTTATCACATGATTAACATGTACATGTAAGAGCATAGGGTGTAGAATATTCACATAGATATTGCTAATAATATATATCTCCTTTCACAGGAGAGGAAATTATTTAAGTACAAGTGATTTATGATTGTTTGAAAGAGAAAGATTAAGGTAATAATGTTCTGAAGTAAATAAAATGTCTTTTATATTGTCAGATAAAAAGTCGGTATTTTGATTTATGTACGAGGACAAACATAGTTTTTGGGTGTGATTGTTTATTGATGCTGTACAGTGGTGAACACACAAATGTCTTTTAAAGTCGATAATTGAATGTCTCTTTGCACAAGTGTATTATTGTTCGTAGACTTAAAAAAATTGTTGATAATCTTAAAAAATTTTTTTTTAAAAAGGCGAATCACAGAACACAGTTTCTTAAACTGGTCTCAAGTGCCTAAAGGGCTGAATTCACAACTTGAAAGAGTTGAATTATGATTTATTACCAATCTACGGTGTGCATGTACTGATATATATATATATATAGATTATCTCCTATGAGTTTTTTTGGGGATATCAAAAAATATCAACACAAGTCGATAAAGTGTTGATATGGCTTAATAAGTAGTTACCACAGGAATTTCACCATTTTATTCCTATATCAAACTGAATCTTCACAATATTATGGTATGCAGGTCATTCGGATAGGACCAGTAAATAAAGGTCCCATCTAGCCAGGAATATTATCTGGTCATTCGGATAGGACTAGTTAATAAAGGTCCCATGTACACACTGGAGTGCCTGTAACAGAACCCTCAATAGGTTGAATTAAAAATAAGAGTATGTCATAGTGCTGCTGTCGGGCAAAATTTCCTTAGGCGACCGTGGCTCCCAATATTTTTGTACCAGACCACATCTTCACAATGTTATAGAAGAATATGTCTTTTTAATTTAAGTAATTCTTTTTAAGGTAAAAGTTAGAGAAGTGGATTACCATTCTAGAATAAAGATAGTGTGGAAGGGAATAAGGGAAGTTGGAGAAGTTGACGACCAACCTAGCATTTAAAGGGTGTGTAGAGTGAACAAGGGCAGTGAAGTTTGATGTTTCCAAATCAGCTGTCACTTCAACAACGAAACACCGTAATCAGCATAATTACTATCACATCAATGAGAAAATACAGCATAAAACAACCGTAGATACAACATATTATTACACAATTCAAGTGAGTACAGGCAATTTGATCATTATTTTCAGAGATTAAGAGAACACAGTTTTTATGGGAAACAATCACTGTTTTATTCTAAAAGCACGACGTTTCGACAAGTATCCTTACATGTATATGTGCTTGATAACGATAAGAGGATACTTGTCGAAACGTCGTGCTTTTAGAATAAAACAGTGATTGTTTCCCATAAAAACTGTGTTCTCTTAATGTGTTTTCCAATCGCTAAATGCCACTTAAAGATTATTTTCAGAGATACGGTCGTACCATAGGTGAAAGTGTTTATAGTACGTTCTCACCGTTGTGCTATGCATTGTGAAAGGATTGTCCCTATTGAGTCTATGATATGATAAGTTTTAATACCATCAACACAATCAACACAACTTTTATGACTGACCTCAATATATTATAAGATTTACTATGATCACCACAATTAAAACCAAGATATCAATCTTAGTACGAGTGGGGCTAGATGGCCGAATGGTTAGCATGTGCGCTCTGTATCATACGGCCTGCCATTGAGTCAACTGGCGTGATTTTGAATTCTAGGTTGTACGTGGCAAGGAGTAGTGTCGACTGTCCAACCTCATGGATTTTCTCCGGTAACTGCGGTTTCCTCCAACTGCTAAAGACCCTTATGCGCAAGCGAATTATTGTAATAAACTTAAACTATATGTTAGTCCGGAAATGACCTAGTGGACGATGAACGATGATGTGTCGAGTGGACGATGAACCCCATTTCTCTCTCCCTCAATCTTAGCACGAATCGTGATAGTGAGAACCTTGCATTACCTATTTAAGTCCAATCTTTTTATATCTGATGAATATACATGAGACAATGATAACCTTGTCTACTTCCAAGACAGAAAATGGATGCCACACAACCTGATTGGGTTCTGTCTTAGATGAGAAATGTTCCAGGACACTAATTAAGGTACATGGTATGTGAAAGATACTGTGATGTTGGTCATTTGAATTATCAAGCCAATAACTCTAGTCATGTCGACCGTAAATTATTTGCTCGAAGACAGTCAAGATTGTTTAATGTTTACACATTGTAGATCAAAATACTACAATTTTATTACAGTGGATCAAATATTTGAGTTGATTTTAAGTTTAGTTATTTGTTTTTCCTACACATAAAATGTGGATCTATACACAGGCCGTGCACAAATTTATCTAATGCACTTTATGTGAAATATTTATTGTTATCCATTCTAGAGATAAAATGTTGATTAATGAATGAAGTGATTATTCGTAATGGAATTCTTCAAAAAAATGGCTCTTCAATGATTTTATTCAAAATCAAACCCTTGATTTCACTTTAACTCAGTACATCTTTTCAAGCCCTTCACATAATACCCTGATTTCAGTGTGTTTGTGTCACGGCATCTGATTGAACAACGCTGTTGGTCACATGTCTGTGGTAAAGGTCACATGTCTGTGGTAAAGGACCTGAAGGGATTGGATATTGCACCCATCTCGCTCTGTCTTTCATGTTGGTATAAACATTGATATGGCTGTCTATTGCGAACTAAAATCCTATTGCAATACATGTATACACATGTACTGTAGGCAGATTTTCACACTCATTTTATAAAGGCCTGAGAAGGACCCATAGTGTGATAGTCACTGCAGGTCCTTTAACACAGCAGTGGATCTTGAATTTTAAAAAAGAAACAAACGCTGCATGCTACATGCCTTAAATAAAATGAATTTAGAACAGTCCTTAAAAAAGGAGGATTCTTTCCAGAAGTGAGCATGTACTGGTATGTCTGTCAACTCAGTTACTGCTTAACAAGGGCATTTTTTGTACAAAATAGTCACTGTACCTATTGTGATAAATTTGAACAATGATTTATTTATGCTGTAAAAGTAAACTTTTTCTATCAATGTTATTTAAAGAAACATTGGTAAGGAACTTTAATAAAATATTGACCATCCTTGATAAAATAATTCACAAAAAAATGATGAATAAAGAAAATATTGAAAATTACAGTCAAATTACTTTATTCTGAACGAAGTTGTCACTGTTGAAAAATTGGACTAGAAATAGGCATCAACTGTGTTCGCACCGTCTACGAGAATTGCCGATCGTTTGATTGACAGATGATAACTCCACTCCTTTAATCCTTGATTACCAAGTAACATTATCAATGGCTATTGTATCTTTGCTCGGCAGGCCTTTCATTTTGAGCTTGTCATGTAAATAACTGAAGTCTAAATAAAGACTTGCAATAGGTAGACTTAGCTCTTACATAATGTTCGTATAGTGATTATTATTACAGTGTATGTTAATTTGGGTTGGGCATGGATGTGAATACAGAAATAGACTAGAATCAACCAACTTTATTGTTTATATATTGTTTTTATCTGCAATTAACTGAAGGCCCTACATTTTTGCGCCAACCAGGCTAATGCAGACAGGTATACGCCGTAGTGTCTGCCTATTCTTCTTTAACAGAGGGAGGAAACAAGAGGACCCAGAGAAAATCCACAAGGTTAGACAGGCGACCTTACTCCTTGTCGCGTACATGTACAAGAAGGGAATCGAAACCACGCCAGTTGACTCAATGACAGCTCTTATGATTACAACAAGCACCCACTTTTAACTATTCAGCAATCCACCCCACCTCGAAATGAGAGTGGTCTAGAGTGCCGCGCTTCGACCTCTAGCTGGCCAATCACCTCTGGCTTGCGGCTGTGGTTTCGAGCCCTGGTGTGAGCGTATGTGGCATGGAGATAGGGGCGTCTTCTCAACTTTGTGGGTTTACTCGGGTTTCCTCACACTGCTAAAGACCCCTACGCGCAAGCGAATTATTGAAATAAAATTAAAACCATATGTTAGTCCCGAAATGACCTAGTTGTGTCAAGTGGACGTTAAACCCCATTTCTCTCTCTCTCTCGAAATGAGAGAATCATATACTTGATTTTATAATATTCCATAGTACATGTGCTCCTTCAGTGTCCGCTAGAGGTCAGGGGCAGTTCAGGGGGGGGGGGGGAATGGCTGTTTGTCTGGCATCATTGTTCTGACATTGTTTACATTATTTGTGTATATATGTGCTGTGAGGGGGGAAAATGGTTGTTTGTCTGGCATCATTGTTCTGACATTGTTTACATTATTGGTGTATATATATGCTGTGGGAATGAAGTAAACATAAAGTACATGTAATACATTGATTTGTCATTCCTCTACGTTCATATCGAACAATACAAATCAATTTTATTATTATTATCATGTGTATGTTATACAATGTATATATATAGTCCACTATGTTGACTTATATTTCTTATTATGAAAAGGTTTTCTGATACTTGTCTTTTTGCCAAAAAAAAATCACTGGCAATTGGCAGGAAAAGACATAAATTATACGAAGTTTATCAATTTCTCCAGCTGGCCACCACCTATACAGATCTAGTAGGATTTACGTCTTTGATTTATCTGCATGTATGACATGCTACCATTTTAGTAGTGGTCTTCACTCTTTAATGGTGTATGAACTGTCGTGCATCACTTCAGTGACTGGTCCATGTATTATATTGGCATGTGGACACAGATGTCCATTTACTAATACAATTATCTATTTTTTTTTGGATATGCAGTATATATACAGCATATTCAGTAGTGTATAGGCTGTTTAAAAAGAACCTAGTTTTATTGTGAATCCAACATTTTTGGCTCTTAAGTTGTTTATTTGTGTGCAGTTGATTATAAAATCCCTATTCTAATAAGATCACCAATCTAATTTTGTGTGTAATTAATAATAAGATCATGAATCTAATTTTGTGTGTAATTAATGATAAGATAACCAATCTAATTTTGTGTGTAATTACTGATAAGATCTCCAATCTTATCTTTTCTGCTATTAATAATAAGATCACAATCTTTTGTGTAATTAATAATAAAATCAGCACATTAGTGACTGTACCTTTTGTCCAACCTCCTCAATGCTAAAAAAGTTATGTGCAAGCAAAATAAGATTGAACGGTATGTTAGTCCCTCTCTGTCTGTCTGTCTCTCTCTCTCCCCATAAAATACAGGTGTTTTTGTAATAGAATCAATTAAAGGAAGATTGATATTAATATGGTTATAATTAACTTGACTATTGCCAGTAATAGTCTTTGTTATCACAATATTGCACCTTGAGGCACCCAAAACAATTCTGTTAGATCATTTCATCCAGTCATAAATTGTCAGCCTTTGGCTAGATACATGTCAGTAGCTCATTATAACCAGACAAGAGATGACAGTTATGATAAAGCTAGCGGTGATATTATATTTCAAGTGAAGTGTGAATAAAGGTAATTAGTCACCAAGTGATGGAAGTGCTACAAGTTACATGTCCTTAAGGCAAAGATCAGCCAGTCAGGCTGTTGTGTAAATAGACAGAATTTCTACAGATTCCTCCTGATATAGCTACTGTTGGTTACAATATCTCTTTAATAAATGGGGGGTGGGGGTGTAGATGGCCGAATGATTCACACATGCACTCTGTATCATAAGGTCTGTCATTGGTTCAATTGGCATTGTTCGATACCCCAGGTTGTTTGTGACATGCGTAGAGTCGCCTTCCAACATCTTGGGTTTTCTCTGGGTCCTGTGCTTTCCTCCCACGGCTAAATACCCCAATGTGCAAATGAATTATTGAAATAAAATTGAACAATGTTAGTCCCAAAATGACCTAGTTTGTGTCGAGTAGATGTTAAACCCCATTTCTTTCTCTCTTTAAACAGATGCATTTTGAAAATGTTGAAAGGGAACCTATTAAAAGAGCAAAGTCACCTCAATTAATCCTTGATAAATTTCCATTTTTTCAATACAGTCACCCAAACTGTTGTGCACAAAGTCTAATTTTATGAATTTTGGAGTCTATTTGCCGCCAGTACTTTGCCAGTTTCAAGGTCGTACATTGTATATTAGGGGTTGCAGGTGATCTGTTTGTTACAGTGCTTTTATAGGGGTCAGAGGATTACCCAAAATTGAATAAAATTATTCTAAGCACGTTTGCCCATGGGAAAATGTTCTTATGATAATTACAAAAAAAGTATAATCTGTTACCAATGCATAGTTTGCCACACATTGTGTTTTGCGGAGACTTATTTTTTATTAATATAGTTGTTGACAAAAAAATGAGTAATTTGCTTGCATAAGAGACGTTTTTTTTTATGAATGAATGACCTTGTAATTTTCATCAAAGTCTGCATGCACTCCGTCGGACTGACTCCACATGTGTGTAACCATGGAATTTCTTTTAAAACTTTAAGTGTATTACATAAAAAGTAAGTGCATTTTTTTTTGACTATGCAAATAATCGGTGTTGATAATGATGCCTTGACAGACAGAATGGAGCCGAGATTTGCCAAGATGTATGACAAGAATGGTTATCTCACTTTCTCGCTTATAAAGTCGGTAATAAAAGAGGTCAGACACTTTATGTGACCTGATAGAATTTCATGGATCATAAAAGAAACCCGATTTACATTAGAATAGGTATTACCAATTGTTCCTTGCTCATTCGAATTGTGTGGAATAATAAAGTCATATTCAGGTGAAGTCACCACAAGTCTCGTTATAAATATAATGTTATTTTTACATGTTATTCAGTAGTCGGTCAAACCTACTATTATTTGCCCTTTCTATACGCACGATTTTGATAAGTTTTTAAATATTATCGTCTTACAAGATTATACAAGCGAAAAAAAAAATGGCTCATAGAAATCGACTCTCATGAATAATTTATTGACAGCTAATGACAATAATACACATTTCTACTACTGTTGTTACGACTATACATCGCTTTCATTACAAATAGATATATAAATATATATGTCAGGCACAATTTCAGCAGGAGAATCATTTTCTTTTGATACTACAGCACTCCGGCCAGGTAAGATCGTAGAGACTAAAAGATAAGGGCTTTTATATTGTGAAAGAATTATCATTTATTCCATGATATAGCATATAGCGTAGTGACATTCTCCATGCCTTTTGTTTTATGCAGAGATATAATATTGAAATAATAGATCAGTCGCACTTGCACAAATTTTTATCTTTTAGTTAAACGCATAAAAATCAATATTTTGTTTTATGTATGTCGTTGATAAGCAACCTGACAAATTTAAAATGGTATATATGGTTTGTAGAAACAAAAATTGACAGATTCTGACATTGCTTAATTCTGTGGGGGTTTTTTTTTGAGAAATTTTACAAAGTATCAGATTTTTGTTGGTTAGCTTTACAATTAATATGATAATGGTTTCTGATTTTGGCGATCTTGTAGACTGGGTAATTATGATTTTACCTGTATTTACGATAAGATGTTCGGATTTTGACAGTCTTATAACAGTTATTGATTTTTCTGATAATTTGTAATGACAGTGAGGTATATAATCATATAGAAATGTAATGCTAAAATGCTAAACTTGCTTGTTCTAGTCGATGTCATTAGATTTATATTGGCTGGATTGTTCTGATTGATTTCTCTAAAAAAAAGGTTGTTTGGTTGTAACCGTATTTGGTTATTAATGACAGGAGGCAGACTAACAGTCATATAAAGCGTTTAATAGAGAGCATGGGAAATCAAGACAACAGACATGTTCTTCATGCCGAAGCGAAAGCGGTAGAGACGAGGAAGGCTTTTCATTGGTCAATAATACCACATCCCCCTTTGTATAGCCTTCATTGTCTCTTAATGATATGACAATGTAATAAAAATAATAATTGATCAAACAATAACCAAAAACATTTTGTACATAACAAAACATAATAATTCTTTAAATTTCAGTGATCAATCTTTTTGGATGTTTTCTTAATCTGTTAGAACGTCTAACTAAAATTGGAGATTTTGGAATAGTTGGATTATGAAAATCACTAACAGAAATATTTGGCATATTATGATTAACATCAGTTATATTATCATTATAACAATCTAAATCTGCATATGTATAAATAGGATTCCTTGGAGGTTTACATGGAACAAGATTAATTCTATTTCTCCTAACAATACCATGCACAGTTTCAATAAGATATGATCTATTAGGAAGTATTTCTTTTACAATACCATGACGTTTTAAATCACTAATATATACATTCTCATTCAATTTAAGTACAGATTTTTCAGAAACATTATGACGACGATCAAAGTTTTTCTTAGAACGCTTTCTATACTGTTCTTCTCTTTCCCTCACATTATTCAAGAAAGGCCAATGAGGTTGTAATTTACTTGTTAAGCAAGGTACAAAATTTCTCAATTTTCGACCAAACAAAAGCTCAGATGGACTATATCCATTAGAAAGAGGGGTTGATCGATATGCCAACAATGCCTTATAAGGATCATGTGATTTCTTAAGTAACAATTTAACTGTTTTTACTGCAATTTCCGCTGCTCCATTACTTTGTGGATGTATCGGGCTGCTAGTAATGTGTGTAAATTGAAAATCTTTAGCAAATGTCTTAAATTCATATGATTTATACTGAGGACCGTTATCAGATCTAAGAATTTCAGGTAAGCCATGCCTTGCAAAAATCGATTTGAAGTGAAGAATTACTTCTGATGAAGTTAGAGATTTTAATGCTGCAATTTCTACATATCTAGAAAAATAATCAACTACAAGTAAATATGTTTTTCCCTTGAAATAAAACAAATCAGATCCAATGACTTTCCATGGTCTTTCCGGAAAATTTGTAGGAATTAATGGTTCAGAATGTTTGGCACGAAATTCAGCACACTGTGTGCAATTTTGAACTAGATCAAGAATATGACTGCTTAATCCAGGCCACCATACACTTTGTAAGGCACGTTCACGACACTTTTGAATACCTAAGTGACCTTGATGTAATTTCTGTAACATTTCTGACCTTAAAGATTCTGGAATAACAATTCTTGCATTACGAACTAATAAATTATCTATCAGAGTTAGTTCATGACGTACAGGATGGAAATTTTTCAATGAAGAGATAATATTAGATTTTTCAGGCCAACCTCTTTTAACATAAGTAATAACTTTGCTTAAAATAGGATCATTATGTTGAACCTTCTGAATTTCTAATAATCGACTTTCATTACTAAAAATTTTAACAAAATTTTGTCTAACTGAACAAATCATAGCTTCACAATCTTTGCTTAATTCTAAATCAGTTTTATCCAGACAGTTTGACAATGGAGCTCTACTCAGTGCATCAGCTAGAATGAGGTCTTTACCTGGTACATGAGAAATGGTATATTTATAACGAAATAATCGTAGTCTGAATCGCTGTATGCGAGCAGGAAGCTCATTCACACATTTTGTACCTAAAAGAGAAACCAAGGGTTTGTGGTCAGTTTCGATGTGAAACTTTATGCCTACTAAATATTCGGAGAATTTCTCACAAGCCCATGTTACACCGAGAGCCTCTTTATCAATCTGGGGATAATTACATTCAGCACTTGTCATCGTGCGTGATGCGAATGATACAGGTTTCCAATAACAACTAATTGGATCAAATTGCAAAATTGCCGCTCCTAATCCAAATTTTGATGCATCTGCATTAACTTTGGTTTTGTGATTAGGGTTATAAAGTTTTAAAACACGAGAAGAACACAATTCTTCCTTAAGAGAATCAAAACACTTTTGTCTCTCATTAGTCCAATTAAAATCCGCTGAACTGGAAAGAAGTTCTCTCAATGGTTGAGTTAATGTTGTTAAATTTGGGGTGAATTTCCCAAGTTGATGAACTACGCCAAGTATGCGTCTCACACCGTGAACATCATTAGGTGGTTCGAGTTCTTTAATGGCTTTGAGTTTATCCGGATCTGGGGAAATTCCAGTCTGGGAAATAATGTGACCCAAAAACTTCATTCTTGTCTGTGCAAATAAACACTTATTCAAATTCAAAGTTAATCCCGATGATTCTAACCTTTTGAGTACTGATTTTAAACGTTCATCGTGTTCTTTTAAAGTTGAACCAAATACAAGGATATCATCCATGTGACACAATACACCGTTTAATCCATCTAATAACTGCGACATTCTCTTCTGGAAATATTCTGGAGCAGAATTTATTCCGAATGGGAGTCTGTGAAAACAGAATCTGCCAAACGGAGTCATAAAGGTGGTTAAATGTCTGGAAGACTCACTCAATCGAATTTGAAAAAATCCACTATTGGCGTCTAATTTTGACATATACTTTGCACCAGATAATTGACCTAAAGTGGAGTCTACTGTGGGTAATAAATAATTTTCTACTAGCACATTCTGATTCAGCATAGTGAAATCTACACAGAGACGTATCCTACCATCAGCCTTGTCAATGGGCACGATGGGGAAACACCAATCGGTTGGTTCATCTACTTTGGAAATTACTCCATCTTTTAACATAATATCGATTTCAGCCTTCAATTTCTCATATTGAGGTAACTTGACAGCTCTTGAGGTCACAACAGCATATGGGACCGCATCTTCTCTTAATCTTATGGTGTAATCACCAGACAACTTCCCTAATCCAGAAAATAACTTTGGATATTGCTTCACATAATCAGAATTATTATCTACCACTGTATTCAATGATGATGTTTCTTGTTGATGTTGAGTTGTACAAGAAGTTGAAGAATGTAGCAAATCTAAGGCTTTAATTGCAGGTTGTCCCAATAATGGTATAGACAAATCATTCACTACATAAACTCTTTGATTGGTAATTTTAGATGTTGTTTCACACATAATGTCGATATTCATACTACCAAGAACTATTAACTTTGTATTACTAGGACCATATAATATTCTATCTGGCTTTGCTAACTTCAACTTTGGCGTTAAACACTGAACTTTCTCAAAGATCGAGTTAGAAATACAAGTTACATCTGCACCGGAGTCGATCTTGAATTCAACATCAAGTTTTCCCAGTTTAAGTTTTCTCTTGAAAATATCTTGACATTCATTTGTAGAAACTAGACCCATAAATGCATATGAATTATTTTCTTCAATGTTGTTGACATGTCTTGAACGACAAACTTTATCCCAGTGTCCTAATTTCTTACATTTGCGACACGTTGAGTTTTTCGCTGGACATTCAGATCTTGAGTGATATGTATTTCCACATCTATGACATGATCGTTTGTTTACATCCGATGTAACCTTGACATTGGTATGAGTGCTCTGTGCTGGAACAGGATTACTCGCCTTCTTATGAAGCGGTGGTTTAAACTTCTGTTTCGGCTTCGACTTTATGGCGTCTACTTCAGTGGTCGAATTCGTCTCACGAAGTGTGCGATTTTGTGCTATAATGGATTCGGATTGACGAACCATATCAATGGCTTTCTTCAATGAAAGTTGAGAATCCAATTGTAGTTTTTGCGATAATTTCTCATCACGAATTCCTACGACGATTTTATCTCTAATCAATTGCTCTCTAAGCATACCATATTCACAATATTCCGAAAGCGGAAATAAGGAATTTATAAAGTTATCAGCCGATTCTCCTTCTTTTTGAAAACGTTTATTAAAATTTGCCCTTTCAAAAATCACATTCTTACGAATGATAAAATGACCATCAAAACTTGTTTTAACCATGTCATATGTTATTTGTTCATCATCAGGATAATCAAAGCTATTGTAGATATCGTCTGCCTGTTGACCCATGGTGTAAATTAAAGTTGATACTTGTCTATCTTCTGACTGTTGATCCAAACCAGATGCCAATCTATATCGATCGAAACGTCGTATCCACGCCGACCAGGCTTGTCCATTATTAAAGTCTAACTCTGGCGGTGGCTGAATTGCTGACGAAACTTGTAAATTACCATTTGTCCTTGTATCGGTGGCAGTGGATGTCGCCATATTCTCGATAACACGTGATTTACCGTCGACTCGAAATGATTGAAAAGTTCAATATTTAAAACTAACACACCTGTCTGTAGCCGTAAAAATGTCCGTAAAATTCTGACACCATGTTTGGTTGTAACCGTATTTGGTTATTAATGACAGGAGGCAGACTAACAGTCATATAAAGCGTTTAAT
Source organism: Patella ulyssiponensis (assembly GCA_963678685.1). NCBI lineage: Eukaryota > Metazoa > Mollusca > Gastropoda > Patellidae > Patella > Patella ulyssiponensis. Next base: position 102,813,785 of record OY783225.1, read on the forward strand.
AGAGAGCATGGGAAATCAAGACAACAGACATGTTCTTCATGCCGAAGCGAAAGCGGTAGAGACGAGGAAGGCTTTTCATTGGTCAATAATACCACAAAGGTCATCCTGACTAATTGCTGATAATATTGTTAAATTCTTTATTCCCTCGATGCCAGGGAGAGGTGGGGGTTCAGGCATCCAGACCAGAATATTCCACATTCGATGTTCGGATTTTTCCAAGCTCTTTCTCACTGATGTCTCACATTGACTTACACGTAAACGAGTCTATGTTAGTTGAAATTCATGGGAGAATAGACAGTAATACTGCTGTGTGCAGTGTGGGCAAAATTCTCCCTTATATTTTACATGTAGCTAATAACTACCATGAAAAATACCATATTTAAGTCTGAAAATGGGTGCAGTATTGTGATCTAAAGACGTTAAACTCCAGTCTACATGTATTTCATGCCCTTGATGACAAGATAAAAAAAGGGTATAAAAAGTTAAGCGTTGTGTTTTATTCTGTCATGGCTGGTGAAATATCTACTTAACTTCACAGCATGCAATTAAGATTTTTATAGTAACTAAGTATTTTATCTTTTCATGGTATGAACCTCCTACCTATAATAATCACCTTTTCCTACTGCTATAACAGTAATTCATATAGGTACATACACATATAGATACTTACATACTGTAAAACACATATGTACTGTTGGGATAGCCTAGGGCGAGGGGGATAGCCTGGGATGGGGGATGGTCTAGTTGTCTATAGTGTTGCGCTTATATCTCTAGCTGTTGGGATGGCCTAAGGAGGGGGAAGAGGAGGTTGGGATAGCCTGGGGTGGATGGGGGGGGGAATGGCCGAGTGGTCTGGAGTATTGTGCTTACATCTCCAGCTATTGGTATGGCCTACGCAGGGGGAAGAGGTTTGGATAGTCCTTGAGGGGATGCGGTGGTCTAGAGTTCTGTGCTTATACCTCTAGTTGTTGGGATGGTCTAGAGAGGGAGAGAGGTTTGGATAGCCGGGGAGGGGGAGGGGATTACCTAGTGTTGCGCTTTTACCTCTGGCTTGCGGTTGCGGTTTTGATCCTTGGTGTAAGGGTATGTAGCTTGGAGATGGGGGAGTTTACTTCGAGTACTCCGGTTTCCTCCCACAGGAAAGACCTATACGTGCGCTTAGATAATAGAAATAAAAATAAGACAAGTTGTCTGCGATATATCACATTCGGTTGAAGCGGACGTTAAACACAAAGAACAAGAACATGTACTGTTAAAGCATTGAATGTGACAATACACCTATCTTATAGCTATTCAACAACTTTCTATACATGCTCTATATTTCTTCACATTCAATTTGCTTTGTGTGAACAGATAGGTCAACATTAAGATTGATAGAATGAAATATGGAGTAAAACATGATTTATATCTTAAAGATGAATTATGTAATTATAAGAAGCCAGATTTGTCTATTCCTTGGGTTTTTATTTTGGAGATGGAGAGAGAGAGGATTTAAAGTCCACTCGACACAAACTGGGTCATTTCAGGACAAACAAATGGTTTAATTTTATTTTAATAACTCGTTTGCGCGTAAGGGTCTTTAGCAGTGGGAGGAAACCAGAGGACCCAGAGAAAGCCCACGATGCTGGACAGGTGTTTTTATTTTGGCTTTAAATGTTATATTATTTATTATTTATACATTTATTCAGATGGCAAGCGTATAATGAACTCTCTAGATTACGGGATGGCAGAGATTTAAACAGATTGAAATATGATTGCCATTTAATGTTTTAATTTAAAAATGGTAAAGCAAGGCTGAATCTCGATGAACAAGTGATGTTACTACGATAAAAGACCCATCTTTTCCCCAGAATAAGTAATTTCAATAAAATATTCAATGTTTGGATTTTGAATAACTACAAGAGCCAGCTCTCTATCTAAATCTTGTATGTACGTAATGTATCTTTATGTTTCTGATATTGTAATTACAAAAGGGGGGGGGGGGCTGGTTGACCGATCGGAAGGTCTGTCTATGAGACGAGCGGCGTGGTGTCGATTCCCCACTTGTACATGACAAGAAATATCGTCGCCCATCTAACCTCATGGGTTTTCTCTTGGTCTTCCAGTCCAGTTTGGGAATGGTTAGCACTTGCACGGGTATCATACGGCTTGTCATTGAGTCAGCTGACGGGGTTTCGATTCCCCGGTTGTATGTGACAAGGAGCAGGGTCGCTTGTCCAACCTCGTGGGTTTTCTCCGGGCCCTCTGGTTTCCTCCCACTGCTAAAGACCCCTACGTGCAAGCAAATTACTGAAATAAAATTGAACCATGTGTTAGTCCCGAAATGACTAGTTTTCATCTAGTGGACGTTAAACCCCATTTCTCTCTCTCTCTCACCAGTCCAATTTCTTCTCACTGCTAAAGACCACTATGCACAAGCTAATTATTGAAATAAAATTGAACCATATTTTTGTCCCGAAATGAAGAGGGTTGGCTAACTGTGTCTTACTAAATTTTTGGTTTGAAAAATTATGTGTAATTCAGTTTGTTTACGGATGATAAATTATTTATGACCTATTGGGTCAACAGTTGAAAACGGTTATCTCAGCATTGTCTTTATCTAAAGTCGTAGAAATTTTAACAAAACAACATAGGGGTAGGCCAACATGTAAAATCCAATAAAAATCAACAAAAAATTGCTTTTGACCAAAACAAAAAGGTGTATATCATTAGTCATATTAAGTTGTCACCAATTTATGAAGGTTTTGTTTAAAAAAAATATGTATCCAGTGCTGTCAAGGGCTGCATGCTGTCTTACAATATAATTGATTCTCAAGATATACGACTACACTCTTAACATGCATCAGCTCATAACATGTATCTGCCTGTATGAATTCACTATCAAATTACTATTTATGGTGTTGTATTACTCTTTTAATTTAAAAGGTTTTTTTGTTAATTGTTATCTCTACATAGACTATGCTGCTTTACAGAGGGTTTAAAGCAGTACTATTCATTCAAGATATGAAAGTGTCGAGTATATTAAAATAATTATCTGAATTAGATTATTTTGTTGTTAGGGAGTCAACATTGGTCATTGACACAGGTCATAATGCCTTGACATGGTCGACCTAGGGAATCTGTTAAGGGATTGTGTAGGGAATCTGTTAAAGGGATTGTGCTGGGGATCTGTTACAAGGATTGTGTAGGGAATCTGTTAAAGGGATTGTGTAGGGGATCTGTTATAGGGATTGTGTAGGGAATCTGTTATAGGGATTGTGTAGGGAATCTGGTAGAGGGATTGTGTAGGGAATCTGTTAAAGGGACTGTGTAGGGAATCTGTTATAGGAGAGGGATTGTGTAGGGAATCTGTTAAAGGGATTATGTTGGGAATCTGTTAAGGGAATGTGTAGGGAATCTGTTAAAGGGATTGTGTTGGGGATCTGTTACAAGGATTGTGTAGGGAATCTGTTATAGGGATTGTGTGGGGGATCTGTTACAGGGATAATGTAGGGAATCTAAGAGACTTTGTAGAAATCTGTTAAAGGAATTGTGTAGGAAGTCTGTTACAGAGATTTTTGTGTTTACGGTTTTTGTAGGGAATCAGTGAAAGGGACTGTGTAGGGAATCTGTTAATACAATATAGTTTACCTAGGAAACCAAATAGAATATTTTGGAGAAATTCTTGACAAGTACTTTTCAGAGGTATAATATTGCTTTTTATAATATTTATATTCTTTAAAGCAAAAACATTGTATAATATATGTGCGAGATGGATTGAATATCCCGACACCACACCACACCTCTTATGAAGTTGAAACACCTTAAAGTAATGCGGTCTGATATAAATAATTTTGTATGCAGTGCTCATATTGATAAGATTTGGTTTTAAACAAATATGTGATAATGTTTTTTTTTTTTTTTCTTTTTTTTTGCCGTTTAGCCTTGTGGGTTTTCTCTAAGGCCTCCAGTGTGCTCCCACTGCTAAAAACCCCTACACACATGTAAATTATTGAAATAATATTGAACCATGTGTTCGTCCTGAAATGACCTTGTTTGTTGACGTGACCTGATATACAGAAACATGTCAGCACTGCTTCTATGCAGTTCTAGTTAATTTTGAATTTATTTGTGCTCAATTACCTGCTATTTCACAGTGTTTTTGTAGCTGAATTGGCTTACATGGAGTATAACATCCTACTTCTCTGCTCGCACTCTCGCACTTGGCTAATGGAGACGGGCATATATATGCTTTTACACGGGAATAGAGGTGCTATGGCCTACTTTTATTTCAAATCCCAACTGTCAAGAGTTCTCTTACTTTCATGCAGATGTGAAAACCAACCCTTGTTTTTTTCTCCCATCAGAATAAAAAGACATTGTTCTTTGCCACATCCTCTGTTGGGATGAAAAACCGAGGTCCTGTGACGCATTGGCATACAGGTAAAAGATCTCTTAAAAGTCAAAATTCCTGGCAGGATTTCCCCCATAGAACATTGTATGGTATGCCCGTCTTCATTAGCCCAGATTGGAGCAGAACAGTAGGACGTTAAACCCCTTTTCATTCCATTTCATTTCATTTTCACACCCTCTGTCCTGCACCATTGACAAAGGGGAAATCAACCCGGAAAATCGTGAGGAATTTCCTTAGCTAACACCATGACGAACCCAAGAACTTTTAGTTAGTGAGTCATCCTCTTTCTCAATGAGTCACCCCGTAGCTGTGAATATGGGCGTGAGCCACAGTGACTCAGTAATATGTTGGCTCGCTAATCTGGAAGTCCAGCCTGTGTTGGCTTAGAAAGTTCAGTGATGTAGGGCGGAGGGACTGGCAGGGGATAATGTTGAGTCGTTCGAATAGGATGGAAAACTTCGGCCCGTGTACTCCTAGGCATACACTTAAAAGAACCTTAGACAGTTGGAATCCGAAATAAGAGAAGGTTGAAGCGATGCTGTCCAGGCAAAATGTACCTCGTAGCACGCTGCATGGGGTATGTCCATCTTCATTATCCTAGTGAAGTATAACAGTAGGACGTTAAACCCGATTTTATTTCATTTGTAAATACGTGCGATATCTCTTTAACAGCAGGAAATGTAACAATATTATAATATACATTAAATACATGTAGAGACTAAAGGTCACACTTCAGATAGATTATGGTACTAAAATAAGAGTGATAAGATGATATTTTTATCCTTGGTTGTTAGTGCTGTATTTGCTAGATGCTTGTGTTCATGGGCTAATATGATATTAACAAATCAATGAATAAAAACTTATTGATATCAGCTATTTTTGGGAAAGAAAAAAAAGGAAGCGTTAATGGAGTGAATGATTGTAGTCAAGGTCATTAGAGAGAGAGAGAGAGAGAGAGAGAGAGATCGAGATCGAGATCTACTCAACACAAACATGGTCATTTTAGAACTAAAATATGGTTCGTTTTTGATAAATGATAATTCGCTTGCACTAGATAATAATTCGCTTGCACTAGGGGTCTTTAGCAAAGTTGAATAGGAGAAATGGGGAATCCAAACCACTCGAGTTGACTCAATGACAGACCTTATGTTGATGATTAAACGCAAAAATGGAAAATCAAGACATTGTTACTTTAACAGCACTAACAAAGATTTCAAAATAAGGTTTTCACGTCTTAGAGTGAAGCAATTTGACCGAAATTTTCAGTATTTTCTCTTTACATCATCTAGATTTTAACTTTTATAGTGAGAACTGCCAGCTCTTTACATCATCTCCTGTAATGTAGCTTTAAGTAATGTGTTTACGAGACTTTACACACCTTACTGTGACGTGGTTAGGAATAATGATATTAAAAGTTAAACAAAGATTGATCTTATCTTTATTTCATTTGATCAGATGGATAATCATTATGAATAAATAAAGAATTTGTTTGAAGTCATTTGGTGTAAAGTCAAGTGTTCTTAGGATTAGAGTGCCAGTCTAAATGTCCTTAGGATATAAGTGAAAGCTACTAATAAAGTGGTAGGACATATGATTAATGTGGCAGCCAATATGTCCTTAGGATTAAAGTGGCAGCCATGATGTCCTGAGGATTAAATTGCGAGCTAAGATGTCCTTAAGTTTAAAGTGGAAAACCAAAATATCCTCTGGATTGAAGTGGCAGCCAAGATATCCTCAGGATTAAAGAGGCCAGCCAAGATGTCCATAAGATGAAAGTGGCAGCAGTGTTTAGCCGAAATGTCAACATAACTTTTAAAATGAAATATTGCTCCAATTGACTCTACCTCAATCTTCGGATATACGTCTTCTTTGCTTCATAGCATCAAAAATAGAAATATATAGTTAAAATCTTTCGACAATGTAATATTCCTTTATACAACTGGTATTTAATCCTAAAAATTTTGATTCAATTTAGCTTACCATAGTCTATAAGAGATCTTCCCTTGGTGCTAATTAAGTCACTCATTCAAACCCTAAACATCACGACCTGGAAAAAAATAATAGTAAATACTTTTGGATATTTTTTAAAATAAATGAAATAACAAGACATAATTCTTTAACTCAACCAGCGTCAAGGTAAGAGCTAGAACATGCTTACATATATGACCATATATAACTCATGCAAACCTGAACAGCAGCACATGTCCTTGAACAAGAAGAGTTTTTCGAGTACAAAGCAATTCTGTCTAGGAAAAGTCAAAATAGCATTTGATGCGTTTGTAAGGAACCGGCGCAAAATTTCAACACTATAATAACCCTCGTCTAGATCTCGACCCACCAGCCCACCCTTGTCTAGATATTGACCCACTAGCCTTGTCTAGATCTCGACCCACAAGCCCACCCATGTGTCCGTGGCGATGGAGTAAGAAAATGCTGACACCGATGGATTTGCATACTCCGCGCAGCGTTTCGTTTGATTATAGGTAATCTCACTACACACTGCTATTATGAGTGGATATTGTTGTGTTAAATTTTGATTGGTCAGTAGTCCGACTACCAACCAATCACTACCTACCATACAAACGCTTTACATTTAAAACGAGTGCCAGTATTGGACCAAATATGTTTACATAACGTTACGTCATGGCTCACGCTTTTATTATGCCTAATTAACCCGTGCATAGGAGAATACTGCAGTAAAACTAATTGTGTGACAAACGAGGCTATCAAGTCGAATGAAATGTAAACAATATTGTTTGGAAACGAACATACTTTTCACCGTTTTTAATACCTTAAATCACTGTCCAAAGTTTTAGGGAAGACTCAGATTAAACGAAGGACTGTCATGTTGCTGTACTTAAGTGATAGCTTTCATTGAAAGGGGAGAATAGACACACTCCCGCAAAAGTTAAAGAATCAGAAGTCAATCCAGCAATGGCCAGAGAGATATTTCTCGGGCCATTGCTTCAGGAATATGATGGATTTGATGAATAACTGTCATGTAATTTATCATTTCAGTGGGTTATTTGTATAGACGCAAGTATTGAAATTTTGTGACGTCCCGAACGCTAATCTAAGTTCAATCATTTTAAGTTGGTGGGTATTTGGAAGGAAGAACAGCCATAAAATCTGGGGTGGTATTGATATACAGTAGTATATATATATTGGTGAAGGAGGCTTCAGATGACAGGGTTATCATTATTCCCATCATAAATATATAGTAGCAAACTGATACGAACTTCCATGTTGTCATAAATATATAATAACAATCTCCATGTTGTCATAAATATTGACCAATGACAAAAGGTTTTATTACTCGGTGATTGGTACTGCAAGTCAATCAATGAGATCTTCAGGGGTGCCAAGAGTATTGTCAAGGATTGGTAACGACAATACTTCAAGATCTTTATGAACTGAACATGGGTAAGATGTATACCATTCTCTGTTAATATCAAATGTTTAACATTTTTTCTACTAAATTATCTGCTTCAAGATTTCGACCCGATTATTCACCTTGAAACCTTTTTTTTGCATCAGGAACTGGTCACCAAGTGCTACGTATGCATCTTGTTATCTTGGTGGGGGGTAAAGCTCTTTCAAAAAGCCCAAGGCTCTGGTTGTCATGAAACTTGTCATGCTTGTTCCTTTTTAGACTAGATCATCCCTAGCTGATCACCAAGTGTTTGTTCTACTCTGAAGCAAAGATCTTCAAATAAAAAGCCAGAGGTTATGCCATTTCAAATATGTTCCTTGCTTGACTAAACCTACAACCTACAACATGCCACCTCCGAGAAATTGAATAATTTTGTATCTTCTTCGTGACCCATGCCGAAGACTGAAACCCAGGATGTTTAGCTTCAAGTCCAGTGACTTAACCCTTCTACCAATGGCAATGGATTTAAACTTCATGGACTGTTCCGGTGAAAGAAACATGCACAACGGGTTACCTTTTCATGTCCAAATCGAGTTGGGGCGCAGAATGACCTGAAGATGATAATGTTAGCTCAGAGGAATACAATGTAGCTTGAATACTTACATGTATGAAAGATGGATGTCCAGCAGCATTTATAATAAAAATAAAGCCTGAATCATTACAGGCCCGGGAATGTATAGTGCAGTGGGCGTTTACAGGGGGCCCTCGGATCCATTCTCATAATTCGATATTTGTTGTTTGTTTCTTGCAGTGTCCATGTTGTTTCTCTTAACCATATGTTTGACGACTTTATTTTTCATGTGTAGTGCAATCCTCCTGCACTTACTAGTTCATCCTTTGAAAGTCAATATTACAGAGACACGAAACTGGGCAAATAGTATTACTTTGCATTTTTTGATAAGTATTTGAATTGGTAATGCAATTTGTAGTCTTTGAGGATTTCTCAATGTCAGCACTATATCTTGTGTATGTATGGATATTGTTTACCATGTAAATACTACAAGAAACCATGAACATGACGGTAGATAAAGCCAGTAGGATTATTAATATGCATAAATATTTTATTGTATAAAAAATAAAAAAGCTTATTGATTATTTAGTGCTTTTTAATGAGATTTTTTTCCACCTATCTGTACTTACAAATGTTTTTTGAACTATATTTCTGAATGGATTGGATTGAAATAAAGTCTAAATAAGGATTTAGTATAATCTATTTAATCTTATTAATGATACGAGTCAGGCCACCGGTAGCTCATTTACAATAAAAGAATTTCATTTCGATAAGGTGTCTTTTTTGTTCTCTTTTTTTTTTACTCCAAATTATAAAAATAGAAATATAGTGTGTCACGATAGTGTGAAAATGCTATTGATGGAAGTGTATCACTACTGTAACCTGGATTTCATTTAATCTTGCGTATTTAGCATTATTTTTTATCACATTCATTCAATATTAAATCTGTGAATTTGTAAAAATCATTTTAAAATCACCGAAAAACATTTAATTTGTACTTGTGTCCAGATTAAAAAGCTGACTGATTAATTTTGATAGCAACGACAATTAAGAATGCTATACTTCTAACGTCAAAAACTGAATAATTTGACTGAAATTTTCAACATATTCCCTTTTCATTATCTATTTTATTAACTATTACCGGTATATATACTGTCAGCTCTTTATCTAAATCTAAATCGTGTATAATACCCCTTTAAATAAACCCTGGGTTACGGTTATCCATACCCATTCTTTTATTTCTGGGCATGAAAAACAGGGCAATATTGATAGTGTAGGGAATACCCTAAAATTAGATACATCAAATTAAATTTATATGACTTTAATGAAATTTCTTTATAGTCATAAGGCGAAGTTTTTTTGTAAAACTCATATCATTTTTATTCCATCTTGTGACACTCTGACATAATTATCAACACATATAGGAAACCTTAGTGCATTTGATAGGATTGACACAGTCAAATTTTGGATGAATAGTCTTTTTATACATGTTTACTTTTGCATGACTACTAAGTTAATACATCAGGCCCAAAATAAAATATAACAGTCCAAATGGCCCAGGATTTTTAATCTCCATTGTACTAAATTCAACCTATACAATAACATTTTATTGTTACCTGGCCTATTGTTACTCCTCGCTTCAAACTACCCCTCTGTACCACATTTCAGCCTGATCAGACAGACAAGCAGACAAACGACAGTCACAAATATCACAGTTTAATGTTTCATTATCAATAATCTGTATCAGCTTCAAGTTTAAAAAATGAACATATTACATTTTGTCATTTACTGATCAGAATGTAAACACCAGTATTTGGATATTGCTTGGTAACAGAAAATATGCCAATGAAAATCGATGAACTCTTCAGAATTGTTTGTCCAGGTTTTTGTTTTTAAATTGTCTGATTTGGTAATATACAGGTCTCAGTCATCTGTCTCCAGTATTCTATGCCAAGTAGTGAATTTCGGTAAAAAAAAGTACCTAAAAAATTATGCGCTATATATATTACGTCAAGGATGCAATTTCAAATTGACAAAATGGATTTCTTTGATATTTGGTAGGAATCATCTTTAGTTGATACAAATATAATATTTCAAAAAAAGGGCTGGACCCTATATAGGGGTGGAATGCGAAACTACAAAGAGGCAAATTAAAACATTTTCAAGCTCTTCCTGTGTTCTCTTTAACTTGGCTGAGACAGAAAAATAGGATGTTGAACCCATTTGATGTGAATGCTCTCGTTAGGATCTGATAAAAATTGATATGAATATTACTTACAATATGTAGGTTGCCGTTATTCAGGTTTAACATTGAAATAGAGTTAGGTATTGACGCTGAAAATGAAATAAATAGAAAATTGAAATAACGTGTTTCCGTATATGAAAAGAAATAAAAAGGTGTTTTTGTTGCCTCTACTTTTCTGCACCAAGCGGATTAAGGGAGACAGAGGGGTCAAGAATAAAGTACAAGCGAGCAGACATTTTGTCTTCATTTGCCATGTGTTAATTGCTACTTGACACGTGCAGCATTAATATTTGATGTTTTGGTTTGATAGAATTTGAAGGTGTGTGAATAAAGGTATTCAACAGGATGTTTACATCGGCGTGTTATTCCACATGAATTTCTATTTTTTCATTATCGTTCAACAATTTCCTAAGCACACAATTGCTTAGATCCTTTTTCAAGATAGTAACTATGTGATTCTAGGTCCGTCTGCTGTAACAGGATCATGTGATGTGATCTAAAGTGCTCGTATGCTACTATTTCGCCATCATAACTTATTATATCTTTATTGGTTTAAGGTAAATATGATTTATCCTGTGGTGTACGTATGTCGAAGATAACCTTATTGTTTGTTTATGTCTTGATATGTAAATCAGTGTTTGTAAAATTGAGATATAAAAGTGGTTGCGTTTCGTACTGTCTTACAAAAGTTTTTCTTTTGATATTCGTAACTCGTACAGTTCTGCTTTTCGTGATTGATGATATTGCAGAAAATTTTTCCTCTGACATTTATTTTGTCATAAGTTTGTTCAAAGTGATTCAACACTAAAACAATAATTTTTTTTCAGAATTGAATTTCCTGGTGATTTTTGTAGTGATATCAGTTTATTTTCGGTAATTGATGATGTAGCAGAAAACATTTATGTTGCTGTAGCCTTAGTTCTTAAAAAAATTTCAAAACAGTATCTTCATTCAGAAAAAGTTTTAATATCAATAAATTTGTTAACAAGCTTGGCTTCACATCTCTAGTAATATTATATACACGTAATAGTGACGAGTAAAACTTGTGAAAGTGTTCTTTTTAGATGTGAAAAAACATAATTTCTGAATTAACGTCAAACCTACGTACTGGTACAAATTCGGACTTTCCAAGATAAATTGTTCACACTTCTATTATAAATTTGTGTAAAAAGAATTGAAAAGTGATCAGTATTGAATTTAAGACAAAAAACTGCAGCATGACAGATATGGAACAGTGAAGTTTGATATTTTACTAGTTGATTTGATAGTTTTGAATTTTGGGTGAGTATATGTTATTAGTTTTAGCCCTTTGTGTACTGTAGAATGTTCTCGTTGTTGGGCTTTGCTTCTGTTTGCGCACTACACTTTTTTTAAAATTAATTTTACTGTTTGCTGCGATTCAATCCAGAATTTTGCCTTCGTTGTTAACGGTTTTAATGTGAACTGGAAGTCAATCGACACTGCCAAGGCTCGTCACATTATTTCTAGTACATTTGTTTTGTTTTTTATTCCCCCCCCCCCCCCATTTTACCATTTGCTGACATTGTATTTGGAATTTCGCTGTTGTAGTTAAGGTGATAATCTTTATTACTAAGGATATCAAACAAAGTCAACCATTCAGCATTGTATAACGGTGTTGATGCAGCTATGGACTGAAAATATATAGACTTTATGTAAATGATATGTAAAGATAAACACATAGTATTGTAGACAAAATTTAATGTACATGGCAAAAGCTAACCTGAATTGAAGAAGATTTTAATGTACAGACTAATATGCGATATCGTTATGGAAAACAAACTTAATCGAGAGCAAAACACAAGTTACCGGATCTCTATTTGAACGTGTACAATGTACAACCGGATCCAAGTGTAACCATACAGTCCACGTGCGAAATATGACAACATTCCAGACACTAAACAAAGTGACAACAATACTCCAATTTCATAACATTTCGAGCGTAAACAATGCCAGGGTTGTTCTGACTGTGACTAATAAATAATATACTCTTTCTTATAATTATGTAATAATAAAATGATCGACATCCTTGTTAGTACATGATCTGTACCAATAGCATAGGATTTATTCCCAGCCGCCCAAGCAAGTAACCTTAGGCCAGGGCCAAGAAAATATCTGCTCAATGCCCAATTTGGAATCAGACAACTAGTTTATAGCAAAAACAAACTCAAATATACTGAGACGCTCCTGGCGTCTGCATTGTTTGTATTGTAGGGAAATTTGAGTACTCTTTTTCAACTCTTAATTGTGAATCCACATTTTGTTAAATGTTGACTTAAAAACAACCCTTGTAGATTATACTTTATTACTAATGGAGTTACCTGAACACCTCGTCTACCTGGTACTTAAGTTACATTCTTTAAACTCTAGCTATTATAACATGAATTCTGAATTGGATTCTTTCAGTTAAAGGACAGTAATGGTGTCAGCCATTATCACATATGTGATAGAACTTGTTAAACCCTGTGATATAACTTGTTAACCTCACTCCTAAATATAATTTAAAGCGGCAATTTCATATTTTTAAGTTATATTTTTGAAATATATTAAAATAAAGCCTTAAAATTGATGGTATCTATAAACAGTCCTACCTTGTAAAGGAATAATCCTATAATTCACTATTGCCAGGTGAAAAATTGGCAAAAATATCACTTTCAACATTAAATTCAAACGTTTGAAGATAGCTATTGCATGGGGGAATGGGAAAACAAGGGAGGTAGTTGTGTTATTATTTCCGATATGAAAGATGTTTAAGTTTGGAAAATAATGCCTATGATTGTATGATAGTGAGTTGACAACCTATTGAGCAAAAGACATAGAAATAAATATGTTTTGACTTTCTTGGAGAATATGAAATTCCTGCTTTAACACACAGATCAGTGCTACGGTAGATGTGTTAACGAAGATTTGAAGGAACGAAAGTAACGCAAAAAAATGAAAAACAAGAGTTATCTTTCTCTATAACTGTTTCTTGTTTCTGGCTTCAAATGTTCTATAAATCATTATTATCTTATTCTCACATAATGCATCTTTATTTTGTATAAAATTATGAAAATGTATTTTTAAGTCTCTATTTAGCAATTAGACTCACAGGTAGCTAGAACAATTTGAAAAATCTGACAAATAAATAGTCTCTTATCATCCAAACAAATATTCTACGAATATTAGTCTGGATGGGTCCTCAAAATTTGACAGAAAGTCGGTCATTGTCTGGATTATCCAGTCTTTTAAGTTACCCCGTACTAAATCTATCAAAACAGCTTGTTTGTCAACAATGACACTCCCTAAAATTTTGTTTTATAGGTTTTAATGGAAATGGTAATTTTCTATCATAATGAATCAAACGTAGGGCTTCTCACAATCTCTTTAATCGCGATGCATGCTGTTGTATCGTCTCTATTTTGTTTCTAATAATAGATGTGCCAAGTGAATTGTGGGATATATTTTATCCCCGCTTTATAGAATCTATCAAAATCGGCCCGACTTCATAATAACTATCACTTACCTAGACTTTAGCCAAAAGGTTCCATTGCCCATGCGTAACCGGGAGTTTGGTTTTTTATGTGGTAGATTATCCAGTAATTTTCGTCAATAATTGAGAACCGACCCAGACCCTCCGTGCGTTGAAGACGAGGGGGTTCTGGGTGACCGAGACTAACAAATAAATTGAATTAGAAAATCATGGTATTTGACCATGGATTTGTGAATGCAAGTTACTTGTATGGTGCCTGAAGAACATCCACCGGAAATGAAATACATGTATGAAAAAATACCTTTTCAAAGTAGTAAATCTGTTTCGTACAGACTCTGTGGCAATCTTCATTATAAATGTTATCCTGTTTTGTTCTTACATGTGTAGGTGGAACATCTGAAAGCCATTTGATTAAATATTTACCTTCATCTGTCCTTCATCAATCCATGTTGTAATGGCAATCCACAACAATGTATCGAAAATTCTGATTTCTTTTTGTGTGTAGGTTGGATGGCCTTGTGAATATTAACTTCATCATGTAAAAAACGTGTAAAACAAAAAAAGGTTAACATTCACTAATAAGTGTATACATCTTGGAGCCAAGTAAACAATAAAGGCTGCCCAATATTTTGCGCATAATTTAGTATTAAAAAGGCATTATGAAAGAGCAAATTCCGATTGCAGGTTGTTTTTTTTTAGCTTCATTTATTTACATAACAAGCCCATATCAACACCCCAATTCACTGGATGGCTTAGATATTACGTGGCTCAGATCATGCCCATCATATCTTACTTACTATCAAAGATGGTATTAAAGATAGACTTATAGATAATCTAAGACTCTTGGTATTAAAAATCTTATTAAAGGCAAACTAAGTATTAAAGATAGCCGAAGTATCCAAGATAGTCTTGCTATGAAAGATCTTAGTATTAATAGTAGTAAAGATAGACTTGTTATTAAAGATAGACTTGGTGTTAAAGATAGTCTTGGTATTAAAGATAGTCTTGGTATTAAAGATAGACTTGGTAGTAAAGATAGTCTTGCCTTGGTATTAAAAATAGTCTTGATATCAAAGAGATAGTATGAACATGTAATTTTTCATATTCTAGACATTTTGTTCAGCAATTTTAAAAAGGCAAGAAATATGAATTTTTCTGGGGTTTGCAAACTCATACATGTATGAGAAATATAATAGTCCTTGAAGTATCATTATACTGTTATATTTTGCATCATTTACAAAATTGTTCGGATAAAGCTTTATAATACAAACATCACATGCAGTACTTAAAGAGTTTAAAAGTTAAAAAAAGAAAATTACCGGAGAACAATATCATTTAAAGCTAGTAAAAATGAATTGTTTTTTTTTAAACAGGATTTAAAATGAGAAACATTAACAGATAAAAAGGAAGCCTTAAAATAAAAGGAGTTTTGGGTGTCCAAATAGTGAAACAAGTGCGCCAGGGACGATAAAGTTTGTTATTGAGTCAAGTGGAGTGGTTTCAATTTTCAGCTTGTACATGACAAGGAATAAGGTCGCCTTTCAAAGCTGATGGGTTTTCTCCTGGTCCTCCAACTGATAAAGATCCCTACATGCAAGAAAATTATGGGGGGGTTGGGATGGCCTAGTGGTCTAGAGTGCTGCGCTTCGACCTCTAGCTGGCCAGTCACCTCTGGTGGGGGGCTGTGGTTTCGATCCCTGGTGTGAGCGTATGTGGCATGGAGATAAAGGCGCCTTCTCAACCTCGTGGGTTTCCTTCATGCAGTCCGGTTTCCTCCCACTGCTAAAGACCCCTACACGCAAGCGAATTATTGAAATAAAATTGAACCATGTGTTAGTTCCGAAATGACCTGGTTTGTGTCGAGTGGACGTTAAGCCCCATTTCTCTTTCTCTGCAAGAAAATTATTAAAATAAATTGAATCATATGGTAGTCCTGAAATGACCTTATTTGTGTCGAGTGAACGGTAACCCAAACTCTGGATTTGACAGAAAGGCAACCCATCTGATATTTTTGACCTAAATCAAAGATTCTGTATTTAAATGTATACATGGTTCCATATGCTATAAATACTAATGTGTGTTGTGCACAAGGCAGTTTGTAAACACCTCATGCCACTTCCCATTGTTTGAGAAGTTCTCATGGCTAGTGTATCTCTTGTATCTATTTAACAGTGTTTATATACACGATACTACATGTTGAGTAATTTGATAAGAGTTGATGATAAAGACTGTATTTATAACCTTACATCTGACTTGTTATCTGATAAACTCTTCAGATTAAATCTCCATCTTATAAGTCTTGACATGTCTGATTGTCTATCATTCTGTGTCTTAAAGTCAGTAGTCAATATTTTTTTAAAGAGAGAGAAAAGGAGTAATGGGAGAGAGAGAAATGGGGTTCAATGTCCACTTGACACAAACTAGTTCATTTCTGGACTAATGCATGGTTCAATTTTATTGCAATAATTCGCACAAGCGAATTATTGAAATAAAATTGAACCATGTGTTAGTCCCGAAATGACCTAATTTGTGTCAAGTGGATTTTAAACCCCATTCTCTTTCTTTCCACCCAATGACTTGAGTTTATCTAACTTGAATGAATTTTTATTCTACAATGTTATTTATGATAATAGGAAAGTTGTATTTGATTTTGATGACTTTTCTTATTTTTATTGAGAATTTATTACCCTATACAGGAAATAGATTTCCTCCCAACGTCTGTAGTTTGTCTTTAGTTGTTGGTTTTAAAATTGAATGCTCAAGTAAAATATACAGTTCCGAGATGGATTCAGTGGTCAAATGGTTCAGCGCGTGTGCTTTAGACCACAAGGTCTGTCATCGAGTCAAGTGGTAGGGTTTCAAGCTCATACTTGGATGTGAAAAAGAATAGAATCGCCTGCCAAACCTAGTGGTTTTATTTCTGAATTCTGCAGTTTCCTCCCAAAAAGGACCTCTACAATAAAATCGAACTATAATTTAGTCCCAAAATGATTTAATTTGTGTTCATTGGATGTTGAACCCCATTGCTATCTTTCTAATATAGTTGAGCAGTAACAGAACAACAAAAACTTTTCCTAAAAAAATTCATTGTATTCAAAAACATTCTGGTTGACACTCCAGTTTACATTTAGAATTGAATTCACAGTTAATATATGAACTACAAATTTGCTGTTTGAGGATACATGTAGTGCTTTCATAAGCTTGCCCTCATCATGATATTTCTCCAATCACTCCATAAGCTTTCTGTAAAAAATTTTTAGGAAGAAATTTTATTGTCTGAATTGATAACATATAATTTTTCACCAATCACTAAATAAGCTTTCTGTAAATTTTCTAAAGAAAGAAATTTTATTTTCTGAATTGATATCATATAAAGAGATTGCGGGGGTGGGGGCGTACACTGTACACATACATCCTTTATAGACATTCTTCAGTTCTTTCTTAGTGCAAGTCGGATGGTGATTGTTTATGGATTGGTATCGTATTCAGGAATATATGTGATGCAATGTTGATTTCAAAGTCAGAATGTTTTTTATCCTTGGCACACATATACAGGACGTACAAAAACAAAGATGTTAGGATGTAGGTTAAACCCATGCTTATTCAATTGAGTCAATGAGGCCAACACAAAAATTACCTGTGTTTACCATTAGCCAACTAACTTTATTTCTATGCGGGGGTTGGACTGCCGAATGGTTAGCATGTGCGCGCTGTATCATAAAGCCTGTCATTGAGTCAACTGGCGTGGTTTCGATTCCCCAGTTGTACGTGACAAGTAGTAGGTCCGTCAGTTTCCTGCCACTGATCAAGACCCTATAGGCTAGTCCCGAAATGACCTAGTTTGTGTCGAGTGGATTTTAAACCCCATTTCTTTCTCTCTCTCTTTGTTTCTTTGAGCTGAAATCGACAACTGTAATATTTTTCTTCTCATATACCCAGCCCTGTATCTCGGTCTAGGAAAATTCCAACATTGACATTTTGGTATTATACAAACCTCATGAAGATAAACAATGGTGAAAAGATTTACCAAGTTACCATGAACACAGATATTATTTTTGTTTAGCCTAAGAGGAATATTCCTTGTATTTACCTGATCTATATTTATACCATATTAATACCATCAGCTGTAGGTACGTAGCCTTCATAATAAACAGTAGACTTGTTGATTTATCAACCAAACAGTACACACTGTTCGCTCCAAAACACACAAATTAACTAATGAAAATTGAGATTGCACCGCTGGCATGAAAATTGAATCAGATAGGGCTGTTTATGTGATTATTACAAAGAACATATCTGATTAAAGGAGCTAAATCGCTTCTCTTTGGCACCTTGATATTGACACAAATTGGATGCACTTTCTGTTTTTACGGTAATTTCTAATCAGTTATGTTCAGCGAAATATGCGTAGAGTCAGAATTTAGTGGCAGACTTTCGTGTGTGGTTATGTTTAACCTTGTTCATGAAGTCGCATCTTTACAAATGACACTTGAATACAATCTGGCATTAGATTTGTGTGACAATTTTAAAATTTTAATTTTGGCTTCCAATTTTGGATATCAGAAGTCCATCTTTTTACGGTAAGATAACATCATCAATGTTGACCAATAATTCATATTTGCAATGTTGAAGACTGCAGAGAATATTGAGTTAACGACTTGTCTGCTTTATTTAAAAGCCAATTAGTATCACATTATCCTAGAAAAAGGAGTTTTGAGACTACTTAATTATTATTGACTTAATTTTCAGTTTCCCTTACTTTTTACACAAACATTCTTTGCAGTTACACAAAATTAGGTTCCTAGACCTCGATCTCTATTTGTTTCTCAGACAAACTTATATATCTTTTCTGACAAGGGATCCCGAAGTACCATCTTTATCACACTAGATTTGGTTATTTCAGCTGACATCCAGGATTAGTTTAATCTTTCTTTAGTTACACAGTTTCCTTAAAGTGCACATAAAATGGCCCTGAAAACTTCTCTATGTGAGCAGTCCATGGTTATTTTATCCACTTTACGGCAAATTGACATCAATCCGACTAAATTTAAATCAGCTATCTTCATTCAAAGTCGTAAAAATAGACCTCCCGTAAAAACGACTTTGCCAATTATTGAAAACACTCTTAATCCCCTCAGACGCCAGTGACGTCACAGTGACCGAATGCATATTCGGAATGTTTATTCCTTAATTACCTATATACAGCCGGCGTGTGTATTCATTAACGCCTGACTGATTCCTTAATCCCCCTAATTAAATAAAACAATTGACTACGGAATAATTTGTTTTATAATTCAATTTAATTCAAGATCCAATTTAGAATTTGTTTCATAATGTACGGTCGTTCTGTTTTCTCACGGCAGCGATTTTAATACACTCTACCATCGTGTACAGTCTAAACGATTCGAGATACATTTTCGTCAGAAGTTTATTGTTCGAAGTTAGAACCTGTTTCATTATGTACGGTCGTTCTGTTTACACACGGCAGCGATTTTAATACAATCTACCATCGTGTGCAGTCCAAACGATTCGAGATACATTTTCGTCAGAAGAGTATCGTCGTTCTAATTTAAAATTTGTTTCATAATGTACGATCGTTCATTTTCACACGGCAGCGATGTCATACACTCTCCTATGTGTGCAGTCCCATCTATTCGAGATACATTTTCGTCAGAAGGGTATTGTGGTTCGAATTTCCCCGAGTAAAAGAGTATAGGAGTAAAAAGATGTGGTCACGCAAAATATATCATAAATTTCAAACATGATTGAAAAGCGATTTGTAAATGACGATCCGTTATCGACGTACGGCGCCTTTATTTCTGCTTGCGAATTTGACTTTATTACTCTGAAATAGACCGTAAAAATGAAATACGAAGAAATATCTCAATATACGTTAGAATTAACAGATTGAGAAGGATCACCTAACTATCTATGTGTATCGCAAGTGTAGTGTCGTTAATACCTGTAATTAATCAATCAGACTAAATTTGAACAGTGATTGGGTCATAAAGTAATTTAGAATGTTGATTAGGTAATTATCTTTTTCTTTGCTCACCGATGTTTTTGTAATAAAGTAGCCTCGTATTGTTGATTGGTGTTTAAACAACATCTAAATATAAATCCTTCGATGGATATACGTTTGTGATAAGATAAGGTTTTAATGTCTAACATCATTTAACTTTTTTATAAAGAATACAAGTATTTTACAATTAAATTGACAGTTTAATCACTCACCAAACGGCACCAGGAACTCCACATTTGATCAAGTGTATTTGATATTCATTATTACAAATTGATCTGGCCGGCGTAACAAAAAATGATAATTACCCTTCTAAATTAGAACCACAATACTGACGAAAATGTATCTCGAATCGTTTGGACTGCACACGATGGTCGATTGTATTAAAATCGCTGCCGTGAGAAAACAGAACGGCCGTACATAATGAAACAAATTTTAAAATGGATCTTGAATTAAAATGTATTACAAAACAAATTATTCCGTAGTCAATTGTTTTATTTAATTAGAGGGATTAAGGAATCAGTCAGGCGTTAATAAATACACACGCCGGATGTGTATAGGTAATTAAGCAATCGTTCGTAAAATGTTCACTGCATATCACTGTTGTGACTGTAGGTTGCCAATCAGGATTTGAATTGTTTACAAACGCATTCCAATTTTTCCGTACGATTTATGAAACGCCGGTACATTATTCCCCTTTCCCTTGCTGGGATTTCCACAACTCTCAATAACACAACGGTAATATGGCATCTTGAAATACACTCGGTAATATTCTAGTCACAAATATAAATCTATTACAACTCAAGACGAGAAAGGTCGGCTTTTACTACTACTACTACTTGGTGTTGAACGTCTGCTTCCAAATAAGTGATATCGCTTTTGTCGGCTTTGACTATTATAGTATAGTGATATGTAGCTTACGTGTTAAATTACGAGTTAATGATTACGCCAGTCAAATGTTAATTGGACCGACAAATACACACGTGTTAACTGGCGGTGTGTATACAGTGATATATCGTACAGATAGTGCTATATTGTATAGATAATGTGTATAGATTATGTGTAGTGCCTGTGACGTCACCAGCCAATCAACCGGATAAAGGTTGTGATTGAAAATTTGAAAACCGTTTTTGGCTGTCTGATGTTTAAACGTTAATATCTCAATTAATTTTAATCAGATTGGAGTGAACTTGGCGTAAAATGAATGTAGTAACCCTTATCTATCAATATATGCAATTAAAAATTATTATTTTATGTGGTCTTTAATACTGATGGTTTTTCCAGGTGGGATATGACTCGGATATATATTTCAATCTAGAGTCCCATTGTCTTTAAAGCGGGAATTTCATATTTTCCAAGAAAGTCAAAACACATTTATTTCTATGTCTTTTGCTCAATAGGTTGTCAACTCACTATTATACAATCATAGGAATTATTTTCCACACTGAAACATCTTTCACATCGGAAATAATAACACAATTACCTCCTTGTTTTCCCATTCCCCCCATGCAATAGCTATCTTCAAACGCTTGAATTTAATGTTGAAAGTGATATTTTTGCCAATTTCTCAACTGGCAATAGTGAATTATAGGATTATTCTTTAACAATGTAGGACTGTTTATAGATACCATCTACTTTAAGGCTTTATTTTAATATATTTTAAAAATATAACTTAAAAATATGAAATTGCCGCTTTAAAGATATGTGTTGTAAAATAAAATGAATAGAAACCCATATAAATGATCAACAATATAATTAGTTTATCAGATGTTTGGATTCTGGCAATATTTCGATGAGGGGTCGCTGATTGTCTTTTATCAAGCATTTAACCTTTGGTCTATCATTTGCTCCTTTACGTATTGATTGTTGATTTTTCCGTTCCCAATTCTCTAATGAAATACGGGGAAATAGAAGCAAACGTGCCCAGGATACTTTGCCAGAGAGACGTGACCTACCAGCTATAGCCTAAAACGTGACACTCTTGATCACCAGGTCTTCCCAACCATTCTGATGTAAGACTGAGGGCCTGACAAGGAGCGCTGTCTAGCTCTTCGGATATTGCGAAAATACAAGGAACCATATACACATTGGTGTGCACATAACCGAACCATTGACAGTTGGAATTTGATAGAAATGGAATGAAATGGGGTTTAACGTCCTACTCTTATGCACCCAACCTGGGCTAATGGAATAATGGAAGACGGGCATACACCATACAGTGTGCTATGAGGGAATTTTTGCCCAGGCAGTGGCGCTATGGCCTACTCATATCAAATTCCAACTGCCAAGGGATCTTTTATGTGCACGCCAATGTGTACACGGGACCTCGGTTTTTCGTACCATCCGAACGACAAGGCAGCTGTCCTTGTCAGGCCCTCCGTTCTGCATCACTGACGAGGTGAAACCACACGGGTAAATCGAGATGAACTTTCTCGGCTAATGCAGGGATCGCACACTCGACCTCCAGGATAGCGAGCAAGCGCCCTGCCCACTTAGCCACGTGATCCCCGGAATTTGAAGGACGAGTAGATCATAGAGCGACTGTATCTCAAATTTCCCTAATATAGCACACTATGGTGTATGCTCGTCTTCATTAGTCCATTTAAGGCAGAAACCCAATTTTGATTCCTATTGTAGTTATCTCCCTTGCCAAATTCAGGTGATATATGGTAAGTAGATTAAGATGTAAGAACAGCTGATATTTTTACACTGACTTGACAAGTTACCCGATATGACAATTATCGCTTTATATGTTAGATATTGTCATTTAATACCTCATAACTTACAGATATAAACAGTTTTTGTGAAACCCCTAGTAAGCTTATCTCTTTTATTGCTAGTACCCCTGAGGGTATAGGTTCTGAACTCAAATTAATCTCTTGTTAAATAACAATTAGAGGGTGTTGAATTGATGTGTTAAAAGAGATTATCTCCAAGAAAGGAGTTGACCGAGGATGGACTTGAGCGACCCGTGAAACAAGAGTCAGTGTCCTCAGTATGGTTGATACATATTACATATACACAGAGCTGTCAGTAATTTTTTACGGTTGATTAGCAGCACTTATATTCATAACAAATGATTAGATTTTTTTAGCACTGCTACAGATAGCTGTGACAGTTTGTGAATGTGATGTAGACTTTTGGTTAGGTCTTATGTCTGAAGCCCCCCTCATTTTATTTGTAATTTTTTTAGTTTCGTTCGAAGTCATTGTTAGAAAACAGTAATATTTCACTGGAATTCTTACTTTGATTTCTCATTTTACAATGCAATGCACATTAAAGTACACCTGACTGTTAGAATTTGATACATAGGTAGAAAGGACAGTCAGGTCAAAATTTCCCTCATAGCACACTGCAAAAAGTAGGATGTTCAACCCAATTTCATTTGAGTGGAAACAAATAAATTTACTGCCATAGTAAGGCCATTTTTTATTTCGAGGACTCGCAAGATTTCCAATGAGCATGTTGGCTACCTTCAAGCTAGTCCTGTGCTGTGAGTCAGGAGCATTTGCGATACTAGTAATGCTTCATTAAATACTTACAGACAAAAAGAAAATTAATGTAGTAGAGTAATTTTTATAGCAGACACAAAATTATTTACGCATTATGTACAGATTTTTACACGTGAAAGAAATGTGCAAAGTTATAATTATACAAAATTTTCTTGAAGATTAATTAAATTTGGGTGTTTGGTACATATGTATTTCGCTTAAAACTACTTGATTTGAATTAACTGTGGGTTTAACTGACAGTTATTGCCAGATTGTCGAATATACGGTATTACAACATTTATTATAAAACAATTATAAACATTACATTTTTTGCTTTCAACAACTTATAAAATTGCGTTGTCATGATTGGGATGGGCAGCATTAGGAATATATAATTTATTATGTAAAATAAAATAATAAAATCCAAACAAGCTTTTTAAAATTAGGTGAGAAATTGAATGAATTGAACAAATTGTTACTGAATAGTGAATGTTGTTAGACTTTCAATGTTTGTATTTGCATATGAGAGTTGGAGGGGTAAAAACATAAAAAAAACATCAGAAATCTAGAACATGAACTAGAATATACAAAAGCCCAAGCTTTTTGATATTGGGTTATAAATCTGATGAATTGAACGAGTTGTTACTGAGAAGTGCATGTTACCAACATTGAATGTTTGTATTGGCATGTTAAACCACTTTTTGACACAAAGGTGTTCTTGTGGTATGTAAATTTAGACTACATTTATATACAAGTAAGATGAGGGTGTATACACAAGACTTACATCTATGTATTTATTGGATACTGGTAGAAAAAGGCAAAGTAGGGGTTCACCTATCTCTTTGTGAATCCGATGAAAGATGGGCCTGAATAAAAATATGCATATTCATAAGCCAGCGTATTTATTAAATTACTTTGAAATCATTTTTATTAGATTCATTTAATGTCTGGAAATGTTTCTGAACTTCTGAAAACATCAAGGGGGCTGTTAAAATTTTTTTTTTTAACATAAAGCCCTTTGTTCAGCACAATGGTTGGTGGCCCTGTAAATGTCAAAATTATGAATAGATTTTCTTGAAGCTTCGGGGATCATGTGGCTAAGTGGGTAAGAGTCTTGCTCGCTAACCTGGAGGTCAGGTGTTTTACCCCTGCATTGGCAAGAAAGTTCAGCCAGATTTTCTGGCGTGGTTCCCCCTCGTCAGTGATGCAGGGCATAGTGCCTGACCAGGACAACTGTCTAGTCATTAGGATAGGACAGTTGGAATTCGATAGAAGAGTAAGCTGTAGTGTCACTGTCCAGGCAAAATTTACCTCATAGCACACTGTATGGCATATGCCCGTCTTCATTAGCACGGTACTGAGTAGAACAGTAGGATGGTCTTACTTGCTTTTAACAGATTTGTTCTTAAGTGAGCTGCTTACTGAATAAAGATTTATTCAAAGTAAAACTATTAGAATAGTGACCAGTAACTGGGTGGCCACTTCTTGGTTGACTGGAGACATGAATGAGAACATGCTGTGACAGCTTTAAACGAAATCAAACATTAAACACATGCATGCAGACGCAAGACAATAAAGTGAAATGTATTGTTCAAGGGAATTCCTAAACTTTTCTAATCCTTTGAATAAATAAATCTATAGACGTGAAAGAGAAAGGTCAATGTGTTATAATTTACATTTTAAAGACATTAAAAGACGGTACAGGGGACTTGTAAAGCAAATCTAAACAAATGGTGGCATAACCACAGAACAATTAAATATACATTTATAGAGGGGATAACAATGTATTAAAGGTACATGTAGGCTTATTCGAATTTTATTGGGACTCACATGACACAAATAAAATATCCTTTTATTCTCATGTAATCTTAACAATTAGACGTTTAACCCTTTACTGCTCCCACTAGAGTCTCAAAACATGAGAACTATTTTGGGACTCAAAATTATTTCTGTGACCCAGGCAATTTGAGAAGGTCTTGGGATCAGTTGTTTGTCGTAGTTTTGAAAATGAGTTGCATTTCTCAAATGTAAAGTAAAAAAGAAATTTCTAGGTGCCAGGTGCTAAACAGTTGAAACAATTTGGCATCGTATAGGACGAGGGAACAGTCATACCAAAAATAAACCCCAACAAATATACCACATTACTAAAACTATGGCTAATTATTGCCTCTTTCTCCATTCGTAACTGATCAAACTAGTAATTTATTTCTGGTCTGCTTATTCGAAAGGCGTTATTCAAATTATGTAGTTAAGATCTTGCTTTATTTCAATAGATCTTCTGCAAATTGTACTCTTAAATCTAAGAACAATCGGGATCACGTAGCTAAGAGGGTAAGATGCTGGCTCGGGTGTTCAATCCCTGCATTGGTAGAGAAACTTCATGTTCAATCTCACTGCATTGGCAGAGAATGTTCATCCAGATTTTCTGGCGTGGCTTCCCCTTGTCAAAGATGCAGAACGGAGGACCTGTACACATTGGCATGCATGTAAAAGATTCCTTGGTAGTTGGAATTCGATATGCCCGTCTTCCATTAGTCCAGGTTAGGTGCAGAAGAGTAGGACGTTAAACCCTATTTCATTTCCTTTCTGCCTTCATTAGTCCATTAATTGTGCAGAAAAGTAGGACTTTCAACTCGTATTTCATTTCACCTTTAGAAGCTTATTTATAATCATAACATATACGCAAAATAGGTAACTACAACAACATTTTTGCAGATTTAAAGAAATAGAACAAAAGAAATTCGATGAATTTGCAGTCATATTGAAATGCAGGTGTTTTTCTTGCTTTGGCCTTTATATCATTTTGTTTTCTATGTTGTAACCTTGGTCAGTAAATGTCAATACAACTTTTCCTCATTCTTCAAATATCCGAGCTTTAGTAAAACAGAAGGGAAGGTTTTGTTTCTCGTGTTCGGTGTCCTTGAACTTGGACTAATACTACCAGTCAAATTCCTTGACTCTTAACTATTGTTTGATCTTGGTTTTTATGGCTATTTTTAGTATCATGACTTTTGTTATTGAAAGAAAAATTTAATGAGAACATCTTGAGAGATATAAAGACGTAAAAAAAAACCAGAAACATGAAAAATGAAAACTTCATTGTTCCGAATTGAGATTTTTATTGCTTTACTTCAAAGAATAGGTTTATGACAAAAGACCTATTATATTTTGTTGCTCATGCATTGTTTGAGTACTTCTTATTTTTTAATGAAAAAGAAAGAAGTTTTCATGTGAATTAGGTTAGGACAATATTATTACTCAGTATGCATCAAGCCACTATATTGTTATGTATTTAATTACTTAGAAATTAATTTTTAATAAAATAATTTAAGCAATATGATTTCTTTTTGTGTCCAAACTCTTAAGATATAGGTAACATGTTGTTATTTATTTCATTACTTAGAAATTAAATTTTTGATAAAATAATTTAAGCAAAAGAGAGAGAGAGAAATGGGGTTTAACGTCCACTCGACACAAACTAGGTCATTTTGGGACTAACATATGGTTTCAAGTTTATTTCAATAATTCGCTTGCACGTAGGGGTCTTTAGCAGTGGGAAGAAGACCGGAGTGCCTGGAGGAAACCCACAAGGTTGAGAAGGCGCCCCTATCTCCATGCCACATACGCTCACACCAGGGATCGAAACCACAGCCGCAAGCCAGAGGTGACTGGCCAGCTAGAGGTCGAAGCGCGGCACTCTAGACCACTAGGCCATCCCAACCCCCCAATTTAAGCAATACATTTTTTTTTGTCCAAACTCTTAGTTAAGATCGGCGGGCATGCAGGCAGGGGTGGGGGGGGCGTGTGTTGGATGGCTGAATGGTAAGCATGTGCACAATGCATCATAAAGCCTTCCATTGAGTCAACTGGCGTGGTTTTGAAAGACTGGTTGTACGTGACAGGGAGCGGGGTCGCCTGTCCAACCTCGTGTGTTTTCTCTGTGTCTTCTGGTCTCCTCCCTGCTAAAGACCCCTATGTACAAGCGAATTATTGAAATAAGATTAAACCATATGTTAGTCCCAAAATGACCTAGTTTGTGTCAGGTGGACATTAAACCCCATTTCCTCTCTCTCTCACTTAGTTAGATAAAGTAAAATATTATTTATTTAATGTCATGAAAATTAAACTTTATAAAATAATTTAAGCAATTAATTGAGGGTACAAAAAGTCTTACCATATATCTGCTAAATTTATGCGTACAGATAAAATGTATTGTATTTTATATGTAAATTATATTTTGATTATGGTAAATTTAGTTTGAAAATTGTTGATAGACAAAAGAATTAAAAAAACATATAGAATTATTGCTTTGGTTTGTACAAGTTTTATTTTATTACTAGAAACACATAAAAATAAATAACAAAATGTAATAATAAGATTCTTGTTATCCTGTATTACAACCAGTAATTATTGCATAAAAGATTTTGGCATGAAGTTGAAATGTTCACAGGTGTTTTTTTCGTCCTGACGAAATCTTGTCTGGTTTTCTAAACTCTTTAGTTGCTGGCTAGTTGACTTCAATTGTCCTTGTGAAGAAAAGCCGAAGGAATTTGTCATGCATGTAATTTTAGGCCAAAATGACCTAAGAGGTTTATGACTAGTTTCGTAATAGTTGGTTCAGTCAACTTCAGTGGGGACTTGTCACTTAATTACTCTCAGTCCATTGCACATCGTTGTAAATGACCAAAAGTTTTGTTTGCTGGTAAACTTAATTCACTTGGTGCTTTTAAAAAAGCAGCCAACTGATCAACTGATGTCAGTATAACCAAACGGTCAGTCTGTCAGTAAGTGTGTGTTAAACCACGGACCATAGTGTCAACGTCACCTCGTACTCTAGGGTCATTAAAACTTGGACTGTTTGTACCTGGATATTAACTGTTCTTTGACTAGTAGATATTATAAAAGACAACAGAATAACAGGTAAGCCATTAAACTAAACATCAATGTCTTCATTTACAGTTGGAGAATTCCTTACCAAAGTTAATGTATATCAATAATTATATCCTCGTGTAGGTATATTTACATAACTTTCAAGGACATTTGTATTTTGTCTATTGTTTTGTTATAACAATTACTACAGATGTTTTAAAAATGAAACGAAATGAAATGGGGTTTAACATCCTAGTTTTCTTCCCTAATCGCATATGTATACAGTATGCGATTAGGGAAATGTTGCTCGAACAGCGTCTCTAAGGCCTTCGCTTATTTCAAATTCCATCTGTCATGGGTATCTTTTTATGTGCACGCCAATGTGTACACGTAGCTCTTCTGAAGGACTAGACACTGTCCTTGCCAGGACCTCCGTCCTGCACATCTGACATAAGGAAACCACTCTGTTATTCAAGGTATGTTGGTAAATTCAAAGCTCCTTTATGAATTTAATTCTATTTCATATCGTAGATTGTGAATAGCAAAAATTTCCCCATTTATCTACCATTGTAATCACAAACATATTTTGAGTAATTTATAATGAAGTTTCTATTTGTGTCACTTCTTTAAACAAATGTAACATGGTAATATAAACTAGCATCATAGATAACTGATCTATTTGAATTATTAAATCACAAAAAAATGAAAATTAACTTTCACCAAAAAGGAACAATTGCCAAGCAGCCAAATTAAGTGCTTTTTAATAAAGTATACATATATAAAACTACCTTCATTTAAAGCTTACTTGTAAAGGTATGATTCAAACAAAATTTTATACAGATGGCATCACTGAAAACTACTAACACACAATCACATGGTCCAGAACACATGCATGCAAAAAGAGAGAGAAATTGGGTTTGACGTCATTTCTGGACTTACATATGGCTCAAGTGTAGTTCGCGTTGGGAGTCTTTAGCAGTGGGAGGAAACAGGAGGACCCGAAGAACACCCATGTACAAGTGGGGAATCCAAACAACACCAATCGACTCAATAATAGACCTAATGATACAACACGCATGAGTTAACCATTCGGACATCCAATCCACCATATGCATACTATCACATACTATATAATTAAAGGAAAAATCCAACCATTACACATTCTTTATATTTTGTACATTATCTAGTACAAATTCTCATATATCATTCATTATTTACTATTTAAATAGTTTCTACATTGCAACACTTAAATACTGAATTAAGACATCAGCTGTGACTTCATCGTAGTAACTGTCGGTCACTGTTTATGAACAAACCCTTGTGCTCGAGCTATAATATTTATTTTTTGGTCCACGCCTTTTGAAGAATGCAGTAGACTATTAAAATAGGTATATATAGAGACTATTAAAGCATGTGCACCGTTTGTTTATTTACAGTAGAGACAGTTACCTTCATAATGTGACAACCAGCATTTAAATTTGTAAAGCAACATTTCATACTACATTTTACTATTAATAGAATATAGAGAACTTCAAACAGATAGACTTCTCCTTCAATTTGAAAGAACATAATTATTGTGACAAGTTGTTAAAATATTGGGCAAAATTCTTGGTCACTGGGTGAAGTCTAATCGAAAGTATTGAGTCATTTTATTTATTAATTATATAAGGTAGTAAATATTTCTTGACATATTGAAAACTTAAATCTCTCTAGACTCTTTATGTCCATATCAGGTGATTCATTCATGTGATTATAAATTATATAAAATTAAATTGTCTCTTATGCAATAGAAAACCAGAATTTATGAGTAAGATAGGGATTGGATGGTCCATGTTAGTCCCGAAATGACCTAATGGACTTTAAACCCCATCTTTCTGTCTCCTCTCTCTCTCTGTCTCTCTCTCTAATCTGAAGATTATTATACCCTCATTAGGTGACACTTTCATCTAAAAGCAACAGTTTGATGCAGTAAAGATTTATTACTCTGAAATATACTCAAACTACCAGGAAGATTATGTAAAACACTGACCAGTAAATCAATAGAATCTGCATTGAGCAGCCATTCAAGGGAATTTTCATGACTGGCCGCTTAACGAGAGTGATCCCCTCCCCCTAGCCGGTCTTGAAAATATTTGAGAGATACATGGACTTTATTTTCATTTTGGTGTATATATACATCCACACTGAAGAGAGACATCCAACCAACACCCATCTGACTTATGACATTAATTTTTATTATGAATAAATAGGATGACATTGTGATTTAATTTCATTGATGCATGTGATAACACTATATGTCTATATCATTATCTCGTGCTTTCAATGCCCATCCCATCACACCAGCTGATGATAATGGATAAAGCACACGACCGTGACATTTTTCTCATAAAAAGTGATGTTTTAATTTTTCCACTCACACCCTCCGCTCACCTTGGATTCGCCCCTGCTTTTAAATTTGAAAAGCAGGAAGTGTTTATCTCCTTAATGATTTGCATAAGCTAAGCCTCCTCATGTAAGGATTTGTCCAGTCCTAAATGTTAATGGGAATAACCTCTCCCACTTGATTCAACAACTCTTTTACAGTGTCTCACAAGTTATAGAAAAACTATTGAATTGCCAATTTACTTTCTTAATCAGGGGGTTGGGACGGCCTAGTGGTCTAGAGTGCCGCGCTTCGACCTCTAGCTGGCCGGTCACCTCTGGCTTGCGGCTGTGGTTTCGATCCCTGGTGTGAGCGTATGTGGCATGGAGATAGGGGTGCCTTCTCAACCTCGTGGGTTTCCTCCGGGCACTCTGGTTTCCTCCCACTGTTAAAGACCCCTACGCGCAAGCGAATTATTGAAATAAAATTGAAACCATATGTTAGTCCCAAAATGACCTAGTTTGTGTCGAATGGATGTTAAACCCCATTTCTTTCTCTCTCTCTCTCTTTCTTAATCACTGCAAAATTTCCCTCATAGCACACTGTATGGTGTATGCTCGTCTTCATTAGTTCAGTTAAGGAGCAGAATACAAGGACGTTATCCCTTTCACGAAATAATTTTCACCTTCATTTAAGTACTAGTGTTCAGTTAACTTTTAGCCTGAACCTAAAAAGATAAATTGTTTTGGCCTCGTGTAAATATTTAACATAGTTTTTTTCTTTGTATGAGATCAAATTGTAATTGGATATGAAATTATTGGGTTCATATACATACATTAGAAAGGGTGAGTCACCTCGACTGATTTTATCCTTGAGTTATTAATTGATTTAGAGCAATTTAACGTATAAAAGAACATGTTTATATAAAGTAAACCCAGAAATGTTTCACTGATCGTTATGGTAGATAAGATTTATAGATATATATGTGTGGTACGCAAGATTAAATATTTTCATGTTTTGTAATTGAAAGGGAAACTTAAATTTATAAAAAAAAAAAAGGAGGAAGCTTAAATTTATTTTCTATTAAGTAAAGTTTTGTTTATTTTTAGTTTGAACAAGTTTATTTATCTGTTTTTAAAATTGATTTTGAGTGTTGGTGACGTGTCTGAAATTCCACATGAACATTTGTATGAGCAGAGGTTTCCAGATACATTATGGGAGACTAGATAAAGAACTAGCAATTCTCACGATAATTTTTGAAAACTAGATAATGTAAAGGCAATTTGCTGAAAATTTCAGTCAAATTGATCCGCTATGAACTGCAGAATTAAGCGATTGAAATTTCGGCCTAGCCTTGATCATCATTACTATAGTCGGTAAGACAAAAAACATTGTCTCAATTATCCATTTTATGATTAAATCATGAATGCAAGCTGAGCTGCAAATTTGATCATAATTCAGTAAATACCGCAGGCTAGCATTGACATTGAGGGTTGATTATGGTCCGGATAAGTTAATTAATGCCTAATCAATAATTTAGAAAACATTCAGGCCTAAAGAAAGACCTGCAATAGGCAGATTTAGCTCTTGCATAATGTATGTTTTAAAAGATTCCTTTGTTATGTGTGTTACCCAAGAATAATAGCAATAATAATTGTTATTTGTAAAATGCAGCACAGAAGCCAAAAACAAGAATGATTGGGATGGTTGTTTAAGTGATTTCTGACAACAACAACATTTTGTTGTTTATTTGTTAATAACTTCCGTACTTGATGACAGCACGTTCCTGTAAACCTAACTAATCTCTCGCTGACCTGGTTAATGTCCTGCGCTCCCTTAAAAAATATCTTTTTCTAATTAAATTCTGAGGTTGGTGAAACCGTCTTTGATCTTTTGCCAAATGCGACTTATCACAGGTAAAATAAAGTCTGTTTATAACTGGGAAGATCTTACGCTCAGTTTTATTCGTTTTGCTTTCTTGTCACATGTCGTTCACATCCTGTTTTTCTAGGTGCTGTACAGTTCTGTGGTCAGAAGACATCAACAAAAAATTTGAATCAGATTTAAAATAGTTATTGGGTGGCGTCTGATGGTGTGTTTAGGTCATAAGGTCTGTGATTGAGTGAACTGATATTGATTTGATTCCCAGCTTTTCTTGTACGTGACAAGACGTACGGTTGCCTGTCCATCCTCATTGGTTTTCTCCAGTTCATATGGTTTTTCCCACTTTTAAAGACCACTATGCACAAGTGAATTATTGAAGTAAATTTGAACCATGTTAGTCCCAAAATGACCTAGTTTGTGTCAAGTTGACGATAAACCCCATTTCTCTCTAACTCTTAAATTAATTATTCCTTATACACTGTAGTACATATCTGTAATATCCTTATTACCAGAATGACCATATTCAATTGCAAACTCATTAAAGTTGTTTTGGAGGAATTACAGTATTTTCTGACCACCAGAGAGTAGTAAACTGTGAACATTATAACAGAACACAATTTTTATGGGAAACAATCACTGGTTTTATTCTAAAACCACAACATTTCGACAACTATCCTCTTATCGTTATCTAGCACAATTTGAAGGACATTTTATTTACTAGAATATAACAAAAGTTACTTTATGTTGTTGTTTTTTGGGGTTTCATTGTTTATAGCACAGGTCTTTTTTGCTTGAGTTGAGCTGCAACAGATGCTTCTGATAACAGCTATAGTCTTTCTTTCTTTCAACAATATTTTTGAAATGCTGTCATTAATAGAATCCCACCAGTTGATCTACATTTGGCATTGACGACTATTTATGTCTTGGCATGGTGTATTAAGAACTGAAGGTCTTCTCAATAATAAACACCATCAACAAATGATCCTAATTTAGAATCGGGGATTTTTTATACTGAGAGCGACAAGACAGTACATCATTAACCAAGCATTCAGAATATTTTATGTGTAGTTAATATATATATATGACCCAGACAGTCAATTCCTAATTGATTCTTAACAGACAACTGGGTATTTTGTTGTACAATATTTCCTGTATTTATTGGTAGGCAAGTATATTAAGACTGAATAGATCTTTGTTCATGATTTAGCAGTGGGTAAGGTGCTAGCTCAGTAACCAGAAGATTTGGGGGTCGATCCCTGTGTTGTACAAGAAAGTTAATCAGAATGTTCCTGTTTGGTTTCTACTTGTCAGTGGTCTAAGATGGAGGATCTGGCAAAGACAGCATCTAGATGTTAGGATGGAACAAAAAAAGAGGTCCAAAAATTGTCATGAAAAAGAGAGAAGGACTACAAATAACTTTTGTACTGTATTTGTGGGTAATAATTGAGTCCAAATTTGATTTAATCAATTCTCATGATCCGATGTATGAATTTGGTATTTGTGGTGTCTGTATATTGTGTCCTGTCTTGTGTAATTATTTGAGTGTCGTGTGTTCCCCGTGCACTGAATATTAACCCTTTAGTTACATGTCAGTATGGTCACAAGCTTACTATACCCATTGGCCATTTATAATATACTCTATTCTTATAAGAAAATAACCGGATCCAATGAAAAGGTTATGTAGCGTAGGTTGAAAAATCGCCCATAATACACTTGAAGTATATACTGCCAAAAAATTATGCTTACTGCTAAAATGATGCATATTACTGTGTAGTTAATTTGAGTTTATTGTCAGGAGGTTTTACTTCCTGGTTGAAGATGTATAATTATAAAGGTCAAACCATACTGGTCATTTAGACCTGAAGTAAAGTAGAGGGTAGCGCGGATTAACACTCCTTTATTGTACAATAATACAACTGAGTTTTATTGTGTATTATGTACCTGTGTGCATATATTGTCAAGTACCCTTCAGTACGAGTGCGTGTATTTCATCTCGTATTTATCTTTGGTTATTCAGGAGTTCTTGACATTCTTGATAGCTGAATGGTTAGCACGTGGGTGCTGTATCGTAAGTTCAGTCATTGAGCCAACTGGTGTGGTTTCGACTACCCTGTTGTATGTGACAAGGAGTATGGCCGCCTGTCCAATCTCGTGTGTTTCTCCGGGTCCTCAGTCTCCTCCCACTGCTAAAGAACTGTTCGTACAAGCGAAATATTGAAATAAAATTGAACCGTGTGTTAGTTCCAAAATGACCTAGTTTGTGTGAGTGGATGTTAAACGAACCATCTCTTTCTCTCTCCTTCTCTCTCTCCCCCCTCTCTCTCTCGTTATGTAGGAGTTCTTGATATTCTTATCAATTAAGTCTTTTGGCAGTCATGACTGGGCGAAGTTATGGCTGAAGATGTAGCAAAGATAGTTTATTATTGTAGTAACAGGACTTGACAATTAAGACTAAGTCTTGATTCACCATTTTTAGGTTATTAAATGGCGATCATGTTTCAACCAATTTAAATCTCTGCAATCCGATGGTCTTGAGCAGGGGTGTCAAACTTGATTCGATTCAGGGGCCTCAAGAACTTAAATTTTACATCAAGTGAGCCGGCGATATACAAAAATATCAAGATAAGGCCAAATGTCCTTGACGCTAGTAATTTTTTTAGACTGGTTTCCAAATTGCCAAGATATGATATTGAAAACTACATTCTCTTGTAATAAATGATGTCCATGTCTAGTTTCTAAGAATTATCGACAGTTGTATAAGTGTATTCCAAGGGCCACATTGGTCTAGAGGGTTGATTATAGGCATGTCAAGTGAATGAAGCTAAGATAAAAATCTACATTAGGCAGATTTAGTTTTAACATAAACCATCTTTAAAGAAACATATAACGGTTTGTATATATAATCCGATTGATGAGTCAAAGTTTCAGTTTTAACTCGTGTCGTCAGTACTATTTATAGTCCATTATACATATTGCATCAGAACTATATTTATGTGTTCATACAAGACGCAAATTTTGTAGAAACAAGGCAGAAAATTAAAGACTGTTGTAAATACAGGCAGCACATATAACTTTTATTTCGTAGACATTCATTTGTCATCTGTGTTTTCCAACAGGTGAGATAAACCATTAAAATACTCAAACACAATAAAGAGAGAGAGAAATGGGGTTTAACATCCTCCGACACAAACTAGGTCATTTCGGGACTAACATATGGTTTAATTTTATTTCAATAATTCGCTTGTGCGTAGGGGTCTTTAGCAGTTGGAGGAAACTGATGGACCCAGAGAAAACCCAAGAGGTTAGACAGGCGACCCTACTCCATATGTAACACTACAAATAACAGAATATCAGCATAGTTGATAGACCTTTATTGAGAGCATGAAATAGGCATACTCTGGGAGGAGTGCCATTCCAAGTCTTCAGAAACTAACAGTAAACTCTGGCTTATAAAGCATACAATCAATTAAGAAAAATGATACACGACCGATGTACATATTTAGTATTGTTTATTTATGAGATTATAGTATCTGTAACTGCACTGCATATTTCCTTTGAATAAATAATATGTTTAATGAGATCGTGCCTTTTGTCAAAACGAGCAGAGGTCATTCGTGTGTAGCCCGTAATTAACATATTGAACACATTAGATGTTTTAATAAGTCCGTGCCTATCAGAAGTAGTATTGAGTTGAAAACGTCAAATATGATATAATATCTAATCTAGCAGTTCTATGTATAGATGACTTTGTCACACATGTCACATACAACTGGGGTTTCGAAACCACGGCAGTTGATTCAATGATACAGAACGCACATGCTAACCATTCGGCCATCCAACCCCCCTCAAACACAATAAAGAACAACTGTTCTTGAAAATTGAGCTCTTGTGAACTTTGCTGTTCTAATACAGTATATTGTTTTTTATTGGAAAATTGAGTTAAGAATTTTTAGAAGTTTTCTTTAGAAATTATCAGAATCTTTAGTTCCATAAATACTGAGAAATTTAAGTGTGGGATTTTTCATCTAAAAATATCTGTGAATGAAATGAAATGCTAATTAATTTTAAGAGCACAAATGAATATTATATATTTTGTAAAGCAAAAATGCAGTTATTGCAAAATAAAGTCTGAAAATGGATTTTAAAAGCTGAAGTTGTCTCCAAAGACCTGAGTTAGATTTAATGAATTTTTATGTATACGTGTGCTGTGTAATGGGGTCCTGGTTTTCTTGGTTCGTTCTGAAAATTACGTGATTCAATGATTCATGATGTCGTTCATGTACTGTTAAAGGTGTTTGACCCAGGATGAAGTCACTTGTTGTGATGGAAGTTGTTTACGAGAGAAGTCACTGTTAGAGCAACAGATAGGAAGCTGCGTGTGGTTTTTCCTACCATGCGATACAGGTTCCCTAAATCTTAGGTAAAGTTTAACGCAACCTCGCTAATCCACTCTGGTAACGACAGTCTATAAAAATAGTTGGGAAGGTGTTTGTGTAAGTTCAATAAAACGATCTCAAGTTTAATCTCATGAAATTGTCAATGAGTTTGTTTTGACACGTAATTGCGCTCCATTTTTATTTAAAATGGTGGCTCCCGCGTTTGTTGCAAGGACATTTGTCCAGTTATTATTATGTTATGATAGAATTAGCCTGAAGAAATTTTTTATTTTTTTGTTCATCACCTAAATGGATAAAGAATGATTGTCATGAGCACGTTTTTTTGCTGAATATGTACAATTGAGTGGCCAGCGTATTCATTTATAAAATAACGTTGAATGGTTTGTGTTTTACTAAGATGTTTGAGGCATGTTGTTTACATTCTTATACAACTTTAAAACAGTTTTAAATAATGAAATAATGTATTGTATAGAGAAAATGGTATTGTACATTGTACATGTAGTTGAATTAATACAAGGGAGTTTGTTATATAATTAAATAGTGTATTTGAATAGTGAATAATTAGAGTGGAGGAAGTGTCTGTTGTTTTGTATGGTTATCGTTTGTTTACAAGGAATTTTATTAATAAAAGTAACATGTAAAACAATGTTTAGTATTATGTGTGGTGAGGTATGTAAACCTTGAAACTTGGCTTGAAGAATCACTTCGCTTGTGTTTAGAGGAATACACTTAGTTCTGTCGGTATGTATTGTTAGTATTTAATGTTATAAAAAAAATATGACAAAATAGGAAATGAAATGAACTTAGATTAAATTGGGCTTAACATGGTACAGGCTAATAAGATGGGCATGCTCCATGCATTATGAGAGACATTTGGCCTGGATAGTGGCGTTTCACTTACTCTTCTTCAAATTCCAGCTGTCGAAGTTTCGTTTACGTGCACGACAATCTGTACATACCAGGTGTCAGTTTTTTGTCCCATCCAAAAGGCTAGATGCTACTAATAGCAGCTCATCTTTACTTTACATTAGCCAATATGGGACTAACATATGGTTCTGTAGGTATATATTGTATGTAGAAAAGGTAATTCATCAATACTGTATGTAGGTCATTTTGTGACTAACACATGGTTCTCTAGGTATTGTACAAAGGAATGTGATTTTTGAGCTTGGATGATTCATAACTACAACTCACTCAAGTCTAATGTACCATGTAGTTGTGTTGTTTTGGAAGGAGTTTCTGTATTCAAACATACATTATGCAAGAGCTACCGTAAATCTTCCTCTTGCAGGTCCTTCTTTAGGCCTGAAATGTTAGTTTAAACAATATTTATTCATAAAATATCATATAATACATTACAGTTATAAAGATATGATACAAAAACAAGCTAAAAGCTTATATAAATTTGCTTCATATATGTTTATGTTACTTACTTTTGATATTTCAAGAATTGAAATGTTATTTAAACTATTAATTATTAGACATTTATTAACAAAACAACATCATAGTCAACACTTGTTAGCATCAGATAATCAAAATCTTTGCAAGATTAGAACGGTTCCACATTTAAAAATTGTAATTTAAAAATGGGAATGAGGGGCTAAGTCTCAAATATACCAGTACCATGGTTACTACTATACACACATCTTGTCAAAACTACAAACGGTGATAGCTTGGTTCAGACTGAAAAAATTTGAATGAAATTTTTAATATTTTCATTTTACGTCATTTATTTTCGAGCTGTTATAACAAGAATGGCGAGCTCTTTATCTAAATCTTACATAATGTATCTTTAACGTTCTGTTCTGTTCGTAAACTGTTCAAATTCGTTGAGAATCCTAGAAAACTATTGAGGTTTTACTGTCGTGTAGTTCAAATTGGTCCATTAAGATTAGATAATGCGTGTTGGGGTTTTACAACTGTTTACTTTCTCAAAGGTGTAGTGTATATGTAATAGGACAGTTCTGTATGCTTCAGGCTTCATTTTTATTTCTTTCCTCTAAAACTATGCCAAAGTAAGAATTGAGAATTATCAGTTATAGAAGACAAATTGTATATATTGTATAATAATGATTTTGTAAGCAATATTTTATTTCATTTAAAAATATATCGGAGAACAAGCTAGGTCTATATATGTTGACTGGTGTCCAGTATTATTTGGGATTTGCATTTTCTTAACCTTTTTTTGTTTGTTTGTTTATCTTTTATTTAAGTCTAATTATCTTTGCGTGGAAGATAATTTTGCCTGAAAAACAGCATTTCGATATTATAAACTTCTGTGTCAATTAGAATTTCTGGTATGGACTGTATGTTTTCATGGTAGAACATAAATGAAATTAAGTGGGCCAATCACGCTATTTTACCGACATTTTGCCTAGTAGTTTGGATGCAGCTATGGCGGGTGTGGCGCGCTAGGCAGGGTAAGCTTACTCTTCCGGACACCTGTTACCACTGTTTGTTGTTTATTTCGTACACGATGAACAGTCCATTTGCTGATTACACTATTTTGCCTATAACGTCTTTTAGGACTTCGAATTTTGTCTAATGGTTTGGATTGTTCGTACTTGGTTTTATTTTATTTAAAACCCTCTATTATGCTCCGACTGGGCTAATGAAGATGGGCATACATCATGAAGCGTGTTATTAGGTAATTTTTACCTGGGCATACTCTTACATCAAATTCCAACTGCCAAGGTTTATTTCATCCCATCCGAACAACAAGGCAGCTGTCCGTGTCAGGTCCTCCGTCCTGCACATCTGACATGGGGAAACCATGAAGAAAAATGAACTATCTTGGCAAATGCAGGGATCAAATTTAAACATGCCACCTCCAGACTAGTGAGTCAGCGTGTTTCCCACTACCATCTGTAGCTCTAAAACATGAAAGCGATAATAACAAGATTGATAGTCT
The DNA here is from genome assembly GCA_963678685.1 of Patella ulyssiponensis. NCBI lineage: Eukaryota > Metazoa > Mollusca > Gastropoda > Patellidae > Patella > Patella ulyssiponensis. The sequence continues at coordinate 102,853,790 of OY783225.1, forward strand.
GCTCTATAATGGTAATTCTAATTCATTTGTTGAAGCTTACAACAAATATATGTAATTCTTTTATCTACTTGTATAGCGGAATTAATACAATATGCTTGCATTCTAATTTCTTGCAGCATATGACAGATCATGACTCATGCTGACATGTTATATAATTATTTCTTTGGGTTGTATTCCCAATTGTTTTCAAAGTCTGTGTCACCACAGGCCCGGGACTGTACAGCGCAGTGGACGCTTACAGCTAGCCCCAGATCCATTCACTCTTTTTTAATTGTTTATTTGTGGTCTCTGAGTATGATGTCTTGTCCCCCTGCACTTACTATTAAAGAATCTGCTCGACCCACTAAGCTTAGTTTTATCTGAAAGTAGGATATTTGTCATGACCAACAAAAATAAATTTTTAGACACAAAGAGTATAATATGCCCATAAATTAATCTAATTCATTGTTTCTTAGCCGGGCCCATAGCCAGCTCATAAAATTGGGGGGGGGGGGGCTACAGAATTTTGGGAGGGGCTGAGGATGTGGCCGGCTAAGAACATCCTTAAGAAATCATTATTGTTGGCGAAATATTTGGGGGGGCTAATTTGATTGTGGGGGGGGGGGGGGCTAGGCCCATACTCAGCATCAATCACTATACATGTTACTGCTATTTTAAGTTGGGTTGGGTGGCCTAATTTTCTAATGTGTACACTTTAGATCATAAGGTCTGTCAGTGATGTATAGTCAATATGTTGCTGGTAGAGAAATGATTGATGTCTACATATTATTACCATGTTGTGTTTGGGTCATGTGCCATCAACATAGATATCTCCTGAACAAATGTTAGTCAGTTGCATTCAACATTCTTCGTTTGGTGAAATTTAAAAATTTGTGAAACATTTGTTTTGTTAGACGCCAACAAATTCTAGTGGGAGGGGTCCAGAGGATCCGGAGAAAACCCTACTTTATGTCCCATACAACCTGGGAATCAAAACCCCCCTTTAGATTCAATGCACTAACCATTTGGCCATCCACCTCCAACCCCCACCACTGCGAAAGACCCCTACATGCAAGCAAATTAATGAAATGAAATGGAACCATATGTTAGTCCCGAAATGCTGCTGTCTTGGCCAAATAGTACCGGTACGTCTTTCTTCAATAGCCCAGTTGTTGCAGGACAGTGGAACATTAAAAATCCCATTTCATTTGTCTTTAGTCCACATTTCAAGATTTATCCTGCTAATTACAACTTCCATATTATAACACCAATCTATTTATAGAAAATGGGAAAACCCCTTCTAGAACAAAGATGTCATTGTGACCTCACAGCTCAATATTGCCTATTCTATGAATCATTGTCATGTGATAATGATTTTGGTGCTACATGTGTACCGATTTATATAAACCATGATATTTCACTGTAATCTAAGGACATCTGATTGTGTCCGGACATGTGACAAACTAATTATTAATTAATAAACTATGTATATCATCAGGACTCACTGGATTGTTTGTTTCAGTATGTGTAATTATTCTGATAATTGTACTAGATTCAGTCTATTTTTAGCTTATACCAGGAAATAAGTGATTTAGCTGATTGGTGTCATTTTATTATATACATTGTGTATATATGAATACTTTTAATCCTCTTTGACTTATTATAATCTCTGTAACTAGGTACAGCACAGTTATTTTTTAAAGTGTTTAAAAATGTATTGGTTCACTAATTAACCGGTTCTTTCAGGAAATGTTACGTGAAATCAAAATACAATTTTTTTCTTATTGACATTACAAAAGTTAAATTGTTCTATTATTGTATTGTTTAAATGAAATATATTTTTTTTAATTGTGAATTAAATAAGGTTTTGTTTATTTCTTTCAGCCTATATGTAATCTGTTAGCATAATGTCACATAGAGGAAGAGATACCAAATCACAAGAGGTAAGCATGATTTATTTGATAAGATCAAAGATTTATGTGAAAAAGTGTAACAAATACTTATGAAAGAAGAATTACTCATTTATTTTGGCGACATTTCGAATAGTATTAACACAATTTTTTCAAATGCCTCTAAACGATTATTATTATCATCAATATTGAGATGTGGCTGTGTCATCTATTTCACAGGGTGGGGTGGATTCCCAAATGGTGTATCATAAGGTCTGTCATTGAGTCAGTGTTAGTCCCGAAACGACCTAGTCTGTGTTGAGTGGATGATAAACCCCATGTCTTTCTCTCTATCGCTCTCTCTCCCTATCTCTCTCTCTCTCTAAAGGATATATATGTCATCATTATTGAGAGGTTGCTGTGCCCTCTATTACACTGGCTTGAAATGTTGAGAGTACAGTATACTATACTCATATTGCTCTATCCAGTTATTAAATACCTTTAATTAAATTATTGGTATTGATGATAAGGATTCCAAAACGTAGGGAGCCCTTGAACTAGCCCTTTTATATTGTTTCTGATTTTTTAGATACATGTACCAAAATTTGAGTCAGTATAATATAAGGGATAATACAACTTAGAGATATTTCTAGACTTGTGAATAGTTGTATATTCCTCCTTGCGATAAGTGAGATTACGCTGATTTGCTTCCCTATGCTTTATGGTGACAAGTGCCTACACTACTTCAAAGTTACAATGGTAATTTATCCTTGTAAGGTCACCAATAAAATTATATAGAGTTCCGTAACCCATAATTAAGCAAATCTAGCGAGCACTTAGAAACATCTAAATATTTTGAATTGCAACTTTCAGAAGAGTTGCTTGGCTGTGTGTTTACAATTTGGCACTTGATTTGTGTACATGAACACACTTTTTGTCAATGATTGTAGAATTTAGGAAGAATCAAGTTTACAGGCAGATTACCAAAAAAAATGGATAAATGATTACTAAATATCAATGACACCCCAAGCTTTTTTTTTTACATGTCCTTCGTGTAAATTTAGTGTGAAGCATTGTGGTGATGAGACTGTGAACCCTTCAGATATTCTGTGTTACGCGACCTTTAGTATCAGAGTAAGGGCGAGTTTGGCAGAGGTGTTTCTGGAAAAAATGAAAGTGCGTGCTTTAGGTGCACCTTTCTCAGGCGCCATGCGGAACAATTGCCATACCATACGTGATTGAAATCATAATAACTGAGCCAAACTTACTGTTTACAGTTATACATGTAATAATTACCGATATTTAGCTGTATCAAGCTTTATATATATTTCTTTATGAAATTAAAAACTCTCTATATTTTTTTTGAATTGCATAAGACTTATCAATATCAACAATGAATAATTGAGAAAATAGAGAAATTCAAAATCAACAATTCAAAAGTAAGATCTGCCACATACAATGCTAAACATACAGTGCTAATGGTTCATAATGGTTTGAATACATTAGTATATTAGAATTGACCTGCAGTTCCATGGTTCCTGACTTTTCTGAGACATGACATAAAAATAGTCAATTGGCTGGAAAATTAATTGATAACCGTGATTTAATGGAAAAGTTAGATCATTTCGGGACTAACTTGTATTAATATTTTTACCATATTTCCGGAATTGTACTGTTTTTTTCACCTATATTTGTATTCAGATTTGTGTGTCTGAATAGCATAGTGTTTGAGATACATTAAACATTAACCCAGCGTAGCAAATAAAAACAACTTCTTGAAGACATGCAGTGAGCTGTATTTAAACTGGTTTATCCACATGATTGCGTTCCAACGACAGATTAGCGAAGCAATCGTCAGTTAATTTAATCCAGCTTAACTTGAGCGCCTGAATTGGCTCAGTAGAACGTTAAACCCCTATTTCATTTATTACATTACATTACATTACAATTACTAACATAAATTGACATAATGTCCTTCCTATTAACTGATGTAAACTGATGTAAATGAGTCGATACATGTATTATAGGATATGAGTAGTTATATATTGTCGACTATTTCAGAACGAAACTCCCTCGACCAGCAAACAATCGGAAGTAATTGTGGTAATAAACCTTAGATTATATTTTTACCGTGCATTAGAAGCATGGTGTTATTTATTCATTAGTTATGTAATATGTTACTTCAAAAGAACACAACCTATTTGATTTGGGTCAAAAATAAAATCTGATTAGCATAAGGTTCGTGTGTTGATTTATACACGTCACAGTTCTATGTAATACACTTACTGTTCATTATTATTTAGTCATGTTTCGAATTCTTCTAAGTCTTTTTGATAAAGGCTAGAGAAGCCTAGTTCAAATGTCGCTCAGTAATAAGCAGTAATTAGTATTCCATCTATAGAATTGTAACCTGCGTATTTCAAGTTCATTTATTTTAAGCCATTGAAACAATTTGTTGATTTGTTTGGCAAGATCTGTTTTCATCCAACCTTTTACTCCACCCAGATAGATCCTGTGTCGATGAATAACCAGTTTTGTCGACAGGTGCATTCAGAAACAAAAGGTGCAGATTTCCTTTGTTTGACTGATGAATATTTTAATTGTATAGAACTTGCTTCATTCAACCCAATTCAACTGTCCCGTGAATATCACGCCAGGTATTGCAAAAAGGTGACCGCCAAGGAAAGATATTTTATAGATATGCATATTCTATACATCATATTCAAAATTAGGGGGCCAAATGGTTAGCAGGTGCGTGCTGTATCACAAGGTTTGTCATTGAGGCAACTGGGATGGTTTCGATTCCCCGGTTGTACGTGACAACCAGTAGGTCCCCTGAACAACCTCCTGGTTGTTCTCCGGGTCTTCCGGTTTCCTCTCACTGCTAAAGACCTCTATTACGTGCAAGTGAATTATTGAAATAAAATTAAACCGTATGTTAGTCCCAAAATGACCTAGTTTGTGTTGAGTGGACGTTCCACCCTATTTTCTCTCTCTCATATTCAAAATTTTGACAAAATCATAGAAGATTGTCAGTGATTATATACTAAAACCCTAATTCAAAACTTTATTTTGACCTAAATTAATGTGGTGATGCTAGTTTTACTTGTATTATATCATAGCTTTGTATTTTCATGCATTTCTGCATGGTTGAACTCCTCTGTTTAATTCTGTGTTTCTTTTCAAAATATGAATTAATAATAATTCGGTTTGATTTTTATGTTTTCATTAGCTTTGTTTAGTTTTTTTTTTAAGTTCAGAATGACGTTTACATGATAGATTTTAAATAAAATAATTCTAATTTGTAGTTATTAATATTATTGATCTTCAGGGACTTACATCTTAGATTGTTGTTTGTAGTGCCAAAGGGGGGTTGGATGCTAAATGTTTACCGTGTGCGGACTGTACATGTATCATAAGGTCTGTCATCGTGTCAACTGGCGTGGTATCGTTCCCCAATTTAAACGTGACAACGAGTAGGGTTGCCTGTCTATCCTTGTAGGTTTTCTCTGAGTCCTCCATTTTTTCCTCCCACTGCTAAAGACCTGTAGGTGCAAGCGAATTATTGAAATATAATTGAACCATATGTTAGTCCCAAAATGACTTAGTTTGTGTCATCTCCTGCCATCTATTTTGAACATTCCCTAGGCTAATCAATTTTAATTGATTAACCCTGACTTTGCAATAAACTCAATCTTCTATTCGAGTTTCACCCAGACTTTGAGTAAAAACACAGATCTTATTGGGTACAGGGTACAGGGGCCTGTTTCACGAAATTATAACTAAGATAAAATCCAAATTTTATCTATTTGATTGGATAATATTAGCAATCAAAATTGAAGTATCTACTAAGTCAGTTATAATTTCGAGAAGCAAGGCCTAGGTTTGTTATATTTTATTGTAGAAAAGTATATAACTTTAAATCCCCGTTTAATTTCATTTTGATATATTCTGTGAACAATGAAATCACTCACTGATTACAAATTTTAACCCACAGAAGTGAAACACCTTTATATGTATTATATTGTATTGTAATAACTTTTTCTTGCACGTGCGTGCTGTATCGTTAGGTCTTTCATTGAAGGTCTTTCATTGAGTCAGCTCACATTGTTTAGATTCCCCGGTTGTACGTGACAGGTGGCCTAAAGACCACTATGCGCAAGGAATTATTGAAATGAAAAAATTAAACCATGTGTTAGTCCCAGAATGACTTATTATTTATCAATACTCTCTCTTTCTCTCTCTCTCTCTTTCTTTTTTTATGCATTATTTTAATAACCTTTTCTTGTAAGGTAGTACTCCTAAAACCTATAACAAAATATATTTTACTGTTTGGATTTTGATCTGACTCTGAGCTATCTCTGTTTATTGAACTACGAAACTAATATTCTGACCTACTTTCTATGGCAGATGGTTCATTCAAATAAAATTTAATCTCTTTCACCAGGGAAAATACCATCTAGAACTTAATGTTTTAATTTGAATGCATGCCACCACATTCTATTGCTTTGTGTGAAATATTTTTAGTTGTGAAATTATATTGATTTTAACTGAACTTGTCCAGATGCTTGACATTTAGACAGTTACATAAGTGATACAGCAGTCCGACTGCAGGGTACAGTCCTATGAATGAATGAATGAATGAAGTTAAAGGATGAATAAGACAAGATGAATGAATGAGAATTTCAGTGTTTTTATGCAGCATGACCTGTATAAAAGGAATGCATCAATGCAAAAGCAACTTTTGTATCTGACAATGGGGCAAGGATGGGACGAAAAGCTGAGGTCCCATTTACACGTAATAAATCCCTTGACAGTTAAAATTCAAAATAAGAGTAGGCTGTAGTGTATGTCATGGCAAAAATTTCCCACATGGTGTACGGACATTTTAATTAGGTGGTGTACAGTTTTAATTAGCCCAGTATGTGCTGAAAAGTAGGACGTTACAAACCCATTTCATTTTATTTCAGACTATTCAGTATACATTGTATTGATAAATTGTACATTGGATTGTATTGATAAATTGTACATTGGATTGTATTGATAAATTGTACATTGTATCAATACAATGAGTCAATACATTGTACATGGTATTGATACATTGTACATGGTATTGATACATTGTACATGGTATTGATACATTGTGTTTTGTATTGATACATTGTACATTGTATTGATGCATTGTGTTGTTGCATTGTCATGATACATATTAGAGTGTTGTTTACTTGCCTTTCTGTGGTGTTATCTATTATTAATTCAGTTTGTGTATTTGATTATGTCTGTAAAAATTTTAAAGTTGTGTTGTTGTTTTTTTTGTTTTTTGAAGATAAGAAAAAATACACAAAGTTTCAAAAATTTAATAGAAACCAAAGATCTATCTGTGTCGCTTGTGTCCTGTCAAATGAAACAAATTCTTAAAGGTGCATTATGTAAGAGCTAAATCAACCTTTTGCAGATTTTTTTTCTGGTATCAAATTTTTTATAGATTATGTAAGAGCTATTGCAGGTCCTTTTTTTTTGGTTTCAAATGTTATATAAATTATTAAACAGGCCTTATTCAAGAGCTGAGTGTGTCTATTGCAAGTCTTTCTTTAGGCCTGAAATATTATATAAATTATTATATGACATTGAATAACTTAACCAGACAATAATCAAGATCATAGAAATGGATAATCAAGACTAAATATATTATTGTTATTAAGGTAGTAATGACAATCTAGGCTACGCTGTAAATGTTTTGTCAATATTTAGGCTCAGAGTTATGTAATTTGACTGAAATTTTCAGCATATTCCATTTTTACTGTCTTTATTTTAACTTTGATAATGAGAAATGTCAGCACTTTATCTAATCTACCCAAGACCACATTAATAAGACATTTATTCACATGGAAAACCAATGATCAATTCTCTAGGCCATCGAATGGCTCAGTTATTTTATAGATTAAAACCACCTGATAAAATGGATAATTAATTGAGACTTTGTTTATTATTGTAGCAATGGTCCTCGACAATTGAGACTGTCTTATTCAAAATTCAGACACTCATAGCTTCGCTTAGAATAAAGTAACTTGACTGAAATTTTCAGTATATTCGTTTTCCATTACGGGGTATCTATTTTTGACCTAACAAAAACAGACAGCTCTTACATAATATATCTTTAAATTATTTTTACATGTAAATTGAATTTTGATCACTTCCCTCAAGTATGCTAATCCTATTGAATGATGTGTATGAAATATTGTGAGAAATGTTTTAAAGCTGCCTGGTGTGTTAATATTTTATTAGTGAACATCTTTATGTAAATGTGATGTTAGGATCTCATATATTTTTATGTAGGATTTAACACAGACTTAGTTTTGATTCAAATTTAGAGTATTTTAGTATTTGTAAGGTTAAAGAATTTTATTGTCTCCTGCCTTTCGTCTGGCCATCTATCCATACTTCCTTTACACGTTTTGGAACAAAATAACTCTGTTTCTAATTAAAATAGTAATTTAGCTAGAATGTTCAAACTCGGTACAGGTGTTTCTTACCTGAATGCCCTGGCTGAGATTGAGGATGAACACTTTTTACTTAGACTAGGCATAGATAATCAATTTCATTGTTGATGCTTTGGTACACAATATCTTTTATTCTAATTTTAAAGAGGCCTTCCTCCAAGATGCAGACATTGTATTGTGATTTGTTTTCAGTTTTAGCAAATTAAAGACATGTAACTTTAGGTACAACATCAATAAGATATTTGGCTACATGATTGTGGATGTTGTAGTCCTTCCTGAACCTCTTTGATGCAGTAGCAGGCCCTCCAGGGATATGCCAGTATAATATATCTCTAATTTTGATCAAGGAACTGAGGTAGTCTATATTAACATGCACCAAGTGCTAATGGATAAAGGTATTATTTTTATTTTTTTCAGCATTCTCCAGAAGAAGTGGTTCCATTAACGCAAGATGAAGAATTACCCGAAGGTTCCAGTCCGTCGAGCACAAATGTTGATCTCGAAGCTCAGCATTCGAATGGAGATCTCTCTCCATTTCTGCGGACCATATCAACAGAACCGGAGTTATCCCACATGAACAGAGAAAAACCGGGTTTTGATGACTCAGCCACTCGTCTACGTTTCCTTCATGATGATGTTGAGAAGTTGTATAAACCAGTATTTGACATTAGTTCTCTTACCAACCAATCAGAAGCTGTTGTGGATGATTCAGGACGACGCTTTAGTGTGCCATCATTTGTAACAGAGAAGAAACAATTCAGCGAGGATGATTTTACTAGTAAGTGTCGTAACGTTTCATTATTCTAGTTCAGACAGATTTTTTAAATACATGAATAATATTCATTATTGAGTGTCGTTAGACAATTTCGAAAGAAATATTTCATCAAACAAACGCTGGTTTGTGATAAGAAAACACTTACAGATAGAGAACAGAATCACAATTTCTAGAAATCTAAAGTTGCATTCCTCTATCAATTTTTACTATTATTTTAATTATCAACCAATAGAAAGGCTGTATTCTTAAAATAGTTTGACTTATATTTTCATGAATAGGCCCTGTGTCCAAAACCATGCTTAAACGGAGAGGGACCCTGGACTGCCTATTGCACTGCTAGACCGATGTGTGGAACTTTCGACTGGAATTTAATATTTTTTCTTCTCTTTATGCCATGAACCCCAGGTTCTCGGACCTAGGTCCATTTGGCCCATGTCAAAGCAGGGCTGTGTCTGTGTTGTAAACCACGGGGTCCCAGGCCTATGTCCTTTTGGCCCACTCTAAAGCAGGGCTGTGCCTCAGCTGTGAACCACAGGGTTCAAGACTCGCATCCATTTGGCCCATGCCTAAGTGGGGCCATTGCCTGTGTCCATCTGAGCATATGATATTGATGACCTTTATTACATTATTATTTTTTTTTTTTTTTTTAAATTGCAGTACATCGAAAAGTATCATATCCACACATACATCAACCTCTTCGATCGCTGTCCAGTAGGTCAATGAAAAGTGTACCACAGGCAAACATCAAGAAAAAAAAGAAAAAGAAGAAGAAAAAGAAGATTAGTCGTAGTTTTCCATCAAAAGGGGCCATTCAATCTCCGACTATTCCAGAAGAGGAAGATGAGGAGGAGGGAGAGGAAGATGGAGAGGAGGTAGGTTTCAATATAATTCTTGGAAACCCTTTAAAACGACTGTTTCACTGACTTCATTCTTTTAATATTGTTGTTGATTGGTCAGATTTGGTGTTGGCCAAGAAAGTTTTCACAAATTTTCCCACATGGTTCCCCCCCTTTCAGTGGTATAGAATAAAACTCCTGACAAAGTCAATGTCTAGTTGTTTGGATGGAACAGAAAATTTTAGGCCTTGTGTACATGTTGGTATACTTGTACGCACAGAACCCTTGATAGTTTGATGTAAGAGTAGACCATAATGTGACTATATCAAGCCGAAACTTCCCTCCCCCATAACACACTTTATGGTGCATGCCTGTTTTCATTAGGCCCAGTCCGACGAACGAGTAGAACGTGAAATCCAATTCATTTCATTAATTATTGTCTTTGGTCATTTCCTATAATATCTACAGACAAGTAATGAAACTTAGCGCTAACCATGTAAAATAAAAAAAAACCTGTGAAGACTTATAGAAATCTAGTGCTGTATAATAAACAACTGACAACTTATAGAAACCTACCGCTGTATAATAAACTGTCGACGACTTATAGAAATCTAGTGCTGTATACATATAATATGTATGCCATATAAATGGTCTTTGTGTTACTGATATGAAATGCCACGCAATATTTATAAAGCAATGTCAAGTAAAAAACAATTGACAGAAATGACAGATTATCATGTTCTTTAATGACGAAATATTCATTTCATATTGAAATAGCAATATTTTCCTATTTAAGAACATAATGCACAATATTTGGCTAATTAGATGGTGTTTCTCAAGAAAATCGGTGCTAACATGCTTACCGGACAGTCAAAGTGTTAATTGTTATAATTTTAGATTCATTTTATAATTTCTGAAGAAAGATTCATTGTGCTACAATGTTTTAAAAGAAAAATTGTACAGTAAATTTTGTTTCCATCTTGATGTGGGATAAAGACTAGTCAAGAAAATTTTGTTCTTAAAAGGAATGTCTTTTATTTCTGTTAGAAAGTCTCTAAAATGATAGTAAATTCCTTTTGTTGATTAATTTCCAGGACTCAGATGAAGAAATGGAGGATGTTGAGGATGTTGATGACACTGATGCAGCTGAGGACACAGACCTGTCCGCACCGGTGTCTAGAAAAACGAGCGAAGTGCATGTTGGATTTTATATTGGTGGCAGTGAGTTAACAGGCCCTGAACATCAAGATAGTGACATTCCACCAGAAATCATCATTTCCCAGTCCTCTTCTGATTTCTCCGATACCAAACCAATGTTCACATTCGAGGATGAAACTGAACCTCAGTTATCGGAAAGAGTTCCAATGTTGGATGTTCCAATGACTAGCCAGAGTCGAAAAGTCAGTTCAGATTCAACATCAGGTCATGTTAAATTCCAGCTTGGTAAGTACGGTACATTATGTTATTTTCTTCCTTTATTCTATCAAGCCCAGAAACTCTAGTGGTCTCGAGTGCCGCGCTTCAATCTCTAGCTGGCCGGTCACCTCTGGCTTGCGGCTTTGGATTCGATCCCTAGTGTGAGCATATGTGGCATGGAGATAGGCGCGCCTTCTCAACCTCGTGGGTTGCCTCCGGGCACTCTGGTTTCCTCTCACTGCTAAAGACCCCTACGCACAAGCGAATTATTGAAATAAAATTGAAACCATATGTTAGTCCCAAAATGACCCAGTGGACGTTAAACCCCATTTCTCTCTCTCTCCCCCTAAGAGTTCTGGTTTTCGAAATGCTTTGAGGGGGTTGGGTGGCCGACTGTTCTAATGCATCGGCTTTAGATCATAAGGTCGGTCATTGGGTCAAGTGGTGTGTTATTATGTGACAAGGAGTACGGTGGCGTCTCTGTCCTCGTGCTAAAGGCAACTACGTCCGAGAGAAGTATTGACATAGAATTAAACCATTTGTTATTCACAGAATGACCTAGTTTGTTTGATAGCATATTTTTCATCTTTCATCAAATTGAACAGATTGAAAGTTCTTAACAAAATTACAAGCAACTTAAACATTGATTTGAACTTTTCATCAATTTGTATTCCTTTATCTTGGATACCACAGAAGTCTTATCGCCACTTTTGGCAACGAGAATGGCTTTTAACCTACTTACACGACAAAACATTCCTTATTTCTCTTCATATTTTTTTGCCCTTCTTATTAAATGTTAGGTGGTGAATCAAGTGATATAAAGCTACATAAAGAAGATTCTGATGGAGAGATCTGGAAGAGAAGAGATAAAGAAAATGGTCATGCACCAACAGAACCAAATGGTCATGCACCAACGGAACCAAATGGTCATGCACCGACAGAACAACCTGAACCATCAGTGTATGCATAAATCTTTTAAATATTTTGTCTTTACATTTTATTTTCTTCTTTGATTAGCATCTAGTAATTGAACATATTAATACAAGGTAAAATTTTATGGATACACAATTACTGAGTTTAATGCTAAGTAGGGCCGAAAGGATTCACCGGTGATCCGGTGTACCGCGATTTTTTCCATGAAAACGATGAACGATATTTTTTTTAAGAATATCGATAATCGCGATTTTTTTTTCAATTTAAGGTTCACGATTAATTTCATACTATATCGCGATATTTGTTCAATAAATGAGACATGTAGGATCCTTAGAAATTACCTATCAGTTTAGTACGTACGTACACAAGGCCTAAATGTAAAGAAACTAAATCAGCACGCGTCTTCTATAGGCCCGGGCATCCAGACTTCACAATCATTGCAAAACTGACCTACTAATCGCGTGCAAAATACGACTCGGAAACTGGATAAGACAATTTTTTCCATTGGACAAAATACAGGAAGCCATGCATTTTACACCAATGAAATCGCATTTTATTTAACAGTCATTTCTTCCTCGCCATGCCGGTGACTCTTATTCGAATGAATGAAAAGCATGTTGAAATTTTGGTTAACAGTCTCTCTTAGTCTTTCGACTATTATGTTCACGCCCAGTACTGGTGGTAGCAGTGTTACACGTGGTGAAGTTGAAATAGAAAAGCCACCCGCCTGTTCGATCGAAGCAAACTAATCCCGCAGTGAATATTCGCTTGGCCGCTACAATCACTGATAATATAAGCATGACATCGACGAGGCTTAATGAGTTCGGCATATTAACTTTTTTACTCCGACAAATTAAATTCTTAAACATTTTTTTGAGGTATAAGAAAAATAACTAACGACGTTTGAAGTATTTGTAGTTAAAAAATATTTCCTATTTAGTGTAAATGGGTATTAAAATGAGTAAAATGCATCATTTTGCCCGAAGCAGTTATGTGTTAAGTAAACATTGCACGAGTCGTTGAGCCAATGACTGACGCCGCCTGCAGTCAACGCACGTGTTGTGGACAGTCATCTGTTACAGAGTTAATTCGTAAGTAATTCTCTGTGAAACAGATTGCGATCGAAGGTGCGGGAGAATATTGGTTTTCCTGTTTCGTACTTCCTGTTTGAGTGTTTCGCACAAATTGAAAAATGTGCCAAAAATATTGGTTAAAAGTTAAATATAATTAATTATCTAATAATAAACAATATAAATTTAAAACATTGTGTATTTTTTCTTTATTTCAAGAAAACTTTAGTCAATTTCACATTAAGGGCGTATGTATCGTGATGCACCCGTATCGTTGGGCTACGACATCATGCTGTATCATATCGTGGCACAGCGTATCGTTTCGGCCCTAATGCTAAGCGACGTTTCGATGAGGATACTCTCGTCTTTATCAAGCGAATGATGCAGGTAGTAGGCAAAAGCGTGTTAAGGTTTAATTATATTTGATTGTTATTTTTGTTGAATATTCTGGATATATTTGCCTACTATTTACATCAGTATCAATTGTTTGATAAAGATGAGCATATCCTTGTGGCAACATCGCTTAGTATTAAATTGTGTATCCATAAAATTTTACCTTGTCTTACTACGTTTTTTTGGTTGACCTTAAACTATCTAACATCTTGTTTAGATGCCAGGTTTGAATGTAAACACGATTTGTCAATTATTGACATTTTACCCTAAAATGTATGGGAAAAAATTCAACAGTCTAAAAATAAGGAGTTGTAGTTACCTAATAAAACATAAAGGGAAATAGCCAAACTAATTTTAGGAATCTGTGCCTAAGTAAAGTTCAGACAATCTAAGATATGGCAATCTAAATGGGCTCAAACAATCTAAAATATGCCAATCATGTGCCAATAAATGGCACAAACAATCTAAAATATGACAATCTGATCAGTGTAAATAATTCAAATAAATCATCAGTCTGAAAAGTACATGCTATCCAAATATATCTGAAATGTATCAATCTGAATGGCATAGACAATCTAAAATGTATCGATCTGAATTGTACCAAAAATCTGAGTGTCAGTTTGGATGATAACAAAAAATACAAATTCTAAGTAGTCATGTTATCAATAGAATAAAGTTATTGATGAATGGACACTTATTGGGTTATATACGGTATGTTTTATTTGTTATGTTGTAAAGGGTACGACTGTCTGAACAATCTGGTATTCTTCCAAATAAATCTCCGGTTTCCACCCTACTGTTAGTCAACCTCTTGTACTGGCTAGAAACATCTGTAATGCAATTTGTGATATAATTCGATCAGATCTAATAGAAGCCTCAGACGAGGTAGGAAATGAATGTCCAGCCTTTGTTTATTCACCAAATTATGCGAAACGTTCTACATATTTTCAGTTCCTTAAGTCGAACGAGTTCCGGAAAGAAACGTCACCACCATCATCATCAACATTTTAAAGAAAGAGATTTAATATTACGGCGCCAGAAAGGAAGTGAAGTTAAGTTAGATGGAGAATTAAAACGCTCGCCAACAGAGACAGATGAAGCTGCATTACTGCATAAAGCTGATCTGGATGAAATGGCCAGTAAGTTTAAAAAATGATAATAATAAAAATGTTGCCCTAAAGATATGTTTTTTTCAGAATAATTACCTTGGCAACCTGAAAAAAATATTTTCCATATTGAAATATATGAAAAATGTTATAATAGAATGAAAGCTATGATAGACTGAAGGCTATGACTATGAAAATATTGTTAGGATTATGCCGAAGCTGTGACTGGGAAATGGGGGAAAGGCTGTGATAGGGGGAATATATTATTATTATAACATTCAAGGCCTAAAGAAAGACCTGCAATAGGCAGATTTAGCTCTTGAACAATACCCCTTTAAGAACTCAGTCTTGACAATTCCCTTAAATGGCGACTGAATACAGGTTGTACTGCATATGCATGTACATGTAGATGTATATTTAAGTTCATTTTAAGATAATTTGAATATTATATTTAAGATAATTTGAATATTTAAGATAATTTGAATATTATATTTAAGATAATTTCAATATTATATTCAAGATAATTTGAACATTATATTTAAGAAAATTTAAATATTATATTCAAGATAATTTGAACATTATATTCAAGGTAATTTGAACATTATATTTAAGATGATTTGAATATTATATTTTTAAGGTCACAGATGGGAAGATGTTCGTGGCATCAGAAGACATAAGATTAATCGTAGAAATAAGAATAATTTTCAATCTATTGTCCATATTGGAAAAGCGCACAAAGAAAAAAAGAAACCAAAGAAAAAATTTGACCACAGCCCACATGATGTAAGATATAGTACCATTGAATATTGGTATAATATGATATATATATATGGATGAAACATGGAAGTAAATAATGATGTACATTTCGTGGTGAAGTCATGTGATACACTTATAGAGGGTAATCAGGTCCTGATGTCATGTGATGCACCTGTTAAAGGTAATCAGGTCCTGATGTCATGTGATACACATAATGAGAGAAATCAGGCCCTGAAGACAGTGATGCACATGTTGAGGGAAATTGGGTCCTGATGTCATGTGATACACATAATGAGGGAAATCAGGCCTTGATGTCATGTGATACATGTATTATGGGTAATCAGGTCATGATGTCATGCGAACATGTTGAAATCATGTCATGCACGTATTGAGGGTAATTAGGCTCTGAAGTCATGTGATATACATATGTTCAGTTTATGATATATTTTTTATAACAGGTATTTGTTGAGTTGGATGAATTATTTGTTAAAGATGAACATGAATGGGAGTGGAGAGAGAAGGCTCGTTGGATCAAGTTTGAAGAAGATGTTGAAGAAGGGGCCGAACGTTGGGGAAAACCTCACGTTGCCTCACTTTCTTTTCATAGCTTGATTGAATTACGTAAAGGTTTAGAAAATGGTAAGAATAAATGTTCTTGTTTTGTTATTAGGAAGTCAATTTTCAGGAATAGAGTCGCCTGTCCAACCCATGTGGGTTCTCTCTGCTCTGTCCGGTTTCTCCCACTGCTCAAAATATCCCAACATGCAATCAAATTAATGACATAAAATTGAACCATGTTAGTCTCGTCTGAAATGACGTAGTTTGTGCGGAGTGGATGTTAATGGTTTAATCCCGTCTCTCTGTCTCTTTGTGAGGCGTAAGACAATTAAAGGGACAATAACACACTTGCTGGCTTGGCAGCTCTAGAAAATAAATAATAGTCTTATTCTAAGTACCAGATGTTTATGTGTCCTACCTGTTGTGTAAATTATCTATTACATCATATTTTAATTGTCCAGAGGGTTCGAAAATATTTTAAAATCCAAGTCACATTTGAAAAGGTTTACGTTAACCTTTTCAAATCATGTAGTTGAATTTTTCCAATTTTTTAAATTAGGTGTGTTACGATGAAATTTGTATCATCAATTTATTTGAATATTGTAAAATAATACAATTTGTTGACCAGAATAAAGATTGGGACATATTATTCAATTACAACAAGAGTGTTATTGGGGCTTTAAGATTATCAAGTGTTAATCAGAATTTGTAGTATGTGCTGTAGTTTTTCATGGTAGAACATAAAAGCCATAATAACAAGATTGATAGTCTGTTCTAGTAAACCCCATCTCTCTCTCACTCTCTCTCTTTATTGGAAGAGCTTTGGTCCTCAAGAACAAGAAGATTGTAGAAGCTTTGCAATGAGTTCCTGGCCCATAAATTTGCAATCTTGATTTGCAAAAATACACAAAATTTATTTGATTAATTTATAATTGGGATGATGATTTGATAAAAGTTGAATATTTTGATTTGCAGGTACTGTGCTATTAGATTTAGAAGCAGAAAATTTACAGACTATTATTCATAACGTAGTCGAAAATCTTCTTATTCGAGATCTGATAAGTGAGGAAATAAAAGGAAATATCCTTCGCACGCTTCTTTTAAAACATAAGTAAGTTTTTCATTCACTCTTTATTTGTATGTTTTTTTAAATATATATTTATATTGCTTATAGTTTCTTGTAAAAATCAAAATTCTGGCACATTTGCTTACTGTTCACCCTTTTGATTTTTTTGTGGCTTTTTCAAATTTGATCTCAAAATTAATTTCCACATAGTGCCTATTTAAAGGCTCTGAGCGTCATTTGAATTTTTCAAGAAAATATTGAATTTTTTCATGGCTTATTCCACGCTAAAATGTACTCCGATTCAATATTAATATTTAGTGAAGATAAACAAATCATATTATGAATGGTAGGCAATCTTTGCTCTTATGGCTTCTTTATAGATGAAACTGTCCAAACGCCGAAACATTTGGTACAAACGGATAGAACTTTCAGTTCAGACAACCATAGATTGGTCATAACGGGCATGAAAAAATAAAAAAGAATTAATTTCATATTTGTTATTTGATTATAATCCAGTGACATATATTTAGATAAATTTTGATCACATTTTTGGCTGTTTTGACTTAAAAATTTGTTTTTATGTCCATATTGGAGACGATTTTGAATATCTTAGTAAACCAGTTTTAAAGAATCAACTTTTACAATATGGCCAGGGGTTAACAAACACTCAAATGATGTTCAGATACTTTAATGAAGTTTTATGTAATTAGAATTTTTTATCCAGATTCAAAAGATTAAAATCGTAAATCATTAAAATGACGCATCAGATCAAACCCATTCTTTACTCTTTTTTGGGGGACCAAATCAAAAATATCATGTTTTAAATCTAATCATTGATCGATTCATTTACTATGATAAAAATTCATTTCATGTTTTCATAGTTTTGATATTTATTTATCTTACTAGACAGACATTTTGATTTAATGTAATATATTATATTTTCTCTCTTTGTGTGAATCCTTTTGATAGTGATTATAATGACCGTATTTGATCCAATAAGCACTTGGAAATGACAGAAAAATTGTTTTTTTTTTAATATAGTGTACAGTTAGTTAGCATCACATTGGTTTCATTATTTTTATACACCCACTGTATAAAGTGGTGATAATTCAGCGTCTCTCTTTTGAATTGTGCACAATTGTTTGAAAACGTCCCATAGACTAAAGTTGTCATCTTATTGACTGGACTCTGGTTTAATGTCTGTGCGACAAAGAAACGTGGTGTTGATTTTTTTTTAAAGATTTCAGATACATGTTATTACTTTTGGAGTTCTGTCTTTTTGATTGAGGAAATAGGTTTATAACTGCCTGTGATCTAGAGTATGTGCTTATTTGGTCGAATACGGTTTATGTGTGTATATATTTTTGTCCTAATAATTTCGGATATATATATATATATATATTGACCTTTTATTTAACACTTTATGTAGAATGTAATACTTGATTATTTACAGAATTTAATTTACCAAAATATGTGTTTTTATAGCGTAATTAATTATATCTTCGAGAAATTCATGTAACAAGAACATTATGCGTTGTCTGCCCTTTGAAGTCATAAAATGTTTTTATTTTCTCGTATTTTGATCACTTCTGATCCTTCAGGCTAAAATTTACCATTCAAAATTCTGTCAATATTTTTCTACAAAAAAAATGGACTGTATTTTTTTGGGGTAGGCATTGAATATACTTTACGTTACATGGAATTGTCTATATTTACTTATTGAAATCCTTCTTTGTCTATTCTTCCCATTCTACCCCTTTGTTTACTTTCCCGTTAAACGTTTTCTCATTTCTGTCTACCCCCTTGCCCCTTGTTCCTGACCCCTTATTTATTACTCTTTATATTCTCAAACACCCAAAACAAACAATTTATTCCTCCTTTCCTGGGGGGGTTGGATGGCCGAATGGTTAGCACGTGCGCTCTGTATCATGCTCTGTCATCGAATCCCCAATTTACGTGACAAGGAGAATCGTCGCCTGTCCAACCTCGTGGGTTTTCTCCGGTTTCTCTGGTTTCCTCCCACTGGTAAAGACCCCTACGCACAAGCGAAATATTTGAATAAACTTTTAAAAAACATGTGTTAGTCCCAAAATAACCTTGTTTTTGCCGAGTGGTTAAACCCAATTTCTCTCTCTCTCCTCCTTTCCTGACAATTTAAATCCGATTTATTCTATCATCTATAGATTACAGAAATTTAACTTTTATAAATCTGCATCAAATTAATTATCCCTGTCAACAACAATTTGAAAAAACTACACAATGAGATTTGAATGTGAACAACAACTTTTTTGCTAGTTGCTCTTCATATTAATTAAGTAATTAGAACACATGCGGTACCCCAAGAAAGATTTATAATCATATTCATGAGTTTTATTACTTGAAGTTAGATTAATATAGTTTAGCAATAGTTTTGAAATAATGCTCAATATATGTAGTACAGCGTCAGAACGATAGTGATTTTGCCAAACTCTCCAAAGTTCTTGCTGTAAATATAGATATAGACAGACATAATCAGTCGTAATGCTTACTAATTTGCTTCTGGTTTTAAAAATTCAGATACAAACTTTGCTGAAGAGAATTTAATGCTGTTTCAATGTTGTCTTATAGCATTAGAGATCTAAGCATGGATTTAAAAACTAATTTTAAAAGTTGGTAGATTTCAGCTCTGCTTGCGTTTTTTTCAGTTATCGAATTATTGCATCAATGAAGTTGAGCAAGCCACATGTTGTGTTAAATTTAGTGTTCACGGTGCTTAAAAATATATCCCTAATTTTTCTTTTCAGCTACCCTACCATACCATACTAAACATTATTAATTTTCAGTCCTGACGAGGCGTATATTTCTAATCACAGACTTCGCACACCACAACTTTATTCTTGTAACCCCTCCCCACCCCTCTCTCCATATCTTTCATGTAATTGATATCAGTCCAGACATAGACTTCCCCCCCCCCCCCCCCCGGGACCCCACTCACCCCAATTTCATTCTTGCACCCCCTCCCCACCCTCTCTACATGTCATACGGCAGTTGATGTCATTACTATCAGTCCAGACACAGACTTGTCCCCCTCACCCGACCCTCACCCCAAACACCACAACTTTATTTTTGTATACCAAGCCCCCATTTTCACCGTATCATACTACATTCGATGTGATTATTTTCCATCCTGACATAAACTATTACTTTAACCCCACCCTGACATCAACCCCCATCCCCCACCACTAATCCCCACCCCACCCATCTCGTCAATCTATACTTACCCCCTACTCTAGGTTGTTCTCATTTACCGCCCCCTCCCTATTCCTCCATCTAATACATCTTACTATTTAATGACACCATGATGTATTTCAGACATGTGGGTGATAAGCCAATGTTCCTACGCCGTAATATATCATACAATAATCTTGTAGGGCTTGACGGTTCCTCCCGAAGGTTTGATATTATATATGTAACTATATATATGTGTATCAATGGTTTCTATAGTCAGTTTCCCTTTACTACCTATATATGGTTATGAGATTTGTACTATACACTAACATGTATAACACTAGCACTAATCCTTTACCAAAAACCAATGATACATTTAGGCGCAAATAAGCACGCTTCTTCCTTCTGTTTATTTCAAAATGTTTCAATGACGTTATTTTAAAAATGTTTCAATGGCGTTAATTTAAAAAAAGAGATTAATGCAGTCAAACAATAAAATTAGTTTTGATTACTTAGTGACATTTCCTTTCGTTTGTTTCAATAAAAACTATTGAGGATTCTTGTAGAAATTATATTTCATAGAAATGTTTGCTCTTTCTTTCTGTTATATATAAGATAAAAAACTTCAAAATTATGAAATCTTTAAAATTGTCATACATGCCGGTGAAAATTGAGTTTTTGTTGATTAAAAGACATGTGGACCATGTGTTAGTTGCTACACCATCTAGAGAAAGTGACATGTATGTAGTGTATTAAGTTGTTTCGTATTTAAAGATGCATTATGTTGTTCAGTATTTATTATGAAATGATGCATTATGTAAGATTTACGTAAAAGAAAAGGCCATTCTCACTAAAATAGTTTGAAAACAAACAATGGAAAATTAATATTTTGAAAATTTGAGAGAAATTACTTTATTCTGAGTGAATTGCTACAATCATATATTGTAAAGTCCCAATTTTCCATTTTAGCATTAAACGATTAAATGGCGCATTTTGTCTAATCCAAATGATTATAGGCGTGTCATGTAAATAAATGTATAAATTATAATTTATGCTACATTTGAGGCCAGAAAAAAAATTACCTGCAGTAGACAAATTTGGCTGTTGCATAATGCATCTTTAATAGTTCTGTTCCTTTGCCTTAAATTGAGTTTGCCAACTTAATGTTCAATGTTTTTCTGGGTTTTTTTTAAATTTTCCTGTTAATTGTTCAAATACCAGTCTCCTTCATTCCCGTTGTCACAGCCAACATCAGTTAGCACTGCTTGACAAATATTTATAAAACCTTAAAGAAACCAGAAGTATCTGGAATATCGTTGAAAAACAAAAAGTACAATAAAATTATTTTATTTTTACAGAATTATAGTCTAATATATTAGGTAGTATGGGTAAACCTTATTCCGATAAAGGGTAAAACCTTAATGTTCCATTTGCATTTTCGCTAAAATATCAAATTTCTCGCGACTGAATACACACTAAATGTATCTATTTTTAATTATTGAACCTAGAATTAAGCGATTGAATTTAATCCTAGCCTCGATCATCATTACTAAATTTGCTAAGATGAAATTTATCATTACTTTGTAAATATTCAACAGAATTACTGAACCATTTTTGGTCAGATATATTCCTATGAGAGATTCAACTTATACGGTATTGTAGATTGATCGCAAGCGATTCCTATAGCCTAAAATGGCGTATAAAGGCTTTAATAAACCATATATCAACGAATCAAAGAATTTCAATATCATCCTTCTTACTACCGATAGTTTAATGTTCCGTTTTCAGTTTCAGAAATAGTAAAATCTTGAAATTAATTAAATATATTTTGGGTTTATCTAAATGGTCTTTCATCAATTCTTGTAAATTAAAAATCACTTTATTATAGTCCCATTTGTTTATTCTATTTTAAATATTATGACGATTGTCGAATGAATTTGTAACATTGGTTTTTATGAATAAGGAAGGTAAAAAAATAGTTGCTAATTAACTGCATGTTTAAATTGGTTTTGGTTTTAGTATTGATATTGTCCACTAATTATAATTGAACCTAACCTGTTCGTTTTATTTATCATAGTGTTCATGTTTGTTTATTTGTTTATTATTTAATTTTTATCATCCATTTTGATTGTGATTTATTTTTAATATCAAGTTGAGACTGGCACCCTATTGATCATTTTTACATTTTAAGAAATGTTGTTTTCATCATCAAAATTTGCCATGGTAAATTGATTATCATTACATTTCATATCTTGATTATATATCATTACATTTCATATACCTTGATTATATATCATTACATAATTCCTCTATTTATATGACACCTATTCATGTATTATCATTGGATTTATTGATTCGATTAAGTATTCAAAACACCTTGAAGACTATGAGGAAACCAACCTGGAAAAATCCATAAAAGCCATCACATCTCTTATCATCTTCCTTGGAATTAAATTTATTACATTGAAATTTTTAATGTCATGATTTTATTGTCCATATTTCGGGGCGTGTACATGTATTTCAGGATGATAAAATTATTCATTTCATTGTAGAATTTAATATATTTTTGTCACATGAATAAGCTTACATAATATGTAGATAATGCTTACTTTTGTTGCAGACGGGATTCTAATTATGGCTTATTTTTTTACATATAATATTTGAGTTCAGAAGCTAGGTTGTATTAATGCAATCTTTCAACTTTTATTTATTGGCTTTTATTTCGTTTGGTTGTAGTGTGAAACGTTTTATAAAAAAATTATTTGCTTTGCTTCAAATAACAGGGTGGTGACAAGTGTAATGTTGTATAATTCCGAGACTAGTTGAACGACGAATATATCCCAGTAAGCGCCCTAATGGCTGACATGTTAAAGAATTGAATCAACAAAATCCTCTTGTTTACATTATGTAAAGAATGATAGTCACGGAAAGCATGTTTAATGAAATTCTGAATGACACAGCAATTCTTGAAATCTAATGATATACTGCAAGTCAGGGGCCTTATTCATACGAGAACTTAAAACTAGAATATTTTAAGAATGAAAGCTTTTCATTTGCTAAAAGATGACATTTGTACCTGACCCCATGTTCACAAAGCGTTCCCAGATTTAAGTAAAGAATTTACTCAACTTTCAATCACTGTTTATGAGAAATATCTTTGATCCAGAAACACAAAACTTTGCATATAGTTTCTTATTGATGTATTTGATACATTAAAACAACAAAAGTTATGTAAAGGCGAACAGTTTTGAGCAAATTCTTAACTTAACCTTGAGAATGCTTTGTGAACTTAGGACCAGAATTTTAACCCTTGACCAATGAAAAAAGCTCATCCTTAAATTAAAATATTTTAGCTTTAAGCGCTTTAAGTTTTCTGGAATAAGGCCACAGTTCTTGAATGATTTATGATTTAACTTGAATGAATTCATGGACTGCTCTGCTTGTTCATCATACACAACATTCACGACACCTCATAGAAATTAGTTTGAATTACATTGAATGTATTAACGGAATGCTCAGCTTGCTTGTCATGCATAACATTCACGACACCACATAGAATAGTAGTTTTTACACAATTTACACTGCATGAACACGTCAGTACAATGTTTACGTCTTTGTTTCAGTTGAAATATGTCTTACAAAATATAACTTTAGATGATAAAACAAACTCATTTCACAAAGATCTTGGTCTTCCAGACAGTCCATATACTCAGCTATTACTGTTATTTAAATAATCAAATTCATTTCACAAAGATCTTGGTCTCCCAGATGGTCTATGTACTAGGCTAGCTATCAATAATAAACATAAGAGTGCATAAACTGAACGAGACTGCACATACGGGATGTATAAGACTACATGTTACTAGATATGTAAGACTCCATATAGTTGCAATATAGCAATAGATTCAGGTTCATTCATTTCTTATTTTATAGTATAGTATAGTCTAGTACAGTACTTCCCAATCAGATGTGAGGGGCCCACGAAATCAAAGGGTTTTGCAGGCTATAAGATGCCCACGTTATGAGTTATAAAAGATATATGTAAAAATTGGTGGCACATATCACAGTCCTAACACCCCTGATACAGGAAATCTGACTGCACAGAGTAAATGCAAATTAGGAGTCTGGGGGGTCCTCAGAGATTTGCGAATTGTCTCACGGTTTGGGAGCACTGATCTAGTAAATCCCATTTTAAATAGGTAGCTTATGAAATAGCGGTACTTGCATTAGGACGAGCTCAAATTTATTTGCCATAGTCGGTGTATATTATCTGGTGTATATACATAGCCTGTGTATATTATCTGGTGCATATACACAGCCTGTGTATATTATCAGTGTTTAAACATAGCCTGTGTATATTATCTGGTGCATATACATAGCCTGTGTATATTATCTGGTATTATCTGGTGTATATTATCTAGTGGTTTTTTTTACATAGCTTGGTATATTATTTGATCTAAGGAATTTTTGATAAATAAAAACAGAAACATTGCCACATAAAATCTTTATGATATATATACTTTCACCATTGATGCACACAAAATATACATGTTTGAAAATTAAATGACCAATTATATAATTAAGTGCATTTTTATAACAATTTAGAGCATGAGCTTTATTTGTTACTAGGCATGTAACGATAATTTTATATTAATCAGAGTTTTATCTTATTAAAAAGTACATTTTTATATTCACTCTATTTACAGACATCAAAGTGAAAAACAACATGGTTCTCTCCTCCGGTCCTTCTCTAATGCCAGTTTTGGTAGTGGTTTAGGATTATCAGGAGGAGTTCATCATGGCAAATCCAACAGTAAAGATGAGGATAGACAGCCATTAAAAGATAAAGCTAATCTTGAAATGGTGAAAGTTGATGTCGACAATAATACAGTAAGTGTATGAAATAGAATAAAATGGGTTTTAACGTCCTTCTGTTCTGCTCTTAAACTGGGCTAATGGAGACGGGTATATGCCATACTGTGTGTTATGAGGGAAATTTTGCCCGGACAGTTAACCATGGCCTACTCTAATATCGAATTCTGTCAAGGGATCTTTTATGTGCACGCCAATGTGTACATGGGATCTCAGCTCTTAGTCCCATCCGAATGACTAGACAGCTGTCCTTTTTTTCATATTTAATTTCTGTATTCTAATTTGAGTTGTAATATTCAATCAAAATACGATAACTAAGCGTGCTGACCTATAACTGCTTCAAATTCACCCCAGTAATATTCATTCCTCCACAATTATGTGTCTTCATTTATATGGCAGAAAATGAAAGAAAGATATTCATCATAATCGCGATAACGAGTAGTTATACACTAAGTATGGTCAATATATTGTGGAATTTTCAATATTATTAACCATATCTTGATGTCCGATTGGGCATATTCCTGGTCTGACTTTTGGAAAATAGCGTAGAAAACGTCTGTAATATACGGGCTGAGTAGCATCCATGATGATAGAATATCATTTGACCAAAGTGAGGACTATATTGACTTAGTTCTACGATATCTTTTATTTAATAGACAGGAACAGAATCTATTCATATTGGTCTTACTCCTCAAGATCCTGGTAAAAAGAATGTACAAGACATCATGAAGAGAATACCTACTGGATCGGAGGCCAGCACGGTACTTGTCGGTACCGTGGACTTTCTCCAGAAACCAGTCATGGCATTTGTCAGATTATCAGAAGGTCGTTTTTTGGAGAATCTAACGGAAGTTCCGTTACCCGTTCGTTTTGTATTTATTTTACTGGGACCAGAGAAGAGTGGAATGGATTATCATGAAGTTGGTAGATCATTGTCAACATTGATGACCAATCAGGTATTTATATCTTGGGTTGTCTTCACATTTATGCTAAGGGCAGACAAGCGTATTTTTTCGCCTGAATGCACCGATTAAAATTCGCCTGTGATTTTTTATGGCGGATCTCGAACACGGGCACACGTAGTGATCGTCTTGAGAGTGTATTTCATTTTACGAGTAAATTACGTTGATCATGTGACTTGTTCTAAATGGTGAATCACTGAAATTGTTAGATTGCTGTTGTAGCTTGCTATTTATTTGATAAAAATAAAATGCAGTATACCTGAAGGGCTTGTTGGACAAAACCCACCAGGTTGTCCATCATACAGAATCTATTAACTGAATGATTTCGACCAGATCTCAATCGATGGTAAAAACCCGACATTATTCTTAACGTGGTAGTGGGGTGTGAATTTAACTTGAAATGGATTTTTGATAATCTGCCTAGAGACAAAGTATTTGTGTAATTATCAACTGTAGTAATCTGATAATTATTTACAATGAAAATAGATATAAAAATTATTTGTATATTTTAGTTTTTCCATGACGTAGCCTACAGAGCTGAGAATAGAGAGGAATTGTTACATGCTATTAATGGTTTTCTTGACGACTCCATTGTGCTGCCACCTGGAGATTGGGACCAGAAAACTCTCTTACCTATTATGGACATGGCAAGGAAGAGAGCACACATCAGACGACGCAAAAAACAGAAACTAGAGGAGCAAGAAGGTATGAATGGAGACTTATTAAACTTGCATTATATTTATGATTTTAGTAATGATGACCGAGGCTATGCAGAAATTTCACGCACTTCGTTCTCGGCCTATAGTGGATCAATTTGACTGAAATTTTCAGCAAATTACATTTACACTATATAATTTTTAACTATTATAGTGAGATCTGCCAACTCTTTATCTTATCTCCCATAATGTATCTTTAAAATTTTGAAACAGGTGTGACGTCATCCTTTGATGTTTGAGTACCATTGTTACAAGTAACATGCTAATGGTACATTATTTATACTAAATGAAATAATGGGACTCGTGTGACATTCTCATCAAAATGCCCTTGCTGGATAGTGTCTGTATTATTAGTTGTCTGGGGGGCTAGGTCACCTGTTTAACCTTGTGGGTTTTCTCTGGGTCTTCCGGGTTTCCCCCCACCGATAAAAACCCCTATGCGCAAGTGAATTATTGAAATAAAATTGAACCATATGTAAGTCTTGAAATGACCTAGTTTGTGTCAAGTGGGTTTTAAACCCCATTCCCCTCTCTCTCATAGTGGATCATGTGGCTAAATTGGTAAGATGCTGGCTCACTAGCCTGGAGTTTGGTCATTTGATCCCTGTATTGGCCAAGAAAGTTCATCCAGATTTTCCGGCGTGGTTTCTCCTTGTCAGGAGGGCCTGACAAGAACAGTTGTCAAGTCGTACGGATGGGACAAAAACAGAGGTCCTCTGTAAAAGATCCCTTGGCAATTTGGATTCGATATAAAAGTAGGCTGTAGCGCCGCTGCCCAGGCAAAATTTCCCACATAGTACATTGTATGGCGTATGCCCGTCTTCATTAGCCCAGGTTAGCAGAATAGTAGGACGTTAAACCCCAATTCATTTTATTTCTCTCTCTCATATACCTAATTTTATTTATTTATTTCAGAATTAATAGAAAAGGAGAAAAAATCTCATATACCTACGGATCCGTTACAGAGAACAAAATGTATGTTTGGTGGATTAATCAACGATATCCGGAGAAGATATCCCTACTATCTCAGTGATTTTAAAGATGCCTGTAACATTACATGTCTAGCATCTTTTATATTTATATTTTTCGCCTGCCTCTCTCCTTGTATCGCATTTGGTGGTATACTTAGTAAGTATTTATTTGATGTATTTACAGCAGTCGCTCAGTAAGACAGATTTTCCGACGTGCTTTCCCCTTTGTCAGTGGGCCTGTGTACACATTGGCATGCACGTAAAAGATCCCTTGGCAGTTGGAATTCTAAATAAGAGTAGGTTAGTGCTGCTGCTCGTGCAAAATTCCCCTCATGGCATATGCCCGTCTTCATAAGCTAAATCAGGAGCAGAACAGTAGGAAGTTAAACCCCATTTCATTTCATTAATAATTTATCTAAATAACATTTCGAAGAGTATTTTCTCAAACTGTTTAATTCTGTCATCAGAAAAAGTATTAATTTTGTATATATTTAATGTCGTCTACATCTTTCAGGTGAGAAAACCAAAGGACTAATGGGTGTCAGTGAAACAGTATTAAGTACATGTTTATGTGGTGTTGTTTTCGGCCTTTTTTCGGGACAACCTTTATTAATAGTAGGAGCAACGGGTCCCGTATTAGTATTTGAACAATCCTTGTATAAGGTAGGTTAATTTACCTGTTAACCTAATTCTTCAACGCTTTAAAGATATATTACGGGAGATTAAAAAAGGGCTGGCAGTTCTCAATATGATAGTTACAAACTAGATAATGTATAGAGAATCTGCTGAAAATTTCAGTCAAATTGATACACTCTGACTCAAGATTTTAGCGATTGAATTTTCGACATAGCCTCTATCATTATTACTAAAGGCTGTACAAAAAAAATATAGGCTCAATTATCCATTTCATGATATAATCATGTTTTGGTCCTTATTTAGATCCACAATGTCGTGATATAAAACATTTTTATTTTTTGGACATCGGCAGGACTAAAAATATCAATTGTTCATTCATGAATTGTGATACGAATCATATCATAATACCTGAATTACAATACGTGAATGCAATGGCAATACCCAGCACTAATAGTTGTATATTGTCATCCTTTTAAGACATATAGAAATAGATTTCACTACAAATACACAATTTATTTGCTTGATAATGATATCTGTATGTGTATCGAAACGTAGCATGTTAATAAATTCAGAAGTAGTGTTTATTTTTAGTTGTATATTGTGTTATTAAACCTGGTTAAAGACATACATTTCATCTTTCAGTTCTGTGAATCGAATGATATAGAATTCCTGCCATTCCGAGCATGGATTGGATTCTGGGTGTTTTTGATATCAACGTTAACTGTAGCAGCTGAAGGCAGTTTTTTGATTCGTTATGTTACACGATTTACGGAGGAGATATTTGCCATATTGATCTCACTTATCTTTATTTATGAAGTTATTAAAAAACTGGATAAGGTAAGTAGATACTCCAAATATACAAGGGGTAGTTAACTGGCATGGTTTCCGTTCCACATTTTGTACGTGACAAGGAGTAGTGTCGCCTGTCCAACCTCGTGGGTTTTCTCTGGGCTCTGTGGTTTCCTCCCACTGCTAAAGACCCCTACATGCATGCGATTTATGGAAATAAAATTGAACCATATGTTAATCCTGAAATAATCTCTGTCTCTCTCTCATGTAAACTCATTTAACTTTGGTGGTTTGATGCGTGCATGTGAAATCATAAGATCTGTCATTGAGTCACGTGGGTTTGTTTTGATTCCCCTGTTTGAATGTAAGGAGTAGGGTTTTCTCTGGGTCGTCTAGTTTTCTCCCACTGCTAAAGACTCCTACGGACATGCAAATTTTTTAAATAAAATTGAAACATGTTAGTCAGGAAATGACCTAGATTGGGTCGAGTAGACTTTAAACCCCATCGTGGCTTCCCATTGTCAATGGTGCAGGATAGAATGCATGTACAGGCAGACAGCAAGGCATCTTGTTTCAGAAAATTAAAGCATTAAATCCAAATTACATTTTTTTCAGACTTTTCAAGAACATCCGTTGATGCCACATTATCCTACCACATATAATGGAAGTGACGTCAGTATGCCGACACCATATCTATATAATTCTACAGCTTATAATATCACGTTTAACGATACTTATTATCCCGAAGTACAAACTTTAGACAATTTAACATATAATACTCCGGATCACGAAGATCATGTTCTTTATACAGATAAAAAAATACATCAACCCAATACAGCTTTAATGTCCACCATTTTGTGTATTGGAACTTTCTTGGTTGCCTGGTTCCTAAAAATTTGTCGTAATAGCAAGTTTCTTGGAAGACATGTAAGTATAGATAAAGCCATTTATAAAAATGATATGTTTCATAGACAGCATTCTCGGTATTCCCATCGTTATCGTTCCGTTCTGGGGAGTTGGATGGCCGAAGGATTAGCATGTGCGCGCTTCATCATAAGGCCTGTCATTGAGTCTTGCTTTTTCAGGTCATTGAGTCAACTGGTTTGGTTTTGATTCTCCGGCTATAGGTGACAAGGAGTACGGTTGCCTTCTAATCTCATTGGTTTTCTCTGAGTCCTCTGGTTTGCTCCCACTGCTAAAGACCCTGATGTGCAAGCAAATTATTGAAATATGTCGGTCCATTCTACTCAACAGGTCTGTGGGTCCATTCATGAACTCAAATTATCGGCCCTTGATCAAAGCTTGATTCTATGAACCAGTCAAAAAGCAATTTACGAACCAGTTCTTGCGTCATTGTTAACATTTGCCACAATAATTTTAGTTGCAATATAAATGCGAGTTTGTCTACTCGATTGGTCAACATAAAAAGCAGAAGTATCAAGGGTGCATAATTTAACTATGTGTCTCCCCCCATGAATGGACACAGACGTTAGTGTAGTAGAATGGTACAGTACCACTAGAGATACCGTAAATAACGGTTATCATAGCCTTCTATGTTTGCTGCTTCATGTGTGCATGTCGAAGGCTTCTCGATCCATTTTATGGAGCATTTGAAAAATTCACATTGCTTGTGTATTAACTCTTCTGAGTAAGCTATGTAATAAATTGTATGAATGTTATTTTATTAGGTGCGGAGAGCTTTAGGTGATTTTGGTATATTATTAGCAATATTATCGATGGTGCTTTTAGATTATTTAGTTACGGATCAAGTTTATACTCAGGTAGGAAATTTATAAAGAAAGATTCATTTCAAAATGAATGCCCAAATTTTATTACTGGTATATTAAATTTTAAGAAACCACGATTCTAGGAATCCTATAGTATTAATTGCGCTTTATTTGATTTCGAAAATTTTAAACAGTTTTAATAGCTCTGATACTTGCCGCATTCTTGAATAATATTCCTTATTTATCTCTATATAACTATGATACCTCTGTTAACAAATTTTAATTTGGTTGAGAAGATACAGTGAGGTTTGTAAAATGGTAGAAGTTTGTAGTAATATGTGACCCGCTCCCACGAATCCAGGTGCCTGTCACACAATTTGATTTTGTACTACGGGCACAAAAGCATAAACTGTATGTCTTCTTGTTGCCGTGAATGAGCCGAAATTCCAGATTATATGACAAATTTAGAAAGAATTGTATTTTTGGAAAGCTTTGGCTGTGGACTGTTCAATATGCTGACCAAGAGCCTGATTTTGTGGGAGCAGGTCACATTTTATGGTTGATTAACTCGATGCAAAAATTTTATGTGGTTTATTTTATAAATTGATATAGATGCTGCTTTTTAAAGTGATGTGTAATCAATCAACTTAGCAGGGTATTTCCCATTCTAATCACAGGAATTTGTACTGGGGGGGAGGTTGTCTACAAGGTTAAAGGGGTAACTTTAAGGTCTTCTAGTAATCTTGTTTCCTGACAATGTGAGTTTTGCAATCATTTATGGGGAGCATTGAACAAAATATGAAATTACCCCCTTAGCACATCAAATTACCTCCCTTGGCACATCAAATTATCTGCCTTGACACATCAAACTGGTCTCTTCAACTATAACAGACATTGACATTTGCATTGATGTTATAAAAATTTTAGAAATTGAAAGACAGTTTTGTGGACTTTTCCAAGATATTTCCTATGTTTTATTTTTTTTTTAGAAATTACAAATTGGAAGTCCTTTTGTGCCGACTTCGCCTAAAAAACGAGGTTGGTTTATAAATCCACTTGGTATGAAGAAACCTGTTGAAGTTTGGATGATATTTGGAGCCATTATTCCTGCCTTTCTTATATTTATTCTGCTCTTTATGGAGATTCAGCTTACAGAGTAAGTGTCATCAAGATAAAAAAGTATGGTAGTTTTATCAAAAAGCATGTCCCATGTACACATTGAAGTGCACATAAAAGATCCCTTGACAGTTGGAATTCGTTATAACAGTAGGCCGAGCAAAATTTCCCTCATAGCACACTGTATGGTGTATGCCCGTCTTCATTAGGCCAGTCTGGAGCAGAACAGTAGGACGTTAAACCCCATTTCATTCTATTGCAAAAAGCATAATTCTAAAGAAGTTATTGAAATCAATCAATCAAACAATCGTAATGCAAGTTGTGGTCATATAAAGTATTCGGTTGCTTTATATTTATTTCATCATTGTTAGGCGCTCTTGTCAATGAAAAGCCGAGGTTGAAAATTCTGAGGAACTTTCTCACCTATCTCTGAGATTGAAGTAGCCAGCCATCACAGTAGAACCACCATGGCTACAAGGCTTAATGGATATATATTTTAGGGTTACCATCTAAAAAACAATAGAATTGCTCTATTAACAGGGAAAGAATATTTTCCATGTAGCTTATTATATTTTGGAACAGATAGTAATGTTTTATCGTTTGAGGATCTGAGGTTGCGACGT
Organism: Patella ulyssiponensis; assembly: GCA_963678685.1. Taxonomy (NCBI): domain Eukaryota; kingdom Metazoa; phylum Mollusca; class Gastropoda; family Patellidae; genus Patella; species Patella ulyssiponensis. The sequence continues at coordinate 102,886,686 of OY783225.1, forward strand.
ATCTTGGCATCACTGCAGTGTAAACATCTGTTTTTTATAGCTGGGAGTGGATACAGAGAAGAGACTTATCAATTGAGACAATTTTTTATGTAGACTCTCTTAACAGGTCTCACATTTGTTATTTAGTTGTAAGGATTTTATATTCAATTGTTCTCATCTTTTATAGGGTGATCCTGAATAAAAAAGATCGTAAATTAAAAAAGGGATCTGGATTTCATCTGGATCAGTTTATAATGGGTATACTAACATTCGTGTGTGGTTTGTATGGATTACCTTGGATGTGTGCAGCAACTGTGAGAACAATAGCTCATGTATCTTCGCTCAGTGTGATGAGTCGAACCCATGCTCCAGGTGAAAAACCACGTTTAATAGAAGTAAAGGAACAAAGACTAACTGGCATATTAGTTAGTGTCATGATAGGTAAATATTCCCCTCTTCTTCTTTGATTGTCTCCCTTATTATGAGTGTGTACATTTTGGGGATACTTGGTCTTGAATTTAATTCTCTCGATTGAAAGGGGTATTTTGAGCTACAACAATTGTGTCGACTGAATAAGAAACATATTCGTTGTGTTTAATTATGTCACAATTCTACTCAACACCACCTCAGTTGTTGAGATTGACCAACCTGTGACAGGACGAAATTCCGCGTCACTCAATTGTAATTCATTCAGTTTGGGACGTTCTGGATTGACAATCAAAAATTTGTCATTTGGATTTGTTGGGTATGTGACATCTATGAAACGATGAGATTTATCAAGCATTTTTACATGATGAAAAGTAAAATGGCTTTGCTGACCTTGTTGGTTTCTTCTGACTCTAAAAGATCCTTCCAATACTAATAGCCCTGCACACTAGCAGAGAAATAGTTAAGATTTAATTGATGTTAGTCTCAGATTAAACAATTTTTAATGATTGGACATTCATTGGAAATTGTCCAATAAAAGAATGTTTTTGATTGCAAAATTTACTGATAATAAATGATATGGTTATTTATTTTTTGGGGTTTATTTAACAAATGATATTATTTAAAGGTTTTAGGGGTTTCATTAACAAATGATATCATTGTTATTTGTTTTTAGGGGTTTATTCAACAGGGATTTCATTAACATATCATGTCGTTGTTTTTTGTTTTTAGGGGTGTCGTTAACGATGGGATCATTGTTACGAGCTATACCATTGGCAGTTTTATTTGGTGTATTTCTTTATTTGGGAATAGTATCGTTAGGAAGTGTACAGATGTTTAAACGTCTAAAGTTATTGTTAATGCCTGTAAAATATCATCCATCCGTGGGTTATGTTAGGAGGGTAAGTATATCTTTGTCGTTTACGTAGGGGGGTTGGATGGCTGGATGGTTTGCATGTGTGCGCTGTATCCTAAAGCCTGCCATTGAGTCAACTGGCGTGGTTTCGAATCCCTGGTTGAACGAGACAAGGAGTAGTGTTGCCTGTCCAGCCTCGTGGGTTTTCTTCGGATCCTCCGGTTTCCTCCCACTGCAAAATGTTATTCACGAAATGACCTAGTTTGTGTCGAGTTGACTTAAAACCCCATTTCTCTCTCTCTCTGTAGTTTACATTCTCAATCTAATACAGCTGGATGGGTGGGGAAATGAACAGCACACATCATAGAGCGTCGTTACTGCCTACTCTTTATGTCGAATTCCAACAGTCAAGGGATCTTTTATCTGTACGCCAATGTGTACACTGGACCTCGGTTTTTCATACCATCCGAACAACTAGATAAGTGTTCTTGTCAGGCCCTCCATCCTATGTCACTGACATTGGGGAACCACACCAGAAAATGGCTGAATGGTCTAACATCTGCACTTTAGATCATAAGGTCTGGCATTGAGTCAAATGGCATGGTTGCAATTCCCAGCTTGTATGTGATAAGTGGACGCCAAACTATATTTCTCATTTTCAATCGAATACAGCACGAGGGTAGGTCAACCAGATGTTTTTACAGCAAGTGATCATCATTCCAGAAATTATGAATCCCTTTGCAAACTACAGTATTATAAAAATGGTTCAATTCTTATCGATATTTCCAAAGAAATACTCAATTGACAATTTTGCTACATTTTTCATCCCCTGTAGACAATATAAATAAGCCACCATCACCTTTTAGTGTTGTTAAAAATATTTTTGGTTGGAGTTATCTAAAGCGTGCAATTAAAGGTCTGTGTGCCATCCTTTTGGGATTTTTCCAGATACTCTTGTTTCCTTCCACTGCTAAAGACTCCTGCACGCAGAAGATTAAAGAGAATTATTGAAATGAAATTGAGCCATGTTAGTCCCGAAATGAGCTAACTAGTGTTGAGTGGATCTTTCTCTTTCTCTCTCTCTCTCTCTCTCTCTCTCTCTGTGTTAGTACATGTATTTATAGAGATGTATTATTATATTTCAGGTGAGAACTTTCAAGATGAATCTGTTTACTATAATACAGGCCATCAGTTTAATCACACTGTGGATAGTCAAATCTACCGCCGCCGCCATCGCTTTTCCTTTCTTTCTTATTCTACTCATTCCCATACGCAATAAACTCATGCCTAAGTTTTATACAGAAAAAGAATTTGAAGAGGTAAGAATATTATCATGGTCAGAAAGTTGTCCAAGTGCGCTATCTCCATGAGATATCTTTAAAAGATTAAAATAATCATGACACAATAAACATTTAAACCCACTGAAGGAATGAACGGAATAAATGTCCAAACTGGTAAAGTTAGATATTGACACTAAGGGTAAACAGATTTAAAGAGTTCAGTCTTAAAGGATTTCTTAAAAGATGTCATGTTTTTAGAGTCTTTAGTATTAATTTTTGACAGCCTATTCCTTAATGTTGGGTCACTATGGGCGAAAGTTCTCTCGCCACTTTTAGTTTTTACTGGAGGATATACGAGAAGGTTTTCATTATGTGTGCGAAGTGAACTCTAGAGAGTATAAGGTGTTATAATGTTAAAAGTTTAATTTTTGTTTTTAATTACAGTTGGATAAGGAAGAGGATTATGATTCCGATTTTGATTATGAAGGTGATCCCGATTTCTACGAACAGGCCCACATGCCGATATAAATATATCCCATTAGTCATCTGGAGTGGTTTTCAACATCAGTTATTATGCTTATTTATTACATTTCTTCATATTGTGTTCTTAGCAGCACAATTTATTTATCAATTATCAAACTTTGAAGTGAAGTGATAATATGGAACTTCCTATGCCATAGATTAAGTGAAGTGATAATAAGGAATTTTCCATACCATGGATCAAATGAAGTATGGAACTTTCCATGCCATATCGGCATTGGCATGGATCAAGTGAAGTGATAATATGAGACTTTCCATGCCATGGATCAAGTGAAGTGATAGTATAGAACTTTCCATGTCATGGATCAAGTAAAGTTAAATTATGGAACTTTCTTTGCCATGGATCAAGTGAAGTTGTAATATGGAACTTTCCATGCCATATAGGATCAAGTGAAGTATGGAACTTTCCATACCAAGGATCAAGTGAGAGTGAAATGATAATATGGAACTTTGAAGTGAAGTGATGATATTGAATGTTTCTGGTTTTGCCCTTGTGGGCATGAATAAAGTGAAGTGTTTATACCGAACCTTTGATTCTGTTTACAAAGACAATGTGAAGAATATAATCAACTTTTGTGTTTTTTGACAGCAGGATCTCAAAATATATCAAGTGTTTCATGAAAGCCAATAATCTTTTATCATTGAGGACATGTGGTTTATTCCTTTAATATTATTATAAAGTTATGAGTAGAAATTACTTTTACCGTCATGCAGTCCATTTAAAATCGTGAAATCCTTTTCCAATCACGAATACAGAAATCCTTTTACATATATGACTGAATCATTAAGATAGAAAATACAGAAATCCATTTTACAGGAATCCATTTTCAATCATGATTACAGAAATCCATATGTAATCATGAATACAAAAAATCTGTTTACAAGACAGGAAATCCATTTACAAGACTAGAAATCCATTTACAAGACTAGAAATCCATTTACAAATTTTATTTTAATAAGCAGCGTGTCGTTTTGTCCATAAGTACACGTTATTATAATTATTGAAAAAACTTCACAATTTTAAGTCAATCTTGGATATGAAGCACATTAATTTGTGAAATAGGTATCAAGGTTGACTAGTAAATTTTAAATTTCGATTCATAACTCCGATTTTAAGTACGCTTCATTGAATATTTCCTCAACCATTAATAATCAAAATGCAATATTTTTTATATGTTGTAAGTAAGCGAGACATATTTAAACACGCTTTCACTTCACACCACATCCAATTGTATCATAATTTCTCATTCAACATCTTTCTTCCATATTTTCTTATTAATTATAAATATTTTGAATATGATTATTATTATCTGTGATATTGTGAACAGCTATGGTGATGAAATCCAAAGTATGAACTTAGTGCTGAATTTGTATATATACCGGTATAATATACTGTACATTATTGTCATCATAATTCTTGCGTGCCTTTTATTAAGAGCTTACCAAAGCAAATTTTGATTTTGTTTGTTATCCTTTGAATTTTTTTTCTTATGCCAGAAATTATTTTTTCACTGAAAACTGCAGTTTGATACATACCATAATTATTATTATTATTATGTATTTAAAATTGTAATGTTTGTGTTACCGTTTAAAATATTTGTTATTTTGTTTTTGTCATCTGTTGGAGTTGCATAATGTTATAATAGAGTAATGTCCCCTCGATCTCATCTGGTGATATTTAAGGTATTTTAATTTATGTGAAGCTTATGCTGAAACTTGATTGTCTCGTAGAATTATCTCCATGGTAACCATTGTGGATGAAATTTATTGATAATTTATGCATTTGTTAAAATAAATTCAGTTTGCACAATATTTATATTTATTAACTCATAATATATATTTTTTGGGAGAAGACTATTTGATATACTTGGTAACACTAATCGTTCAGGGGATGCTTGATTGTCAGTCCGTAACATCCAGAATTGCAATCGAGTGACGTGGAACTCACAGCTCTGTCATTTTCATCAAATATGGTGGTTTGAGTAGAATCGTGACGTAATTAAACACAACGAATATATTTCAGCTGTCATGGTTGGTTAAAATGAGTTATTATTCAGGCGGTACATCCACCTTTTGATTCGATTGCCACTAATTTGGAGATTTGAACGAATTAAATTGAGTAGCCCCTAGATCATTATACGTTATTTAGATTATTTGATATATTTGGTAATAGTAATACTAACCATACAGATGCACTTGTTGCGTATAATGTACAGTGATACTAATTATTGAGTAGTTACAGCTTATGCTTTGTTAATACCTTAACCGAATAAAATATAATTCTATTTCAAATTCTCTTGGACTTACCCGATTTTTTATTCAACTTTATAGTGAGGTTGCCAGAAAGAAATGGTATCATGTTTATCAGTTTGTACGAAAGAAGAAAGAAATAGTTAGGATTATCTTATCTTGTCTTAGTTTCGTACATGAATTTACGATAATATGAAGTGTAGAACTTTTGATGCATCAAGTCCAGAATGGTTGTCATTCTTTGATTGATTTGATAAAGACGGGAGAATCCTCGTTGAAATAAATCCTTCAAGTAACTTGTATTCCATATAATTATGTCATGTGTTATCCAGAATGCATATTACGAAATCACTCATTAGTAAGGCACAACGTTATACCACTCATGTAGACATTCTCATTTTGAATTTATATAAAAGAGAAAAAATATTCATTTATGAATTAAGGTGTACATTATAAGGTCTGTACATACATGTATATGGATGATCGTTTGTAAAACAAAGCAAGAGAAGAGTGAGGCAGAGAAAGAGAAGGATCCCTGTATGTAATTTAAGTTTTGTATATTGAAATGGTTTTTGTAAGTTTTCTTATATTAGTACTATATATATATGTGGCGAATTGAGATGTATATTTTTGTATGGACTATGTAATTTGTAAGATATATAACAAAATTGTATATACCTTGCTTGTATATTCTGTATATAACATAAATCTTATTTTTAATATTATCAGAATTAATTAACTTTGTGCGGCTTGTTTTTGATTGTTGTTTTTTGTTTGACTACAAATGGCAGGCAAGAATTAGGAAAAGAGTGAAACTTGTTTTTTTTTCTTCGTTTTTTTTTATCAGTTGTGTGAATCAATGAATGGTCATCTTGGCATTGTGGTAATGATAATAAATAAAAACAATGTATGTCATATTTTCTTCAGTCAAGAACTGCAGAAATCGCAGGGAATGGGGCCTAATTCATGAAGACTTAAACTGAATTATTCTTAGAATGCAGCCATTTTATTGGTTAAGAATTTAAATCATAGTACAAATTTGAGCTTTAGGCCAATGATAGGGTTAAATACTTAGAATATTTTAATTTCTGTTTTTTGTGAAATAGGCCAATGGGTTTTCAGTTGTTATTTGTTGGATGTATCGAGAATCTCCTATGAGTCCTTTTTCATACTGAAAAAAGACGAGTAGTAGATTTTATTTATCATCTTTCCATCCTTTTGATTGAACCAATCAAATTCATGTAAAGCGATATTTCCTAGGAGATATCGCTCAGTAGAATATAAAAGTTATCTCTCATGCGATATCTACTGTAGAATGCAGGAGATATCGCTCAGTAGAATATAAAAGTTACCACTCATGCAATATCTACTATGCGTTATTGGGTGATAAAGTTAAGTTTGCTAGTATTGATATTGTATAGAGTTTGTTTATGCTACCAAGATGCTAGTATTTATGCAATAATGATATGTAGTATGCAAGAGCGACTGATGCACTTAGTTATAAAGTGAAAGTAGACTTTCTGTTGTATATTGTTGTGAAGCAGTCAAATATAGAAATAACAGTTTTGTAGGGATTATTTTAAATATTTATAATAGGAACTGAACGTAGACAATGGATACTTCCAGGAATCTACATTCGGTCATTTTCTATTTACATTTGACTCTAAATAATAATTTGAAGCTGTTTTTCTATATATGGATTCATCATAAAACAATTTTTCACAATATTCTACTTTCACTTTGATGCTGTAATAATAGATGGTATATTTATATATTTAGAATATTTTGTATATAGAACTATAGAATTATGTAACCTGTTCTTCAGACAATTGTCTTTAATGTAGCGTTAAGTTGTTTTTATGTAGGCGCTTTATTCATCAACATCCTTACTTGCTTTAAGACTTTAGTTAGTTTATTTGGAAAATGTAGCCATGATTTCCTTTGTTTCTGTATAAATATATCATTATATCGGTTATCAGACACGAATTTAAATCCCCAACATACTACACTAACCGAGCGATCAAAAATTATGGATTTATCACGGCCATGTTTGTTTCTCTCAGACAGATAAAATAATGATAATTCTATCTTTTTAGTACAAGCCACCCCATTCTTCATGTAGGTTATTTTGTGTGCGAGTACACTTAATTACATAACAACAATTTTTGCATTAAAGTCGTATATATTTTTGGCTTTTGAGAAATGAGAGTGATCTGATGTGTTGTGCTAATGGAGATATTTCTCTTTATCAAATTGATTTCTCATAACAGGATAAAACTGCTACACGAATGAAAGAACCAGCCGTCGAGAAACCACCTGTTTAAAGCAGCAATCAATACAAACTTTAAATGCAAGTCTGAATTTGTGATATTACTAACCAAGTTAATGTGAAGCTAACCAATAAACAAAATCAAAACATCAAAAATAGTATATACTAGTAACTATTGACTTGTTAAAGTGGGAGAAATGCTTATGAAAGTCAAATTTTCAGGGGCGCATGACATAACAATTATTGAACAATAAGCAGTAATGATTATTGTGTCTGGATAATTTGGACTACATCTGAATAACCAGTTTCACTAATCACAAGCAATAATGATAACAGTACAAATATATGCACTGATTGTCTGGATAATCTGGACTTAATATCTGTATAACCAGTCTAACCAATCATAATATCTATCTTTAATCTTAAAAAATCTAATGTGAAAAATTAACCAATATTATTGCGTAATTTATTTTTATATGTATGAAATGATAGTTTTGATCTTCGTAATTTTTACCCCCCAAAAAGTCATTAAATTATTTATTTATCTAATTTCTTATTATCAAGTATTTAAAATGCTGCTTTTATGGTGTATCATATATTTAACTGAATTATCCGTTGTTGCCTGTTAAATTTTTCGCTTAATTTTGAGGCTGTTGAATGAAACAAATAAGCGAACGAACCTGCACCGATTTGACAAATTTTACGCATGGGTGAAATATTTTCGTTTCAATTAGGAGCCATGAGCAATTTATCTATGCTTAATGCTACATAATTTTACGTGTCAATTAAAGCAAGGTCAATTGTTTCCACATTTTCGAATATAATTAATTTAGATATAAAAACACACCAAAAAAAATCACTCGGCATAATAATAATGATGTATTGTTTTTGTTAGTATTTTGAATGAATAACATTTCACCCATGCCTAGGGTCATAAACTCTTTTTATTCAGCTTAAAATTGACCGAAATATGTACCATTAACTCATAATAGCTTCAACAAATTTGTTTTGACTGGGACCGAGGTAATATTTAAAAAGTAAAAAATGGAAATAACTATTTTGATTTTTATTATTAACCTGAAACACTTGTAAGAATTGAAGAAACAAATCTCCATTTTACCCATCAGTTTCTCGAGTTGATAAAGTTATTATGATCTGGGCTAGATTTATATTTAGATTATCGTAGGCGCACACAGGGCTACAATTATCAATAGACTTAGTAGGCCATTGACGAAGGTTCCACAGGTATTTTGGGGCCCACTGCATAGTGTAACCTTGTTTCCAGTATGCATCGCCAACATAAAACCTTGTTTCCAGGAGGGCCCACTGAAAATAATTTGTCACACCTCGTGCCAGCTTAGAACTTTGTTTGAAGTGTACACAATCAAGTATCTGGGAGTCCACCGAAAATAATTTGTCAAGCGTATATCCTTGTTTTAAGTGTACACCGGGTATTTCCCGTAAGGACCCCAGTACTATAAGTTTAGGGAGCCAGTAGTAGGTAAATCCAGCCCTGGCATAGTTTAAGTCTTGCGGTTGATTGTATGGACTGTATGTATCCTATAGTATAGACATAGACTAGTCATCATATATATATATATATATACTTAGTTCTGTCTCCAGTCTAAATTATACAATATATATTTATCCATTAATGTATGTAATAAAACCAGTGCCTGGGTTAAAAGTTTTCGAAAATGTATGTTAATGTAGCACCCCCCTGGTTATGTATCTTCATTATTTTTCCACTGGTGTCCAAATACAAACATACTGTACATCAATATGTGAAGAAATGTTGAAATTGTAGTTTTACAAAACTTGAAGAATTTTAGTCATTGCTTGTCAGACTGTTTATAGCAAGCCATTGTTGTTTGTTTGTGTTGATTTACTTTATCTTGTAATTTACATGTATGTATAATATTTTTGTCATACAAAACCCCGGTAATATACTTTTCGGTCTCACCAATTCGATTTTCTGTTCTTGGCTGTGGCTCAGCGAGTAGGATATTGGATCGCTAACATGGAGGTCCCGTGTTCCATCTGTGATTTGGCAGAGAAAATTGTTTAGGATTTTTCGGTGTGGCTCGACTGTGTAATTGATGTAAGAAGGAGGCCCTAGCAAGGAACAATGTATAATGAATGGCACAAAAAAGATCCTGAAACACAGAAAATGAAATTGATGTGACCTTAATGAACAAAATATCATAATAATCAGGGTCTTTGCTTGTAAACTTGACTCGTAAAGGAGATAGTCCACATGTTTCTGTTTTCTTACAAGAGATGTAAAACGTTGACTACTTCTCAAATCAACTTTTATAAAATATCACAAGAATTCCTGATCCCAAACACCTCCACAATTAAAAAAGGGTTGGCTAGATCTACCACAGTTAAACATAAAAGAGATATGAATTTGAAAGATTCATTGGAAAAATTATTGGTTGGGAATGCCATACTGGAATGACATCACTAATGCTTTCTTTAAGTAAGGTTCATCTGGGATTGCTCGTTGATTCCCCAGTTGCATATGACAAGGAGTAGGGTTTTATGTCCAAACTCGTGGGTTTTCTCGCGGTCCTCTGGTTTCCTCCTACTGCTAAAGACACCCGCGTGCAAGTGAATTATTGAAATTGAATTAAACCATGTGTTAGTCCCGAAATGACCTAGTTTGTGTGGAGTGGATGTTAAACCCCATATCTCTCTCTCTGGGATTGTTCTTGAATGGTCGCTCACAAAAAGTTGATTGGAGTAGAAGTTAATACATCAAACTTTTGTTAGAATAGGGGATTGTGTGGATCATCTCCGATTGAATTGGAATATATAACAACATGTAATGGTTCTCATGAAATTTCTAATCCATAGATTAATGACCTGGGTCCTGTTTCTCCAAATCTTAACTAAGGATGAAATCCAAATTTTAGTAGATGCTTCAATTTTGATTAGCTAAGCACTAAAATCAATCTAATGTTATCCAATCAAATGACTAAAATTTGGATTTTATCTTAGTTAAAATTTCGAGAAATAGGCCCCAGATGCTGTGGAATTACGAAGAAACTTTCACGCCCTTCTTCCGGCTCCCAAGTAGGGGTATATGTATGTATGATGGGGCATTAACTATATTATCTGTATATAACTTTCATAAAGTTCAGTGATTTATATATATTTGCACACACTAAATTCTCTCAGTTTGTTTTTGTATGTTTAGCTATGCGAAAGAGTGGTGTAAATTATCAGAGAGTTTTAACCTATAAAACAATTTTTTTGTTGTTTTATTTTTGTTTTTTTTGTTATGTTGGGTGAATTTTTTGTAAGTGCTGATAATAAATACAGTCTGAAGTGTGTTAAACTGTAGTTTTATACAAATATTGTCTTGGTCTTTTATTTTAATAATATAAGGGGAAATAAAAAAAAGAAGGGAATTAACTCCTACATCTCATCACTAATCAAATGAAATGGTATTTAAAATGTCCTACTGTTCTGCTCTGACTGGCATAGCTATGCAGTGTACTATGAGGGAAATTTTGCTAGGACAGCAGCGATAAGGTCTACTCTTTATGTCAAATTCCAACTGACTTCTACATGGGATCTATTTTTTGTCCCATCCAAACTACTAGACACTATCATTGCCAGACCCCATGTCCTGCACCAGTGAAAAGGGGAAACCCCTCAGGAAAATCCTGAGGCCTTGAGACCTCCAGACTAGATAGGCAGCACCTTACTGAGCCACTGTGACTTCCCTGGCTAAAGAGGAGGATATGCTATGAGAGTCTGCCAATTACACTGTGACGTTGGTAGCATGTTCAAGATCTCCTGACAATTGCAAATGACAAAAAGAGTAGGGCAATGATGTACACATGAGCCTATTTGTTTATTGAAATATAATTGTACCGTGTTAGTCCTGAAATGACCTAGTTTGTGTTAAGTGGTTTTTAAGACCCCATTTGTTTCTGTATGTTCGTGGGGGGGGGGGGCTGTTTTCTGCGAGAGGCGAGGGATGGAGCTTACCGTAGATTTACTTTTTCTTCCAGTATTTGGTTAATATTAAAGGGTTTAAAGCGGAAGGATAACAGTTAAAGTATTGTTACGTCGAAATTTAGGGCGGACAGTTGCATATTTACTAGTATCACAAGATTTCCATGGTGAACCCGATACATGCATTTAAGCAAGGGCTGTGGTAGAAAGCGTTCAACCCAACAAAACGAGAACTACATGTATTATAACATTAGAGTCAATGGGAAAATAATTGTGGACTGTGACCATATGAATTCCGACTGGTAAATCTCTCATAGTGACATCAAGTTTAAATTTTCAACAAATATAGGAAATTAGCTCTAAAATCGCCATTCCCATGCCTCATTTTAACATCAATTGATGTACGCCCAATTCATTTTGTTGGCTATACGAAGTGGAAGCAATCACAGGTACATTATGACAGGAACGCCCTTCTTACCTTGAAATATGTGTTTTTATCGAGTGGTTGATTTGTAAGGCAAGACAATTTTATTCACGTTTTTGAATTAAATAGCGACAGTGGTACCTCACGGAGAAAAAAATATCAACAGAAAAATGTCTTACCTTTCTCTTTTATATACATCAGAAAGTATAATTTTAATACGAACATGTTTGATCGTAAATATTATACGATTTTAGCACCAAAATAAAGAAAATTAAAAATTTTGAAAAATATGAAGAAGAAAAAAAAATCACATAGGCATATTAAGAAGGGCGTTCCTTTCCTCACGTACCTGTGGAAATAATGGATTGTATTATTAAATAAAAGCTAGTTGTTGTTGTGTCTAAAGGTATACAAAGATATCTTGACTACTATCATCTCAGATTTGCACAATTTGTCTTAAAGGGGCTTAGAATAAAACTTTACACAACGGGGTAAGCTAAATGCTATCTGCTTTCGGACTTTTAAGTTGTTTTCCTTTCTAACAGCCTATTCAACTAAGGTGACTGGGCCCTAACCTATCCGCTACGGTCACTACCAACAAAAGACAGTCTCGTACACAAAAACAGCCTGAAACCTTGCGGAATTTGACATCAAAGGCTATGGTTCTGGACACTTGCTCCGCTAGGCTTAAACTGATTAGACAGAAACGGGTGTTGGGATGTACGGACGAGCAACAGACCAACCAACAAAGTAAATCAAATAATTACAACATCTGAAAACTTTATTTGTCCACGTCTCTATGACGAACCAATAGAGTTACCTCTCGTTCTTTTAAAGGCACATGACCGATTTTCTAAGAGTTACCTCTTGTTCTCTCAAAGGCATGGGTCCCATTTGATTTAGACCAAAGTGATTGATTATATACAATTATATACAATAAATGTTCAATAATTGTTTTAGTTTTGACGTTAATCGTAGAATAGTGAAACAAAATCGGCTCTATTTCTTCACTTTGACTAAATTTACAAACGTCCAATTATAAATTTAGAAAGTTAATCATCTCGCAAAACAAATAAATTCATAAAATTTCATAAAATCCTAATATTTATTTTCCACCAAATTCAAGGGGTCAGGTCCTTTAAGTGAAATGTCTTAGCCGCCTATAACATCTGGGTGAAAATATGTCCTACTAATAACCAGATTAAAAAAGGCAAAAATAACAGCTTGGTGCTAAATAAAACACTATTAATATAGGTTGTAATAACACGCGGGAGCTATATAAAACACTAGTAATAGCTTTATATGTCCGCTCTTGTTTACAACTATCTTTCAAGCTCAATTCACTCTTTCCATGGGGTAACACCTAGTCGTTTGGATTGTACGAAAACACAGGTCCATCTCTGTACACGTTGGAGTACGCTTTAGTCCGGTAGCACCTAGGTGGTGGTATCTAGTCGTGTAGATAGTACGAAAAACACAGGTGCACCCCTGTGCACGTTGGCGTGCGCTTAAATAAATCCTTGAGGGTTGGACTCCGCTCTTGTTTACAATAAATTTTTAAGCTTGGTTCCCTCTTGTCAGGGGGTAGCACCTGGGGGTGACAAGTAACGTAGTCGTTCGGATAGGACAAAAACCAAGGCCCAGCTCTGAACATATTGGCATGTGCTTAAAAAAACCCCACTAGAGATGGAATTCGCAACAGAGGAGGGCGAAGCGCCGCTGTCCAAGCAAATTTCATTCATGGCTCCCTACTATAAATATGCCTGTCTTCATTAGCCAGGTTGTTGTCCAAATCAAAGATCGCCATATGAGCAGGGGCGGACTAAGAGGATGTGTACAGCTCCATTTTTCGTCTGGGAAAGGTTGTGAATCCCCTTACCCCTCTTCAACCATAAACATTTTCCAGGTGCATTCCTCCCATTTTCCGGGTACATTCCTCCCATATATAGGCAGTCATACGGTCAGATCAAGTTCCTGACTGTAAATGTCACAGGGGCCTTTGCATCAAAAGCTAAATGGGGCATTGTCTGTCCATAACCAGTCTTACTTCCTAATCCTCGCAGTATTTGTTTGGTAAGACCTAATGCAGAGAGGGATTTCTAGCGCCATTGCTTTTCAGGAACAGGGGATCACGTGGATAAGTGGGTAAGACACTGGCTCGCTGGCCTGGAGGTCGGATGTACGATCCCTACATTGGCCGAGAAAGTTCATCTCGATTTTCCGGCGCGGTTACCTCTTATCAGTGATGCAGAACGGAGGGCCTGTCAAGGACAGCTGTCTAGTCGTTCAGATGGGACGAAAAACCGACCTCTCATGTACACATTGGCGTGCACGTAAAAGATCCCTTGGCAGTTGGAATTCTCTACAAGAGTAGGCCGTAGCGCCGCTGTCCTCATAGCACACTGTATGGCGTATGCCCGTCTTCCATTAGCCCAGGTTAGGTGCAGAAGAGTAGGACGTTAAACCCTATTTCATTTCATTTCATTGCTTTAGGAACATGGTCATACTCAATGTAAGTAGTATGCCGATAGATATATTTGGCACACACACATAATACATCAATTTGTTAAATTATAAAAATTTCCCCTGATCCAGCCCTGATTAGTCTAAATCGACAGATTGTCTTTTAATAACATCGTTTCGTTTTATAGATTTGAACCCACAGACACTCGAGTTATTGTAGATAAATTATAACCACATCAGTTCTTCGGGTGCATTAACTCATTATAAAGACAACCTTCATTTTCATGGGTATAAATATATGACTAACAGTTTTATAGACCAATGGTCCGATAATAATGAAATAAAATGTGGTTTAACGTCCTACTCTTCTGCTCCGACTGGGATAATGAAGACGGACATACGCCATACAGTGTACTATATGAGGGAAAATTTGCTACGGTCTACTCTTATATAGAATTCCAACTGCCAAGGGATCGTTTTACGTGCACGACACTCTGTACACGAGACCTCGGTGTTTCGTATCATCCGAACGACTAGACAGCTGTTCTTGTCAGGCAATCCGTCCTGCATCACTGATAAGGGAAAAATAATTAAGATATGCGTTACGTATTTCAGGAAAGGTAAGCACGGCCTTCCTCCTTTACGTCACACCACACAGTGTATGCATTCATGTCTTGTGTACGATTCATTCAATAGTTATATTCGTTTCGCGCCGTGAGCTATTTTGTTCTTTTAATAGATGTTCATGTTCAATAGAAAAGCAATAAAATATCGTTTGATTTGATTTCATTTCAATAATTATTGCTCGAATGACTGTACTCTCGCTATAATTGAGAAGTGAAAGCTTTGGGGCGAAACCAACTCGTACACATACAAACATGATACAGCCCGTATATATTCTACCTAACGCACGTGAGCTCGCGCTTATACCGTCGTTTAGGCTGTGCCACCTTAGAGAGTAGAACTTCAAAGGACTAGCCGACATGACAGAAGAAGGTTATTGCTATAAGTAAATGGTGAGACTATGGTGTTTAAACGTGAAACTTTCAATATTTTGTTCGGGATTTTAATGTTCTAATAATAGGTAAGCATAATAAATCAATTTCTGATAACAATCAATTTCAGGTGCTTTTTCGCCTTTAAAAGAAGAAAAAAAATCTATTTTTAAAAGGTCCTAGATATTTGTCAAATATAATTACTCTAAGTACTTTACGGTAACTAGAATTAGATACCCAGTTAGTCCATTTTATGTGACTTCATATTATAAAAAGTATTCTAAATCATTTTCCATGAAATTCAGCAATTCTTTATCCATTATATCGCTCTGTTACTTTTTGCGTAATTATTTATTCTATGCAATTTTGCATTTTAAGCTATTCATGGATCGAGCGGGTTCGTACATTTAAAAGTGATATATCCCACCACGGATCACAAGAATTTTAATGATCTTTATGTTTTCAAAAAGATTGATTTCACATTCAGCGGGGCATGCATGTTAATAAACTGCTAATATTAATATCTTATGGGCATTGAATATAATACGAATTACTGATATAAATAAGTTATTAATTTTATTGTGAGGCGATTAATTAAAATTAGAATGTAAAGAATTTCATTATTTAATAAGAATAATACAAATCGGTTAAGTGCGATGTATTTTGAAAATAAAAAATGAATATTATCTGCTGATGTTGTGAATAATCCTCAAAAATACGATTTGATTTTTTAAATATAAAAAATAAAACGAAATAGGATATGTGTTTCAATCAGATTAGCAAAATGTGAATTATGAAGATTTTAAGGTGTTATCGCTGTCTTCCTTTCAAACATTTCACGAAAAACTAATTGGCTAATTTTCCATTTTGTATTTAGGGTGATAAAAGATATATGTTCTATTTATTCACATTTTATATTTTTTTCCCCGCTTCATTCTAAAGTCGATTTGTTATTTAAAAAGATTACTTTGTAAAGGGTTTCCGTTTATTACAAGCCCAAGTTTGCCGAATTCGTCTACAGGCAAAGATAAATGCTTGTTTGAAATTTATTTATATACCTTCCTTCACATATTTACTTTGAAATAAAGTTCATAAATTTTAGAATTTAAAGAAAAAAAGTCGATTAGTTATAACAAAATTATTTGAATTCTCAAATAAATATTAATCCCAAATAAGTATTAACTCCAAATAAGTAACAATCCCAAATAAGTTATATTCTCAAATAAGTAATATTCCCAAATACATGTATGTAATAATCTCTAATATGTAATATTCCCAAGTAAGTAATATTAACGCAATAATGTTTACAGCAGTACAACACTATAAAAGCCATAAATTTTTAGAATTTTTCAAAAACTTCAATGAATACATTGGACATAGATATGCACCGGGTTAAAGTTCATGTCCTGGGGCCGGTTGCTCAAAACTAAGTTATTTTAACGATCTGTTAAACTGTAACGGATCGTTATCTTTGTAAGTGTCGTTTTTTAACGGTCCTTTAAATTTCTGTTGCTGGAAAGTCAATTTCATTATCCGTTAGCTAACGGATTCATTAAAGTTAATCCAAGAGAAGACTGTTTGTTCATTGGCTTAATTTAAAAATTTTAATTTCAATGTACATGTATAACAACTTCATAGAAGTTACTATTAACAAGAAACTGAAGACAGCGAGACAACTGTGCAGTCTGTTCACAAAACTAGATTAAAGACAAAAAGATGACTAGAGTTTACAACAGAAAAAACTATAGAATACTTTATTTTTTCCTTTAGAAATTTTAGCATAAATCGGTGGGAAAAATTATGGGATTTGCACTACAGAATTATGGGGCCATTATTTCCTATAGTCCACCAAAATTCTGTAGAATAGTATAGAATTTCATCCTATAGAAAATGGAATAGGCCCGCATCGCCCAACCCTCTAGAATGTTCCATAGAAAACTACATTGGTAATCTATGACTTTTTGCTACAGCCAACTTATGCCATCATTAAACAGATAACGGAGCCCCAAACCTCCGTTAAATATAACGCCAAGTTAACGACACATTAAAGTTAACGGGACTTCTAGCAACAGTCTTTCTCTCTGTTAAAGTTAACGATCCGTTAACTCCATGTTAACGGATCGTTAAAGATAACGGGGCTTTGAGCAACCGGACCCTGGTGTATAGAGGAGAGCAGAAGAATGAGGTTAAACATCCCACTTTTCTGAATCAACTGGAATAATGAAGAAGTGCAGATAAATGGCTAGAGGGGATTTCAAACAATCATTTTCATTTTACCCTACATAAAGGGTTAAAGAAATTGTCTAAAGACTCATTAAGTTGTTCCTCCCCACGGAAACCTTGAGTAAATGGCGAAAGATGAGGAGAAACCTGGTCCACCTTACATATGAAGGAAAATAAATTTTGTCCAACCAGACACAACGAATTCTAAAAGTTAATGATTCTTTAACGTGCTTGACAAGGAGTAAGGTCGCCTGTTCAATCTCGAGGGTTTTCTCCGGGCACTCCGGTTTCCCCCCACTGCTAAAGACCCCTACGCGCAAGCGAATTATTGAAATTTTTGAAAATTTCAGTCAAATTTCTTCACTCTGAGCCTAGTTATCGACAATACAATAACAATGTAGCCTCGATTGTCATTGTTACAGTTGTTACGATATTTAAACCTGCTTAAAATCGGGACCAATTAGTTAAATTATTTAATGTCTAATTGATAATTTATACAACATTTAAGGCCTAAAAAAAGACCCGCAATAGGCACACTTTAACTCTTGAATAATGTCTGTTTAAGTACACGACATGTCAGTGAAGAACAGTAGGGCGTTAAACCCCAGTTTATTCACCCATTCATTCATACATTTTGAAATTTCTTGCCAATAACTTCACAGCTTCATTCATTTTGTAATTTCTTGCCAATATCCGCACAGCAAAAGGGAAATTATATTCTTTCAATGAACTATAAATGAAGTATAAATTGATTGTATTAAAGGACATGTTTATATACTCTGGTGTTCCTTTAAATTCTAAAAAATTCTTCTAGGTTTTTTATTCAATAAAATGATAATAATAAACGTAGACATACCCCCAGGCTTTTTTTTTACTCTTCGACGATAATAGTTATTGTGAATTGCATTGATGTCGAAATAAATAATTTAATAACCATATTCATTTCGTATATCGAAAACAATTATGATCATATGATATGATTTATGAAAAATAATTGCTTTATTAATACTCGCCTTACTTAACTTACTCAATTTATTTTAAGGTATTTATACGAAGCCGTGCATTTTTTTTCTCGCTCTTTATATCTAAGTGGTTTAAATAAGTTGAAAATCAAAGTGCTCTGAATCATCGAAGCCTGACAAGGGTGTCAAGAAATCCTTTGTCTAGACTATATTAAATTTTCATTAAATATATGATGGTCTATCGAGTCAACATAGGAGAAAAACAAAGAGTTGACGATAACTAATAAACATTCATTACTTAGGTCACGCCTTCCATGCGGCGTTACTCATCTTTAATTACAGACGTTTACTTACTGTGGTAATCTGTTTCTTCCAATATGCCGCTATAACCCTTGGTTGAACTTTCAATAAAATAGAAAATATTACAATCAACAGGGCTGGTTTTACCTAGGGCCCACGGGTATCTATGTGCCCACTCAAACTAATTTGTCACGCACTGTGTCAACGTATAAACTTGTTTCAAGTGTACACCGGTATGTTGTCTGCAATGTCATCCTCGGTGGAATCGGATGTTAAAACCACCCGGGGCTCTGTACAATAAAAAGTAGAAGCCCCCCCCCCCGTCCTGTACAATACGTGGGGGCTCGCAGCCTTCTTTACTGATGAGTTTGGCCTATGACCAAAGATAAATGATGCAGAAATGAGAATAGTGGTGTGAGTGGGGGGGGGGACTTTTATTTAGTAACCAAGGTGATGTTGACATTTATTTTCCATCCATTTATGGGAACCGCGGTGGCTCAGTGTATAAGCCACACTGGGTTCGATCCTGGTACTGGCCGAGAGAGTTGGCGCAGGACGGAGGGCGTCGCAATAAGTTGATCGGACGCGAAATCGACGTCCAGCGTCAAGATTATAAAGAAATATTGACGGTTGGAATTATGCAAACAGTTGGCGGTAGCGTCGCTGTTCAGTCCTCTTAGGACATACAGCACGGTTAGGTATAAAAATTATGGTCAGCTACAGATTTGGTCAAAGGTAATGAAACGTAAACAGGGCTAGCATTAACCCGAATCCTAGCCCAGACCCTAATCCTAACTGACACTCTCGCCAACAATCACTTGCCCTGTTTCCATCTCGCGAACTTGTAGAAATCTGCAGTCGGCTCTAGATTTTAGATGTTACCGATGTAGCACGCTGTATGTCATATAACGGTCTTCATTATCACGGTTGGTGCAGAAAAATAGGACGTTAAACCCCATTTCATCTGTTTAGTCATGACAAGGAAATAGTTCTGGGTACATTCCTTGTATGAACTGTTAACAAACTCTCGTTCTTTGTTTAAATAATTAACATCAAAACAATAAAAACTCACATGTTTTATGCACGTATTCCGTAAAATTATGTGATGTTAAAAGTTTTTCTTTTATTAACGTTTATTTCAGATATGATATCAGGGGTGAGAGCAAGGGTGTTTATTGTGGCCATGTTGCTTGGCTCTAGTTCTACACGTGACCAAGACAAAGACATTTTCAGACCATGTACAGGTAATGGTACAAAATATTATCACGATTTTAAGACCTTTGGGACATTAAAAACCCCTGCTCCTTATACTAATTATACAAATATAAGTTAAAAAAACCCTCAAGATTGAGCACCGTTTGTTATATTATTGTATAATTGATGATGAAGAGCGGAATAATAATACCCTGCTTCGTGTACAAACCCATTATTGTTTATTATCAACCATTCTTCACACACGGAATTACCGCCTTTGAGAATAGATCTCTGCGCTGAAAAGTGGCCATATTAAAAAAAAATGGCATCCTATTTTTATATGCGGTGACCCGTTTAACATGTTTCATACACAGACAAAACTAAATAAACATTTTCAACGTTATTAACCATGCATTATGCAAGAGCTAAATCTGCCTATTGCAGACATTAATTAACTTACCAAGACTAAAAAAAACCCTCGATGACATCGGATGCTTGAGATTTTCAACAGATTTAAATACGATTGACAGTTGATGATTTAATTTAAAATTGGATAACCGAGACTATATTTATTATCTTAATAACAGTAGTAATGTCAATCGAGGTTACACTGTTCTTCTAACGCCGATAACGGGGCTCAGAGTGAAGTAATTTGGCTGAAATTTTCAACGTATTCATAATATAGCGAGCACGGCCAGCGCTTTATATAATCTTACATAATGCCTTTTAAATAAAGGCAGAATAAATACATTTCAAAATTCTCGAAGTATGTTGAGTGTTTTCGACTAAAATCGTCGATTTTGGGAATGTCGGCCAACCAGCTTCGTGTCTGTGGAGCTTATTCTAGACAGCCTGCATAGGTTTCGTATTGGTTATCAACAGCAATGGTATAGTCGTAGAAGAGAACATCTTTTTAAAAAAGACGAATACTTAACACCAAGTCGTAAAATGTTATATTATTTATCTGTTTATCTGAAAGCGGGCGATATCTTATCTATCTAGCTACAGGCCTCACAGTCAACTACAAAGGCCAACATTCACATAAAAGAGAAAAAAATCAATAGTTCGGCCAACAGTTCTAAAAGTTCTTCAAAGTTATTAAAATTTATCGCCCAGTCGGTGACCTGTGAAGGATATTAAATAGTTTCACAGAGTTTGATTTAACACTCGATCATATCATAAATTCTGATCCCTCTTGATATAATGATTTCGTTTTGATGTCAGACTTGTGGTTTTACGTTCTTTCGTTTGTGTGGATTAACTTCTGGTTTCACAGATAGTCGCATTTTTATCAGACGAGCTCTCCTTGGTTTGATTCTTAAACCCGTTAATAGCCATTTGCTGTTTTCGGACAATATCTACTTTCACTGTTAAATTATCGCTAAGATGTACTCAAATCGGTTAAGGAAACAAAATCAAAACTATAGGTGGCACTGGCTTGTTTTGACCATATCTCGTCTGCACAAGAAGCCGATATTTAGATTTTTTTTAATCCAACAGATTTTCGGTAAATACTGCCCCACCCCCCATTGAACCCCGTTTCTTTTAATTGGGTATTTCTCACGGATTTTACTTTCTACGTTTGGAATACATGGTAACCTATAGTCTTTCGGATCGAACGAAAAATCGATGTCGCGTGTAAACATTGAAGTGCACGTAAACGAATCCTATGCCACAGTGTTGTTGGGATGGGACGAAAAACCGGGGTCCCGTGTACACATTGGCGTGAGTAGGACGTTAAACCCTATTTCATTTCATTTCCATGAGCCCAATTGGCGCAAAAAATAGAACGTTAAAACCCTATTTCATGTTATTGAATAGATAGTGGTAAAATGAATAAAGATCCCCTGCCACCTAGTCTCTACTTTTAGTAGAATCAATTTTTGGCGATTTGTCCGTTTTTGTTACACCAAGAAAACACCCTAATCTGTGATTATTATACCCGTGTGTAGAATTATCCTCGGTTAGTCGAATGTCAGCCTATTGATATATTGTGACAGTTTAAACGTGTTTTACTCTGATATCAATCGGTTCAGTCAAATTGACCGTATGTTATCGTGTAATTAACTTATTGAATAGCCCATGTAGGCTTTTTACTTCAAGACTTGATCCGTCTCAAAATGTCATAGGATCTGCTATTTAACTAGCGATAGCAACAAAGCAAGTGACACCATAGTCTATATTTGGTATAGGACGTTAATCTATACGTAAGTAAATTCTATACTTCAAAAGATGTTAAGTATATTCTTTGATCTTCTACCGCCGTCTATTAATTATATAGGTATAGTATATATAGGTCTATATATTTAAATGAAATAGGGGGGGGGGTAACGTCCTACTTTTCTGATCCGACTGGGCCAATGAAGACGGGCGACGCCATACAATGCGACATGAGGGAGATTTTGCCCGAATAGCATCACTACAATCTACTCAAATGTCAAGGGTTCTGTTACGTGCACTCCAATAGGTATATGCGGTACTTCGGTTTTATTTTGATCCCAGCCGAGCGTCTAGACACTGTGCCATTATACCGTGTTCTCACGGCGCGCTCGTTTCGACCTCTCCGCGCTTATGGCGTTTTCCATCACAGTAGCAGCGCAGTAAGGAGGCAACCCCAGTCTGAACAAAGACATTATGGTTTAACATAATATGGTGTAGTAGAGAAAACCCAAAAGGTTAGACGGGCGACCTTAGTCTTTGTCACGTACAACCGGAGAATCGAACCACGCCAATTGACTCAATGGCAGAGTTTCTGATTCAACGCGCACGCGCTAACCATTCGGCCATCTAACGCCCCTGTCAGAATAGGGAATCGGGGATAGGGTCAGGGGTTCTGAGTTTTCATGGGCTCCAAACCAATGTATAGGCTGCTACTCTCCGCTCTCCTTGGGCCTGTACCCACCAAATATTAAATAAAAAACACAGTCTCTAACCGGGACGATTCAGTTCACGAACATGACAATAAAAACAAGCAATTAATTCGCTTTATTTTATTTCATTTCAAGAGTGTGAAACGTATCTTCAATGTGTATTATTTACCCACTTGTCTGGACGAGTAGATTTTTATTGAAAACACGAAACCACAAACCAATAACTCACCGATAGGTGGAGCCATTAGTCCATAGTAACCACAGCTTAACACCAAATTCCGGTATGCTTTGATGTGCATTGTCAACTTTCGTCGAGACCATGTTGCTAATTTGTTCCTTCTTTGTCCAACTAATAAAAAAAAATGGTGAACTCAGTTGTGAATAGCGAACATGGGAAGATTTGTTTAAGAAAGTAATTATCGCTGTTCTACGAGTTTTTATAACCCAGTTGGTTTTAATGGTATATGTTGAATTAGTGTCTATGTTACAGACGGCAACCGATTTTAAAGTTGTTCGCATAATGTCCAACAAAAATTATTCGCAGGGGCCACTAAGCAAATTACGAAATTGTTTATATAAAAGTAGTAGGCAAACTATTCGCATGCAAAATTGTTAGTATAGACTACTACGAAATATATCCGCAGGAAGTATCATGAAAGTGGTTTGCGTAATGTACAATGAAAAGGTGTTCGCATAAAACACAGTGAAAATTGTTCACATAAAGTACATTAAATTCATTCGCGTAACATACAATCAACACTGTTGACGTAAAGTGAAAAATTATTTACTTCGGACGATGTTCGCAGAAATTACAGTGTGAATTACAACGAAAGGTGTTCGCATAAAGTACAGCGACAATTGTTCGTATCAATTACAATACACGTTGTTAGCCCAAGCTGATTATAACACAGATCCTGTTTCGTTTCGTTTTTTATAGTTCAAAATTTCGTTGTACTTGTTTTTACTACAATCGAAAATTTTGACTTCCATAGGAGATCAAATAGCATTTGTCCATAAATCGAAATTATAGAAACCGTTCTCACAAACCTTGCTAAACTTTTCTCTACGCAACGATCAAACGAAAACTCATCGTTATCAAACAAAACCCAACGTCATCAAACAAAACCCAACGTTATCAAACAAAACTCAACGTTATCAAACGAAACACAACATTATCAAACGAAAACTCGTCGTTATCAAATGAATCTCAATGTTATCAAATGAACCCCAACGTTATCAAACAAAACTCAACGTTATCAAATGAATCTCAACGTTATCAAATGAAGCACAACGTTATAAAATGAATCTCAACGTTATCAAATGAAGCACAACGTTATAAAATGAATCTCAACGTTATCAAACGAATGAAACGCAACCTTATCAAATGAAGCACAACGTTATCAAACGATTGAAACTCAACGTTATCAAAAGAAGCACAACTTTATCAAACGAATGAAATTCAACGTTTTTAATGAAACTCAACGTTATCAAACGAACGAAACTCAACGTTATCAAATGAAACTCAACGTTATCAAATGAAACGCAAATAAAACTCAATGCTATCAAGTGAAACTCAACTTTGATGAATATGACTCAAAGAACAAATAAGTCCCATTTAGTACAATAGGCGTATGCGCAAGGGGTGGGGGCAGCTGCCTCCTAACTTTCGAGTAATATCTGACTTTTCGAGCAGACGGTTAACGTGAAAAAGAATTAATATATCATATCTTGTGCTAGAATATCGCAGAAAACGCATTTGCGGCGGTTTACATTTTCAAAATTTTATCGGAGATGGCAGGGCTCCCATAAACCACAAAGGCCGGACTTAATGATTGATTGATTACTTGGAAATCAGGTCAGCCACGTAAGTTAGATCATCCTGGACCGCGTTGAAGTTGCTGTAGTCGCGGACTGGAATCAGCAGGAAACGCGTTTGCGGCAGTTAAAAGTTCAAAATTTTATCCCAACGCTCACGTCTCGTGGACTGTAAATGATTATCCGGATATTCAAACCATCCATATTGACCACGAACGGGAATAGCAGGACATTGTCAGATTTTCCAATTTTTCTTTGGGAGGCAGGGTAAGATCCGCGTCTACGGGACTCAGTGGCGACCGACACGGCCGTCTATAAATGGGAATTTTTTTCGGTAATTTCAGTTCTGCGCCCCCCCCTCCCAGTACTCATATGTTTAGTTTCCATAGCCACTCATCCAATCATCCAACTTGACTACAATAACAAAGATTATGAGAGTAAAAACATTCTCAGTTAATTTAATCTGTTCATACTCTTGGGCCCCAGAAGCTCGTGTATCGAAATGGCCAGTGGGTCGATCTGCCCCTGTAAAGTCGACATTATACGCCTTTTATATATTTTATTACTTTATGACTCACACCACGGAAATAAAAGCATTTAAATTGGAAGACATATTCAATATCACATTTTCAAACTTATCTTAGGCACACCAAATTGTCGAAAACCGAAACACTGGAATACTTAAAGTCAACTATGTCCAAGGACCGTTCCCTTAACTTGAAAATCACGATTCTGCAGATTCGGTTCAAATTGGCAGTGCACACACACCATTTATTTTAAAAACGACAGATTTTGACCCCAAATGCGCTAATGCCTCTTTAATCTGTTATATTTTCAACTTGAAAATCGGTGGTGAACTTTAACCTTTGACCCTTCAGTTTATTGACTTATTTCATTTACTTACGTTGTCTAAAGGTGCGTGTGTGCTGTGAAGAATTTCTTTTAAAATATCTACTCTGTGATTAGCTGTTAGTTTACGACTAGTTGAAGGCTGTTTGGTCTTTTAATTATCTTGTCGCTTTTCAATTAAGGGACAAACAAGTAAGAAATTCTCCCACTTGCTGTCTAATTATTGTTAATTTCTGGTCCCCGCCTATTTCTTATTTAACAAACATACAACCTTTTAACCTTCATTCATAACATACAACAAATTAAAGGGGTTTACATTTCTGCACCGGCGAGACCCCGAATTCATTCACCCTTTTTGAATTATTTTGTTTGTGGTCTCTGAGTATGATTTGTTTTTGTGTAAAATTGTGTGTGGTGCAGTCCCCCTGCACTTACAAATATATGTGTTAATACAGACAGGTAGACGCCATAAAGAGTTTCGTGAGGGAACGCGGCGCTATGTCCTACTCTTATTTCAAATTCCAACTGACATACAACATGATATAGTTAGTTTGCTTAAATAGAAATAAATGAAATTGCCAATGGGCTTTAACGTCCTAGTACTGTTCCAAAACAACTACGATAATGAAGATGGTTATACGCCATACGAGATGAACTTTGGGTTACGACCTATTCATATATCGATTTAAACCTATCAAGGGATCTTTAACGTGCTTCCAGTGACATACACATTGCATCAGTTTATATTCCCATCCGAACAACTAGATGTTTCTTCATACTGGGCCCTCTTTCATGCACAACTGCCAGTAAGATATTATGTTCGAGGAACCTTCTCAGCTAACGCCATGGACCTTCTGGTTAGGTAATCAGTGTCGTACTAACCGGGACACACCGGAGGACCCGGAGAAAACCCACGAGGGGAATCGATACCACGCAACTTTACTCAAATCCAGACCTTGTGATTTCACGCGCACGCGTTAATCCACCGCCCCCCCCTCCCCGGTCAACTTTTAAATAATGAATTTCACCAGAATATCAGTAAGAAAAGTTTTGGGGCACAATTCATAAAAAATATCCAAAACTGCAACATTCAGTGATTTTTCGTCGCTTTGAAGTTAATTTTTTTAACTCAAATAGTTTTAACTGAATTTCAGAAAGAAAATTGATTTTGCAGGTAGTCTGCTAATTTCAGAGCAGCCGTACGTAAAACATGTGCCTAAAGTGATCAGACAGTTCGCCGACAAGGTGTGTGCGGTCGATAAAAACGCCCTAATGCGGCGAAATTAATCCGCATCCCTTTCAAGTTAATTAATGTACGGAACGTGACGGTTGTAAGGGTTGATATGTACAGGGGGTGGGGGTGGTAAAAGTAGGAGGTGCGATAACCGCGACTAAATCCCCCCACCCATGATTCTCACTACCTTGTTTCTATGACTTCACACGGCCATGTTAAATATAATGAATGATCTTCCATATTAAATGACGGGCGAGTTCTCTTGTTGGTCATGTATGAGATCAGCCCCGGTAAGTCTATTAAGACGGATTAACCAAGGATGAAATGATAGTCCGACAGAAAGTTGTCGTTGTCTCGTATGTATTTATACATAGTTACTGGTAGCAGTAATATATTATTAAACATGCATTATGCAAGTTCTAAATCGGATTAAAAGGAGGTCCATTCAAATAGCACTGTGTTCAAATATTATACCCATCTCGTATAGGTGGCGCTGGCGTCTGAATGTCGTCTGCACGGAATGTCAAAATTTGTGAAATTTTCGAATCCCCACATCATGGTAAGTACTAAACGCGGAATTGAACCATGGCTGAACTGGAGGCCACTGTTCGATAATGGACTGTATTGTTCGATCAAGAAAGTTTATCAGGATTTTCCAGCGTGATTCCCCTTGTCAGTGGTACAGAACAGAGGATCTGACAAGGAACCGCGTATAGTCATGGGCGTACGGGGAAATTTTTGAATTGGGGGGGGGGGGGGTGGTAGTGGTTGGTGCCCCAAAAATGTAGTTAGGTTCTTGGTATGTTAGTCGTGGTTTACTGTACTCCAAACAAAGGGTTCGAGTCTTAAGATTTCTATTTAATTGCCTAACTATAGACACTCTGAATTTAAATTCACTGTTAAATTGGACACATTCAAGAACACAATATTTTTTATGAAACATTTACAAAGCACAATTTTCTCAGCATTTTGGTGCACAAAATGGGGGCGCCACCCCCCTCCCCCAACACAACGCTTATGCGTATAGTCAGTCGTTCAGATGGGACGAAAAACCAAGGTCCCGAGTACACATTGGCGTGAATGTAAAAGATCCCTTGAAAGTTGGAATTTGGTGTAAAAGTAGGCAGTAGCACCACAGTCCGGGGGAGAATTTCCCTCATAGCACACTGTATGATGTATGTCCGCCCGGTTAGAGCAGAACAGTAGGACGATAAACCCCATTTCATTTGATTTCAAATCGCAGGAATAACGACCAGTGGCTTTAATATCATTCACCAACCTTCAGACCTTTAAGCGTAGAGATCCTACTTCCTTTCGTTTTTATAGTTCAAATTTTCGTTTTCCTTGAATTTATTACGCTAGGATCTGGAAGAGTTATTATCATTGACGTGTTCTGGGTGACTTGAGGGATTCACCAATGAAACCATCTGTTACAGCGACTTCTTGGCCTTTTTGACGCACGGAACGTTGATAAACCACCAGAAGCGCCAAAGCTGATTGATTAATCAATGCTAGACGTCAGTGGGTCAAAAGCCGCTCGTATGACCTCTAACGCGACCTTGTCAGATCTTCATGTAGTGTAGGCCATCGAAATTATGAAATGAACGAAAGGAAATATAGATCTGTATTTTAGTGAGATCGAATTTGTTGTGATTTCGCGCTGTTTTATCAGGATGTCTCGTATTTATTGTTTACCAATGATTTTTAAACATTTTTCTTTTATTTCAGATTTGACTCCGATAGATCTAATCAAAGAAGCAGTTCCAACTATACAAGATTTACCAGATGGCGTTAGTGTCACATATGACCCTCAAAGTCACGTGCATGCATTCGCATTTTCAAACGAGGCACACGATCTGAACTTTCCCTCGAAAAATATATTCAAGCGATGTAACACCTTTCCCGAGGAATTTTCTTTTTTCTTTGTTTACCAGTACAAAGTGAAACCTGCCCGACGCGAGTGCTTACTTTCTCTAGTGGATGAAGAAACTAATTCTGACGTCATTTCCGTGTCATTTTCAAAAACAAGAATTTTGTTTAGATATCAAAATCAGACAATCAAATTTAAATCCTCCATTCTCAATGATTTTTCTTGGCATACGATTGGTTTCAGTGTGTCAGGCAAGAATGTTGCCATGACGATCGACTGCCGAATGGAGAAATCGAAAAAGTTAAGAAGGCAATTCCCAGCTCTTCTCTCTGTGCATAATAGAATATTCAGTATAGCAAGATGTCATTCCAAACAAACCATGTTCCAGGTAACTTTGATTTAACCTATTTATTCTTAGCACGGTCGTCCGGGAGGTCAAGTGTTTGATCCCTGCATTGGCCGAGAAAGTTCCTCCAGGTTTTCCGTGGTAGTTCCCCCTTGTCAGTGATACAGGACGAAGGGTTTGAACAGACAGCTGTCTAGTTGTTCGGATGGGAAGGAAAACCGAGGTCCCGTGTACACATTGGAGTGCATGTAAACGATCCCTTGTCAGTTGGAATTCGTTACAAGAGTAGGCTGTAGTGCCGTTGCCCGGGCAAAATTTCCCTCATAGCACACTGTATGTCGCATGCCTGTCTTCATTAGCTGAGTTTAGGTGTAGAACTGTAGGACGTTAAACCCCATTTCATTTCATTTCATTTCATTTCATTTCATTTCATAATCCGTTTAAATCAACAACATGGCTAGGTCAACATCCTCCACAAACAAGTACGATACCTTGGATTCATCCACAGGGTTTCTGCGATTTCAAATTATAATATGTACATTTATACCGCGCACAGTTCCATGCTAGTATGCATGCTCAAGGCGCTAAACTATCAGCCATGGCGTTGATTGTAGCTAAAGTCTATCAACCAATCCAAAAACAACCTACAAACCAGTCTTACTAATGAAACGGTCTTTGTTTTTTAGGGTTTGCTGAAAGATATTATTTTGGTCCCAGGAGCCGATGCTGCAGTTCGTGCATGTCCACCCCGTCCGCCATCTTATAATGAAATGGACAACAGGATACCCATGGTACCAGGTACAAATAAATATTAAAACATAAAATACAAATAAAGCGATAATTCGTTATTTTGCTACAACAATAAGAATTCGACATTTCAGTACAACACAGTAAGAATTCGTTATTTCGATACAACAGTAAGAATTCGTTATTTCCATACAACAGTAAAAATTCATTATTTCGTTACAAAAGTAAAGCCAATTTGCTGCAACAATAAAATTTGTTATTTCGTTACATCAGCATTAAAATTAAGTTAAAACCGATTTCTTTATGCAGGAATTTAATTTTTCTTTTAGAAAGTCCGATGACGTCATATTGGCCACGTGGTAGTGTGTGTACGTGGCTGGATGTTGGTAATTTAGCCTTTGATGTTTATACTCAGAAAATTAAAGTTTGTGTAAATGGAATATGGCAAGAAGTTACTGTAGAAACTGGTATGTTATCTTGCTGTCATAGTAACCAACCTTAATTGGATCTTATAATTCATACTTTTTAGAAGTCCTGATTGACAGGAGAGTGCTGTTTTAGTTTGTTGATCATTTCGAAATCCATGCCTCAAATTTACAGAGGAATCCCCCCGCCCCTGCACACCTCAAACGACAAGACATGGCAAAGACTGGGTAGATTTGGTATGTGAAACTCTTATTCTTTTAGTTTGTACTAAAAACTTTTTTTTTGCTCTCACCATTTACAGAGAAACGCCGTTTAGACTATGTATTAGAATATCAAACATTGACCACACCCAGTGCTTCTATAGACGTTACAGTATTTCATCTACCGGGAGAAGGCATGTTTGCAGCATTTGCTAATAATGGCGGCGGTGACGACTCCTCGGGACATTCTGTTGTATTTAAATGGATTGATGGAAAATTTGAATTCTACCAGAAACTCTCCACAGAATCGGCTCAATCCTGTGAATTTTTTCAAATACGAAATCAGGTAAGGGGTGTTTTCGATTAATATTTTAGCTTTGTTGCGTAGCTGGAGTGGGGCGATCGGGATGGGTAACCGATCTAACGAGTACACATTGGCGTGTACGTAAACAAACCCCTGGCAGTTAGCAAAACTTTCCTCATAGCACACTGTATGGTGTATGTCCGTCTTCATTAGATCAGTCGGAGCAGAACAATAGGACGTAAACTCCATTTCATTTCAGTTTGTATATTGCTGATCGACATAATAACATTCAAAGGGAGATAATCGTGAATTACCACCAGAGAAAAAGTAGGGCTCAAAATCTCATTCAAGAGAGAGAGGGTTAGCGTCAACAAACCAGGTCATTTCGGGACTGTCACATGATTCAATTTATTTCATTAATTAGGTTGTGCGTAGGGGTCTTTAACAGTGGGAGGAAACTGGAGGGCCTGGCAAAAATCCATGAGGTTGGACAGGTGACCCTACTCGTTGTCACATACAACTGGGGAATCGAAACCACGCCAGTTGAGTCAATGACAGACCTTATGATACAACGCGCAAACGGTAACCATTCGTCCCCCACCCCCTCCATCTAACTTCAGATAAGAATCCCTGCAACTGGGGAGTTTATTCAGAATTTATTTAATTTCAGTTTTTCCTTGCAGTGGCCAACTACGGTATCTCCACATCCAAACAGAACAACTCCACAATATTCCGCTGGCATAGGAGAAGGAAGAAATTTAAACCTTACCAGGAAATTCTAACATGGACGGCACGAGATTTTGAATATTTTGAAATAGACGGAGATCATTATTTAGCCGTGGCCAATCATGCTGAAGGTAAACTTTCTTTTAATTATAAATCTTATTTGACAGCCGTGGTGGTTCGATGATTAAGACGTTAGCTCTCTAACCTTGAGGTCCCGTTTTCGATCCAGGATTTCCGGCGTAGTTCTTCCTTGTCAATGATGCAGGGCGGCAGGTCTAGCAAAATGGACAACGTATAGTCGTGCAGATGAGAGAAAAATCGAGTTCACATGTACACACTGGTGTGCTGGTAAAATAACGCTTGACAGTTGGAATTTCAAATAAGAGTAGGCCATGGCGCTGCTACCTGGATACAATTTCCCTAATACCCCCCCCCCCCGTTTTCATTAGCTTAGTCGGTGCAGAAGAATGGTACTCTAAACCCCATTTCATTTCATTTCAATTATTGGAGCACTAGAAATTCATCTTATAGAAAACCTAAACATAACAAGGAATGCATGGATACCAGGAACTATTCAGATAATTATGGGTTCAGAGTTGCACATGTTGGATATCTTCGGGAAGTTTCGTGTTATAGGTGGTACACTTGTTGTCTCCGATTCGCCACACCAGAACACTTTCTTGTTTTGGGTAGTATATTTGATATCAGTGCAGCGATTTTGTCTGTGTTTTCCAACTGCTGTAATACATGACGAGAAATGGGTTCACATGCCACATTGCTTGCTCCAATTGATAAAAATCTATGTCACGGATGTATTTATATATGCCTGGAGCCGCCGTGGCTCATTGAGTAGTGCTGGCTCAATAGCCAGTTGGTCTCGGGTTCGCCACCGTTGTTGGGCAAAAAGGTTCTTCGAGATTTTGGGGGGGTTGTTTCCCATTTTCAGTGGTACAGGACAGAAGTGCGGACTAGAAAAAGTGTCTATTCGTTCGGATGGATCGGAAAAACGAGGTCCCTTGTACGCATTGGCGTCCCGGTACAAGTAAAAGAACTCTTCTCTTGACTATTGGATTTTGAAGTTAGTGTAGGATTTAGCGCCGCGGTCCGGGCAAAATTTCCGTAATGTCATATTTCCATCTTCATTCGCCCAGTCAGAGCAGAACAGTTGGACGTTAAACCCCATTTTATTTTATTTTATTTACATGTATTCAGGTGATAACAATGACGTAGAATCCAGTATTTATCAGTGGAAGCAAGAGAAGAAGAAGTTTGAAGAGAAGCAGACGATACCCACCATTGGTGCCTACGATTGGACACATTTTACAGTCGATGGCTTTCATTTTCTAGTTGTAGCTAACGCCTTTAATGGATTAACTACCTTAATTTATTCTGTGATATATTTTTGGCAGAATGATCAACTTGTACAGTTTCAAACCATGGAGGTCAGTATATAACCAATATGACAGGGGACCTGGCTAGTGACAACGTATAGTCAATCAGGTCCGGCGTATACATTGCCGCTGACCGGGCAAAATTTTCGTCATAGCAAACTGTTTGGCATGCTCATTTTCATTAGTAGCCCAGTCGGAGCAGAGGACAATAAATCCCATTTCATTTCATTTCAAACATTTCCAATTCAGTGTTTTAAAGATTGTTCTTGTTGTATCCATGGTTTTGTATTTTGCAACGTCTTTAGAGATAATATCAAATATAGAAATATATAAGCATGAAAATATACTATTCAAAAAAAGTAGGGGATATTTGATTTTTAAGTGTTATTAAAGTCACCTAATGAAACTAACGAAGAAACAAATGACAAAATGAAATGAAGTTCACATTCATCGATTTATTCCAAATGATCGTTAGACTAAGTAAGGCACAGACCGACCATTTTAAGGGTAAAATGATACCCGGGGTCAAACAGCAAAGTTACCACAGCATCACAACAAAGTCAGTAACGGGTAAATCCTCCTCTGTTTGCCAAACAAGCATTGATCCGACGTGGCATACTCCTAATGAGACGTCTAAGGTCATTTTGGTCCAGATTGTCCCATTCCTGTTGCAACGCAGCGGCAAGTTCTTGGACATTGGCAGGACGTTGTTGACGTTGACGTAACCTCTGTCCAAGCATGTCCCAGACATGCTCGATGGGGGAGAGTTCGGGACTCAGTGCTGGCCAAGGTAATGTGGTGATGTTCTGTTGTTGGGGGTAGTAACCTGTAACGATCCTCGCCCTGTGACATCTTGCGTTGTCATCCTGGAAGATGAAACGGCGGCCATGACGTCGTGCGAACGGCACAACATGGACTGCCAAGATGTTGTCCCGGTAGTACTGGCCTGTAACACGCCCTGCAACAACATGTAAAGCCGTTCTTCCAGCAACAGTGATGCCTCCCCACACCATAACAGAACCACCCCCAAATCGATCATGTCTGATGACGTTAACGTCTTGGAAGCGCTCGTTTCCACGACGCCACACCCTTCTACGTCTGTCCAAAAAATCAACAGTGAACCTTGACTCATCTGAAAACATCACATTGCTCCAGCGTCGATTATCCCAGTGTTGACGATCCCTACACCAACGACGTCTTGCCTGAATGTGATGATCTCTCAAACAAGGGATTACGCGAGGACGTCGGGCGCGAAGGTGACCCCTATGCAGTCGATTCCGAATCGTCTGGCCACTCACTCTCACACCAGTGTCTGTTTGAAGACGAGCGCTGGTCTGATTTGCTGTGATGACACGATTTCTCAAGGCCAAGGTACGGATAAATCGATCCTGGGCTTGAGTTGTCGCCCTTGGTCGACCTTAGCGTGGTCTGTCCTGTACAGATTGTGTATCACGGTATCTGGACCATAGCCTGCTTATGACAGACTGAGAAACATTTATCGTCCGCGCCACAACCGCCTGTGTTGTGCCGATCTGTAGCATGCCATGGGCATGCCATGGGCACGTAACCTTTCATTTTGGTTAAGCCGACGCATATCAAAATTTGTTTTCTGGTCACTAAAACAATTAAACTAATGTTTCCACCCTGGAATTCAATGCCACAATGACTGTAACATTCAAAGTCAGGGTCGTGCAAATCTTGGGTTGGACCCCCATGATGATCCCAAGCATCACCTGCATTCCATGCGGTAGCTATTGGTGCGTTTGGGCGTCACATGTAACTGGAAATGTTTCTTCTGTTAGGTTCTATAGTGACTTTTTTCGTAGTCATTTGCATATTTTAGTATTATGCCCCCAAAATCAAATATCCCCTACTTTTTTTGAATAGTATATAACACATTGATGTCGTGTGTCTGTAACAAACTGCATCCAAACTCGTCCATAACACAATCAAGCTGGTTTGTACAATCAATGTGTGAGGTGTGTGAATGGATGCTATGAATTTAACCTATAAAAAGACAACGATATCAATCCTCGGTTGTACGTGACAAGGAGTAGGGTCGCTTGTCCAACCTCGTGGGTTTTCGCCGGTTCCTCCGGTTTCCTCCCACCGCTAATGACCCCTACGCGCAGGCGAATTGTTGAAATAAAATTAAAATCATATGTTAGTCCTGAAATGACCTAGTTTATGTCGAGTGGACGTTAAACCCTGTGCGCGTTTCAGTGTTCGCGCCGGTGGAATACTGACGGAATGGTGAATTATTAAATCCACTTAAGGAAAACAATTTCTTTGTTCTCTTGACAAAGACGGATTATCAAAAAATGAAACTAGTAGAATATGGTTTTAATGGTATACAATGAAAGTAAATATAGTTGATGTTACATATGACAAGTAGTTTATATTTATCAATCAATTCAAAAGGAGTGGAGGAGCCTGGGATGGGGTGATTACACAAAAATTGTTTTTTCTCAAAATGGCCGAAGTACTGCGATAAAGATCACCTAAAACTGACGTCTTTTTTTTTCCATTGGACAATTCAATAAAATATTTTGTTTTGTGCATATTTGAACTATTCTAAAAGTCACGAACGATGTATATAAGTCGATACAGGTCTATTTTGTAGGTATTAAGGATTCGTGTAGTGTTTTTTCTAGACAATTCTCAGTGTTTGATGTATTTAAGTTTATAAACTGCTACCATGTCGTGTATTATAGTAAATTATGTTATTTATTATCATAACTAAGATAGATTATTCTATTAATGGGAAATATGTCGTGTTTAAAACATGTTGGACTTGTTTTATATTAATTGGGTTGGGTTAAATAAAACAAGATAAAGTTAATACATATAATCTATTTATAGAATACTTTCCCAATGATTTTAGAGGACAAATCGCCAACGTGCGTTTGGCGCGCGGCAGACGTTAGGACAAACGGTCCATGCTTAATGTTTCATATTTATTGAGAAACTCGACTCGGTTGTGAGTTAATACATACAATAAAGAATACTTTCCGAATGATTCTAGCGGACAAATCGACTACGTGCGTTTTGCGCAAGTCAGACGTTAGGACTAACGATCCATGTTTCCTGGTTATGGAGACTGTCACCTCAGTGGTGGGCTAATAATATAGGGCATTGGTTGGCATGGCCCCTAAATAAGTTAATTTTCTCAACTGGTTTAGAAGCCCCTTTTATAGTCTTGAATTAACGTCGTTTTTGATAACTTGTCAAGATTGCCACACGCGAAATCATCCTGAACAAAGCGAACTAACTATTTCAAGAATAGATCTCTGCCTTCAATGGCCGCCATATCTAAAAAACACTATAACGTTTTGTTAGGCGGTTTTATTCTGTTTCACCCCTGATACGCACAAAGACGAAATGGACGCGGAATAAATACTTCTCACAATTCGCCAAGTATGCCTATGAAATTGTCGATTTTAAAGAATTAAAATATCGGCCAACTAGCTTGACTTCTGTTCTCAAGTTGAGCTAGTTGTGTAATTTTAGTATGACGTAAAATTTGTGCATATTATGTAAACTAGAAACACCAGGACATACTCTTAAAAGCACTATTTACAGTCGGTTTTTCAAAAAATATTCTCAAATCCCGGACCGCACCTGCCTGGCCCCTGTCTCGCCCCTGTCTCGCCCTTCCTTTCAACCACGATTAGTATGGTACTGTTCAGAAGAACGGGAGGAAAAGGTACCTAAAAATTTCACAGTTTTTAAAATGTTGTTAATAGTCTCACGTACATGTATGTTACTATCCTCACGTACATGTATGTTAATATTCTCACGTACATGTATATTAATAGTCTCACGTACATGTATGTTGATAGTCTCACGTACATGTATATTAATAGTCTCACGTACATGTATGTTGATAGTCTCACGTACATGTATGTTGATATTCTCACGTACATGTATGTTATTAGTCTCACGTACATGTATGTTAATATTCTCACGTACATGTATATTAATAGTCTCACGTACATGTATGTTATTAGTCTCACGTACATGTATGTTGATAGTCTCACGTACATGTATATTAATAGTCTCACGTACATTTATGTTATTAGTCTCACGTACATGTATGTTAATATTCTCACGTACATGTATATTAATAGTCTCACGTACATGTATGTTATTAGTCTCACGTACATGTATGTTAATATTCTCACGTACATGTATGTTAATAGTCTCACGTTAGTGTATGTTAATATTCCCACGTTAGTGTATGTTAATAGTCTCACGTACATGTATGTTAATATTCTCACGTGTTTGTTTTCATTTCAGACAAATGGTGCTACAGATGTAGAATGGTTTACGATAGACGGCGATATATTCCTGGCAATAGCCAATGCCTTTAATTACGGTCCCCAGAATTACCAGGATAAGGATACACAATTTACTAATTCCACTATTTATAAATTAAACAAAGATAAGAAAATATTTGAGAAATATCAGTCGATTCCCACATATAGGTTGGTATTATTTGGTTTTTAACTATTATAGATAAAAGTCGTTATGTTGTTGTAAAAATGACTGATTATTCCGCCATACTCCAGAACAAAGAAACGTATCCCACTCGGCAAATCTCGACAGATTCCGGAACCTACATCTAGTCTCGGCTGTATGACCAAATCCGCCATATTGGAACTACTTTAAAGGTCCCGGATGAAACATGGCTGCACGCATGGTATCTTGGAACTACTTTAAAGGTCCCGGATGAAACATGGTTGCGCCCATGGTGTCTTGTTTGTTTGTAATAGCGTCAAGTTTTCCTGTTAAAAGTAAACCGGTAGCCGCATCGCAAATGTATGGCGTAGGTACATATCACTTACTGTCATACAGTCGAGACTAGATTTAGGTTCCGGAATCTGTCGAGAATTGCCGAGTGAAACGTATCCTAAATAAAACTTGATCTGTTCCCTCCAAACAGATATTGAAGTAGGGTGGTCGAATGGTTTAATGATGTGTGCGCTTTAGATCATAAGGTCTGTCATTGCGTCAACTGTGTGGTTTCGATTCCCAGCTTGTTATACGTGACAAGGAAAAGTATCGCCTGTCCAAACTCGTGGATTTTCTCATGGTCCTTTGGTTACCCCCTACTACTAGAGACGTCCATGTGGAAGCGAATCATTGTGAAATAAAAAATAACATTATGACCAAGTTTGTGTCAAGTGGACCTCCATTCTCTTAAGATGGACATGGTGGCCATATACAGTGTTCTATGGAGGAAAATTTTCCCGGTAGCAGCGCGACAGCCTACTCTTATATTTCAAATTTGAACTGTAAAGGTGAAGCTTTCTTTTACGACTAGACACTGATCACTGCCATCCCCATCCTCTCCCTCCCCCCCACATGTTTGTCTAATTGGTTTTCTTTGCGTGTAGTACGGTCCTCCTGCACTTATATAATTTAATTATTACGTATTATATTTTTGTAAGTCATGTTTCAACACAAGATCTTAAAATAGTATATGTCATGCTTTACCAAGACGCCTCATCTTCAGTTCAAACGATCCAATTAAAACATTCCATTTTGTAAAATGGAGGAAAAAACAGGGATACTAATAGTGTTTTATTGCGCCTTTTAATATACTGAGTTATATATATATATTATATATAGTGTTTGTTGGGGGACATGCTGGCTATACAAGTTGTTCAGCAGGTTAGATGAGGTACAAGTCGACTAAAAGACTACAATCATTCTTTATACTGAAGTTAATCTTGTTCTTTCAACTGTCAACATAATTAATGATACACCATATACGGAACACGATTCACCTCGTATTTACCTCTTGCCGTAGAATCTATTATCAAACCATTTACAGGGGCGGGACAAACGGGTAGAGTTAAAAGAGTATTTTATTTTTTTACGTTTGAGATTTATTGTCCATGAAAAATTATAAGTAATATTGGTCCTTCGGCCAACAGGCGTTTCTTTTGTCGATATCGCCCAAAGTATTGCAAAGAGTTGCCGAAAAAGCAACAAATGTTATAGATATGGACATCCTATACATAATATCCAAACTTTAAATGATTTCATAAAAAAATGTGCTATTAAGGAATCTGGTTTCCTCCCACTGCTAAAGACCCCTACGCGCAACTGAATTAATGAAATGAAAATAAACCATAAGTTAGTCCCGAAATGTGTCGAATGGACGTTAAATCCCATTTTTTTCTCTCTCGCTATGAGTGAAAGTTTGCCCGGCCAGCAAGAGATCTTTTATGTGCACCCCAATATGTACACTGGACTCCGTTTTTCATACCATCCAAACGACTAGGTGGATTGATATTCGGCTGCATACATAATATAACGGAACCTGGCAAAACAATGGGAACATATAAATACAGACAGACAGACAGAAATGGGGTTTAACGTCCACTTGACACAAAATAGGTCATTTTGGGACTAACATATGGTTTCAATTTTATTTCAATAATGCGCATGCGCGTAGGGGTCTTTAGCAGTGGGAGGAAACCGGAGTGCCCGGAGGAAACCCACGAGGTTGAGAAGGCGCCCCTATCTCCATGCCACATACGCTCACACAAGGGATCGAAACCCTAGCCGCAAGCCAGAGGTGACCGGCCAGCTAGAGGTCGAAGCGCGGCACTCTAGACCACTAGGCCATCCTAATCCCTCGAACATATAAAAATATTTGTTTAACTTATTTCTGTGTTTGTCTGTTTCAGCGCGATTGATTGGGAATATTTTCAAGTAGGCCCAGATCATTACCTTATTGTCTCGAACGCCCAGAACGGTGGTAGTCCCGATCAACACACCAGTATTATTTATAGATGGCAGGGTATGGAGAAATTTGTAGCCGTCCATCGTTTAATCACCCCGGCAACTGCCGACTGGGAAATTTTTACTGATAAAAAAGATGTTTACCTCATTTATGCCAATGCTAAAGACACTACCTCACAAGTTCTTAAAGTCAAGTTCGTGTAACCTTCATTATATCGTGCCATGTCCGGATTAAACTTAGGTGAGCCCTTACTTGAAAATACAGCTGGGACCTTTGCATCAACAGTGGTCAATTTTACTTGTCGTTACAACACTAGGAACTGGAAGAGTTGTTATATAACCCACGTTCTGGTTGAAGTGACGGATAAGTCACTGAAACGGTCTGTTACGTCGACTTCTTGGCGTGCCGTGCACGGAACTGTGGGTAACCACAAGAAACGTCAACGCTCCTTGATTAATCAATGTCTGGCGTCATAAGGTCAAAAGCCGCCCGTACAACCCATGGCACGACCGTCGAGTATAACTTGTCAGATCTTCATATAGTGTATACGAAAAGTGTAAAAAATGAAAAAAATATAGATTTGTATTTTAATCAGATTCGGTCAATGTCTGACTATGAAATGTGTATTTAAGTATGGTAGATAAATTTATTTGACAAAAAAATATACAACATAATCAATGACACATCTATTTATGATGCAAAGTTTTTAAAGAATTAATATCAGGCCCCAAGTTCACCAAAACATTCTCAGACTTAAGTAAAGAATTTACTCAACTTTCAATCACTGTTTATGGGAATATCTTTTATCCAGAAACACAAAACTTTGCGCATAGTTTCTTATTGATGTATTTGATATATTAAAATAACTACAGTTTTATATAAAGGGCTATATTTTTGGTATTATATGGCGAACAATGTTGAGTAAATTCTTAACTTAAGTCTGAGAATGCTTCGTGAACGCGAGGAAAGAACTAATGGGGTCATATATTGTACATAAAGCCATTGGAATTATACCCCAGAGGACCAAACTGGCACAATCCCTATGATTCATCCATTCTGCTGCTTTTTAGGGGGTTGGTTACTGTCTGCTAATCTCCAAATTGAGACAAGAAAATTTTATTAGGGGGTTGGTTACTGTCTGCTAATCTCCAAATTGAGACAAGAAAATTTTATTAGAAATTTCATTGACGGGCATGGAGTATCCAGTTTGTTTGTCAACCTTATATAACCTCAATTACATATCGTGGTCTTGCTGTGGCATTCCACTACACTTTAAAAATTATGGTTATTCCGGCCATATTGATATTTAGAATAGTAG
The DNA here is from genome assembly GCA_963678685.1 of Patella ulyssiponensis. Lineage (NCBI taxonomy): Eukaryota > Metazoa > Mollusca > Gastropoda > Patellidae > Patella > Patella ulyssiponensis. The sequence goes on from OY783225.1 coordinate 102,927,669, forward strand.
AAAAAGCATTTACCGTTATTTAAAGTTTGCGATTGTTCGGTTTATACAATTTGTATGAAATAAATAAAGCGTTGTACTGAAACCATATCATTATATAATCTTTATCTATATATATAACACTTTTCTAGATGTCAGATCTGATTGAAACTAGGACCCATATTGTTATTAATTTATAAAAATCAATCACGTCCCTCCTTTGAACGGAGTTAATACATGCTTTATTATGATTATCTACATCGGCGTTTATAAGAAATATTTTTGATCCAGAAACCCAAAACTTTGCACACAGTTTCTTATTGATGTATTTAATACATTAAAGCAACAGAAGTTTTATAAAGAGCTATATTTTAGTTAAAATTAGAGTAAATTCTTAACTTAAGCCTGAGAATATTTTATGAACTCGGGACCAGACCTGACTGAAATTAAGAATCACATATTTGTCATTATCAGATGAAACGTCATTATGTTTTCAATCCGTACAAGGTTGTATGTAATTTATCCAATTTTAAGAAATTAATTTTACATTATTCCAAATATTTCATATGCATTATATATTATTTCCCTTTTTATATTAGATTCTTTACTAATGTTTAATTTTTTTAATATTTCATTTTTATCATTATTTATCCGTATTTATATAAAATAAATATATTAAAGTATAGCATGACTTTTGTTTTATACTTGTAATAATAGTAAGTGCAGGAGGACCGCACTACACGCAAAACAAAAATCTACACGATTAACCTGCCTGCAAGACAGTAAAAAGACATTGCAACAAATATCAAATCGAGTGAATGGATCCGGGTGCCAGCCGTGAGCGTCCACTGTTATTACGCAAAGAGTTTGGTAGCAACATCCGGTCTGCTTGCGAGTCAGTCAGGCCGTGATTGACAACACGAGCCCGAATCGTAACCCAACAAGGCATAGCTGACCTGACAGAGGACGGAAGGGAATACCACAGCATTGTAAAGAGATTTTCCAGTAATGTTGAATTAACGGCAGAACGGGAAGTTGGACACACAGCGGCGTTTCCGATACCTGTAACGGTCCCACCGGCGATTGAGGTTCGGGTGGCCGAATAGTTATCGTGTGCACGCTGTATCATAAGGTCTGTCATTCGGTCAAGTGGCGTGGTTTTGATTCTCTGCTTGTCCGTCCTCTAGCCCCCCCCCCCCTTTGGCCGCTCCCTCCCGCCCCACCACTATGAAAGACCCCTGCACACAAGCGACGATATATAGTGAAGATTGATTCTGTAGTGTTAACTTAAAAAAAGACAATCCAATAAATGCCAGACAGACACCTATAAGGTCAGCTGTCTACTGTAATAAATAACATGATTTTCAACCCACTTAAACTTGTTAAGAGATTAAGGCAGATTAAAATATCTATATATATATATATATACATGTAACTGATTTAACTTATCATATTTCCACCGTGTCTTAATCTTTATGTACATGATTTGTAATCCCCCTCGTTCAATGATATGCTTGTTGTCTGGGTGGTTGAATCCTTGTATTATGTTTATCAACTTATCCCCAGTATAACTTATGACCAACAAGCCTCTGATACGAGGTGGATCACGGTGGCTAAGTGGGTAAGACGCTGGCTCGCTAGCCTGGAGGTTGGGTGTTCGATACCTGCATTGGCCAAGAAAGTTCATCAGATTTTCCGAGGTCCCGTGCACATAAAAGATCCCTTGAAAGTTGGCATTCGATATAAGATTAGTGCTGCTGTCCGGGCAAAATATCCGCCATAGCACACCGCATGGCATATGCCGGTCTTCATTAGCCCAGTTCAGAGCAGAACAGTAGGATGTTAAACCCCATGTATCATTTCATATCATTTCTCTGATGCATAGCAATTTCGGACCATGCACCCACTTCAATACCTGAAAACTGTTGCATGTATAAAAGCCACAAGAGAAACACATTGTCACTGCTACGGTTTGAACTTAGATTTCAGAAGCCGAAGCTACTGTATTAAGATCAGGGGCGTAGCCGTGAAATATGTATTGGGGGGTGGGCCGCAATGGTGGGGGGGGGGGGGTACCCCCATAAATTTTGTTTAAAGTCTCAGTCTTCTGTAAACATTGTTTGGCATATTTTACGGGGTTAAACTAAAACGTCACACCAATACAACGTTTATCATGTTTACAGAAAGCGGCACTGGTCTTCCCCGAGAGACGAAGAAGTGTGGCTTACCCTCATCTAAGAACATTTTGGAATATTTGACGGCTGCAAACACCTTTTCCTGCTATTTCAGCCCATGTGGTCTATTTCAAAGTGGTCGAATATTACCTAATTAAGGTGGCTTGCTAACTCGAATTCCAATCAATCGATTACACCCATGAAGACGGGACCGTTGGGAGAAAATTTTGAGAATTTAACGGCCACAAACGCGTTTTCCTGCTATTCCAGTCTGTAACCTGTGAATACAGCAACTTCAATTTGGTTCAATATAGCCTACCTGGCTGCCCAGAATTCCAAACAACCAATCAATCGTCGCGGGCTATGGGAGCCTCACCCTCCCGGAGAAAAATTTGAAAATTTAACCACAAAATTTTGAAAATTTAACCACCGCAAATGCGTTTTCTGAAATTCTAGCCTGTGTGAGCAACTCCAAAAGTATCCAATGGTTTTGTAACCGAAATCCCACTCTGAATTCCAACCATCCAATCACACTGTTGCAGTTGCATTCACAAGTAATAATCGATGCCCGAAAAATGTCGCACAAAGTAGAGTGGCCCCAGACAAAATGTTTTAATCAATAGTCAACTCAATACAAATTCGTGGTATTCAATTAAAAGAAAGGTGAAAGGTGTTTTATTAGGAAGTTAGGGAAGCAAAACTAGAAATGCCCGAAGCAGGTTTACGGGCTGCGGCCAGTTTGTTTTCTTCGCAGGGCGAAGAAGGGGAGCTGACCTTGTATGGACCCCCCAAGAAAATTTTGGAATATTTGATGGCCGTAAACGCGTTTTACTGCTATTCCAGTCCTAATATTAGTATTTTATTAGATTTCGGGCACTTTATTTTGCCAAATTTTTGGGGTGTCCAAGTATATTCAGACCCCCCCGGAACCCCCCCCCCCCCATGTGTGATGCCCATGATTAAGATGACACATGAAACACCTTGGTCAAAGCAGAGTTACCCGGCCAAACGAACACAGACTTTCTATGTCAATTTCTAAGAAATCAGACTTGAAAAAAATATTTAAAAATGTAGTTTGCCACACAAAAGAACCTGTTGTTTAGTGGACCATGACAGGTGTACTTATTCGCCCTGCATAATAATCATTAGGGGTGTCAAACTGCCGTTTGTATACAAATTTACTCAACTGAAAAGAATGGTAACTTTAAACAATGTTTTTATAAGGTTTTTAAGTGCTAGGATATTAACGTTCTTCTTGTCTGCACCGTCCAGACTACTGTAGATGGACATGCTATGAGGCTCGCCCTATTCTTGTCTGGGCGGTTTTCAGACTGACAATGGCTCAGTGGTTCTTTTACGTCCACGCTAAGGTATACACGGCACCTAAGGTTTTCGGCCCACCCGAACGATCTGAAGTTCTTCTGTGATAAAGGGAAACACGTTGGAAATTCAGAATATCAACTAAGGACAATGATTGTTACAGAGTATTCATGGGATCATACATTGGTCCATGTTAACCAGTCTTGGTAGGATGTTATAGCCACGGACAGTAACATTCTCTTGTAGTAGTTCCGGTCTGGAGCCAATGATACAGGTACCGTGGTCACAGCTGTTAGTTATAGTTCCATCCTAACTAAGTTAAATTGACTTTGTAGTGAATCCTCGAGATCAAGGCCGGGATAGGAAATACAATGTGTATTAATTCGTGTGTCTTTCAGAGTCTGTAAATAAGTTATTTTCTCTCCAATCAGTAAAAAATTCTCAAAATTACAAATGGTGTGTATGTGATAGATTGAGTAAGTAAGACGCTGGCTCGCTAACCAAAAGGTCCCGGGTTCGCTCCTGATATTGGCCGATAAAGTTCCAGTCCAGCTCGGTTTCCTCTTGTCAGTGGTGCAGAACGGATAGCCTGGCAAGGACAGTGTGTAGTCGTACGAATGAGAGGAAAACCCCAGGTCCCGTGCACACCAAGATCACTCGACAGTTTGAATTCGATATAGGAGTAGGCCGTAAAACCGCTGCCCGGGCTAAATTTCCCCAAGAATACGATGTATGGCGTAAGCCCGTCTTCATTAGTTCATTTGATGCACAAAAGTAGGACATTTAAACTCATTTTATTTCATTTCTAGAACAATGACCGTCTATAGCAGCCAGAGAGTTAAGAATGGTGGTTAATTTATGATAACTGATTGGTGATATTATAATACAAGACAAGACTGGTTTATTCTCATCCCAACCAGTGTACCCATACATACCAAATAGATTTATGAACTGTCATAGAGATTAGTATATAGATTATCACTTGTCGTCTTCGATAAATCGCATACTTATGTCATATTTGATTAATCTATGTATTGACCTTAGTTGCCAAACCTAACATAGAAGAGAGAGGGAGAGAGAGGGAGAGAGAGATAGAGAGAGAGAGTTTATCGTTCACTAGATACAAACTAGGTCATTTCGGGACTAACATATGGTTCAATTTTATTTCAATAATTCGTTTGCGTGTAGGATACTTTAGCAGTTGGCGGAAACCGGAGAAAACCTACGAGGTTTGACTTGAACATGCGAATCTAATATCTGTCACTTACATTCCAGAGAATCAGTACGTAGCAAGAAAATGCAATGGTATGGGATTAAACATCCCGCGATTATGTACCGACTGGGCTAATGGAGATGAGCGTACGCCATACCATACTGTGTGCTATACTATGAGAGTGATTTTGCTCTGATTTCAAGAGTTCATATGTCGTGTACACCAATGCTCGGTTTTCAGTCCCATCCGAACGACTAGATACCGTCATTGTCTGGGATACAACAAAGATTGGCGAACGCCATTCATCATGAAATATAAAAGAAAGCGAAATGTAGGCCTAACTAAAACATTGATTTTCAATTTTATTTCAAAAATTTAGCTGCATGTTGGGGGAAACCGGAAGACCCTGACAAAAACCCACGAGGTTAGACAGGTGACTCTATGGCAGATTTTGTGATCTAAAGTGCACACCTTATATACCAATCGTCCGTCAACCCCTTCCTTAGTATAAGGACTTCATGAAGAAAGCAGAAGACTTTAACAGAATATATATTTTCCGGTGTTTTCACCCAATTACAGTTTGTTATAAATTAAAACATTATAGAATTGGAAAATTAAAAAAGCACCAATCCACCAACCACTTAAAAAATGCAGAAGATCCTTCATTTCTATTTATATCGATTTTTGTGTTTTCTTATCATCGTAAATAATTTGACACATCTCTAATTTGTAATTTAAAGATGTGATAAAATGAGAGTATCGACCGAGAAAAAATTGTTTACCCCCGACCCCACACCCTTCAATCTATCCTCCACTCACTATCTAATTAAAATTACAAAAGATAATTCTTTTTTTTCGACAGTTCGTTTTTGTGGGGTTCTTAGAAATCTAAATAGAATTAGGCCTAATCATCGAAAACACTTTGAAACACATGATATATTTTATAATTAAACGATTTCCATTGACCGAGAATATTGCTTGTTGACTCTCCCATCTGTTTCAAAGACCAACCTGCAATATGGCCCCTTCATTCATCATATTATAGAAGTGGAAACGCAGCTTGTTTCTATGTAAGTGACGTCGTCAACTACATCTGGCCCCAGGCTGTAACGTCTCATCCAATATCCCGCCAAAAACCTGATTTCTTTCCGGACATCAAAGTTGTGTCACTATCATTTAAATCAGACACATTTATTTTGTAGCGAAAAAAAAAACTTTGTTGGGAAGGAATGAAGTTGTGGAGTAAGTTTACGGAAGATGGATGATGGTACGAACAGAATTTTAAAGCGATAACAATATCAGTGAATATTTGTCATTCGGTTCAGTAACGGGGTAAAGCAAGGATCGCTATTTAACCCTGCTCTTTCCCTGATAAGCGTTAACAAATCAAGGGATCAAGGGATGTAAATGGTGGTTAATTAAGAAACAATTTGGATTATAGCAGGAACCCAATAACAGCACAGATAAAATTTTAAAATTTTGGATAGTAAAAAAACTTAGAAATGAGGTAAGATTTCGGACCAGTTTTATTCCCCCATTTAAATTGTGTATCTTCTCTGGGAATATTGAAATCACGGTGGTGTATATGTCGTATTACTTTTGTTCTAGTTCAGTTTACACCGAGTTCCCTAGCATTTTTTTCTTTTTTAAGTACTTTAGGGTGGAGGGTCTGGCAATAAGAGTGTCTAGTCCATCGGATATAAGAGTAGGCCGTTATGCCGATGCCCGGCAAAATGTCCCTCGTTAGGCCAGTCGGTGCAGAAAAGTAGGACGTTAAACCTCATTTCACTTCAATTTCATTTTTTAAAAGAGACCCCCCCTCCCCCGGATGAACCAAGTATAAGAAGGATTTCTATCTGCCTCCATGATAGGTTTAAGGTGGGATATATCATTAAGTCGGAAACAATTTTTTTATAATGCTTACCCGATTACTATATGCGATAAAAACAAAAATGTAATTTAATTTGAACTGCCCCGACGAATTTATATAAACGCACAAGAAGTTTAACTTATTTGTGTTAAGTTGGAAAACAACATATTTACCAAATTCATAATCTAAACATTTTTTCTGATAATAGATTATGTTATCGTGGATAAAATGTATATTTCATGTAGGTATTTACTATTAATGGAGGCAATAATGCATGTTCCATGTTTCCGGGCACTACTTACACTGACACGTGTGGAATATGAATACCATCCGCTTCCTTGACATTTGACATGACACGAACCCCACATTCATTAATAAATAAAATTTATAGCAGAAAATTAAAAGGAGAGAGGAAAATTATGATGGAAACTTTGATAATTTAATGGACATCTTGAAATTAATTTGACTTGAATTATGCAAAGAGAGTGCCGTAAAATGTTTAGTTTCCGACAACTAATGGGGATACTCTTTATTTGATTTAATTTAATCGTTTCATATAAACTCCGGATATATGATTTTATTACACGAATCCGAGGATTTAATAATTCACCATTCCGTCAGTATTCCACCGGCGCGAACACTGAAACGCGCACATGGTTTAACGTCCACTCCACACAAACTATATCATTTCGAGACTAACATATGGTTCACTATCATTTCAATAATTCGCTTGCGCGTAGGGGTCATTTAAAAGAATGAATGGAAAGGGGCCGATGCTAATTCATGTGCATTCGTTTCATCCTTGTTTGCCACAAGAGCTCCACAGGGATTTCTTGGCGTGTCAGTGATGCTGGCCAGAGGGCCTGGCAAGGACAGTGACTAGTCTATCGGATGGGATGATCGACCGAGGCCATGTATACACATTGGCATGCACTTCTTCATTGGCCCATTTGATACAGAAAAACAGACGTCAAATCCCTTACGGGGTTGTACAGGGATGACACTTACAATTCCCCCTCTTCATTGTCGGTCTCAACTACCGATAAAATCGTTAACGGGTGATAGGGTTTTAGATTTGAATTTGTAAAGCTGTGTCCGATTAATATTCCCTCTCTGAATAAAGAACTTCAAGTAAATTTAAATAAAATGGTGTCATTTGCGGTCAAGAATATGAAGTAAGTCTAAATTAGGATTCTGAATGAATAAAGCTGTATTCAATTAGCATTATCTCATTTAAAAAAAGAACTTATGAATAAAGTTGAGTCATTTGTGGTAAAGAATGTAAATTAAGTCTAAATATGGATTTTAATTTCATTCAGTAATAACTGAAGCCATTCATCATGTTGTGGTTTAAGTTAAGACAATGTAAATTATACAACTCACGACCTTCATGACCTTAACGACAATCTACAATAAATCAGGCAGATGAAACAAGCCGCCATACACCAAATAAAGAACTATTATCATGTGAATAGATACACGATGTTCATACACATAACACTAACACGTAACGCGTTGATATGAAATATGGCGTGCACCGGCTACACCTATTTCTTAAGGCTAACTCAAGACTTCGTCAAGGTCGCCGAGATGTAAATAAGGTTAGGCCCCGTCATTGTTGGCCCCGTCATTGTTGTAAGTTAGGGTTACGGTAAGCGTTAGGGATTAGTCCACGGTTAGGGTTAGGGTTGGGATTAGCGCTAGCCTCTTTAACATCGTGTGACCAAACTTTAAATTGGCCTATGAAATAATCTTTTCTTTCCCTGTTTAAAATAGGGACGCGGTCTTTTCTCTTGTAAAAATAGAAATAGAAAAATATTTCTGAACGGTTATTCCAAGATTTACCCCCTCGTGTTCGTAATATCATTAATCGTTTTTATGCAATAATAGATTGGGAAAAGATTTAGTTCTATAACGCTAATTGGGTGGGTGTGGGTGTCCAATGGTTTAAGACGTGCGCATAAAATCACAAGGTCTGTCATTGAGTCAGGTGGTGTGGTTTCGATTCCCTGCTTGGGTTGCCTGTCCAATTAGTATGGGTTTTCTCCCGGTTCTCCGGTTTCCGTCCACTGCTTAAGAGCCCCCAGACGTTATATATATATAGAATTTGAGGAGTAAAAGAATGTACGCAAAGCCGGCTAATAGGGTGAAATCCAACCCCCTCCCCCATTACATTCCAGTCTCTAAACTCAAAATTTGTGTGTGTCTGTCCTTTCCTTTCTTAATTATATGTAATGAACTGGGTTTAACGTCCAATTTTTCTGCGCCGACTGGGTTAATGAAGACGGGCATACGCCATACTGTGTGCTATAAGGGGATTTTTACCCTGAAACAGTCAAAGCTTTTTTTAAAGTGCATGTCAACGTGTACACAGGACCTATATTTCTCTTCCCATCCGGACGACTAGATAAAACTGATATGTAAAGATTAATTATGTTTTATTGTATGTACTAGGCTTCATCTGGTGGTAACATGGCTAGGTTTAGCATTATTCCTGAATGTCGAACAAGCAGCAACACAAGGTAAGGAATCTATTTATACATACATATACTACATTAATAAAGTAAACTTGAACTTCTTAAATAAAATCAAAACTGGAGCAAGGTGTTTTCATACCTTTGTCTTATTTTACCGTAGAAATCTTTTTTTCAAACAAAAAAAAACATTTTGTGCATGACGCCATTTCGAATTATGACGATTCAGAGTCATTATAGCCGAAATACCTAGTCGCCCATTTGATGCACATTTTGTACCTAGTCGCCCATTTCATTAAGATATTGTACCTATTCGCCCACTATCATCCCTCCCCACCCCAAAACAAAAAAATACCCTGTAAAACACACACACTTGCAAGAAAAAGCAATGAGTGTATTTTAAAGATACGTGTTATTTCAAAGCTGGCCTTACAATGACCATTCTGCCATAATCAGACTGCCATTATCAGAAAGATATTGTTTTTTTTTTCTGATTTCCCTGGTATCGTATGAGAACAGTTCTCTAAATTCACAAATGGGGGTGTTTATCGATCCTTTAAACTGAAAACTGACCACATGTTATTTGTTTCCGCGCACAGACATCTTTCTATCTGAATTTGAAAAGTACACTCACTCACACTTCCGATTCATGAAACCTATTTTACTCATCTATCGTAGCAATGATCTCTGTGTTAAAATTATAGTTGGAATGTGTTTAATAACCAGTTCTATCACATATGTGATAATGACTGACACCAATATTAAAACGGCAATTTCATATTTTTAAGTTCTATTTTTAAAATGTATCAAAATAAAGCCTTAAAATAGATGGTATCTATAAACTGGCTTACCTTGTTAAAGAATAATCCTATTAATCCTATAATTCACAGTTGCCAGTTGGAAAATTGGCAAAAATATCATGTTCAACTTCAAATTCAAACGTTTGAAAATCGCCATTGCATGGAGGGGAATGGGAAAACAAGGGAGGTAATTGTGTTATTATTTTCTGTGTCAACGATTTTAATACCTATGAAATATTGCCCATGATCATATAATAGTGAGTTGACAACCTTTTGAGCAAAAGACATAAAAATAAATATGTATTGACTCTCTTCGAAAATATGAAATTATCACTGTTTCTCAGCCCTAGCTCCATTTCCCAGGAATACCAAGGATTTCTGTCTACAATTACTAAAAGCTTTATACCTTTGCTTCAATCATACCTCTCACTATCATCAACTTACCATATGGCGTCATTCTGCTCGTTCCCTGGGCTGAAGCGCCGTTGTTCTGGTAAAATATCCATCTCAACAAACTACGTGGTGCATGCCCGTCTTGAGTAGCCCAGTTAGTGCAAAAACGTACAACTCGGGCCCCTGTATTGGCCGAGAAAGTTCATTGGGATTTTTCGACGTGGTTTCCCCTTGCATATGGTGCGGGACGGAGGGCCTGACAAGGACAGCACTCTAGTCGTTCGGGTTGGACGAAAAACCGAGATCCCATGTATACATTGGTGTGTACGTAAAATATCCCTTGGTAGTTGGAATTTGATATAAGAGTAGGCCATAGTGCTGCTGTCTGGGCAAAATTTCCCTCATAGGACACCGTATGGCTTATGCCCAGCCCAGTCGGAGCAGAACAGTAGGACGTTAAACCCCATTTCATTTCATTTATATTCTGTGCCATTCACTGTCTCCTCTATTTAAATCAAGATTTAGATTTCAGATTATACCCACATGCTTGAACACCACAGTGGAGGAATGTAGGAGAAAATAAATTCTGTGTGCGAAATGAGTCGACTCTGGACCCCATCGCCTCATCTGGACACGCACCGGGGTAATTAATAAAAGAAGCACGTTGGTCCAAAGCTTTTCCGAATCCATCAAATCGAACTCGACAAAGGGGCAAAAAAAGCGTCAAAACTACACAACTAACTCCAAACCATGTCGTTCAATACAAAGATGAAAGAGAGAGAGGGAGAGAAATTGGGTTTAACGTCCACTCGACACAAACTAGGTTATTGCGGGACTAACATGGTTCAATTTTATTTCAATAATTCGCTAGCGCGTAGGGGTCTTTAACAGTGTTAATTAACCGTAAGATCCGGAGCAAACCCGCAAGGTTGGGCAGACGACCCTGTTCCTTGTCACGTGCAACTGGGGAACCGAAACCACACTAGTGGACTCAATGACAGGCTTTATGATACAGCACGCACGTGCTAACCATTCGGCCATTGTCCCCCCCCCCACCTTTAATTTCAAGTGGTTTGTTGTCGCCTTCTTTAAACATGTATAATGTAAGAAATAAATATGATTGCTGTTGGTCTTTCTTTGGGCCCGAAATGTTGTCTAAATCATTAATTAGTCAATAATTAACTGATCCAGACCATAATCAACTTTCGATGGCATCGCTAGCCTGTGATATTTACTGGATTTGAATACATTTTGTAACGGATAATTTAACGTAAAATGGATAATCGAGACTTTGTTATCAAACCAACCTTAGTAATGACGACCGAGGGTAACCTAAAATTTAATGGCTAATATCTCGGTTCAGTGTGAAGCGATTTGACTGAAATTTTCAGCATATTACATTTTCATTATCCCAGTCGGATCAGAACAGTAGGACGTTAAACCCCATTTCATTTCGTTTCATGTGTCGACCAGCTTCCATTCTTGAGAAACAAAGCAATAGAAATAAAACCAAATAAATGAGACGAGCGTTAATTATATGTAGTATCTTGATCCAGATTTATATTTGGTATTTCAGGGGTAAATTGCAATGTTCCCGGGGATGTCGTATTTCTCATGGACTCTTCGGACAGCATAGAGGTAGACGATTGGGAAAGAGAAAAAGATTTCGTGGAAATATTAATTGACAGTTTATCCGTTCAGCCAACACAAATAAATATTGGCATGGTAGTTTACAGTACATTTATTGGTAATGTTTCGGGCTTGAAACCGTACAGAACAAAATCCATGCTTAAGGGCATCGCTAGAAACCTTATACAATTGGGTGAAGGTACAAACACCGCTGGGGGTATCAGTGAAGTCCGAAAGATGTTCCGCTTACAGGGGCGATCAAATACCCCACATGTTGCCATAGTGATCACAGATGGTCTGTCCACAATACCACAAGACACCATAGCTCAAGCAAGGATGGCAAAACGAGAAGGAATCACTCTAATTGCTGTAGGTATTTCCGATCAGATTTTTATAGACGAACTTCAGGAAATAGCTTCTGCACCTGATAAACTGTTCAACGTACAGGATTTCACAGCTTTGCAGGGTCTTGTTGCAAGTTTAAGAGAACTTATCTGCTGGGGTGAGTCTAGTATTTTGTTCCGGTCGCACCACTCGTGTTAATATGATAAAATAGCAACGGAAATAAATTTTGAGATACAATTGTAAACAACAATTCGCATATATAATGTACCGCTATTTAGATGAGATTTTTATCCACTTTGGTAGGTGCATTTTCTATTGGTCTGTCTATTATCCAGTTGGTTATTTTGGTTCCTTTTCTGGACCGAGGCCCAGGTTCCATTGTATTTATCATTTATGTATATCTGGTAGCCAACCTAAACCAGTTGGACAACCCAACTAAGTGAACCACCCACGTGGAACAAACATTCAAATCCCACTTGACAAGATAAAGGTGACGAATCTTTCTAGAGGGTAAGCCTACTTAACGACGGTCCCGAATATAGATGAAGAGGGGCTCTAGGCTATTCCACATTATGCACACAGAGATCTGTCTATTTCATACTTCGGGAAAAGATATCTGCCCCGAACGGTAACCATATCCAAAAATTGGAATACTTGTCTAATTTGTAATGCGGTTCTATTTGGTTTTACATCTGTTAGTGTTTTTGACCAAAATCTTACATTTAGGACTTAAAATGTTTGTCAACTAGCTTCGTGTCTGTTTTCGGGTGGAGCTACTTGTAGATAGACAGTGACTACAGCAAGATGAAAATATGATTTAAACACAGCTGAATAAAGCCAGGATGCCGTCGATGCCGCCTAGATCTTGAGGTACCCCCCTCCGTCAATAATTTCATGGTTTCTCTATCTAATTGTAGAAATTACGACCACCACTTCAACCACAACGACAACCACAACCACCACAACAACTACCCCGTTTCCAACTACACCGTTTGCTCCATGGACACATGAGATTCCTGGAGGTAAATACTTTTATATTTCTCCTAACATTAGAATAAAGCAATTCGATTTCATATAGTTTCTACAAGGAACATTTATAAATACCGTAACTTCAAACTAGCAATCCGCAGACTATTTGTGAAACAAAGGACAAAAAGAAAAAAAAATATCTCGAAACAAGCAAATATAATTTAAACAACACACAACCTATCTTACAGTTCGTTTGAATTTTCAGGTTTCGCTTGTCGAAGTCCAGCTGACGTCATTTTTGTGTTGGATGGATCAAGCAGTATTGAACCCACTGATTGGGGCAGGGAAAAACAGTTCGTGGCACAACTGATAGCAAGTTTAGAAATCGGTCCTTCCAATATCAATGTTGGTATCGTCGTTTACAGCTCTCAGATCGGTGATGTTCTCCAGCTTCGTCCTTTCAATAGCAAACGCCGAATGATTCAACTGACAATGAACATCAAACAGCCTGGTTTTGGTACCAGTACAGAACTCGGTATAGCAATGGTAAGTCAAGAAGACTATAAAGCCAGCTACAATAGCTTTCCAATTGATCGCAGAAGAAATCAAAAACCGATGTTGCTGTAGTTATTAGTGCTTAACGCCCCGCGTTCATCGAAGGTGATATCACAGACAAGTCGTCTTATTCTCAATATGCTATAACATGCGCAGAGTAAACTCACGAGGTTGAGAAGGTGCCCCTATCTCCAGGCCGCATACGCTCACATCAGGGATCATCGAAACCACAACCGCAAGCCAGAGGTGACCGGTCAGCTAGAGGTCGAAGCGGGGCACCCTAGATCAGTAGGCAATCGCAACTCCCCCTTAACTAGCCGCTTAGATCAGGCCCCGAGTTCACAAAGCATTCTCAGAATTTGATCAACTTTCAATGACTCTTTATGAGAAATATCTTTGATGCAGAAACACAACACTTTGCACACAGTTTCTTATTCAGGTATTTGGTATATTAAAACAACAAAATTATTATAACGGGCTATATTTTAGTTAAAATAAGGTGAACAAGTTTGAGTAAATTCTCAGCTTAAGTCTGAGAATGCTTTGTGAACTTGGGGCCAGGTGTTTATTATAGGAGAATAGTGTGATGGACGTGCGCAAGGGAGGTAGTGACGTCACTTCCTATAGAATAAATAGGGGTTTCACGTGCATATATAATGATCCATAACAGGCTTAATGAATCTAGTGACTCCCTTATCCATCTTATATGATATTAAATGTTCTAACAGAATAATTCTGTACTAACTGTCGGGTATTTTGTAGGCGAGGAAGATGAGTGGATACCAGGGTAGAAAAGACACTCCACAAATTGTCATAGTCATCACAGATGGTAAATCAAAGAGACCAAGCGATACAATCAACCAAGCTATGGCAGCTAAAGCTGAAGGGATTACAATGATGGCTGTGGGAGTAGGCAGTGACCTTTTTGTGGAAGAGCTCAGAGATATCGCCAGCTCCGAGAGTGATTTATTCTTTGTCAGGGATTTCAGAGCTTTGGTTGGTTTGATTACAACTCTGAAAAATCTGATTTGTACAGGTAGATCTACTATGAAATAATAATATGTGCAGGGGTACTGCACCACACACAGACGTGTCCTGTAAAGTCCTCTGCCGTCTTGGTTAATAAAAGATGGTAGAATCCAATTCCTGAATGTTCTGGCCTACAGTCGTACCTCAGGATAATGCAAACAGAAGAGCAGAGGGCTTCAGGGAGATTGTTTGCTACACACCAGCCCATTCCTTCTATGAAGTGCTAGTGTATAGGGGTGGACTGGCTCTCGGATTGTCGGAATGGTACGATGACCTAGAGGGGACAGGGGCCCGTCGACCAAGACTGGATAAATATAATAGATATATGTTGATAAAAATAATAAAAATCATTTTCTTATCCATTAAAAAATATAAAGTCTTAAATCTGAGAAGAAAAATGATCTTTGAATCGGGTTGGGAAAAGGTGAATCAAACTAATTTCGTATTCGTCAGCGCGATGGCGGAAAAAAAACCCAGTTGGTCCTAGGGCCCAGAGCTACACAGTCCGCCCATTCTACCGCTTGTGTTAAATCAGGAAATTTACGATTCTTATTGTTATATCCAGCATCGGAAACTCTTATTTTTTTTTCGAATTTTTGTCGTTGTCGTAGATTAAAATCATATAGTAAGGATAGATAGATATCATCAGACAATGAACTGAAGTTGTTGTTTTAACTCGGTGTTTTAAACATTCTACTATGTTATAGTTACTACAACCACTGCCGCACCCGTGACTACAACAACTACAACTACACCTAGACCTCCAACTACTTCTGATGGTAGGTACATCATCCTTCACTCACTTTTCCATTGCTTTTATACACCCTGATCTCTATCTAACAATAAAAACTTGGTATTCCTTTTATGCGATAGTCTTCTATTTCATTAAAAAATAACAATATTATTGTTTTTACCTTTAAAATTAATCGAACTGGGTATCAATTAATTTGCTTATCGTATGTAGAACACCCGATGCCACTTTTGATGTATTTGAGAAGTTCATGTAAATAACCGGTATTTTTGTATTGTACTAATATTCAAAACCGATACATGTATATTGTTCGAATATTCAAAACCGGTACATGTGCATTGTACTAATGTCCGAGACCTGAACATGTATATTTTAATGACATTTGAGACCGGAACATGTATATTGTTCTAATGTGTGAACATGTGTACTGTAATGATATTTGAACCGGTACATGTATTTTGTAATGATATTTGAACTGGTACATGTATTTTATAGAGTTGGGTCTGTGATTATTTTGGCTGTGCAATTGTTCTTAAAACAATGTCGTCTTCTGGCCAGCCTGGCGATTCACTATTATCGATGTTCCAAAAGAGAAAACTGGAATTCTCTGAAATTTTTACAAACAACTTAAATATATATGAATACACATAAGCAGTGCATACTTAATATTTATAGATAGCCTGCCACCCTTCCCTTAAATTTACAACGTTTACCAAGTATGTTTTGCTTTGCATAATTCAATCATAAGTCAGTTACTTTTCTGTCTTACAGGTTTGTGTGATGGCTGCATCATCGATAAAGGAGTTGGTTATAACCCATATCCTGGTGACTGTTCCAAATACGTTCAGTGCTTTTTGGATGGAACAATATTCCGTTCTGTCATACGACCCTGTCCGTTTGGTTTGTTCTGGGATCAGTCTGCAATAACTTGTCGAGATGCTGCAAGTGTTATCTGTCCACATGGTATGTAACCAATCAAACTGTTGTCAGATGACGTACCATCATGGTTGCTATCTGTAAACGTCCTCCAAAAAAACAATACAAAGAAAGAAATACTAGACTAGCATGGTGCAGATCTATTTGATATTTACGAAAGTCTGATGAATTGAAAATTGAATAACCATCGAAAGATATATAAAAAAGGTGTTCGATTAAGCCTTTTTATGGGTTCATTTTGCATCCAACTGAAGCTAAAACGGGACATTATCTACCATATTAGACTAATATGGTTCTCCAGCTTGGTTTCCCCTTGTCAGTGATGCAGAACGGAGGGCCTGACAAGGATAGCTGCCTAGTCGTTCGGATGGGACGAAAAACCGAGGTCCCGTGTACACATTGATGTGCACGTAAAAGAACCCTTGGCAGTTGGAATTCGATATAAGAGTAGGCCGTAGTGCCACTGCCCGGGCAAAATTTCCCTCATAGCACACTGTATGGCGTATGCCCGTCTTCCATTAGCCCAGGTTAGGTTCTTAAGAGTAGGACGCTAAACCCCATTTCATTTCATTTACTAATATGGTTCAGTTCCATTTGTCTGATGGACAAACACCGCCCGATATAAATAAAGCTCTATATATTTCAGATAAATGTCAAACTTTGGCTGATAATACTGTTCATCTATATGACGGGAAAGGCTGTCGGGCTTATTGGGTATGTAAAAACCGAAGATCGACACCCCAGTGCTGCCCACTCGGATCTAGATATATGGAAGCAGTTGGCTGTATTAAAGATAACGGATGTCAAGAAGAATGTCCCCCCACCCCTAAAAACCAAACTACAACTAGTGAGTATCCTACATCATCAGAAAGTAATGGAAGGTCTATATCACTATTTGAAAATACAAATCAAAAACACCACAAAATGTCGTATGCATTTCTCCTAAATAAATCATCAAAATGAATAGGAATAAATGGCTAGAAATTCACTACAGATACAAAATGAATGTCAGGTATATTTATTCTTAATTAGTTATATTCATATACAATTCGTATGTGCTAAAAATGCGGAATCAAAAATTTAGACAAACATATCATCAGAGCAGTGCATACGGACGGAAGAAAAGTCGATACAGTGGGTATAAAATTCTTTAAAATGGGTACGGAATGATAATTCAACCAAACAGTCATTATAATGATATGGAATGAGAATTCAGCCAGAAAACCCATCAGTGATATTCAATCCGAAGAGAATAAACATTGTCTTTTAACAAGATCGGTATCGACTTTTCTTTAAACTTCACACTATACACACAAGTATTTATAACCTTATATTTAGCTTCCTATATTATACCTCACGCGCTCAATAAATTATATTATTATCATTATAAATATTCCAATAAAGCAATGGTTTATAAGCACTGCCGGATTTATATAAAGGCTTTCCAGACTGACGAATATGACCTGAAGATCTATGGGGTATCCGTCTAACGTGTTTAAATAATATTCTTGTAGTCTTATACATCCGTCACCATGCATCGGCTTCGCTGGATTATGTTTAAAACACGCTTTAACTCTAATCATGAGCTAGTGGGTGGGAAGGGGAGGGGGAAGACTCATAAATGGAATATCCAACCATGGGCCTCTCTTCATTTAAATCCAGCACTGTTGTAGTTCTTGGTGTTTAGCGTCCACTTCCATCGAGGGTCATATCGCGGATAATTCTTATTTTTGATATATTAGCGCACAAATGACGCTCAATACAGGGATCGAAATCACGACGGCTAGCCAGAGGATGAGCTAGGACTCGAAGCCCGACCTAGGCTACCTCCCAACCTCCCAATCCGGCACTGTTTATAAGGATGCTTATATATGTATATAATTATTTAATATCTATATGGTCGCGAGAGAATGATGAATGGTTTTAAGGGATTTATTTTAAATGTATAAGTATATTGTTTTATCTATTTAGATGTATGTATATTAAATGAAATGAAACGAGGTTTGTTTATTACTGGTCATCTTCACCCATGACATATTCTATTAAAGCGATAGTTGAAATTGTTTTTAAAGTGTGGAATGTATACTCAGTCCCACGTTATTAAAGAATAATCTTATTTCAATTCTATATATAATTCAATTTGCCAGTTGAAAACTGTTAGGGCGTTAAACCCCATTTCATTTCATTGTTGGGTATAAGCGACCAATGGTTCGTTCACGCTTTTATTTATTATACTATGCAAATCTATTTTATATCTGTGTGTATATATTTATGTATTCTTTATTTATTAGCTGTATGCACCTTACGACGAGATCCTGATATCCGATTCTATATAGAATATATCGCTGGTTTTGGTAATATGTCTCGCCCCTGTGCACCGGGCTCTGTGTTTAGTGAGTCCCAGTGTGCATGTATAACAGCACCTGTTGGCCACAATATTCCCAAGAAAGGTGAACAGAATTCTGTGCAAGTGTTAACGTAGCCCCATTTTGATTATCTGTTGTTGCTAGCTATGGTTAAGGGTGTTATGTTTGTGGTTGTGCTTGTGGTGGTGGTGGTTGTCATTGTAAAAGACCCCTTCCCTCCATCCCATCTCGCCCCGAGGCTTTCTACCCGTTAGATGCTGTTTCCACCGGCTTTTTCATAACACTATGTTTTCTTAATTTCTTCCCACATCTGTCTCATCGCCCTCAGTCCTTCTGCATTTTGCCTTCTGTTTTCTTTGCCTCTGTATCCTCTGTTCCTCTGCATTCTGAAATACTCCCACGTCCGCCCGCCCCGGGCTTTCTACCCGCTAGATAGTGTTCCCACCCCAGCTGTTCCATAACACCCCGTTCTCTTAATTCCGCCTTGCCTCTGTCCCATCGCACTCATTCTGCCTTCTATTTGTTTTGCCCCTGTGTCAGCTGTTCCTCTGCATTCTACCCCAGCTCTCCCTGAAAAGACACTGTTCCGCAGCCTTGGCTGACAATTGTTTCTACCAGGAACCTCTGATGGACAGAAACCATTATGGTGGTATTTTTGCATCAAGCTTGATGGTGGTGGTGGTGGTGGTAGTGGTGGTGTAAAAGTAAAAGTAATCTGCATAGAATGCTAAAACTACACGTAAAAACTGGGTTCTCTGACTTGAATAAATCTAATTATTCCAAATATAAAAAACAGCAAAAATCCAAACCCTAACTTTTGCTAATGATAATGCATTCATTTCTCTCTATTATTTACATAAATTTAGAATTGATACAAACATAATAATACAATGTTATATAATGGTGTCCTGCATGGTATAGAATAATTGTTTAATTCCATTTTTTTCTTTAAAAGGTTGTTCTTCATCGGTTCGTTACACATTTGATCATGGCGTAAAAGATATGTCTTCAAATGGTGTGACTGCGGGCGTTGATAACGTCAGAATCAGCAATAGGGGAACTGCTATGTTTAATGGAAAGAGCAGAATTAATATTTGGAGATTTGCTGGAGTTGATTTTGGCCCTGAGCTGGTACTTAAATTTAGGTATCGAATGTGGAGTCCTGGAGGAGATTGGGGCACAGGAACGGGATCGTGGGTCTGGGATCAGAACACTAACTCTTGGACGAATAGTAGTAGCAGCGGATCATCATGGATGAGTGGATCAGAAGGCATTTGGGTTGGAACTAACGAACAAACTGGTGACACATGGGTTGGTTCTGGTGGCATTGATGGAACCTGGGTAGGGACAGTGAATTCCGGCACAGGTAGCTCATGGAATGGACATAATGGACTGCAAGGATGGGCGACGGGGTCATCGGGAATGAACACGGGGGCATCCGGATCTTCATGGGCCGACGCTACCGGAGCAGCTGGAAATGCCTTTTGGTCAGGTAACGGAGTTGGTGCCAATTTGTGGCCTGGTTTGTGGACGGACGTGAATAGTTATGGAACTGGTGGTATCGGACTTGGAAACATGTGGACGGGTGGAGTTGGAGCCACCCAATTTACTGAGCGAGGAACCGGCTCCTGGAGTGGTACAGCTAGCACAACAACCGGCTCTTGGACTGGGCAGTTCGGTATGGGAAATGGTGGAACCTGGACTGGACAACAGAGACTGGGATCTGGAACTTGGACAGGCACGACAACCAGTGGGCATACAGTTACCGGTACATGGACAGATCTCAGTGGTATGGGTACATATGGTTCATGGATGATAATATCCGGTCCTGGCACAGGCACTGGCGGAACCTGGTTGACAACAAACAATCAAGGTGGCGTTTGGACAGTATCCGATATGTCTGGGTCGAGTTTTACAAATATGGAAATGGGAAGGCAAAATCAAAACACAGCATCCAATTCATGGGCTACATCCGGCAATTTTGATTCCTCTTGGGGTAATATGAACAATCAGATGGGTACGGGAACTGGGGAAATGTGGACAGGGGTATTGGAAACCACTGGTAACGGTGGTTGGAACAATGGCGTGGTGGGCTCTACTGATACAGGAACTTCATTTGGTACCGGCTCTAATACAATTGCCAGTGGAACGAGCGGGTGGACCAATATGGACGGGACTCAAACTTCCCAAATTAGCGGAGTAAACACTGGAACTACCGGCAATACAGGAACTGGGACTCAAGGAACTATTCAAGGAGCAATAAACTGGGAAAACACTGGCTTGTTTGGCAAAACAGGAACCGATTCGGGAAAAACTGATAAAGGAAACACTGGTACTGTATCCGGTGGAATAACAGGCATACATGCTGCAGGAACCGACAAAGTGGATCTAACAAAAGACATAAAATCAAGCACAACTGGTACACAGACAAACGATGTTGGGACAAGGAGGAGCGATGCCTGGAAGTACGACACAACGAAATTCTATGGTGGAAAATGGATCAATGGAAGATGGGTTACAGATGATACTGATGCTATGGCGCCTGATCAGACAAGAACGTCCTGGGAATTTCAGCGCGAAATGACAGGTGGGTCGCAAAATAAGCCTACTAATCCGATGCTTGCAACTCCAAGTCCTCCCAGAAGGGGTGGGTGGCAAGTTGTTGGCAGTGGTGGATCCGCCCAGACAGTTCCAGATATGTACCCAACAAATAACCGTCCATCAAGTATCAATGTAGATGCCCAGTGGGTAGTGCAATCAGGTTCACCGGCCGGGGCTCCCGAAACCAGAGTTGAGGGCGGTAGATGGGTACAGAAACCAGCAAGCACAACAACTGATAGTCAAGGACGAAGTTTTATAACGGGTTCCGGTATGTGGAGGATTGTAGGACCCGATGGAAGAACGCTACGCTCGGGTGTCGGTAATAGCATACCATCAGATGTAATTAATGAGCTTATGGGAAGATCGAGCAGCCTCGGGTGGACAAAACAATTAGATTGGACAATAATTGGGCCTAATGGTCAACTACTAAGATCCGGCACAGGTCAAATTCCTACAAACCTTATGGGCTCCCAAAAGGTCATGGCGGGTGGGTTCTTTGATATTAGTCTGGGCAACGTCAGCCAGTGGGTTGTTATTAGTAGAAATGGACAAATTGCGCAACACGGACTGGGCAGTACACCAAACGTTAGGGTCCCAGTGGGTTCATTACTCATGAGAATTAATTGGAATCAAGGATACCCACAATGGGTAATTTCGGGACCAAGTAATAAAGTCTTAAAATCAGGCATGGGATTATTCCCTCAAACTCTAGATTTATCAGCTCTTCTTGCACAAGCTATGATTCCAGCATCTGGTGGTATAAATCAGGGAAGCACTAGGGTCGTGCAAGGTGGAAGCGGTGGACGATGGATTGTTGGAAACACTGGACAGCCAACTGCTGTAAGGGTTGGAACCGGGGCGCTACCAGTTGGTATACGTCGGGGTGGTTCGTGGACTGTTTCTGGAACGACCAATACGGGGACACCTGGGGGAAGCAATGTAGATATGAACAAATTGGTACAAGCAATGGGCGGTCAGATGCCGTCGGGCATCAGCGGTTCAAGGACCATTTCCGGACTGAATACGGGTGGTAATAATATTGACGTGAGTCGGTTAATGCAAGCTATTGGTGGCCAACGTCCCAGCGCTAGTGCTGGTGCAGGTGGCTCACGGCAAGGTTCCTCAAACTCACTGTCATCCTCTTCTACAAGTGGAACGTATTCCGGTAATTCTCCTTCTGGTTCATCATCATCTAATATTGCTGGGGTGGCTTCAGTAGCCAGTGGCGGACAATCCAACACTGGATCGTTAGGCTCAAATACAGATCCGACAGGTGGGCGTGGATCATTTGATGTGAAAGTTGACAAGACCTCTTTTGGTCCACTACAATATGACTTGATACCAATACGAATGCGGTCCAAGCGATCTGCGCATCATCAAACACATGCCCAGCAATCTGCTCATCATCGACCACAAGCCATCATCACAAACTGCAACGGAATGAATGGACAGGGTCCTTCCATTCTTGTACTAGGCGGTCACGACTATATTACATTCTCTATTAAGACCACAACCTCCCCAGCACCTGTACAGCTAACATTACCAGCGGTAAGTTATTTTTATACCTAATCGAAAGTACATCTTTATTTCGCTTATGTGACCCACCTTGTCAGTGGTACAGATAAGGGGGCCTGGCAGGGGACAATGTATAGTCGTTCGGATTGGACGATAAACCGAGTTCCCGTGTACACATTGATTTGCGTGCAAATGAAACCTTGACAGTAGACCGTGGGACCGCTGTACGAATGGTTAACGCGTGCGTGTTACATGATAAGGTCTGTCATTGAGTCAAGTGGTGTGATTTCGATTCCCCGCTTGTACGTGACAAGGAATAGGGTATTACATTTATTTGGCTTTCTGGTTTCGGGGTTTTACGAATCAATGTATGACGGGGAAAGTGAATTTACCAAACATTACATATGTTATACATGTATAATTGCAATGTGGTCTATAGCATACAGTATTTTATCAATGAGAGATGGGTGGATGGCCGAGTGGTTAGCGTGTGCGCATTGTATCATAAGGTCTGTCATTGAGTCAACTGGTCAGGTTTCGATTTCCCGGTTGTACGTGACAAGGAGCAGGGTCGCCTGTCCAACCCCGTGGGTTTTCTCCGGGTCCTCCGGTTTCCTCGGATTGCTAAAGAACCCTACGCGCACGCGAATTATTGAAATGAAATTGAACCACATGTTCGTCCCGAAATAACCTAGTTTGTGTCGAGTAGACGTTAACCCCCATTTCTCTCTATATATTTCAATGAGATATGTATATTATTATGCAGTATTAAAATACAGATGTGACGTGACCCTTTGGTGTTAGCGTACCATTATTTCAAATAATCGTACGGGCAACTTGCCAATAGTACTTTATTTATACCAGTGAAATATTGGACTAGTGTAACGTATTTCAGCGTAAAAGCACGTGCGGGGTGTCTGTATTTTAAGATGTTAAATGGTCTCGAGCTTACGACATGCGTAATATATTGTAAAAACATTCGGGCCTACGGGCCTCATGTTGTTACATGCATTACGCCATGTCTCGCTCTCGACCATTAAACAATACGGCCTGTTAAAAGGGTTTGTTACATTTAACTATGTGGAAATTATATTTATAATGACGATGATGTATATTAATATATTTGTAATTCCAGCGCTCGTGTTATAATGACGTTACAGTGATGTATATTATTTTTTTTTTCCAGCGACCGGGTTATAATGACGTTACGATGATGTATAATGGTTCTGAATTAAAGGCCAGAGTAAATGATGTTACTAGATCGATACCTTTATCAGGTAAATATTTGTATTATACTAGTCAGATAGAAGTAACAATACACATTATGTCCGGGCCAAAAGCTTTGTCAATTTCTGCCTTGTGAAATATATGAAATCACTTAAATGTATGTAGGCTACATGTATATCATCACCATGTGGTCTTATCTGATTGCGACTTCGACCTTGATCCGATACCTAATAACCCCTTCTCGGTAGGACATCTTATGAAGTATAGTCCTAGCTTGATGGGGAATCCAAAGATCTTATCGTACTGTGTTCAGTGATAACTTGTGTGGCATTATCGTTTAGGATAATTGGAAACTTAGCACAAAATATTTGGATGACATAACATGGTTGGTTAATCGGGAGTTTAACGCCCGCTTCAATTCTGAGTGATACGCTAGACAAACCTTTATTTTAGTAAATTTAATCGATGCCCATGAATGGGGGAAACCGGGATACCCCGAGTTTGAATGGGGGAAACCGGGATACCCCGAGCCAAACTGAGTAAAACACATATCACCTTTCGTTTAGTTTTTATAGCTCAAAATTTCGTTTTATTTGTCTTTACTACACTAGGATCTGGAAATTTGTTAAAAAGTCTGACATCATACGGTAAAAAATGCTCGTATGGCCCCCTGACGCGACCTCTCACTACAACCGTTCAGAACTTCATGTAGTGAAGGTCATCAAAAGCATAAAAACGAAACGAAATATACAAGGTAACTGGTGAATGCAGTGTCTGTTGCCATCCGGGAGTTACCGGTACACACGGTGCCTGTTGCCCCCAGGGTGTTACTGGTGCATGCGGTGTCCGTTGCTATAGCCGTTATCTGTAGTAAAGTTGGCCTGTTGTGTTTCTTAATATTGTTACTATGAATAAATTGAAATATTACATTGCGTTAACATTCTAGGTAAAATCGAGATGAGACAGGCTGGAATTCTGATGGGAGGTTGTGATGGTTTTGAAAACTTCCGAGGAGAACTTGAGGACGTGAGTTACTAATTTTGTTTTTTTTTTACAATCGATTTATAGTACTGTTATAATACTGCTGAATTCTGTCTCTCTCCCTCTCTCTCTCTCTCTCTCTTCCTCTAGTAGATTACCTAATAAAGATACATGTAAGAGTATTGAAACGTTATTTCAATCAATTAAGAAGTAGTAAATCCATCAAGTTGTGTTGTTATGAATGAATAAATAATCTTTTTTTTTTCTTTTCAGTTTGAGATGTTTGAATGTATTCCACCCTACTTTGTTTAAGACGTGACCACAGATGATTCAAGAAATTATGAATTTGGTGTGTCTGTGTGTGATTTCTGGTCAATCTAAATCGACACAAATTAAATTAATTTATAATTTTGTCAGTTTTAAGATTGAAACCTGTTTTGTATACTTAGATCATTGTTTTTTGAATGTATTTTCGATCAGAAAGTTTTGTATTTATTAAAATTGATTAATATAATTTATTTTAAAAATATAGGTATTTATAGAACTTGATATATATAAACTGAAAAAATAAACTGAACTTTATCTACAATTAGATGTTATTTGTGCCCGTAAAAAAAAAAATCTAATTTTTCTAATTGTTCACAATCGGTTGATGACCTATTCTCCATAAATTTGAGATGACATGTACATTTTTTAAAAATCCATTTTCAATCAAAAAAACTTTATTTATCATTTATATAAATGAAGCTGGCCAATGAAGCTTCCATCGAAGGCGATATCGCAGACAAGTCTGATTTTCATTTTAATTATCTTAGCGCGCAGGGGTCTTTGCTGTGGGACGAAATCGAAGTACCCGGAGTAAACCCACGGGGTTGAGAAGGCCCTGCTTCATAAATATTGCCTTTTTTACGGGAAATGTATCGAGGACATTCGCTAGTCATGATCATCCACTGTAATAGTATATACGTTGCTCGTATACCCAGACATACATGTATTTTTTCAATAATATCCCGAACAGCCGACATATACACGTATAGTATATTAACTACATCATGGGCTTATTACCGTGTTATATAATATAATAATAATAATAACATTGAATCAACTTGAGTGCAACAAGATTATTCGGATCTGTTTGAATTCCTCTAAATATTTCTCATCACAGTTTGTAACACTCATAGTGATCCAATAAAAGATAATATATGACGAAGAAATACACTAATTTGTTGAATTGTGTTCCTGTTAGTTTATGTTGGTTTGTTTCCTTTTTATACGTCCACATTCATAATGTGGACGTATTATGCCGTCACCCCTGTGTGTGGGTGTGTATGTGTGTGTATGGGTGTGTGTGTATGTGTGTGTCTGTGTCTGTGGTTCACCTACAGGGCGCAATTCTTCATGGATTTTCTTCAAACTTTGTATACTTATTCCTTATACCCTAAGGAAGATCACTATTGTTTTTGGTGCATGCCCGACCCCCAGGGACAGAGCCACGCCCATTTCTAGTATTTGTCTGTTTGTCGTCTACAGGCCACATTTCTTAACTTATAATCTTGAAACTTTGCACACATATTCCCTATTGTTTGGGGTTCATGCCCAACACCCAGGGGCAGAGCCAAGCTCATTTTCTTTTTGTGTGTCTTTGTGTCGCCTACAGGGCGCAATTCTTACTGGATTTTCTTAAAACTTTGTATACTTACTCTTTATACCCTAAGGATGATCCCTATCATTTGGGGTGCATGCCCAAACACCAGGAGCAGAGCCACGCCCATTTTCTTTTTGTGTGTCTGTGTGTCGCTTACAGGGTGCAATTCTTACTGGATTTTCTTAAAACTTTGTATACTTACTCTTTACACCCTAAGGATGATCTGTATTGTGTTTTGGTGCATGCCTGACCCCCAGGGATAGAGCCACTCCCGTTCCTTGTATTTATTTGTTTGTCCTCTACAGGCCACAATTCTTAATCGATCATCTTGAAACTTAAAATTCGTATTCCTTATACCCTAAGGATGATCCCTTTTTGTTTTGGGTGCATGCCCGACCCCCTGGGACAGCAACGCCCGTTTCTTGTATTTGTCTGTCTGTCGACTGCAGGCTGCATTTCTTAACGTATCATCTTGAAACTTTGCTTACTTATTCTTGGTACCTTAAGGAAGATCCCAATTGGTTTTGGTGCATGCCCGACCCCCAGGGATAGTGCCACGCCTATTTTTGTTTTGTGTGTCTGTGTGTCACCTACACAGGGGCGTAGCCGTGAAATATATATTGGGGGGGGGGGGGTCCGCAACTGTGGGGGGGGGGGGTACCCCCATAAATTTTGTTTAAAGTCTCAGTCTTCTGTAAACATTGTTTGGCATATTTTACGGGGTTAAACTAAAACATCACACCAATACAACGTTTATCATGTTTACAGACAGCGGCACTGGTCTTCCCCGAGAGACGAAGAAGCGTGGCTTACCCGCACCTAAGAAAATTTTGGAATATTTGACGGCTGCAAACACCTTTTCCTGCTATTTCAGCCCATGAACAAAGCAATTTCAAAGTGGTCTAATATTACCTAATTAAGGTGGCTTGCTGAATCGAATTCCAATCAATCGATTACACCCATGAAGACGGGACCGTTGGGAGAAAAGTTTGAGAATTTAACTGCCACAAACGCGTTTTCCTGCTATTCCAGTCTGTAACCTGTGAATACAGCAACTTCAATTTGGTTCAATTTAGCCTACCTGGTTGCCCAGAATTCCAAACAACTAATCAATCGTCGCGGGCTATGGGAGCCTCACCCTCCCGGAGAAAATTTTGAAAATTTAACCACCGCAAATGCGTTTTCTGCTATTCTAGCCTGTGTGAGCAACTCCAAAAGTGTCCAATGGTTTTGTAACCGAAATCCCACTCTGATTCCAACCATCCAATCACACTGTTGCAGTTGCATTCACATGTAATAATCGATGCCCGAAAAATGTCGCACAAAGTAGAGTGGCCCCAGACAAAATGTTTTAATCAATAGTCAACTCAGTATAAATTCGTGGTATTCGATTAAAAGAAAAGTGAAATTAGTGTTTTATTAGAAAGTTAGGGAAGCAAAACTAGAAATGCCCGAAGCAGGTTTACGGGCTGCGGCCAGTTTGTTTTCTTCGCAGGGCGAAGAAGCGGAGCTGACCTTGTATGGACCCCCAAGAAAATTTTGGAATATTTGATGGCCGCAAACGCGTTTTACTGCTATTCCAGTCCTAAAATTAGTGCTTTATTAGATTTCGGGCACTTTATTTTGCCAAATTTGGGGGGGGGGGGGTCCAAGTATATTCAGACCCCCTAGGAAAACCATTGGGGGGGGGGGGGTCAAAACACAAAATTGCACATTCGACACTACTCCTTGTCACGTACAATCTTTAGATCGTTATAAGCCAAATTGACTCAATGGCAGACCTTTTGGTCTAAAGGGAATGTTAGACCGCCCACACTCCTCTCTGATACCATGTACTAGACGTTTGATGGCCTTTCATAATAACCAAAATCGAAACATTTGATTTGTGTTCAAGCCTCTTTGTGTTTACCGAGGGAAATTCAACGCTAAATACAAAGACAATCAAGAACATCCTATGGAGGGTCATACACCTCGTAGTCTTTCGTTTGATTAGATCTGGTGATTTACCGGGCCATTGTTACAGCAATATGATGGAGGACAAGAATTGGGACCCTTTCGCACACTTACCAAATAAGACTTGGGTTCTGTTTTGTAGAAAGGGTAAGCATACTGTACCCAGAACATGACACCATTCACTATATTTTTTGTTTAGCAAAGCGAGACAACGGTTACTTAACCATCCAGCAGACTGAAGATGTGTGTGAGAGAGAGAGAGGGAGAGAGAGAGGGGGAGAGAGAGGGGGTGGGGTTTAAAGTCCACTCGACAATAACTATGCCATTTCGGGACTATAGCATATGGTTCAGTGTTATTTATATAATTCCCTTGCGAGCGTATGGGTCTTTAGCAGTGGGGTTAACCCGTAGGACCCTGAGAAAACATATGAGGTTGGACAGGCGATCTTACCCCTTGTCACGTTTAGCGGAGAATCGAAACCAATGACCGACTGGGCTAATGAAGACAGAATCACAATATCTGAAATGAAATGAAATGAAATGGGGTTTTACGTCCTACTGTTTGCTCTGACTCCAAACTGAGCTAATGATGACGACCATACGGCATACAGTGTGCTATGAGGGAAGTTTTGCCCGGACAGCGGCACTACGGCCTACTCTTATATCGAATTCCAACTGTCAGGTGATCTTTTACGTGCATGCCAATGTGTACACGGGACCTCAGTTTTCCGTCCCATCCGAACGACTAGACAGCTGTCATTGTCAGACCCTTCGTCCTGCATCACTGACGAGGGGGAACCGGAAAATCTAGATGAACTTTCTCGGACAATGCAGAGATCGAACACCCGACCTCAGGCGATTGAGCCAGCGTCTTACCGACTTATATACCGTGACCCCCAGAATCACAATACAATTGTTTTCTTTTAAATATAAAGCCACGTAAATACTATTGTTTTCAATGGAGTCCTTATTAATTCCAAAAGCTATAAAGTTGTTTTAATGGAAAATAAAAGTAGGCCTATCAAAATATTGTAAAATACTACTCAATAACATGGTGAAAATAGAACAAAATGTATAATCACAATGAAATCTTAGGTTTAATTTATAACTATTTATATCTTTGATATGTCATAAAGCCCTCAAACAAAGCCGGTGGGCAAGATTAGGTATTTGGTCTTAAATTGAAAGGGGGTTTATTGTAATGAACTTTGAGTCCCCAGGCATATTTAGAGATTTTAAGGGGGTAATGATGAATTAAGAAGCCCGTAAAACTATCTTCCTTTATGATCTAATCAAGTTTAGGTCCACGCGTCAGGTGTCTTAAACTAGTTATTATCAAGTAGGCCTAAATATGAGGGGGCACGTCTTTATGGGTGGGCTTCATAGGTCTGGTTTTAACATCCTTTATTATAAAAAAACGTAAATGTAAAGAACCAAATTGTTTTTCTAACACCTCTTTATCACAAATATTAAAAAAATAAAACGAAATGGGAATTAACGTGCTACTGTTCTGCAGTATGCTATGTGGGGCAGTGGTGCTACGGCCTTTTCTTAGTTCGAATTCCAACAGCCAGAGGTTATTTTACGTGCAAGCAAATGTGTGTACACTGGACGTTTTTCTTTCGATCCGAACGATTAGACCCCCGCCCTGTATCAGTGAAAAAGGGAAAGCACACCGGATAACCCAGAGGAACTTTCTTGGCCAGCACTTGGATCAAACCCCTAACCACAAGATTAGTGAGCAAGCGTTGGTCGATTGAGCCACCGCAGCTCCAATATAAAATGAAACAAATTGCACTTTTTATCCGACAGCGACGTGACTTTTTTCTCGGAAAAAATCACTGATAAAGGTCTCAAATATGTTATTACTGTGTAGACATTGATGTGCATTTGAAAGATCCCTTTGCAGTTAGAATTCGATATTTAGAGTACGCCTACGCCATACTCTCTCTGTCCGGGCAGAATATCTCACATAGCACACTGTACTGTACTGCGTATGGGGGTGGGTGGGTGGTTTGGGAAGGCCTAGTGGTCTTGAGTGCCGCGCTTTGACCTCTAGCTGGCCGGTCACCTCTGGCTTGCGGCTGGGGTTTCGATCCCTGGCGTGATCGAGCGTATGTGGCATGTGGCACTCTGGTTTCCTCCCACTGCTAAAGATCCCTACGCGCAAGCGAATTATTGAAATAAAAAACCGAAACCATGTGTTAGTCCCAAAATGACCTAGTTTGTGTCGAGTGGACGTTAAACCCCATTCTCTCTCTCTCTCTTTATATG
The DNA here is from genome assembly GCA_963678685.1 of Patella ulyssiponensis. NCBI lineage: Eukaryota > Metazoa > Mollusca > Gastropoda > Patellidae > Patella > Patella ulyssiponensis. The sequence continues at coordinate 102,958,665 of OY783225.1, forward strand.
GCATATGTATATGTCCCTCTTCATTAGCCCAGTTTGGGGTGTGCAGAACAGTAGGGCGTTAAATCTCATTTCAATTCATTTCGCGTCTTACTTCGCGTACCAATATTTCTAATCACACAATGCAGTAATGTACAGGCCCGTATCTAGACACCATAAAGCTGGGGGGGCATAACCTTTCGGTAGGGGGGCGAACATTTTGAGGAAATTTTCGGAAAGGTCATTCTGACATACTGCTGTAATCATCATGCTATGTAGTTACCTAGGCGTCTAATAAGCACTTTAAAATAAGTATTCAAACAATTAGAATTTAGCTTTTTTAGGTTAATATAAGGAACTGTGTATACTTAATGATTGTTAGCAATTTCTGAGCGGGGGGGCGAGCATTTCACGCGGGGGGGCCATGTTCCATCCGAATAACTAGATTCAATACTCGATCTTCTGGAGATATCAGAGGCTAGATTATTCAGTCTACCAAACAATTAGACGTTTTTCCTTGCAAGGCCATCCGTTCTGTAACATTCGCAATTAGGTGTAAAGAATATAAATTATATATATTTGCCAAACCAATGAAAGAATGAAATATAGACTGTGAAAGGGAAGTGATAAACGCGACTACCTTGGGTGTATAAAGAGTTGTCCCCCTTGAATAGATGACGCTACCAATATTTAGTTCAACGTCACCACTTTCCTCTTTCCAGTTAGAATCCACACTATCAACATGCCTTTGGTAAGTATCCCCAAAATAAGTTTACAAAATTTATTTTATTTAATGATTAAGTGTATTTGTTGAAATATTGTTATTTTGTTTATCAATAGCCTTTTGTAGCACACTATTTAGTTTGTCTTACACCTTGTAGGAATATTTAAATGACTTCTTTTTAGAAATGAAATGTAAACAAAAATCGTACCCACCGGTCCGGTATGATTATTCCAGCAGCTGTTTCGTCAGAAATGGTTATCCAAAATGTAATATTGAATTAACAATCCATTAATACATAATATACGTACAAGAAATGCAGAAAACAATTTGAAATACCCGTATTCAGTCTCTTGAAATTAATAAAATATGGGATGGAACAAGACAGTGATGAATAAATATACAAATGGTGTTCCTTCAATCCTTGTTATAACTTCTTCTTACTAATCTTAGTTCTAGAACAGTCAACAGTGTGAGTGTCTGAATGTTCATGTTTTTCCCCAGCCGCAATGACGAACCTACAACATGAATAAACCTTGTATGCTGCAAATAATGTTTTCTTATTGCTATTAACTGTGCCAATAAATGTTCCTGTGTCAGTGTTCAAATGTTATTATAGATCTAGGTCTAATTCAGTTTTCAATTCTTTTATTATGCTTTTTAGGGCATTTTCGGATTTCATTACATTTTTTCTCATCTGCTTCTTGATTTTTTATGAGGAGTTGGGTAGTCTACTCTAGACCTGGCATAGACCTAGTGGTTAAACATATGTGTGCGTTTAATCACAAGTTCGGTTATTGAGCCGAGTTGCACGAATTCAATTCCCTGCTTGTACGCGACAAGTAGTAGGGTTGCCTGTCCAACCAAGTGTGTTTTCTCCCACTGATAAAGACCCCTACACTCCAGCAAATACCTGAAATAAAATTGAACAATGTTAGTCCAGAAATGATTTAGGTAGTGTCAAAAGGACGTTAAACCCCATTTCTTTCTCCTGAATATCAGACACAAGGACTTGTGTAGTAAAACATATTGATCATGGCACTTCTCCTTTTTTCAGCCATCAGGAAGCTCAACATCAGTAGGTGCTGGAGGCCGAGCAGCTGCCTCAGCTAAATCGTTATCTCCAAGAAGTGGGGGAACAGTAGCCAGACAAAGGTAATGTATTATAGCTATGCTTAAGTTTGGTGAACAAAACTTTCAGTATTGCTTTGGGGGGGGGGGGAAGAAGGGGCATCATAATACCATGACTAGGTATGTTAGGCTATTCAGAAAGATCCTTGACTATGTTCCAAAATATTCTGAATTGAATGGTGTTAAGAATATGGTCAACATCATGGTTATTCATTTGATATTAAAGATGATGAAATTGAATGGTGAATTGGGCAAAGGATTCACCTAGTGTGTCCACTCATTAGACGGAATTCCATTCGACGGTGATTGATTCGGCTGGTCTGTCCACCGCTTCACCACTAAATAATTTGAAGGCTTAGAATATTTGTAATTAAATGATTGTTGAATATGTTTCAGGAAACCTGGTAGTACTCCTACAGCTAGCTCACGTAAAACAGCAGGAAGTAGCGCTGGCATGTGGAAATTTTACACCGAAGATTCTCCTGGTATTAAAGTGTAAGTTTAAATATTATTCAAAAGTTGTTAGCCTTTTGGTTGATTTAGATTGAAGTTAGTAATTATGAATGATATTTCTATAATTAAAATAGCATTATGCAAGAGCAAAATCTGCTTATTACAGGTCTTTCTTTAGGCCTGAAATGTTATCTAAATAATCAATTAGACATTAAATAACATATCCAGACCATAATAAACTCTTGATGTCAAGGCTAGCCTTCGATGTTGGCGGATTAAAATCCTATATGCCGCTTATTTTTAATTAATGGCCGTTGATAATTAAATCAATCAAGTGGATAATCGAGACTATGCTGTTTATATTAATGACTTGAGTAATGATGACCGAGGCTATATGAATATTTCAAGCGCTTTTTTCTCGGCTAATAGTGGATCAATTTGGCTGAAATTTTCAGCAAATTACCTTTACACTATCTAGTTTTTAACTATTATAGTGAGAACTGCCATCTCTTTATCTTATCTCCCATAATATAACTTTAACTGGTCCTTGTATGAGAGTTTGTTACTTCAAGTGCAGTAGGTCTTGTTGTAGAAATGTTACTATATTTATAAAGATTAAATCTGCGATATACGTACAGCAGAGCAATGATTGACAGTTATTTTATGTCCTGGGGCAGAATTTGAAAATAGCTCATGCTTTCATATTTGACATGTTTTGTTTCGAGAGTGAATGACTTAACACGACGATTTCACATACACAACACATTTACTGCTTTCAACTATTAAAGATAACAGGGAAGATCCTTGTTTGGGCTATTTTAGCAGAAGTTTCTGAATTAGAAATCACTGTTAGAAAACTATAGTAGTGAATGTAATGCATCATATATAAGACCTTCCTGAAGGATGGGCTTGCATGTACATAAAACTAGAATTATTTTGACTATTTAATTAGAGAAATGCATGTATACATGGCTGCGTAAGATAAACAGAAAGACAACAATATATAAACTAAAATGGCCGTAACATGAGTTAGAATTGATCGACGGATGTTTTTCAGTAAAAGTTCTTTTGATAATGTATAGTCCTTTACTCTGTGATGGTGGGGGAGGGGTCATCAACTTTTCAAATTTAGTTTTTATTTTTGTTTGTCACGACAGTTTAAATTTTTCTCTTTTTTGTCGTTTCAAGTTTGGATGTACATGTATGTTGCTTAGTTCTAAAGCTACACTGATTTATTAAAATATGGATGATATTCTCTTCTATATTTTTGTGCTTATCTGTATATTTTTTTTCTTATTTCAGGGGACCAGTACCTGTTCTAGTCATGAGTCTCTTATTCATTGCCTCAGTGTTCATGTTACACATCTGGGGAAAATACACAAGGTCATAAACAGTATGGATATTGCTTACAAACATTTTTAAAAAAAAAACCCATAAAGATTAAAGGAATAAGGACTTATAAAAAGAATGGACAATGATTTTACGTTTGTTAAGGATTGGAAAGTGAATTGAATTTTATCGTCAAATAACTCAAAAGACTTCATTTCATTGTTTATACATGTTTTACACACATGTGTTTATTGTACATTTAATCAGTACCTCATTCCAAAGAAGAGGCCTGTCTAGATTTGTTATGTATATGTGTATGTATCATTTATGACAGATTTTACGACGAAAAATAAAAGTATTTATAAGAAAGTTATTTTTATTTAATTATCATTTAAAGTAGCTAAGTCTCTAACTCAATATTATCCAAAATCTTCAACTTTGAAAACACAAATTATTAGTCAATTTAAATCAACTTTGATGCTGTGAACCTGCGGGAAAACGATGGGCTTCTAATATCCAATTTAACCTATGGGCTTCTGATATCCATTTTACCTTTGGTACACAAATCATGTACCATAATGTGTTTCAGTCCCAGTTCTAGCAAGAGACTTGGGGAACAAGGCTAGACACATTGTACCAAATCAAACGGCGTATGTAGACTGGAAGAACCAGATGCTAGAAATTTGCGTTCGATTGAGACTGCTGGCTTATTTCGCGTAACATAACTGATTTGAAATTCAAGTAAAAACGACAGGTCCCCAATGTTAGTGATTTAGCTCCTTTAAGTGGCTTTTAACAACTTTTCATGGGGTTGTCAGTATGGTCTGCACAGTAATGTCGTATTTAATGTGGAACACCTTGATTGTATGACATGGTCTGTCATTGAATCAATTGCTGTCATTTCGATCCTAAGGTTGTAGATTTCCTCTCACTGCTAAACTATGCATTCTAGTGACCAATTGAATACAGGAATTTACCAAAAATAGGTTAATCAGGTACCCTAAGACGTCTGTCGACAGCACAGTTGTTATTGCATGCTCTAAAATCAGTTTCAACAAATCCAAATGAGACTTTGTTGTGCATTTGAATAGTGTTCCCAAGCATTGTCCAGCTATGTTGGGAGATAACTCAGCAAAACATGTTTGAAATTATTGATCTGACATTTGTTTTCTAAGGATTTTTCCATGTCTTTTGGGTCAGCAACCTTAATGAGTTAACAATTTTCATTGATAACTCATTCCCATATCAAGTTCAGATGTTAAAATGGGAGATAACTCCACCATTGGCTTTGAATAACAAATCCTGAGTTTTGATAGCGCTCTTTCCATCGAGAACGCAGATCTGAAAAGTCACAGTGAAATAATGCTTCTCCGCTGTTACATTCAACCTGCAAGTTAATTTAATCAGCTTGTAGTTGGCCAATATGTGGTTAACAAACATACTTTTTGTGGCATTATTGAAAATAAAAATTGTGTCCTCTACTATTCTGATGCTAGAAACACCTGATGAGGCATCCTCGGTTACCCAGTGTACTCATTCCGTTCTACTCCACTATACCCTGGGTTAATCCATAGGGTTTCCACGATTTCAAACTATCTGAATGTAGTTAGAGTGTACGAACCAATCAAAAACAGTTTACAAACCAGTCCTACGTAGACTCTTTAGCGTCATTTTTTACGTCATAGAACTACAATGTTTACAAACAATATGGCGGCTTGTTTGATCGATTATGCGAAAGTTTGTAAAAGATTTAATATAAAAGAATTGACATGCACACAAAAAGATGGCAGGGGAAGTTCTGTCATGAAATTCTTAAATGACGCTGATTTTTCTATTAAGCAGTAGGTATTTTTCCCAATGACATATTTGCAACGTGTGCAAGAACGGACTGAGGTCACTATGTGTGGGGAAATTCTTTGTTCAGAGTTACTTCCCTTCGCCTATTACCAATTTCCAAGTAAAGCTTTATGGGATTGGACGATAAAAATATCACAAACTGCCAGGGCAGATAATTTGAAATCGTGGAAACCCTATGGAGGCAGACCACCATTAAATTTTACATCTCGGTACCCACAAATTGTAGTTCGTCTATTTATAGCAGTTCTCTCTCTGTCTCTTTTCTCCCCTTTTGCATGCCCATTTTTGTTGATTTTTTGGCCTAGAATGGACTAAGAGGGTTTGAATTAATATTTTCTGCTAGGTTTTGGTAAATATTCATGATTTTGAGGCGGAAGGATAACGGCGTTATGAGGTTGGCTACGGTGATATGTACGGCAACTAGATACATGTTTTGAGTATGCTTCTTCAAGTTCGTGTATCTTAAAATTTTGGTGGTCAACCTCATAAAAATTTTAGTGCAAAGACATGGCCATGTGTTCCTCTGTCTATAGTGAAAAGCATTTCGCCCAACGAAAATTTGGGGATAAGTTGGAGGTGGGCAAAGAGTCCAGAATTAACATTGAAGTCAATGGGGAAATTAATGGTGGTCTGCCTCCTGTATGTAAACAAACTGACGGCGTATGAGAGGCCTAAATTTGATGCTATGATCTCCAATTTGTCAGAAAATGTGATATATGACATTTTGATAATAAAAAAAGTGAAATGGTAAAATTTCTAAAATATTTGATAAATTTGTGAGGGTAATATTTGATTTTAGTCCAAATTTTGTGATTTTCAGTGTTTATTTGCTTTTTAAAATTAGTGAAAAATATTTTAATGTGTAATTTTGACTTTTTCTGCATCGTAAAGGTTAGATGGGAAGAAAGTATAATAATTTCACTCAATTTTGCCTAAAAATCATGATAATTTGTCTGAAATTCTTCAGATTACCCCCAATATTACTGTCAAAATTTTAATTATTCATCTGTTTTAAAATGAAACAAAATGTCTTGCATGTCTTTATTTCCATTGTTAAATAACTTGGAAAGGAGCCATGTGTTTGTCAGATATTGAAAAAGTATCTATGTGTTTAATAGAAATTTAAAAAATAAGAAATTTTGTCTAATTATGTACTGCTGAGGCATGTTAGAATTTTCAAAACATAAGTGAACTGCATTTTGCTTGGGTGTTCCTCAGACTTAACACAATTTTAATCTTTTAAAACCTGCAATTGTTGCATTTCCCTTCTCGAGAAAGTAAAATCTGTGTGTCTGCAGGGAAATTTCTCTGTCTTCATTTCATTTAGACTGGCTCAACCTCCCCACCCCACCCATTTTCTTGAACATGATATTTGGATATTCAATTGAAAATATATTGACTCCGAATTAACAGTAATTGGATTTTGTGCTTGAATTGTAACCGAGCATTTTATTTTGCACAAACAAATAGTTACATAAAAGATTCCATGAATTTTTAAGACTTTTTGTCTATGGCCAAACATGTTATTTTATGACATTTTCCCCAAATGAGTCCACACCCCAAAATGGATATGTTGTAGATGTGTCTTTTGCAGCTTAATGTTTGACATTTTTGATGTAAATCTATTATTTGTGGTGATCTTTTAAAATGTGGCACTTACAGAGCAATGAAATATTAATTAATAGCCTTTTCATACTCCTTTTATGCAATGAATTATGTCATAACTCCCTTTTTCCATCTCATTTTGTCAGGAAATTGATGTAAAGATTAAAACAACTTGCTTCCACAAAATATTGACACTATATAATTCCAAGGATACCTCTGATTGTTAAAGTGTTTTAAATACTGAAATATTCCCATTTTTTTAAAAAAAATAGTGCTTTGTGACCCTTTTGTTGGAGCGGCTGGTTGTCAACTAAATACAGCATTTATTTTACATTTATCAATCCATATTTTAATAAATGATTCATATTTCTTACAAGTACCTGTGTTTGTATGTATGTATACAAGCCAGGGATAGAAAAATGTGGCTTTTAGCCATATTCCATCAACAGTATTACTTATGTGGACACAGGTTGGATTTGTTATCAAAGCAACATTTTCAGGGGGTGGGCTTACAAGTTTCATTATAGTTCCTTACAGTTACCCTCAATGCAACCAATTTGCAGCTTGTCTTCTTGTATACTGGCCAAGGTTTCTAGAAATAAATGCCTTTCACCTCAGAGTTTCCAAGAAATAGGGAATTATTGGCATTTTGAGACATACAAAGTGTCAAAAAATGGGCCATTTTGTAAAAAAAGGTAAAATAAAGTCAATTTTTGAAAAATATCCCAATATTTTGAATATTTTGGATGAGACTTGTTTGAAACTCTTTAAATCTTTTTGCAAAACTCACATTTTGACAAAATTAAGAAAGAGTCTTCAATTCTAGAACAAAAGGCCCATGGACCTGATCTGCAACCCAGCATACAAAACAGTACATAACTTTAAAGGGTCACCATTTCTTCTGCAATTAATTTTTTTTGATTCTGTATTATAATAATTTTGCAAAAATAAATGTGAAGCTATAAAGAAAAGAATTTTGATGATATATGAACTTTTAAAAACATATAGGAGGCAGACCACCATTAAATTTTACATCTCGGTACCCACAAATTGTAGTTCGTCTATTTATAGCAGTTCTCTCTCTGTCTCTTTTCTCCCCTTTTGCATGCCCATTTTTGTTGATTTTTTGGCCTAGAATGGACTAAGAGGGTTTGAATTAATATTTTCTGCTAGGTTTTGGTAAATATTCATGATTTTGAGGCGGAAGGATAACGGCGTTATGAGGTTGGCTACGGTGATATGTACGGCAACTAGATACATGTTTTGAGTATGCTTCTTCAAGTTCGTGTATCTTAAAATTTTGGTGGTCAACCTCATAAAAATTTTAGTGCAAAGACATGGCCATGTGTTCCTCTGTCTATAGTGAAAAGCATTTCGCCCAACGAAAATTTGGGGATAAGTTGGAGGTGGGCAAAGAGTCCAGAATTAACATTGAAGTCAATGGGGAAATTAATGGTGGTCTGCCTCCTATGGATTAACCCAGGGTGTAGTGGAGTAGAACGAAATGAGTACACTGGGTAACCGAGGATGCTGATGAGGTTACATTATTTCCTATAGTTATGTCCTGTTTATCCAGTCCATAGAAATTAAAGAAAGAAATGAAATTGGGGTTTAATGTTCTACTCAGAGTGGGCTATTATGTAGTGAAGGCGGACATACATGTATACACCAAACAGTGTGCTGTGAGGGAAATCTGTCAGGCTATCAAATGTGTACACAAGACCTCTTGTTTTACGTCCCATCTGAACAACTATTATACATCCTGTACCACTGACAAGCAGAATCGCGTTGGAAAATCCTGGTGAACTTAGCTGGCCAACACCGGATGGGCTAACCCATCATCTATTCTTACTGAAACACCATGCCTCTACTTGAATATGAAAATCTATACTTAATATAATATAGTAAAATTTATTCATAGGGAAAATTAAAGAAAACAATCACCTGTATTAAATAAAGTATTGCTTGTCTATACATGACTTATATAAATTACATATCACAAAAGTAAAATTCCCTGATTTAATTAGGAATAAACATTTTAAAGATAAAAAACACAACACAATTTATATGGAAAACAGTCACTGGTTTATACATGTACACATATAGCACGACATTTCAACAAGTAAGCTCGTATCGTTATCTTGTACTTGATAACGATAAGAGAATACTTGTGGAAACGTGCTATATGTGTATAAACCAGTGATTGTTTTCTATATAAATTGTGTTGTGTTTTTTAATGTGCTCAATCACTAAATGCCACTCAAGGATTTTATTTTAAAGATATTCTAATAAAAGAAAGCGTTTCAGATTGACAGGAATGGGTAAACAATCTATTTTAGTTTTTAAGTGACCCGTTGGTTTATGTTTAGCTAAGGTCAAACTCGACCTGATTCTAGTTCTACACTGTCGCTCTAATCTCGAAGGCATTTTGTGCTCATTTTCAAGAAATCGCAGCATGTTTACTTCTGATTCAGACACCTCTGTAATTTGTCCATTAATCTTAGCATTGGTCATTTTCACCCAGTCCTTACAGTAGAGATCAAAACCGGCCATGATGAGTTTTTGAAGGAATGTTCTACATTCGCAGCTACCATCTAATAGCAGATAATTCAGCGGTTTCTGAAATTTATGTGGTAATACTCCAGCGTTCAATAAAACATCTGCAAACGGAATGTCATTTTTGGCAAATAAAACAAATGCCATTAATGTCATTTCTACTCCAAAAGTGTTCGGTCGTGCAATGTTGACGTTCGCTCCAGCTTCCACTAAGACACGAGCCACCTGCATGTGATTATTTTCAACTGCAGATAGAAGGGGCATGTAACCTGTCAGATTTCGCGAGTTTACATCAGCATGGTGTCTGATGAATATCTCCACGATCTTTATATGACCCTGAGAAGAGGCTATATAGAGAGGAGAGCATTTATTTCTATCACAGTTATTCACTTCAGCACCGTTTTTCAACAATGTTTTAACAACCTTTTCATTCCCTAATCGACTAGCTTCACACAATAACAAACTTCCTTTAAAATAAACATTTGGCACATTGATATCAATATCAAAGTTTAACAATTCCTCCAGTTCATTTTCAAGCGCCGCCTGATCTTCCTCTTCCTTTAATTGATTCCAATCCAAACGACAAATCTGAAATAGTCTTTTAAAAATCTTCTTGGTCTTGCCCATGGTGGAATTTTGACTCAAAGTTTCATAAATTCTTAAACATATTGTTCTGTAACTGTGATGAAATATCAGTGCAATCTACAAAAGAAAAAAATAGACTCTTCATGATAACTGTTCTATATAGTATAGGCCTACAAACTGAAACACGTAGGCCCAGCTTGAAGCAGGCCTTCAAACTTTTGTTTGCTTTCATTCATTAGAAATCTGTTCATTCGTTATAAATACATCGAACATACCAGCCATATAAATTCATTTTTGAAATTTAGTGGACAGATTCCAATATTGATCCCCAAAACATGAACAAAAAAAGTAGGTCTAAAAAAAATTTGTGTATTAATCAGTCATATATTAGGCCTTACTAAACCATTAATTTTGGTCATTATCATTATTACTGTCAGTTTGAAATAAAAGGAGTTACATATCTATGCGGATACACTTACAATTTCACAAAATATCTTACACTTTATTTACTGCTTATTCTAAACTATCAGAAGACTAGAAAACTTTACTCTTGACAATTTTGTAAACATTGCAGAGTAACGCCCCCTGGATGATTAAAAACAAAACTTGGATCTCTTACGAATTATAAATATCATTCTGTTTCATGGAATTATATTTTTACCCATGTTTTCATATAAATGTATTTACATTTAATATTTCTCGCTTCGACTTAATGGATATTTATGAATGGTGAATGTCTTAAAGGTGTTTCAAAAAAATGAATTTCGTTTTATTTTTAGTTCTGAAAAGTGTTGATTAGTTTTCGGTGCAGACGCTTTCTAAAACTGACTCAACTGACTTGCAAGGTCATTAACACAACTTTCGTTGTACTTATAGTTTTACGGTTTACTGAACACGCCAAGACACTGTACCTCTCTTGTTAGTAAGTGCTGTTTAACATTCTATTTGAATTAATTGTTATTACCTTCCATGTGGAATCTTTAAGGACCTATTATTACGGTAATAAAAACTACGATTTTATTTATTTGCGTCATTTTGATAATATAATCCTCTATAATATATGCCTAGCTATCATAATAATAGATAGTCCATCACGATCATCAGTCGTGGTGATCGGCCTTGATCAACTTACAACATTTATCATGGGGGTGATCAAGTTCAAATTTATGGGCCAGGTAGATCCACACATGATCACCATACCATGTCCCCCTTTTTTTAAAAAAAACCCTTCCGCCAAAAAAACAGTAGGACGATATTGTTGGAATCTCACTGGTTTGATTTTTTTCCCCTGAACGATAAATTTAACTTTATGACTGTCAACCAAATTTGGTGCTTATTCAAATTTGTTCAAATGTCGAAGTTGATTAACCCTGTGGACCTTATTGACCCCATCTTTGCAGGTTGGGCGCCAAATCCGAATAGTATTAAATAATGTGCAATTTTTAAAACAATTCTCTACGTCTTCTTTTATTTTGATATGTTTCAAACAAATTTGGTAGGTGTGTTGATTGAGTGGAGTCTATTCTCCACAATGAAGTTGATTGGCCATTTAGGGTGAGGCAGATTATTATAATTAAAGGATTAAATTCAGGCAGTTTTGTTGGTAGGCCTGAATGTACGTGACTACATGTACTTTTAGTAAGGCCTACTGGTACTTTTAGTAAGGCCAACTCGTACTAGTTTATTATTGTGAGACATATTGATTGAAAGGGTAAATTTAGGCAGTTTAATTAAGATATGTAGGCTACCCCAACCTGACAATTTTTTATTTCAACTGCAGAAAATGCACAAATGTGTTCTGTAGATAGGTCAACAATCAACATTAATGCATACATGTATTTAAATTATTATTATTACATACCCCATGTATTCTCTTCTTGTCTAAAATCGATTGCTTCATGAAAACAATCACTATTTTGTACACTACGGCACAACTTTTCAACAAGTGCAAATTTTGTGCTTGATAACTACAAGAGAACATTTGTTGATGAAATTGTGTGCTGTACATGTCATGTATGTATGTATACAAACAAACCAGTATTTATATCACACCTTATTATGCATCAATAGTTAAAAGTGCAAAATGTTTGTTAGGAAAAGTATCATCTAATTTAAATTTGTCAGATGTTGAAAATTAGTCCTGTGACTGTGGAATATATAATTTTGTATGTTAACAAAAGGAGAAAAAACATGAATTGAGAAATATTTGACAAGCTTGACCAAGCCTGTGGTTGGGCCTTCAGGACATTGTCAATAACCATAAGGCATAACCTATTTTACTATCGCTAGCAATGATGAACTCAAATACGTTTATTGTACTGTACTGTAAATTTGACTTCAAAGCATTATTTCTTTCTAACGTGAGCTACGGTAAAAGAAAAAGAGTTAATGTCAAATAACTATTCAACAAAACACAACACAAGGTATGGATAACTACTTCTCTGTTATTTGATAACAATGTTTCATAACACATACATTTACAGGTCACTTTTTCAAGTTAAATGAAGTTAATTAAGTTTTTGCACCTATAGCAAATTCAAATTGAAACAGTCAATATGGAGCATCCCGATAGATAACCATAATGAAAGTCGATCGAAGATTTAATCTTGACCCTGAGAAAACGTTTGTTTAGTATTAATATCTAAGTGATAAAGTTTAATTTATACATGAATCTTCTGTAGCTTATGTAAAGCCCACCTCCATAAATTTGGATTATTGTATGAATATGATACATGTAATGACATGCCATTACTCCAAAGCAACAGAGCCAATATTATTTATGTACAGTATATAACTCCATATAAATTAGCCAGTCAACCGCTAAAATTAAGCACAATAATCGAGGGATACAAAGGTAACAGCGATAATCATTTTAACCAAACCATTGCTCTGTTTTGCTATACATGTAAATAGTGTATTGGGGGTAATGCACAATGTAAGATACATTTAAACATCTGATGCCACTTCTCTTTGATGGTTCAGATATAAACCAGCAGCTTTTGTTGCGATAAGAAATGAAAGCATAGAAATGTTTATTATGTTTCTTGTTTCTTCAACATTGTGTTAATCTTGCTTTGCCAGATCTGGATGACTGAACAAGATGTATAACTGAAGCACTTGAGGAACGATAACATCAATAAAGATGCGTGTGAAAGGACAAACAGTTAAACGTCTGATCTATACTGGTCTAGCTGCTGGAGGTGGATTATACGTGGCTTCGTTAATCTCGAAAAGGAAAGTGAGTATGAGCAAAGAATGGGGCTGTCCATGCATTACCATGATTTTTATAAGGTATAAAAGGAATAAAATCAAGGGAACGTACAGACTATTTCTATTTTTCTAGTGTTCTCTTATCTAATGACACTTAATTACTTTATTACCTATTTTCTGATTGTCCAATTGTAAGTCATAATATCAGACACCGCACAGATTACAATAATTCCAAAATATATTATAAACAAACAAAAAGTAAAGGCCTTAATTAAAAATGTCTTATTTCTTCTTACCCAGTAATTGAAACTTTGAATTGCATGAAAATGGATCTGCAATCATACAGAAATTTAAAAAATTTGCAGAGAGCTAGCCCCTCATTAATTTAGTAACTTGCTCCTTTAGTCAGCCCCCTCAATATGTTGGTAAACTATGTTACAGAGCGCTATTGGAACAGTTCGTGCTGAAGAACAACAGGTTCTACCCAACCAGATTTTACCCTCAAGAGCAGAGATTCATAGATCACTTCAGACAGAAGAATTTGATGTGCTGGTGGTAGGAGGTGGTGCTACAGGATGTGGTGTAGCTCTTGATGCTGTCAGTAGAGGTATTTATCTTAAGATATTGTCTTTAATTGGTGGAAAAGCATTAGGTTTACTGCTTTCAATTTTTGATTTTAAACTTAGACTATCAATTATTTAAAGCAGTGTACCTCCAACCGTCAGGCATGTGATGATGAAAACTGGTCAATGGGGGTGGGGGTAAGGGGGATTGGGTAGTGTTGAAAATGCAAACTGGCTTAGGGCCAAGGGAATGGTAGCTCAAGAATGTTTGGTAAGCATCAATTTAAAGCAAAATCGGTTATTCCCCATCAATGGTTTTATTTGGGGAACTGTCAAGGTAGAAATACACACAAACATCATATCAAATCAATAATTTATTTTTGTTCCTGGAAATGTTATTGATATAAAACTAATTAGAATCCACTCCATGTTTATTATGAATTTAACATGCACATGTATATAATAAAAAAAAGTAGTTTTTCTCTACATTTAACTTAAGGAGCAAAATTCTAAAAAAATAAAAATACTGACATTTGCCAAATTCTGGTAATTTAGGACTGAAAACAAGTCTTGTGGAGAAGTTTGATTTTTCATCTGGTACAAGCAGCAGAAGTACAAAACTAATCCATGGAGGTGTACGCTATTTACAGAAGGCTGTATTTAATCTCGACTATGAACAGGTAATTGGGATCACATGCATCTTGTGATTATTGTGTTGTTTTTATTTCTCCATAATGTGCCGGGGGGATGCATGGCCGAATGGTTAGCATGTGCGTGTTGTATCATAAAGCCGGTCAATGAGTCAACTGGCATGGTTTGGAATACCCGGCTGTACTTGACAAGGAGTAGGGTCGCCCGTCCAACCTCGTGGGTTTTCTGCGGTCCTCTGATTTCCTCCCACTGCTAAAGACCCATACGCTCAAGCGAATTATTGAAATAATGTTAAATCATGTGTTAGTCCCAAAATGACTTAGTTTGTGTCGAGTGGAGTTAAACCCCATCTCTCTCTCTCTCTGTGTTCTTGTCATTTCTTTCTTTTGATGAAGCTACTGATTGTGAGACAATATTTAATTTTCCATGGCTTATTTCCTGCTAACATGTGTGAGAGAGAGAAATGGGGTTTAATGCCTACTTGACACAAACTAGGTAATTTCGGGACAAACATATTGTCTAATGTTATTTTAATAATTCGCTTGCACGTAGGGGTCTTTAGCAGTAGGAGGAAACCAGAGTACCCGGAGAAAACCCACAAGGTTTGACAGGCAACACTAGTCCTTGTCATGTACAAGCAGTTAATCGAAAACCACGATACTTGACTCAAGGACAGACCTTTTAATTCATCGTTCATGCATTGATCATTCGTTCACCCAACCCCACAAATGTATTAATTCCTTGCTACCATTACCGTACTTATTATTCAATTAACATATCAAATGACTATGCATACAATGTTACATATTTTTATGATGTTTGTTTATAGTATCGAATGGTGAAAGAAGCATTGAAGGAAAGATCTAATTTAATCGACATAGCTCCACACCTTGCCTATCCATTTCCTATCATGTTACCAGTTTACAAGTTAGTATTAAAGTGATAACTTATCTTGACATGGATATTTAAAGGAGCTAAATCGCTAATATTTGTGACACAAGTGGTTTGCAGCGCTCATAATAATTAATGTAAATGTATGTAAACTGATCGTTTCTGTTTTTACTCTAATTTCAAATCAGTTTTGTTCGGCAAAATATGACAAAAGTCTCAATCGGGAAGCTGACAACATCAATGTAGATTTAAATTGACAATTCGTGTTTTCAATGTTGAAGACTTTGGATGATATTGAGTTAGAGACTTAGCTACTTTAAATACCTTGTTCATTAACTTGATATACCTCTTTGTTTGCTCAAAAACTTGAATATCTTAGAACGATTACTTGAATTACATGTAAATCTACTCTGACTCAATGATGATACATTTTGTTTGAAAGATGCAAATCTGAATGTGAAATCTCATCAGGCGTATATCACGATAGATCATTTCTCTCAAACACAAAACATTTGATGGAATGAGAATGTTGAAAATCGCAATTTTATTTTGCAAACTGGAGTATAAAATGTGGCCTTTAAAAAGCTACCGTCGGCAATTATGAAAGAGCTCATGTGTACCAGAGCCCCTTGTAATGATAGTGGCAGGGGATCTCATCAACGTCCAGCTTATCTACTCCTTGCAGTGATGTTGCATGGTTGGATGTTACGAAAAACCAGGTCCCGTGTACACATTGGCATGAATGTAAAAGATCCCTTGGGAGCTGCAATTCGAAACAAGAGTAGGCCGTAGCACCACCGTCTGAGTAAATTTTCCCTCAAAGCAAAATCTCAGGACATGTCTATTGAACAATAACACCTCTCCAAATGCGAGACAGGAAGTGTTTATCGACATTGTTATATGCTATTTAAGATTTTGAAAGAAATTACTAAAACAGAGGGGTGTTATTGTCCAATAGACAGTGTCTAATTGACCAATCAAAATGCAAGATTCATCAATAAGCATGTTACAATGCACATTTTGTTTCATTTCTTTCTAGCTGTAAATTACATATTGTTTACTATTTTGACTTTTTTTTTATTAAATCAGGTGGTGGCAAGTACCCTATTTTTGGGCTGGAATTAAAATGTATGATTTAGTGGCAGGTCGGGAGAATCTAAAACCAAGTTATTATCTCAGCAAGGAAAAGGCATTAGAGTTATTTCCCATGTTAAAGAAAGATAAGTTGGTCGGTGCACTGGTTTATTATGATGGTAAGTAGAATTGTTGATCCGTTAATTGATGGGCGAGAATTGCCCAGGTGGCCAGTGAAATGGAATTAAACTATTTTCTGTCCCATGATATACGGTTGTTATTGTCGTTTCCTGAACTTAATTCAATCTCGATCCAATCTAATTAAGTCTTACTTACATGTATAAAATCTTTAAAATCTTAATACATCCGATTGCCAGTATTAATTTCTTCATCAATCAGGCTAATGAAGGCCTTTCTCCGCATCTTTAGAGTAGCCTTCATTTTCCTACAGTGAAATGTTGTATATTATATATGGAACAACATATATTTGATTATACAGTATAATGTTATATATTATATAGGGCGAAATGTGTATTTTGTTTATACTGTATATATATAATGTTACATGTATATAGGACAACATGAGTATTTTATTATACAGTATAATGTTATATATATTGATCATACAGTATAATGTTATATAGGAGTATTTGATAATGTTATATATTGATCATACAGTATAATGTTATATATTATATAGGACAGCATGATGATGCTAGAATGAATATAGCTTTAGCTATGACAGCTATAAAGATGGGAGGATCTATTACTAATCATGTTGAATGTGTAAAAATATTAAAGAAGGATGATGGAAATGGAAATCCAGTTGTTTGTGGTGCAAGGGTTAAAGATGTAGAAACAGGTAATGGAGAAAATATATATTATTTGTAAAGAACTCTTTAATTCATAATCTGGTTGACGGGATGAATTACGTAGACTGGAACATACTGGTAGCCACAGCGGCTAAATGAGTAAGACACTGGACTTGACAAGGAGTAAGGTCGCCTGTCCAACCTTGTGGGTTTTCTGCGGGTCTTCTGGTTTCCTCCCCACTAATATCAACTACATGCAAGCGAATTATTGAAATACATAGACCCATGTATTAGTCCCGAAATGACCTAGGCTGTTTAACTTCCATTCATTTCAGAAACATTATCATACTAAATTGAACTTTGGTCATTGCAATTTTTAAAAATATGTTATTTATCATCTGGTTAAAGAAAAGTCTTCTGTATTTCAAATCATTATGTGATATTGCTTCCAGGACACTTGATGTAATTTTTGTTGAATTATTGATGTAATTTTTGTTGAATTATTCAGGAAAAGAATGGGATATTAAGGCTAAATGTGTTATAAATGCTACTGGACCGTACACAGATGCTATACGAACGATGGCTGATCCTACCAAGAAGAAGATCTGTCAACCTAGTTCAGGTGTTCATATAGTTTTACCTGATTATTACAGGTGAGTAGTTACTTAATTAACACTTTTAATGTCTCAGCTCTAAAGGGTGGTCTGAGACCGAACACTATAATTCTGCATGTTACACATTGGACACTTACAGCATGTCCCTATGTGTCATGGATTACAGCACAATATAAATTTTCTTATTATAAATCATTATTCCAATCTAGAAATCTACTTAAATTTTGGTATGTGAATTACCTGATGGGCAGATTTTCCAGCCATGCATGTACAACACAAACTAATCATTTACAGTTAAGCTTAATGTTGGAACATTTATTTAACCTGTTGTTAGTATTGATATTAGCTTTTCGATTTAAAAACTGCACAATTTTTCTGCAGAACAGACACCAACATATTTCATTTTTTTGAGAATTTTACGTTGTCTTATCAACTTGTCAGCTCTACCGAGATTCCCTGAATTAGTGAATTAGTCCTGTACCAAAAATTGATCACAGTACTAATATAAACAACCTAAAATGAAATTGGGTTTAACATCCTACTGTTCGGCTCCGACTGGGCTAATGAGGATGGGCATACGCCATACGGACAATGGCACTACAGCCTATTCTTTTATCAAATTCCAACTGCCAAGGGATATTTTACGGACAAGCATCTTACTCACTTAGCCACTGTTGCTCCCAACCCTAAATAGCCAGCTTGGTATCTTTGTTCATATAAGGAATTGTCATGATAAATAATTAAGAATGCTATATTTATGTTTTAGTCCAGAAAGTATGGGTTTATTAGATCCTGCTACTAGTGATGGACGTGTTATTTTCTTTCTACCCTGGCAAAAAGTTACATTAGCAGGTAAATAACATGAATTATAAAAAAATGTCCCAAATTTATAAGAAGAACAGTGTAGCCTTGATTGTTATTGCTACTGTTGTTACAATAATAAATAAAGTCTCGTTTTTACATTTTTCCCCCAGGGGCAGAGCCACGCCCACTTTTTGCCTTTAGCTTTAGGAAGGCACAATTCTGAATGGA
This sequence comes from Patella ulyssiponensis, assembly GCA_963678685.1. NCBI lineage: Eukaryota > Metazoa > Mollusca > Gastropoda > Patellidae > Patella > Patella ulyssiponensis. Next base: position 102,977,725 of record OY783225.1, read on the forward strand.
TTATCTTGGTATACTTATTCCTTATACTCTAAGGATGGCAACTATTGATGTTGAGGCCCGACCCTCAACGCTAAACAAACCAAACGCCTAGCCCTCTTGAAAAAGTACCATATCAATCAAAGCAGGAATGTGGACGTATATTGTAGCGTTAGCGTTATGTTTATGTTAAATCATCAACAGCAAAACTTATCTAAATCTACTTAATATCGAAGCCAGGCAATGGCATCAAGAGTTAATTATTGGTCTTGGTAAGTTAATTATTGTCTTGGTAAGCTAATTATGGCCCAAGCAAAGACCTGCAGTAGGCAGATTTAGCTCTTGCATAATACCTGTTTAAAGAATGGAATGGTGATTTTTTTTTTAACTAGGTACAACTGACAGTCCTTGTGAAGTGACAGATTACCCACAACCTACAGAAAAAGAAATACAGTTTATTTTAAATGAAGTTCGAAATTATCTTAATCCTGATGTCGAAGGTAAACAACTTACTTTGTAAATCTAGGCTACTACAAATTAGATTTTCTGTTCTTCTTTTTTCTTCTGGAGAAATACTTATTTGAAATTTTAACAACACATCTTTCCGATTCAAGTGGCTATTAATGAAAACCCTGAAGAACAGTTGGTATGGTCTAAGGGTGTTGGGTGGTTGAGTGGTATAATGCATGCACTTTAGATCATTAGGTTTCATTAAGTCAAGTGGTATCTTTTGAATCCCAAACTGAAGAATCAAATGGTATTGACGGTCCTGAAATGCCCTAGTTTGTTTCACTCACTCATCAAAGCACCTACTATTTTTGTCCTGATATACACTAGATGAGTTGAGTCCTGATTTGCCCTAGTTGAGTTGGGTCCTAATTCACCCTAGTTGTGTTGAGTCCTGATTCACCTTAGTTGTGTTGAGTCCTGATTCACCCTAGTTGAATTGAGTCCTGATTCACCTTTGTTGAGTTGAGTCCTAATACACCCTAGCTAGTTGAGTAGAATCGCCCAACACGTGTTTCTTTCTAACTTTATATGAGTTTTCTTTCATCAAAATTAAGGACTATTTCAGTGTGCATTTTATTGAATTCAATGTTATTATGTCACAAGAAACTGGTTGCCCTACTATTAAATATAAATTTCCGACGTCGTTCCCCCTTGTCAGTCGTGCAGGACGGAGGGCCTGGCAAGGGATAATTTCCCTCACAGCACACTGCCCATCTTCTTGTTAGTATAATATTATTTTGTAATGTTTAATTGCAGTACGACGTGGTGATGTATTATCAGCTTGGAGTGGTATGAGACCACTAGTTGCAGATCCTAATAAAAGTGATACACAATCTATAGCTAGAAACCATATAATAGAAGTTACAGCAGATAAACTCATAACTATTGCAGGTATTTTATACATATGACCCGAAAGAGTTTTATAAGAGTAGGCTGTAATGCCACTGTGTTGGGTATAATCTCCTTCAAAACTATAGCTGGTATTTTATATGTATGACCAGATAGGGTCTGATGATAAGAGTAGGCTGTAGTGCTGCTGCCTGGGCAGAATCTCTCTCATAACTGTATATAACAGATCTTTTTAATGTATGACGAGAAATATGTTTGTCTTCTAACAATATGCCATAGCACGACTGTTACAGGTAAAATTTATGTTATAACCTATTATGTTTAGTTTTATCTGTTCAGTGGGAACGACTTTGGCTCGCTAACCTGGAGGTCTCATGTTCGATCCTTGCTTTGGCCGAGACAGTTTATCTGGATTTTCCATTGTGGTTCTTCCTTGCCAGTGGCACAGGAATGAGAGTCTAGCAAGGGACAACGTACACAGATTGGTGCTTGTGTTAAAGATCCCACGGCAGTTGGAATTCAATATAAGGGTAGGCTGTATCACTGCTGTTTGGGCAAAATTTCCCTCATAGAACACTGTATGGCGTATGCCCGTCTTCCATTAGCCCATTCGGAGGAGAACAGTAGGACGTTAAACCCCATTTCATTTTCTACACCAACTGGGCTCATGAAGTTGGGAACAGATCAGGGGTCCATATTTGTTATTTTGTTATCAATTACTATATTGGCAGGTGGTAAATGGACGACATATCGTCACATGGCAGAAGAAACAATAGATAAAGCGATAGAAGTATGTGATTTAAAACCTGCCAGAGACTGCTGTACTACTGGTTTACTACTAGATGGTGCTCATAGCTGGAGTCCCACCAAGTTTATACGACTGGTACAAGATTTCGGATTAGAGAATGAAGTAAGTTTGATTATTTTAACGCAACAGGAATCCCTTGCAAACAGCACTATTGTGAAAGATGGATCTCTAATAGTGAGATATGTCCAAAAATGGTTCAACTGAAATTGATGTTGAAAGGAAATTTCGTTAATCTATCCTGCTTGCTATCTAATAATCCCCCATCCAAACGTGAGTATCCTTCTGTAATCATTTTTCTAAGGATTACTGTACAAAGATTTTTTTTTTTCTTTTGTTTTAGGTAGCCCAACATTTATCTAATACGTATGGTGATAGAGCTTACAAGGTTGCTAAGTTGGCTAATTTAACAGGTAAAAGATGGCCGATAGTTGGTCAAAGGTTACATGATGAATTTCCTTACATCGAGGCTGAGGTATGTTCATTCACGACCAGAAATTGTTATCATTAATTCATTGGTTAGAGTCAGTCATTTAGCTTAGTGATAGCAAAACAGAGACCTTTATATTGGGAATAACTTACTACAACACAGTGGGGTTAGGGTTAGGCTTAGTCTGGTGGGAACATGCCATCTATGTTATTTATTATTTTATCACGGAGCGAGTACAGGAGGCAACCCCAGAATAAAATAATGAACTACAGGTTTACTATAATATTAAGGGTTCATATAAAGCGCTACACTCCAAACAGTATTGATTGTTCAAAGTGGTAACAAAGCTTACAGGGAACAGTTATAAATATGAGCACCGAAACAAGTTAGTTTAAAGTTTTTTGTTTAAAGATGCTTAGAGATGAAGCAGTCCGTAGATGTAGTTGCAGAGAGTTCCATGTATATGCTGCTTTCTAGGCAAATGATCTTCAGCCAAAGATTTTCAGGTTATACTTTGGAACTCTCTGTGGACTATACAGAAAAGATATCTAATTTATCTGTGTGTATACTGTAGTTGAGGTATGTGTGGAGAGAATATTCTCTATCTACTATAGATGTCTGCTCTCTATCTGCTATAGATGTCTCCTCTCTATCTGCTGGGTGTTGGGTGGCCGAATGGTTAGTGTGTACGCGCTGTATCATACGGCCTGCCATTGAATCAGCTGGCGTGGGTTCGAATCCCCGGTTGTACGTGGCAAGGAGTAGGGTCGCCTGTCCAACCTCGTGGGTTTTCTCTGGGTGCTCAGTTCCCCCTACTGCTAAAGACCCCTACGCTCAAGCGAATAATTGAAATAAAATGACACCATATGTTAGTCCCGAAATGACCTAGTTTGTGTCGAGTGGATGTTAAACCCAATTTCTCTCTCTCTCTCTCTCTCTCTCTCTCTCTCTCTCTCTCTCTCTGCTATAGATGTAACAGATGTAAATATCTAATTTATCTGTGTTGTGTACTAGGTGAGGTACGCGTGTAGAGAATATGCTCTATCAGCTATAGATGTAATAGGAAGAAGAACACGCTTATCATTCTGTAATGTACTAGCAGCAGATGAATCTCTACCTAGAATAATAGAAATAATGTCACTTGAACTCGGATGGAATAAAACTCGACAGAAGGTAAGTCCCTTTTTTTTTGAAGTATTTATAATTAAATGGTACAATATTTGAAAAGAATGTTCAGTGATTTTCAACCCAGATTTCAAAATCATGTCAGGTACAGTTGCCTAGTCATTCTAGTCATTTTTGGTATTTTTCGGGGTCCTCCGACTGACTTCCTCCCACTGCTAAAGGCCCCTAAATTTTTAACTGGAAATCAGTTTTTATTAAAATCTGCATTATTTAATGATATTAATACTTTTGTAATTATTTTTAGGAAGAGCTAGAGAAGGCTAGACGATTTCTTCGCCGTGAAATGGGATTAGATATTAAGAAAGCCAGTGAAAGTATAGCACCAATTAACTTCAGTAAAGATGAGATTAATATGTATGTGAAACGATTCAAGTCGTTAGACAGCGATAATAAAGGTTATATCACAATTAATGATCTCCGCAGATATTTCAAGGTAAACTATATTTAATCTACGACATAGGTGCAAATGAGAGATGGTTTATTCATATTTGCTGGTTAAAAGACTGTGCGCACTGTATCATAATGTCTGTCATTGCGTCAACTGGTTTGATTTTGATTCTCTGGTTGTATGTGACAAGGAGTAGGGTCGCCTATCCAACCGCTTGAGTTTTCTTCCACTGCTAAAGACCCCTAAGCACAAACAAATTATTGAGATAAAATTGAACCATAAGTTAGTCCCGAAATGACCTAGTATGTGTCGCCTGGACTTTAAAACCCCATTTCTCTCACTCTCTCCACTGGAATAATTTGATCTAATATCTAGCAGCTACACTGATCAACAGCAACTACTACTCTTTTGAGGGAGTGATGCTGTCACCATCTATTCCTATTTTAGGATATATTTCGACCCCTTTTCAATTCATGTTGAAGACATATTTTAAAAGTGAGAAATGAATGGTTGGCGGTAGGTTCATGTGTTCAAAAAGTACCCAGCACTTCTTCCTATTTGTGAAATCGCTGCTGATTTTTGTATGAGGGATGCTATTTACCAATCAGTGACAGATTCTGACACAATATCTTTAAATTTTGATATTTGAAGTTGTAGCACAGATATCCACTCCTGAGCACTGCATAAGATCACAGGAAGTACACGATAGCCCGAGTGAGAAAATATCCTGGGAATAATGTATGGGATATGTTCTTCATTCACAACTGCTCTGTGCATCAATGATCCAGTTGGCTGTAGTGTATCCCCCTCTGTGCAGCTGTATATGAGAATGGAGGATCTGAATATTCAGGGAAATCCCCCTCTGTACAGCTGTAGATGAGAATGGGACATCTGAAAGGGTTGTCTGAAATGTTCAGGGAAATCACCCTCTGTGCAGTAAATGTAGATGTTGATGAGAATGGGATGTCTGAATGTTTAGTGATATCACCCTATGCAGCTGTTGATGGCCCCTAGTTAAACCCCATTCTGTTAAAGACAGTTATTAAATTATGAGTTGATAAGAAGTTGTCTTGTAATTTTTCAGCCAATATCAACGTTAACTATAAACTTGTATTTTGTTTAGGTTGGTGGTTGGACATCCTATTACAAAAATATTTTCTTTAATAAGAATGTAAGGGGTTATAGTACTATGAATGGAGTTCTGATAACCATAAGCTTATATGAAATGTAAATTGTATGAATTTTAATAGTGTTTAAACCCGGAGAATTGGTTCATTATAAAATTACTCCCGTAGGATAGAGTTTTGTAAATAAGAAATTGATTGTACGAGTCCTGTTGGTGAAACGACAGACTATGTGTGACACCCATAATTTCAAGCTACCAAGAAGCATCAAGATCTATCCTATTTCTATCGAGCATGCGAATTTGTTTCAGTGAAGTGTGAAAGTTTTACACTTGGCAGATCCATTTTTATTGAACCCCAAACCCTTGCTAGTTTGTTGTACTGGGTGAGTGACAAGGCAATACAGTATACAACACATGGTCCTGAAGCAACCACTGCGAGTTTTACAACATCTGGAAGTTGATAGATTACTTCACAATTTCCGAACTTATAGCTATGTTATCTCCATTTACTTCACCCATGTGAACAGTAGCATCCAATCATAGGTTGTGACACAAACAAGCAACTTTTGACCCTAAGACATCAGCCATTCGATTAACCTATCGGCATTGGTGTTCCAAATGGCTAAGAACTTGACCTTACAGATCATTTAATAGGCTAATTCATAATGTCCCCCAAGAATGCAGGTTATTTAACAAATCTGTAGTAAAGTTTTGAACTGTGAAAAACGAAATAAGATTTGTGTTTTGTTCAGATTGATATGATTGACCAGTTGTGTTTTAATCTGTTTAGTAGAATTGACCTTCAAAATGAAATGTTAAATTGTGTTGATTTGTTTCGATATTTCATTTATTGGTGATCTAAACCAGTATGATGAAATTGGAATTTGGTTTGTTTCCTAATTTGAGTTTCACTTTTAAACAAAAGTGTTGACCGTGGAAAACAAAATTGTTCATATCTTGACATTAGCTTCACCTGTGGGCTTCAAATTTTAAATATAAACTGATATCCACTTTACAAATCAGAGTAAAACATCAAATGTAATTAAATTTATACTTTGATTGTACCATAGTTAGGGAGGTATTAATGACATCAGGGAATATAGGAAATATAAATGGTTTGCCATACCCATATGTAACAAACTAGCAAGGGAATTTATGGGTCATTCAAGCATGTGTGAATACGTTTTGGGTTGTTCCATCTTTATGAATTACAGTTTTGTAATTTTACTCTGCTTGTGTCTTCGGACAATAACAGGCTTACAGAAAGACTTATTATTCATTTCTTTAATTTTTAAGACAACTTTTAAAATTATATAAAAATTATTTTAAATTTTACAGAAAAGAGAGGTCAGATATTTATTAATGTGATTTTCTGTAGATTTGGATTAGATTTGTTTCAGGATCTCTCTATTTAACAGCACAATTTCATTGGGTCTACCTTTAGCCTATGATGACACAATATTACAAAATTAGAATTTTCTTTTAAAAAATGAGGCCAAGTTGACAAATTAATTATTACTGTTGAAAATGTTCACTGTGCATAGTCTATTAATATTAACAAAACTAAAATTAAAAGAAATGTCAACTTTTATTTTGATTGAAAAACTGACAGTTCTTTTTTGAATTTGACTTTCTTGCTGTTACAGGAGCCTCCCAGATTTTAGGATATGTTCACAATTACACATTGGTCATTGGTCTCCTGATTTAATTAGATATGTTGATACATGCTTAATAGGTTTACATTATCACATTAAAGTCCTGAAGCTCCATTTAAAACGACAAGAATATCATCCCAAAATAGTTCATTTCCATTCAGTATACAAAGATATCTGGAACTGAAATTTCATGGATGAGTGTTGATTGTTATTCAGTAAGTTCGCTGCTATTCGCTGTTCATGAAAATTTAATGATAGGCTTGTTTTAAGCCGGGACATTTAATTATCTTGCAATGATATTTCGATTTAATTTTTGAAATAAATATCAGCATGAATCATGCTGTGAGAAATTTAATATAATACTTTAACAACAAAGATTTTAATGCCAATGGAGTTTCAGGACTTTATATCTCCAGTAAATGATATATTTTTTATATGATATATTGATATCTGATGGCCTGCAGAAATGTAGACACAGCACAGACATTGGTCAATTCTTTTTAAAGATTAGCAGTAAATAACAATAGTTGTACTGGGTTGGATTGGACCTATGAGTATAAGACAAAATCACTAACATAAGCTTGTATCTGGAGTGGCTCCTTTAAAAACAATTTTGATTTATACAGTATTATATTAGTACCTCATTTTTTAAAGGGCAATCTTCCTATGTATGTGGGGTTCTTTCTAAAAACAAAAACAAAAGTAGAGAATGCTCTGATGTGATCTACGTAACATTGACTATACTAGACTTTTAACTCACAAATACAATTTTAAGTTTAAACTGTACATGTAGTGTTTTTTTTTTTTTCTTTATGTGATATTAATGAATAACGGCCTGTTTCTCAAAAGCCTATTTATGTAGTAGAATAGAAAATGTAAACTATGCAAGATTGGTAACAGGAATGTTGTCTTCCAGCTCACTCGATTCTTGCAGTCAACATATTACATTAATGTGAAATTAATTGAGCACTCTTACTCATAAAATTATTTCAACTCCTACAATTATTTCAACTTGTAAGTTGTAAAATTATTTCAAATCGTTCGTTACTCGTGAAATTATTTGAGAACAGTTCTCTTTATGGAGCCACAGTGGCTTATTGAGTAGGGTACAGACTCATGAATAATCAGGTGGTTCAGGGTTGGATCCTGAAAGTTCCGCCCAACCTTGTGGGTTTTTCTCCGGTTCCTCAGGTTCCCTCCCACTGCTAAAGACCCCAACACGAATCAGATTACCGGTATTGAAATAAAATTGAATCATGTGTTAATCCTGCGGCTGTGGTTTCGATAGCTGGTGTGAGCGTAGATGGCATGAAGATAGGGGCACCTTCTTAACCTCGTGGGTTTCCTCCTGGCACTCCGGTTTCCTCCCACTGCCAAAGACCCCTACGCGCAAGCTAATTATTGAAATAAAATTGAACCATATGTTAGTCCCAAAATGACCTAGTTTGTGTCGAGTGGACGTTAAACCCCATTTCTCTCTCTCTCTGTCATTGAGTCAAGTGGCATGGTTTCGATTCTCCACTTGTACATGTTGCATGTCCAACCTCATAGGTTTTATAAAATTAAACCATATGTTAGTCCCAAAATAACGTAGTTTGTTTTTTGTGGACAATTTTAAGTTGCAGTATATTTAATAGGCATTGTTTCTATGCCTTTAATTTTAGGCTTTTGAAAAATAGGCCCAGATAACATATGATACAGAATCTGTTGGTTTAAAGTAACACCTGTACAAAAATCTTGTTTTTTCTTAATTCTAAAAATCACATCTTCATAATATAAAACAGCAATTTGTAATTTAGGATGGGCGAATGTTATAATGGAAAGAATATTTGTAAATGATAACTTTTGATTACTTATAAAATGGTTACAGGTAATAGATGCAAACAAATTTTATCATTCCAGACATAATCACGCAATCTGTAAATGTTGTGATCCCTGCACCGAATTTGTTCACTACGATATGAACTATAGCAGTCTGGTTAGGTATAAATATGCCAAATTTGGTGACCTTACAATATGTGACTATTAAATTTAGAGTAATTTAGACTCTTGTGCAATGAAAAATTCAACAATACGGTGTAAAATACATATATCACTGGCTAAAGAATTAGTGTAAATTTTGGCATCATAATTATAGTGGAAATAAAGATATCCTGATTGATGTCAGCAGACACTGGGCCTGATGCACATGGACAAATTAATCGTGAGAATGGGCTTTAATCGGATTGAAAATGCAAAACTGTGCTTTAATGTGCTACATTTGGGCTGTTTACAGTTAAATTATATCTTTTGTTTCCGTGGCAAATTGCATGTAACATCTGTTTATAGTAGTCTTTAAAATCACTAACATAGCTAACTTGACAAAACTTAATAATAAGCTTATGGTATTCTACTGTTGAGGATCCAGAAACTGTAACAAAAGAAAAACCCAAAAATAATTTAATTGATACGGATCTTCTTAAAATTTCAACACTTGCGTCGAATCAAATAACCCACAGATAGATCTTGAAACTCCCATCCGGGCCGACTTGCCATTCCCCGCAGAGGGAGTAACAAAACGTGGATACAGAAGTATTTCGATGCTAGTCTAAGACAAAATAACTGACATCTAATTTACTATTTTCTATCAGAGCCACAGTAACTAAATGAGTAAGATGCTGACTCGCTAGCCTGGAGATCGCGGGTTAGCTCCAGTAATGGTTGAGAAATTTCAAGGGGATTTTCTGGCGTGGTATACCCTAGTCAGTTGTACAGAACGGTGGGCCTGACAAAGACAACTGTCTAGTCATTCAGATGGGAAGAAAAACTGAGGTCCCATGTACACATTGGCATACATGTAAAAGATCCCTTGGCAGTTGGAATTCGATATAAGAGTAGGCCGTAGAACCGCTGTCCAGGCAAAATTTCCCTCATAGCACACTTTATGGCGTATGCCCGTCTTCATTAGCCCAGTTGAAGCAGAACAGTAGGACATTAAACCCCAATTCATTTCATTTTGTTTGGACCAAAGTGTTGAAATTTTACAACTATTGTCCTTGACTCCATTTAACATTATGTAGTGAAAGTGTGTATTAAACAAAAAAATCATGCTTTTCTAATATCAAATCATTAAACTAAGTTGTGCCTTTTTAAAAATTACTAATGAACATAATGACAAAGTATTACAGATTTGATTAAATTTACAAAAAAAAAAAAAAAAAAAAAAGAATTAATGTTAATAAGTAATACAAAAATGAGAATGTATATTAATAGCATTAATTATAATAAATGTATTTGCTCCATGTCATATTTCTTATCTAAAATGAATAATAAATTCTAATATTTAAATACAGTGCATTTTTATTACTGGTATTATAATCTTATAGTCACATTTGAATGTGTGTTTATCACTATATTGTTTTAACAATAAGCTTATTCAAACATAGAAAAAGTATTAACTTTGATAAATTGATGAATGAATCTAAATATAGCTTATTTTATTATATTTTATTTATTATAGAAAATTGGTGAAAAAGTAACAGAGGACCAGTTACATGAAATATTAAATGAAGTAGATTTAAACCGAAATGCTCAAGTAGATTTAGGAGAATTCTTACAGGTAACTTAACCCATGTAGATTCAGGAGAATTCGTACAGGTAAATTAACTCATGTAGATTTAGGAAAATTCGTCCAGGTAAATTAATTCATTTAGATTCAGGAGAATTCGTCCAGGTAAATTAACTCATGTAGATTCAGGAAAATTCGTCCAGGTAAATTAACTCATGTAGATTTAAGAGAATTCGTACAGGTAAATTAACTCATGTAGATTCAGGAAAATTTGTACATGTAAATTAACTCATGTAAATTTAAGAGAATTCTTACAGGTAAATTAACTCATGTTGATTCAGGAAAATTCGTACAGGTAGATTAACTCATGTAGATTTAGGAGAATTCTTACAGGTAAATTAACTCATGTAGATTTAGGAGAATTCCTACAGGTAAATTAACTCATGTAGATTTTGGAGAATTCCTACAGGTAAATTAACTCATGAAGGTAAAAGCTTAGGAATGGTATTTTTTGTACCACTTTGTATTTTCTATCTCCGTAAGAAATACATTTATATTGTTTAGTTCTAGAACAACCTACTGTAATAGAACCACATTACAACACATTTCATTAAATTTTTGTCGTCATAGATTTTCAGGCGTGGTTTCCACTTGTCAGTGATGTAAACGGAGGGCCTGACAAGGACAGCTGCCTAGTCATACAGATGGGATGAAAAACCGTTAAAGATCCCTTGGCAATTGGAATTCGATATAAGAGTAGGCCATAGCGCTGTGGCCCGGGCAAAACTTTCCTCATTGCACACAGTATGTTAGCCCAGGTTAGGTGCAGAAGAGTAGGACGTTAAACCCCAATTCATAAAGAAAAAGCGGCAATACTGCAGATTTAGCTCTTGCATAATGTATATTTAATTTACTAAAATGTACTCATTACTTTAATTGATATATTTTCAGCTGATGAGTGCCATTAAGACTGGTGTGCTGTCCAACAGTCGTTTAGCCATGGCATCAGAATTAGCATCTGAAGCAGAGAAAATACCAGTTGAACGAAGTGGTGGGGGTGTCTAGAACGCTACGCATACTGTTGAGTCTAATGATTGGACTGGGGAATGTTGTTTCTGAAGTGCTGATCATCACCACTTGCTGGTGGGGGGGTCTTATACCTTACGCATAATATATGTTTTATTAGGCATACATACATTGATTGATATAAATATCATTCTGTCATATTTATTGTAGTCTTTCCCCACAATCCTACATAAAATTATCACTGTATTGTAATCTCTTTTGAGCATCATACCTAGCAAATATTACTTTTTTTTAGATATTTATTTTGTTTAGTTGATATTATACATATTCCATAACATTTTTTACAAGAAATAAAAGATGAGATCTGTAATGACAAGAATTGGAAATATCGTGCCATATAATTCATATGATACTTGTATATCCAGCAATCTGGTTTTTAAAAATTAGAATATTTGGACTGAAATGTTTTATTTGAATTAAGATATTTTTTGTTTTCTTTATGAATACGTTTCTAGGGTCCAAATATAGCTGTGTGGTTGACCTATGGGTTATTCCTTGTCTATAATTTTAGATTCCATTAAAATAGGAACCAGAATACTTTTCAAATCAAAAAATGTAAATATGTTTAATCACTAAGAAATGTTTAGATTGTTTTCATATATCTCATCTCATGTACACCCATAAATGATTATATATATAACACGGATATCATGGGACATAATTCACATCCGTTCAATACTGATCGTCATGTTAAATCTTCCCACGTTTTAGGCCTCAGCTATTTTTGGCATTATTCAGCACTTTGAGTGAATGAAACTTAATGAAAGGCACAGTAAATAGGGATCTAATCAGACGAACTTTGGGCTTCATTCTAGTATATGTATAACTATAATGGTAGTATGTATGGTCATTTTCGTGTACATATATAGCTAAAAGCATTTCTATACCCCACAACTTCAGTCTGTTGGGATAATAATTTAAATCCATCTCATCCATTGATCTGATATATTGTCACGATTGTACAGAAGTAAATATTTGTCGATCATCTTGCATGTTTATAGAGGCTTTTTAGAAAACATTTTCCAACAGGGTAGCATCCTCAGTATCCCCAGTGGTCTCATTCTATTCTACTCCACAGCACCCTCTATTCATTCATGGGGTATTCAGATTATCTGCCCTTAATTGTAGCTTTATTCTACGAACCAGACTTACCTTCATTGTTTACGTTCACAATAATATCGTGGCTCATTCGCTCGATTATGAGAAAGTTTGCAAGAAATTTAATACAAAGGAAGTGATATGCACACAAGAAGATGTTTTAAAACATATTTTTTATGGTAAAGATGATTTATGACAGTTTTTATGTATATAATGAATTGTTTTGATTTGGTCGATAAAAATAGCACAATCATCAAGGGCAGATAATTTGAAGTGGAACGGAATGAGACCACTGGGGATAAATAGGATGCCAGGGTAGATGAACAAGTGAAATTGATTAGACTGTATTTGTACAGTTACGACATTTGTGTTTCTATATAACATATGTATTACCATTCTATTTAGAAATGACTGTTAATACAGTATTTAGTAATTGAAGACATTGAAATAAAACAATGCTACCGTGATAAATAATTTCTGTCAGAAACATTACTGGTATATGAGTTTTGATAATAGTTCATATCTATGCCAGTGTGTTCCCCACAAATATTTGATGCATTTACAACTGTCCAATCTCAGCATTAAAGTGCACATAAAATGGCCCTAAAAACTTCTCTATGTGAGCAGTCCATGGTTATTTTATCCACTTTACGGCAAATTCACATCAATCCGACTAAAATTAAATCAGCTATCTTCATTCAAAGTCGTAAAAATAGACCTCCCGTAAAAACGACTATGCCAATTATTGAAAACACTCTTAATCCCCTCAGACGCCAGTGACGTCACAGTGACCGAATGCATATTCGGAATGTTTATTCCTTAATTACCCATATACAGCCGGCGTGTGTATTCATTAACGCCTGACTGATTCCTTAATCCCCCTAATTAAATAAAACAATTGACTACGGAATAATTTGTTTTATAATTCAATTTAATTCAAGATCCAATTTAGAATTAGCTTCATAATGTACGGTCGTTCTGTTTTCTCACGGCAGCGATTTTAATACACTCTACCATCGTGTACAGTCTAAACGATTCGAGATACATTTTCGTCAGAAGTTTATTGTTCGAATTTAGAATCTGTTTCATTTTGTATGGTCGTTCTGTTTACTCACGGCAGCGATTTTAATAGAGTCCCATCTATTCGAGATACATTTTCGTCAGAAGAGTATTGTGGTTCGAATTTCCCCGAGTAAAAGAGTATAGGAGTAAAAAGATGTGGTCACGCAAAATATATCATAAATTTCAAACATGATTTGTAAATGACGATCCGTTATCGACGTACGGCGCCTTTATTTCTGCTTGCGAATTTGACTTTATTACTCTGAAATAAACCGTAAAAATGAAATACGAAGAAATAGCTCAATATACGTTAGAATTAACAGATTGAGAAGGATCACCTAACTATCTATGTGTATCGCAAGTGTAGTGTCGTTAATACCTGTCATTAATCAATCAGACTAAATTTGAACAGTGATTGGGTCATAAAGTAATTGAGAATGTTGATTAGGTGATTATCTTTTTCTTTGCTCACCGATGTTTTTGTAATAAAGTAGCCTCGTATTATTTGTTGATTGGTGTTTAAACAACATCTAAATATAAATCCTTCGATGGATATACGTTTGTGATAAGATAAGGTTATAATGTCTAACATCATTTAACTTTTTTTATAAAGAATACAAGTATTTTACAATTAAATTGACAGTTTAATCACTCACCAAACGGCACCAGGAACTCCACATTTGTTCAAGTGTATTTGATATTCATTATTACAAATTGATCTGGCCGGCGTAACAAAAAATGATAATTACCCTTCTAAATTAGAACCACAATACTGACGAAAATGTATCTCGAATCGTTTGGACTGCACACGATGGTAGATTGTATTAAAATCGCTGCCGAGAGAAAAAAGAAGGGCCGTACATAATGAAACAAATTTTAAAATGGATCTTGAATTAAAATGTATTACAAAACAAATTATTCCGTAGTCAATTGTTTTATTTAATTAGGGGGATTAAGGAATCAGTCAGGCGTTAATAAATACACACGCCGGGTGTGTATAGGTAATTAAGCAATCGTTCGTAAAATGTTCACTGCATATCACTGTTGTGACTGCAGGTTGCCAATCAGGATTTGAATTGTTTACAAACGCATTCCAATTTTTCCGTATGATTTCATCGTTGGGAAATTTATGAAACGCCGGTACATTATTCCCCTGTCCCTTGCTGGGATTTCCACAACTCTCAATAACACAACGGTAATATGGCATCTTGAAATACACTCGGTAATATTCTAGTCACAAATATATAATCTATTACAACCCAAGACGAGAAAGGTCGGCTTTTGAAAATGCTTTGACTGATATAGTGATATGTAACTTACATGTAAATAATTATGCGTTAATGATTACGCCAGTCAAATGTTTATTGGACCGACAAATACACACGTGTCAACTGGCTGTGTGATATATTGTACAGATGATGTGTATACTATGTGTAGTGCCTGTGACGTCACCAGCCAATCAA
Organism: Patella ulyssiponensis; assembly: GCA_963678685.1. Taxonomy (NCBI): domain Eukaryota; kingdom Metazoa; phylum Mollusca; class Gastropoda; family Patellidae; genus Patella; species Patella ulyssiponensis. The sequence goes on from OY783225.1 coordinate 102,992,905, forward strand.
CCAGATTAAGGTTGTAATTGAAAATTTGAAAACCGTTTTTGGCAGTCGGATACTAAAACGTAAATATCTGAATTAATTTTAATCAGATTAGTTTGAACTTGCCGTAAAATGGATTTTGTAACTATTGAGTACCCGTACGTAAAACTTTTTTGAATCATTTGATGTGGTCTTTAAGTGCTATAGCTGTTATTTTGTTTACTTTTTTATATTTTGTGTTTAACAATTTCTTTAAAACGTGCTATTTTATTTGAAATTTTTTGTACCTAGAAATTGTAAATTACTTATCATTAGATATTGGTATTTTATAGGTTCCTAATTCTGATTTATTTGTACATAAGTTTTGTAAGAAATATTTCATATCTCAAAATATGACACTATAACTTATTTGTAACAAGGTAGAATATTCCTAAACCCTGATGACATGTAAAAATTTAAATCTAGGTTTACAAACGGGTATAGAAATCAGAATGAACAAAATATTACATAACCAATTTGAATGTTTTTTAGCCTTAATTAAAATAGCATTATGCAAGAGCGAAATCTGCTTATTACAGGTCTTTCTTTAGGCCTGAGATGTTATCTAAATAATCAATTAGACATTAATTAACATATCCAGACCATAATAAACTCTTAAAGTCAAGGCTAGCCTTCGATGTTGGCGGATTGAATTCCTATATGCCGCTTAATGGCCGTTGATAATTAAATCAATCAAGTGGATAATCGAGACTATGCTGTTTATATTAATGATTTGAGTAATGATGACCGAGGCTATGTGAATATTTCAAACGCTTTTTTCTCGGCTAATAGTGGACCAATTTGACTGAAATTTTCAGCAAATTACCTTTACACTATCTTTATCTCCCATAATGTATCTACAAGCTGTGAAAAATTAAATTTTGTTCAAATAGTAAGTGCAGGGGGACTGCACCACACATAAGTTACACAAAAACAAATACATGGACAAGACATCATACTCACAAACCACAAACAAACGAACAATTCAAAGGGAGTGAATGGATCCTGGTGCTAGCTGTAAGCGTCCACTGTGCTGTACAGTCCCCCTGCAAATGATATAATTAGTTTGTAAAGATGTAGGTGTTGTCGTCCTGCAAATTTTGATAAAAGGTGTGGTCATGGAGGGTGCGTGCACATCTCACAGTAAAGCCTGTTGTTGTTCGTAGTGTTTATTGCAGACAAGTTGTCATTCCTGTGGGAGAAAACAGGGGTACCCGGAGCAAAGCCACGAGGTTGAGAAGGTGCCCCTATCTCCAAGCCACACACACACACACACCAGGGATTGAAACTATTAACGCAAGCCAGGACACGATCGGCCACCCCAACCCCCCTGCAATAAAGATGCACATTTACCACTTGTATTAGGGCGTGGCATTCTTTAATCCACACTAATATTTCTTTGTGCTATTGATCTTCTATGTATTTGTTAATATAATATTCGATTGCTGCCAATTAGTGTATTATTGTACCTTCTTATTGTTGGACCATGTGGTATGTAACAAATAGTTCTAAATATACTTATATATATATACTGCTGTTATGTTTGAAACTTTCTTTGTAAAAACATAAATTAAAGTTTTCACAGATCATACTTGGTTATTATTTAACTGTTGGGTTTACAAGGGCCACATTCAGTTTCCTATTTTAAAATATGACCAGTAGCGTGACAGTTACCGATTTGAAAATATTGGAAGTAATTGAAAGAAACCCATTGTGATACCTAATGTGTTTTACCATACCTTTAAAACGCCACAAGGTTAGGCAGCAGGGCACCCTACTGTTTGAACATATTCCCCCCCCCCCCCCAAAAAGAAAATTTCCGGGAAACAGTAATAATTGCCTCTGATCTTAACAGTGGGTGAGAACATCCTTGGTATCCCAAATGGTATCGCTCCGTTCTACAAAACTAACTTCTGGATCACGAATTCAAATTATCTTCCCTTCATCATAGGTTGATTCTACGAACCAATCAAAAAGCAGTTTTCGTACCAGTTGCAATAAAATGTGAGTTATCTTCCTTCGCCCTCTGGATCGGTGGATTAAAATAGCAGAAGTAGGCCTATCCATAATTAGTGGAGTAGATCGGACGATATCACTGGGGATACCGAAGATGGATTAAAAATGACTCATGTAAATTGAATATAGCGAGCCTACATTAAATCTTTGAATTTTTGGTCCCAACACGCAATAGAAATGAAATGAAATGGGGTTTTACGTCCTACTCTTATGCACCTAACCTGGGCTAATGGAAGACGGGCATACGCCATACAGTGTGCTATGAGGGTAATTTTGCCTGGGCAGCCGCGCTCCGGCCTACTCTTAAATCGAATTCCAACTGCCAAGGGATCTTTTACGTGCACTCCAATGTGTACACCGGACCTCGGTTTTCCGTATCATCCGAACGACTAGACAGCTGTCCTTGTCAGGCCCTCCTTCTGTATCACTGACAAGGGGAAATCACGCCGGAAAATCGAGATGAACTTTCTCAGCCAACACGCAATAGGATGGAAAACTGAGGCCCAACCATATGCATATTGTTAGAGAATTGACTGAGACAGTGGAAGAATTCCAACTAGAGTAGTCAGTAACTCTTCAGATACAGAAATGAATTGAAATAGGGTTTAAGGTACTTCTGTTCTGCTCCAACTGGGATAATGAAGACCAACATTTTGCCCAGGCAGTGGCACTATGGACTACAGCCTACTCTTATATCAAATTCTAATTGCTAAGGGATCTTTTATGTGCACTCAATTGAATGCACAGGATCTTGGTTTTTCATCCCATCTGAACAACTAGACACCTGTCCCTGTCCGGCCATCCGTCCTGCACCACTGATAACACAAACCTCCCCATGTATGCACATGTTATCACATCGACAAAGATTATCGCGATAGTTTCATAGCTGCCAGGTTTCAAATCCCCAGTTGTATGTGACAAGGAGTAGGGTCGCCTATCCAACCTCATGGGTTTTCTCCAGGATCTCCGGTTTCCTCCCACTGCTAAAACCCTCTACGCCCAAGCGAATTATGGAAATAAAACCATATGTTAGTCCCAAAATGACCTAGTTTGATTCTCCCTCTCAAAGCGTCCAAATTATGCAAACGCAAGACATAAACTTACAAATATTTACATTGAAAGATAATTTATAACATAGATTCAATGAAATATTGATATTGGCTGTAATTTCCATATTTTGAGATAGTTGACTTCAGTAACATTTTTGAGGAGCAATTTGATGTTGTGCCCCTTTAAATTAATTTGCTTTGATATTCACAGGTAAAGGGAGCTAACTTTGTAAAAAAAAATTTAAAGCCGGAAGTATGCTGTGACACGGTCGTCCACTTCTTATTGTACAGCATAAAATACTGCTTACTTTTGAGTCGGAACAATCAAGACTAAATACTAACAAGTTAATAATCGAACATCACTTATTTTTACCGAGGTAGAAATGAAAGCCTCATCATTACTAAGTGTTATTATTTTTCTTTCATTTAATACTCTTGTTTATAATGCTGATCCTGACGGCGAGTTGAAGCTTGTGTTGGCAGTAAGTATATAATAATTGTTAAATCTCTATGTCAGTAGTCCACCGGTATAGCGGTTGAGTGTCAGTGTATAAGTTGTCAAATGAATCATTGTCTGAATGTAATTGACAAATTATGTAATTATTGTCATCGTCATGAGTACGGTATAATCATTGTCAATGACAATAACCTACATATGACACAGGCCACGATAAGGTGTAGAACTAACATATGGTTTTGCAAAAATTGATTTTTCCCAAAGCTAGGACAAATCCAATGTAATTTTTGGTATGGTTATACACAAAATATAATAAAGAGATAATAAACACAACTTCATGATCAAAATAGTACAAATAAAGTATTTATTGCGAAACAAAAATAAAAATACCCCCTTTTTTGATGTCTAAATTTGTCCCTCTTGGTGGTGTTAAAAAAGGGTAAGTATTTTGATACTGAAGACATAGATTGAAATCTACAAGTTGTTTCTTAAATTGAAGATAAAGGATGTTTCTATCCATCAGAAGTGTCAAATTCCAAAAATCTTAATATTTTTCAATAAAAAAAATTGTTTAAAAAGTGTGTAACGGACGTGACAAATTCCGTCCAAAAAAAACGATTTTTTAATGCATTGAAAGAGTTGCTCACCACCTGCATCTATATGCATGTTTATGTTACAAATCAAGAGGCATAATTGAGTGATATGATATAAGTATTTCTGTTGATTTAGAGACGTTTGAGAAGAAACTATTCGCATTTTCGATCGTCCACTCGAGATTCCGTCAAAGAATCACGTCCGTTATTTGCGTTTACGATGATCGATATTTCCCCTCCCGTTTCAAATCCATGGCTCTTCCGCGGTTATTAGCTCCCTTGTTCTACACACAGTTCGTATACCTCACGATTTTGCGGGTAATTAAAAATGGTCGACGCCGGGACCCCCACAAGGAAATTCCGTCCTCAAACTTTTGTTGTCGTCACGTCCGTTATATCAAAATCACGTCCGTTATATTATTACAAGGATTTGGCAAAAACTGAGGATATTAAAGATGTCAAAGCCGCCTGCTTTGCGCTCAAAATCAAGAGCCGTTCCACACATTCGGGTGATCGAAAAAAAAATGAAAGAATCATGCAAATTTGATTGATAACAGTTTGACTTTCGGTTTTACGTGTAACGGACGTGATGGTGGACGAAATTGATAATGTCAAACATCACTACCGTTACACAAGGAGCTAAGATGACCTAAAGAAAATTACGACTCTTTATTAAATTTAATAAAATTACATAGATTGCCTTCTTTTTTAAATGTCCTCAAACTATGCATGGAAAAGATCGTTAAACACCTCAGATACACCTCGCACTGTTAATTGGGTCAATAGTGACGTCCGTTACAAAAGGTCACGTCCGTTACATAGTAGGGAGTCACGTCCGTTACAAATATTTTGTGCAATATTGACAAAACAGTACACAGAAGTAAAATTTAATAACAAAATAATAATTGATCAAATATTGTAACATAATGGCTAAGAATGACAATGAAATCATGCCCAAGAAAGAGTGTAAAAGAGTTATCAGTTCAGACATTTCACACTGTTTTGAAACCAGATGTCCATGAAAGATCTTTGCCAATTTTTGGAGGTAAACAGCGCACAAAGACATTTTTTTACATTCTAGAATATAGATTTTGATATTATCACACTCAAATCAACTGGGCTGGTAGTTATTAGCAAATTTGGGGCAAATATTAATTGGACATGTAACGTCTGTTACAAGCTTATATGGTCCGCAAAATATGTATTTGCACAAAAACAGAACAACAAGTTATCTTTTCCTTTACAAAATTTGAAAGATGAATTATTAATACAAGTTTTTAACCCCCAAAGAATTCGTAAAAATTTATTTAAATTTAAGTGCTTTTTCATCTGAAGTTCTACACCTTTTCGTGGCTTGTGTCATATAGGCTTTGATGTAGGCTATTAATTATTGAAAAAAACTGAAACAAAAGCATCTCTTGCAGTTTGTACCAATTAATGTATAAAAAAATGGCAAAAAAGTTAAGGCAGGGTAATGATGCACAGTCACATGCCAAGAATTAAGAATAAATTAATTATTATTTTAGCATATTTAAATTTAATTGTACAAATGATTTTATTTTTTAACCAGAGGTGATTTCAAACACGTCAACATAGACAAGTTTTTAATAATGGCCGAGTCCATAACCATGCAATTAAGTGATGGCAGTTTGTTCATGAGATAATCTGAAAATTCTGGTTAGGCAGCCATCTTTATAATAGCGTAGCCGTTGGATACGATCTGATCGTTTCTCCTTTATTTGAATTTCTTTCAACTGATTTCAACAACATATAAAATAGTAGGAAAGGGCTCATGTGAAATACGATTGAACTACATGTTACGAAACAGCCAGGTTACGAAACAGCCTGCACCTTGACAGCTCACACAATGATTAAAGGGCTAATCCCGATAATCTTTTGGAGAATAAAACTGCTTAATTTTGTGTTAAAATCCCCCACCCCATCCAATTGCCCCACAGCTAACTCAAAATTTGCGATACTTTTTCAAACATAATAAACCCGCCAGTCTTCATCTCGAATTGGAGACCAGTGTATAAGCCGTATTATGCTGTGTCTGGATAAAATCAAACATTTCCTTTACAAAAATAATGTGTCGGTGAAATTTAACTTTCGTTATCAAGAACAGCACATGGGTCATTCACTGTATAGACCTCTCAAGGAACAGGAATCGATCATCAGCTCACCCAACGAACAAATTGACCCGAAATCTTAAAAGGGTTGCGTATCCATGTAAGCTGTTTTGACGTTCACGTCCAAACGACACAATATTTTGAGTGGAAATATTGAGACAAGGTAAATACACCATTCCTCTATATTTTGGAGCTTAATTTTCATGCATACTCAGACTTTTAATTTTGAGTCTCTGTTCAAATCGAGATAGTCCCTTTAAGTTATTGTAATTTCCTTCATTTGAAAATACTGTAAGCCTACATGGGTATTGTTTTAAACTGGTGTACGCAATGTACGGTACTGTGTAAGATATATCTGCTTACTAAATATTAGCCACTATATTGTAACGTTAAACTGTTTGTGTTTAATACTACAATTGATAAAGTTTTAAGACTCCTTATGCAAGTTTAAATAGGTTCAAACGTACAATTGTCAACACATATCACTACAGTTTGTATTGGAATAAGTAATTCAATCACAAATAGTGAAGACTGGTGTACCACTAAAATAGTTACCAATACAGTTTTTTTTTGTGGTAATGCGTCCTACATTTGCTTAGCGATGTTTCTTGTAATGACAAATTACGCAAACAGCCATGACACTGGCCAGTATAAATTTCGCGTAGATTTCGGGTTTCATATAATTATGCGGTAAGCCTTCATCTTTATTTCAATGGGAATTGATTGATTATATGTTAAGCTATGTGCAGTACTGTTTTGGATCAGTTTATATGTAAATTAAGGGAGCTATATGGGCCTGTAAACTTTTTGTAGTCATTTGACTAAAAAACTTGTGCCACTGTGGCTGTAGTAAGGCTCAAGACATCATTAGTGGAACCATTTCTAATTAAATATCAGTTTTTAATAACAATATATTTTCAACTTAAAATTTAAATCAAACTAGAACATCTGCTTGCTCTGTCACACATTTACAAAGATACCTAATCTTTAAACATAGTAGGCCTACAGTGTGATAAAACAGAGAGTGAATCAATAAAAAGTAAATTAAATAAAAATTATAGTATTTTATTATGATTATAACAGTATAATATATATCTACATGTTATTATCGTTTGAAACTTTCAGTGTTTACAGAATCTATAGGCCTGCTAATATTTGTGACTGTAGATTGTCTGTCTGTTCGAGGGTTGATTTCATCACTAGGGCTGGAATGAAGCTGAAATTTGGTGTATAGGGGTAGCTCAGGCCGGGGAGTAACATGGGCCAAGAGGTGTGGACTACCACCAAGTTGTCCACCAGTATTTTCAGATTTGTATAAAATTTAAATAAGAATTTATTTTTAGCATTGGTCTTAAGATGTAAGTTTATGGTACAGTACGCTAAAAAAGAAAATCTCTGTTTTTATGATCATAATTGCAAAACGGTTGCCTAATGTTGTTTCAGATATTCAGACATGGTGACCGAGCCCCAATTGAGATATATCCCAAAGATCCAAATGGTAAAGATAAATGGCCTCTGGGCTTGGGACAACTTACAAAGGTATTTATATTGTATTTTATTTTTCAAGAACAGGATTCGGTCACGGTGTAGGTTTCCCCATGTCAGTACATGTAGGTGCAAGGCAGAGGGCCTAACAAGCAATAGATAACATCTACCCAATCTAGTGAATAAATAACATCTACCCAATCTAGTGACCGCATCCAGGAAAGGATTAACCTGTTTATTCTGTGAAATATATATCAGCAGAGATTACTTCTTGAATGTTCGTAACATGACTGTACATCGAGATTTGCAACTACCGGTAAAAATAAAATATCAAAGATCAGGTCATACAATTAATGTACTAACTGATCTCTTATTGCTAAATTAACTATAAAACTTATGTCATTTTTCCCCCTAATTTTTAGAAAGGTCATCAAGATGCATATGACTTAGGAAAGTACTTTTGGACGAGATACAGAGAACAGCTTAAATTGAACCAAGTTTATAAGGCAAATTCACCAGAGGTAGGTTACTTTTACAACTTTTAGATGATGAATTTTTGAAGATGTAGAATTATGAGACTTTGAGAATATCTCTTTGATTGCCCAGCAATCAGAAAAGGTAGTAGCCATTGTGATTGACTGAAACCATGTTTGCTAAATGAGTGATCAGTTCTGGACATTCAAAAATTAATTATGTCAGTATTTAACTCCAACTATTTTCTACATAAGTCCTATTGTCTACGATATCAACCCTTGTGGAAGTGGACGTTAAACTCCAGGAACAAACTACATAAGTCACTGTTTACTCCTGTCCAGATCTATGGGCTGGGAAAATCCACTGCACACAAAGAAAACCGACAAGACAAATCTTCGGACAAACACAAACAACACAGGCATTGGAAGTAACAAAAATCAAGATCAAGTGAGCCTCCACGTTACTTAAAATGAAAACAAGGTAAACATCGACAAGCCACAGTAGAAATAATGCAACCGGTCTTGACCATGGTTGTCTGCTGAATGCCGTTTATTGATGCCGGTGATTGTCTGGCAGTTGACGTCACAAGTTAGAACATCCCAAAATTTTTAAGTGAGTGTATTTTATTTTTCAAATTGATATCCTTTATTTTAATTATTTTGGTTTTTTTTACAGCTTCATATTAGGAGCACTTCTATAAACAGAGCTAAGCAGTCTGCACTTTATTTCCTTGCTGGGTTTTATAATTTGAGTAAAGCCGAAGAACTCATTACATCTGATCACATTCCTTTTACACCAGAATCACAAGATCAGGTAAACGATACTTATCTGTATATATCGCCATTCTCCAAGTTTATGGTCAAATGGGGGGTTGGATGGCTGAATGGTTAGCACATGCTCACTGTATCATAAGGTCTGGCATTGCGTCAACTGGTATGGATTTGATTCCCCCTGGGCACCCCCCACTGCTGAAATAAAATTGAACCATCGAAATGATTTAGTTTCTGTCAAGTGGACGTTAAACCCCATTTCCCTCTCTCTCTGAAAGTCAACTGATCAATCAGATAATGAACACAAAGTGACCTCTCGGGGATTCTCTCAACATTGCTTTAATTATAATAGTGCAGTCATACATGAGTGACTTAGACGAATGGGCTATTTAAATGGCAGTGATGTAGACAAAAATCTTGGAACTATTTTTAGGGTTATCGTTAGCTTTCAAAGGTTTTTGTCTATGGCACTACTGTAAAAATAGCCCAATATTTTCTCAATATGCAGGCGGGACTGGAATTACTCTAAAAATAGCCTGCAGGATATTCATGTACTGTGGACTCTGTCAAATCCGACTGTCTCACAAGAGATAATAAAATTATCAAAGTAATCAACAAAGACCTACTGTAGCGAGTTTTAATCTCACCGGTAATTGATTGGTGATTGCTTGTTAATCTTTTGTGGCTTCATACCCATCAAGTTTTAATCTCACTGATAAATGATTGGTGATTGCTTGTTTCACACCCACTGATTCAAGCCCCGATTATACACTGTCGATTCAATGGAAATCATGTGATAGGACGGCTGATTAAGTGGAGATTTTTTTGCTCAAGTAATCAGGAAATAAATCGGGACATGAAAATAATGTTGGATTTCACAGAGTGGCGGAGTGATCAGAGTTTGGATGTGACAGTCCACTCTATATATATATATGGTAATTTATATTGATTCTTGTATTGTTTTAGTATTGTATTGTTAATCTTATGATTTTATATTTCTATATCTGGGACCTGTTTCTCAAAATTTTAACAAAAGATAAAATCCAATTTTGATAGGCTAAGCACTAAAATCAATCTAATATTATCCAATCAAATTACTAAAATTTGGATTTTAGTTCAAATTTTGTGAAACAGGCGCCTCTACTATTGTCAAGCACCATGACATTTATTTCAGTTATTGTCAATGACAACTTGTCCTAAAGAAGACGAACTGAGAAGAAATTACCTAAATATTTCCAAAAAGTTCAAAAAGTTTAATGATAATAATGATAACAAGGTAGCTATGTTCAAATATTTTATTGTTTCACTTGAAGACTTCAATTAGGAATGATTATGCAACACTTACTTTTCAGTTCCACTGATGCTATAATATTTTAACACATGCATTGGGATTAGTGATGGTTCCACTATTTTATGTCAAATCCCCAGTTGTACTTGGCAAGGCGTAGGGTCGCCTGTCCAACCTTGTGGGTTTTCTCCAGGTACTCCGGTTTCCTCCCACTGCTAAAGACCCCTACGCGCAAGCGAATTATTGAATTAGAATTAAACCATAAGTTTGTCCCGAAATGACCTGGTTTGTATCGAGTGGACGTTAAACCCATGTCTCTCTCTCTCCGCTATTTTATGCGTATTGGGATTCATTCATGATATTTATCGTAATTCATAACCTGGTCACAATTTTGACTGAATTTATGAGATAACTGTTTTCAAGTTGTTTAATTTTTCAGATGTTATATCAGACATTATCACACATGGCTGGTTATCGTGATAATCCCGTTGATATGGAGAAATTTGGCCACATTGCTGATGCCGTTTACTGTGAGGTACGTCTGATAAATATACAGGGACTGGGTGGCCGATTGGTTAATGTGGGCACGTTAGATAAGAAAGTCTATCAGTCAGTCATGGGTTTCTTTTCCCCACGGGGGTTGGGATGGCCTAGTGGTCTAGAGTGTTGTGCTTCGACCTCTAGCTGGTTGGTCACATCTGGCTTGCAGCTGTGGTTTCGATCCCTGGTCTGAGTGTATGTGGCATGGAGATAGGGGCGCCTTCTCAACCTCGTGGGTTTCCTCCGGGCACTCCGGTTTCCTCCCACTGCTAAAGACCCCTACGTGCAGGCGAATTATTGAAATAAAATTGAATCCATATGTTAGTCCCAAAATAGCCTAGTTTGTGTTGAGTGGACGTTAAACCCCATTTCTCTCTCTCTCTCTCTCTCTCTCTCTCTCTCTCTCTCTCTCTCTCTCTCTCTTATGTGTCAAGGGGAATCACGTGGGTAAGTGGGTAAGATGCTGGCTCGCAAGCCTGGTAGTCGGTTGTTAAATCACTGCATTGGCCAGGAAAGTTCATCCAGATTTTCCGGTGTGGATGCAGTTGTCTAGTCGTTTAGATGGTACAAAAAAACGAGGTCCTGTGTGTACACATTGGCGTGCATGTAAAAAAATCCCTTGGCAGTTGGAATTTGATGTAAAAGTAGGCCGTAGCGCCGCTGCCTGGACAAAATTTCCCTCAAAGTACACTGTATAGCTTTTGCCCGTATTCATTACCCCAGTTGAGAAGCAAAACAGTAGGGCGTTAAACTCCATTTGGTTTCATTTTATGTTTCAAGGAGTAGTGTTGCCTGTTCAACTTCATGGTTTTTCTCCAGGTGCTCTGGTTTCCTCCCACTGCTAAAGTCTCCTACACCCAAGCGGATTATTGAATTAAAATTGTGTAAAATGTTACTACCGAAATGATTTTGTTTGTATCAAGGGTGTCCCATGTTATCCTCATTTATTTTAAACATAATTTTGGTTCCTAACAAGTTTAAGAATTGACTTTGATATGTATTTGAGATATTTTTGTGAAATTTGCAGGATTCTTTAAACTATCACTTTTTATACGCCCACATTTTCATGTGGACGCATTATGTCGTCGCCCCTGTCCGTCCGTCCGTCCGTCCACAATTTGTTTGTGGACTCTCTACAGGTCGCAATTCTTATCCGATTTTGACGAAACTTGAAATATAGGTTTATCCCCATAAGATCTCGGCTGCTTTCGATATTGGCATGTATCGGATGGAAACTTCATGGATTATGGCCCCTGATTGTACGAAATATCATGTTTTTAGCTTGTGGACCCTATAGAGGTCACAATTTTGAACCGATTGTGATGAAACTTGACATGCATGTTTATAACCCCAAGATCTTGGTTCCTTTCGATATTTCGGATCGTAACTTCCTGAATTATGGCTCCTGATTGTCCGAAAAATCGCCCTTTTTAGCTTGTGGTCCGTCTGGAGGTCAAAATTATTATCCGATTTAAAAAACCGTTTGATCATATCACCGTTACATGGTAATGAAGGTTGAGTTCGAATTTCGTGAAAATCGGACCAAAATTGACATACAAAATGGCCGCCGTTTGTACGCGAATAGTGTGAAAATATGTTATTTCAAGGTTGTGGACCCTATAGAGGTCACAATTTTGAACCGATGGTGATGAAACTTGACATGCATGTTTATAACCCCAACATCTTGGTCCCTTTTGATATTTGCGCACATCGGATCGTAACTTCTTGAATTATGGCCCCTGATTGTCCGAAAAATCGCCCTTTTTAGCTTGTGGTCCCTCTGGAGGTCAAAATTATTATCCGATTTAAAAAACCGTTTGATTATATTACCGTTACATGGTAATGAAGGTTGAGATTGAATTTCCTGAAAATCGGACCAAAATTGACATACAAAATGGCCGCCGTTTATACGCGAATAGTGTGAAAATATGTTATTTCAAAGTTGTGGACCCTATAGAGGTCACAATTTTGAACCGATTGTGATGAAACTTGACATGTATGTTTATAAGCCAAAGATCTTGGTTCCTTTCTATATTTGCGGCCATCAGATCCTAACTTCTTGAATTATGGCCCCTGATTGTCCGAAAAATCGCCCTTTTTAGCTTGCGGTCCCTCTGGAGGTCAAAATTATCATTCGATTTAAAAAAACGTTTGACTAAATGACCGTTACATGGTAATGAAGGTTGAGTTCAAATTTTGTGAAAATTGGACCCAAATGGACAGACAAAATGGCCGCCGTTGGTATGCGATTAGTGTGAAAATATGTTATATCAAGGTTGTGGACCCTATAGAGGTCACAATTTTGAACCGATTTTGATGAAACTTGACATGCATGTTGATAACCTGAAGATCTTGGTTCCTTTCTATATTTGCGCCCATTGATTCGTAACTTCCTGAATTATGGCCCCTGATTGTACGAAAAATCACCCTTTTTAGCTTGTGGTCCCACGGGAGGTCAAAATTATTATCCGATTTAAAACAACGTTTGATTATATCACCGTTACATGGTAATGAAGATTGAGTTCAAATCGGACCAAAATTGACAGACAAAATGGCCGCCGTTTGTACGCGATTAGTGTGAAAATATGTTAGTTATATCAAGGTTGTGGACCCTATAGAGGCCAGCATCTTACCCACTTAGCAACATGATCCCCAGTCGAATTTGAAGCCTACTGAAATGTACCTTTATAACCCAAAGATCTTAATTCATTTCGATATTTGCACATATCAAATTCTAACTTAATGATGTAGGAAAAATCACTTTCGGTATTGCTTGTTCTCTATCCATCTCTCGAAAATGTGGGCGTATCCTGCCTGGCAGTGCCAGCCTATCTTTATTATGTGACAAGGAATAGGATTGCCTGTCCAACCTCGTGGTTTTTCTCCAGGTCCTCCGGTTTCCTCCCACTGCTAAAGAACCCTACACGCAGGACAATTATTGAAATAAAATTAAACCATATGTTAGTCCCAAAATGACCTAGTTTGTGTCAAGTGGACGTTAAACCCCATTTCTCTCTTTCTCTTCTTATCATTTAAAACATTGTTTATAGTTAGTAAATAACAACATCACAACAAAGAAATATATGAGGCACCATTTAAAACATTGTTTATTTATAGATGAAGCATAATATGCCACAGCCTGATGTAATACAACTAAATCTAGATGCACTTATGGAATGGTTTAATTCAAGTCGACGGTATTATGGTCCATCAACTAAAGAAATCATTAGGATTAAAGCGGGTATATACTGTGTAGAATTAGAATAATTTCACGGTTATGTATTTTGTAGTGCTGCTGTCCAGGCAAAATTTCTCTCATTGCACACTGTATGGCATATACCCCTTTCATTATCCCAGTCGGAGCAGAACAGTAGGACGTTAAACCCCATTTCATTTCATTTTGCTCTTGGAGGTGAGGTGTGTGAACCATATCCAGATAGTTATGGATGCTATAACGATTCTTCGAATGGCTCATATTTGTTGAAACATACAGGAATTGGATGGCCGAATGGTTAGCGTGCACGCGCTGTATAGTACGGCCTGCCATTGAGTCAACTGGCGTGGTTTCGAATCCCAGGTTGTGCGTGGCAAGGAATAGGGTCACCTGGCCAACCTTGTGGGTTTTCTCCAGGTACTCTGGTTTTCTCCGACTGCTAAAGACCCCTATGTACAAGCTAATTAGAGATAAAATTAAATCATATGTTAGTCCCGAAATGGCCTAGTTTGTGTCGAGTGGACGTTAAACCCCACTTCTCTCTCTCTCTCTCTATTGAAACATAATTGCATAAAATACTCTTTATGGTTGATATGTATGTGTTTGTATAAATATTGCTGGATAACGCTTGTGAAATCTTGTTAAAGGGCTAATCCCGATATTTTTGTGAAGAATATAACTGCTTAATTCGGTGTTAAAATCCCCTACCAAAGAGCCGAGCAACTAACTCATTATTTGTGACACGTTTTCAAATAACTTAAACACGTCAGTCGTCTTCTGGAAATTGATACCGGTGTCCCAAGTTGTATTATGCGGTGTCTACGTAAAACCAGGCTTTCTTTTAAATAAAAATAATGTGTAGGTGATATTTGCCTTTCGCTATCAAGTACAGCACATGGGCCATTCACTATATAGACCTCTCAAGGAACTAGAATCGATTATCAGGTCACCAACGAAAAAATTGACCCGAAATCTTAAAAGGGTTGCGTGTCCGGATAAGCAGTTTTGACGTTCACGTCCAAACGACTCAATATTTTGAGACAAGGTTAATACGCCATTCTCCTATATTTTGGCGTTCAGATTTCATAGGTACTCGGACTTCTATTTTTGAGACTCTGTTCAAATCGGGACTGTCCCTTTAAAGCATCCCCATCTAATGTTTTGTGGGAATTGTTGATGCTATGTTACGTAATGTTACAGGTCCACTAATATCAAAGATGGTTAAATCTATAGAGAATAAAGTTACTAATCCTGATTCTCGAGATAAAATCTTCCTGTATTCAGCTGTAAGTAATTTATAATTACCTATTCATTTGAAATTGTTCAAAATTAAAGGGCTCTTGATAAATAGGTAGCCACTTTTAAAGAGTAACCTTCTTACTCAACTTTTTACAAAATATTCAAAATGCAGAGACAAGAATTCAGTATTGATCCATTTCAATCAATATTGATTATGTTATGGGTTATTATAATATCCAGACAAAATGACCATTTTGAAATCAGTACAGGAGTCGTGTGGCCTTACTCTAATAGTTTTAATATGGCTGTACACTTGGATAGGGGGGTTGGATGGCGGAATGGTTGACATGTGCACGCTGTATCATAAAGCCTGTATGTGACAAGGAGTAGGGTCGTCTGCCCAGCCTCATGGGGTTTCTCCTTGTTCTCCTTTTTCCTCCCACAGCTAGTGTTAGTTCCAAAATGACTTAGTTTGTGTCGAGTGTACGTTAAACCTAAGCTATAGTATGTTGCATTTTATCTTTGAAATAATCTTGTATTTTGTTTCAGCATGATACTAATGTGATTAGTTTGTTAAGTGGATTAGGTTGTTTTAATGATATACAGCCACCATATAGTTCAGCTGTAATATTGGAACTACGTAAAGTCGACGCCATGTATTATATACATGTACTATATCATAATGATTCCAATGTTGATCCATATCCATTCTCCGTACCAGGTATATACAATATATAATTACATTTTATCAAATTAATTTAATTAGTCCTTTCTTTCAGACGAGTACGCCGTAGTGTCGCCCTCCGGGCAAAATTTCCCTCATACTTTACTGTATGGCGTATGCCTGTCTCCATTAGCCCAGTTCAGAACAGTAGGACGTTAAACCCCATTTCATTTCATTTCTTTTGCTTCCTCAGGATTTGATGGCGTGGTTTACCCTTGTCAGTAGTCTAAGACGAGGGCCTGACAAGGAATTATGTCTAGTCGTTTGGATGTGCAAAACCCCTGAGCTCCTCGTGTACACATTTGCGAGCATGTTAAAGAACCCTTGACGAAGTAGTGCCAATATCTCCCTCATAGATCACTATATGCCTCTCTAGCCTTGTCGGTGCAGAAAAATAGGCTTCAGTTCAAAATTATTGTTGATCTGTCCTCTCTATGAAGATATACTTCTGTATCAGTTATCTGGCGCAATAATCAGGATCAACATAATTTGAGAGAGAGCACCTGCAAGGAACAGCATCTAGTTGTTACCTCAAGTAACAAACATTTTTTACTTCCAGGATGTGGTAACAAAAAATGTGCTCTATCTGATTTTAAAAAAGAAATGAAAAAAGTGATGATGTCAATCACAGAAAGAGAGAAAACATGTGTACCAATAATAAAATCCAAGGCAGTATCTCTTTCTGACAGTAAGTTATTTGCCACTGTTTGACAAACTTCTGTCAATTTTTTTGCTTTCTTATTAATGTCTGACAATGAGGCCACACAAAATAAGTAAAAAATTTGAAATAACGTCCAAATACATCTGCGACTTCATCGATCCCCATTTGATCTAACTCCTTAGAAAGTATTTTCAAATCTGCTGGGTTTTTATTTTGGCAAGTGGTTTTGATACTGTACTCATTGTTAATAAATCGAAGTCTGCGACCACAATCTACCTGCCAGAATATTTTTGATCATCTCTCTCATGGTCATATTTCTCGATAACAAAAGAGAGATGACAGCCATGTTTGCAAATAATAAATTAACATTCAATTATCCTGTGCCGTTCGTTCCAAGGAATATTCAACAGAGTTACTTCCCTTGATCGCGGGATATATATGAACAAACGAATATTATTGACTTCGTTTTTATTTTACGCTATCTGATTAAAATAGAAATCTTTATTTCGTTTCATTTTTTTTTTAATACTTTTGCCTGTCTCTCTACATGAAGATCTGACCTGTTGTAGTAGAAGGTTGCGTCCTTTTGACCCTATGACATCAGACATTTAATTAACCAATCAGGGTTGATGTTGCTAGCCGTAACAGACCATTTTATTCGCTAATCCCTCACATCATCCAGAATGCGAGTTATATAACAACTCATCCAAATCCTACTGTAGTAAAGTCAAGTAAAAAATGAAATAAAATAAAAACCGAAATAGGATCTGTTTCAATCAGATTGTTTTTAAAATAAAAACGTGTGACACAGCCCATTTTTGATGACGCAGCAATATCTGAAAACCAGAATAATTTTGCTGTGTGGCGTAAGTTCTATAATTTTTATTGCTTACATTAAGTTCCTTAATTTTTTATCCTCCTCTGAGTGTAGGCTCTATAACTTTGTCACAGTAAGTAAAGTATTTGTAGACAAAAAATTCTATCTATTTGGGCTTTAAGCTCTATAATCTTTCTACACAATAAACTCTATTTATTTGAGGAAGAGGGGTCTCATATAATCCTGTATTACATACAGGGTGGAACAACAACAGTCTATTTAATCACTGCATATTTTCCCTCTGCGAAAATTTGAATTAATCCAAAAGTTTGCCGTAAAATGTGATTTTTATACGTCCACATTCATAATGTGAACGTATTATGCCGTTGCCCCTGTCTGTGTGTGTGTGTGTGTCTGTGGTTCGCCTACAGGGCGCAATTCTTCATGGATTTTCTTCAAACTTTGCATACTTATTCCTTATACCCAAAGGAAGATCCCTATTGTTTTTGGTGCATGCCCGACCCCCAGGGACAGAGCCACGCCCATTTCTAGTATTTGTTTGTTTGTCGTCTACAGGCCACATTTCTTAACATATAATCTTGAAACTTTGCATACATATTCTTTGTACCCTAAGGAACATCCCTATCGTTTGGGGTGCATGCCCAACCCCCAGGGGCAGAGCCACGCCCATTTTCTCTTCGTGTGTCTTTGTGTCGCCTACAGGGCGCAATTCTTACTGGATTTTCCTCAAACTTTGTATACTTACTCTTTATACACTAAGGATGATCCCTATTGTTTGGGGTGCATGCCCAACCCCCAGGGGCAGAGCCACGCCCATTTTCTTTTTGTGTGTGTGTGTGTGTCGCCTACAGGGCGCAATTCTAACTGGATTTTCTTAAAACTATTTATACTTACTCTTTACACCCTAAGGATGATCCGTATTGTTTTTTGGTGCATGCCCGACCCCCAGGGGCAGAGCCACGCCCATTCCTTGTATTTATTTGTTTGTCGTCTACAAGCCACATTTCTTAATGTATCATCTTGAAACTTTTAATGCTTATTCTCTGTACCCTAAGGAACATTCCTATCATTTGGGGTGCATGCCCAACGCCTAGGGGCAGAGCCACGCCCATTTTCTTTTCGTGTGTCTTTGTGTCGCCTACAGGGCGCAATTCTTACTGGATTTTCTTTAAACTTTGTATACTTACTCTTTACACCCTAAGGATGATCCCTTTCGTTTGGGGTATATGCCCAACCCCAAGGGGCAGAGCCATGCATATTTTCTTTTTGTGTGTCTGTGTGTTGCCTACAGGGCGCAATTCTAACTGGATTTTCTTAAAACTTTGTATACTTACTCTTTACCTTAAGGATGATCCGTATTGTTTTTTGGTGCATGCCCGACCCCCAGGGGCAGAGCCACGCCCATTCCTTGTATTTATTTGTTTGTCGTTTACAAGCCACATTTCTTAATGTATCATCTTGAAACTTTTAATGCTTATTCTCTGTACCCTAAGGAACATTCCTATCATTTGGGGTGCATGCCCAACGCCCAGGGGCAGAGCCACGCCCATTTTCTTTTCGTGTGTCTTTGTGTCGCCTACAGGGCGCAATTCTTACTGGATTTTCTTTAAACTTTGTATACTTACTCTTTACACCCTAAGGATGATCCCTTTCGTTTGGGGTATATGCCCAACCCCAAGGGGCAGAGCCATGCATATTTTCTTTTTGTGTGTCTGTGTGTTGCCTACAGGGCGCAATTCTAACTGGATTTTCTTAAAACTTTGTATACTTACTCTTTACCTTAAGGATGATCCGTATTGTTTTTTGGTGCATGCCCGACCCCCAGGGGCAGAGCCACGCCCATTCCTTGTATTTATTTGTTTGTCGTTTACAAGCCACATTTCTTAATGTATCATCTTGAAACTTTTAATGCTTATTCTTTGTACCCTAAGGAACATTCCTATCATTTGGGGTGCATGCCCAACCCCCAGGTGCAGAGCCACACCCATTTTCTTTTTGTGTGTCGCCTACAGGCCACAATTCTTAATCGGTCATCTTGAAACTTAAAATACTTATTCATTATACCCTAAAGATGATCCCTTTTGTTTTGGGTGCATGCCCGCCCCCTTGGGACAGCAATGCCCATTTCTTGTATTTGTTTGTCTTTCGTCTACAGGCTGCTTTTCTTAATGTATCATCTTGAAACTTTGAATGATTATTCTTGGTACCTTAAGGAAGATCCCTATTGTTTTTGGTATATGCCCGACCCCCAGGGACAGTGCCACGCCCATTTTCTTTTTGTGTGTCACCTATAGGCCACAATTCTTAATCGATCGTCTTGAAAACTTTTTTTATACTTATTCCTTATACCCTAAGGCTGACCACTATTATTTTTGGTGCATGCCGGACCCCCTGGGACAGAGCCACGCCCAATGCTTTTGTGTCTTGTGTTCGCCTAAAGGATGCAATTCTTAACAGATCCTTTTAAAACTTTACATACCTATTCCTTATACCCTAAGTATGACCCCTATTGTTTTTAGTGATTTCCTAACCCCCAGGGGCAGAGCCATGCCCATTTTACTTTGTGTCTGTGTGTGTTGTCTACAGGCCACGATTCTTAAAGGATCGTCTTTAAACTTGGGATATGTATTCCTTATAGCCTAAGGACGACAACTGCATGTCCCGACTCCCACAGGCAAGACACGCCCAATTTTTGTGTTTGTCGTTTACAGGCCGCAATTCTGAATGAATCAGCTTGGTACTTGGCATATGTATTCCTTATAGCCTGAGGGCGACCACTATTGATTTTGGTGAATGTCCCGACCCCCAGGGGCAGAGCCACGCCCACTTTTTGCCTTTAGCGTTAGGAAGGCACAATTCTGAATGGATTATCTTGGTGTACTTATTCCTTATACTCTAAGGATGGCAACTATTGATGTTGAGGCACGACCCTCAATGCTAAACAAAACAAAACGCCTAGCCTTCTTGACAAAGTACCATATCAATCAAAGCAGGAATGTGGACGTATATTGTAGCATTAGCGTTATGTTTATATGATATCATGGTCATGTAGTGATCCTATGATAAAATAAAAACCTGCCTCTATCAGATTTATTTTGGATTGATTGTCAGAGACAGACAGAGACAGATTTGATGTCCAATCAACACAAACTAATTCATTTTGGGACTAACATATGGTTTAATTTTATTTCAATTTTTTTGCTGGCTTGTCCTAGGGTATTGACTTAAACTACAGACCTTATAATGTAAATCTGAAATTTAAAAGACTGAATAATTAAAAGACTATTCAGACATTCTTTATTTTAGCTGCTGGATTAAATGTTACCAAAGAACTTTGACTTTTAAATACCATTGACAGTACAGACATACAATGTCACTGACAGTACAGATCTATAATGCCATTGACAGTACAGACATACAATGACAGTACAGGCATACAATGACAGTACAGGCATACAATGACAGTACAGGCATACAATGACAGTACAGGCATACAATGACAGTACAGGCATACAATGACAGTACAGGCATACAAGGGCATTGACAGTACAGATCTATAATGTCATTGACAGTACATACATACAATGTCATTGACAGTACAGACGTACAATTCCATTGACAATAAACACATTCAATGGCATTGACAATACAGACATTACATTACAAATATGCTATGACATTGACAGCACAAAAGTTCATGGGTCACAGTTTTAAAGTTCAGTGAAAGCATGCATAAAGATTCACTTTGCTATATTCACCACAATTCACAACCTCACCCTTCACGAACTCAGCATTCACAATGACCACAACAACTGCACTGGGAAAGGGTATCATCACATGGAGTGGTCACTGTCCCCGCAATATGGAAACAGTAGCCCTGATTGTCACTAATGACACTGAGATAAATTAAAAGTAGACTAGTTTTACTAGACTCTTTAAACATATGTCTACATGAGTAACTCACATCTCAATGAAAAGATCATTTATTTAATACCACTTGTACATGAGTAACTCACATCCCTACTAAAAGATCATTTGATGCCACTTGTGAATAAGATAAAAAGTTAGTATAGCTATTTATGTCACTAATTATGATTCTTTGTTCTGCTTTTGTCCTAACTCCTAGTGTATTTACTTTCTACTAATCAGCTTCTGAAATCCAAGTAAATTTTACATGTTTTATTTCAGATGTGATACCAATAACTATAGCTGTAGTATTATTAGTTTGCCTGGTTCTGTCTATAATAATGTACAGAATGTATAAACGTCCACGTAAACCGAGAGGTGATCCGATGATGTACAGACCATTAGCGTACGGAGATGATGATGACGAAGATGTATAAATCTGTAAATGATCTGTAACAAACGAAATCTCAAGACAAGATTGAATTTGTTTCAAGTAGATGGCCCACTTGTTTCTATCCTAATTTTACTATAACAGCTACACAATGTTAAGATTTTTGAAGGAGTTCCCGATTGTAGCCTTTTCTTTAAGGCTGGAAATTAGAATCGTGTTTGATAAAATGTCGGGCATGTATTAAAAAATCCAGAAAAAATTACAAATCATTTATGTATGTAAAGGACAGAAAGAACCCCAATCATTTTAAACGTGATATCAGACACAGAAACAACTCAAATTAATTTCTGACTGATATTCCTTTGAAACATTCAACTTTCATAGTCAAGGAATTCATCATCTCTGAAATGGCGATCAAAAGCTTTAATTGGAAGTTTCTAATAATCTTTCAAGAATTGAATTGTGTGACTGTCTAAATCTATTGTTATAATATAGAAATATGTGGACTATCTCCTTAACCACTGTAACATTGTCTAGATACAATATCAGCTTGTCCGATTGATAGCTCTAACAGATGTGTTGAAGTATATGTATATGTATATAATGAATAATATATACCAATAATAATAACGTGGATATAAAATTATACAGAATATTATTCATAAGAATATGCTCAAAGCGAATAAATATTATTCTCAATATATGAGAGTCTTTCTGAAATGATGGACTAGTGAACAAACCTTAAGCCTACCACAGACCAGCTAGCAATTGTTGGCTGAATAATATGCTTTGGATTTCAAGACAAACATTTTTGGACCGCACAATGTAAGATTTCCAAAATAGTGTTCGGCCAACAAGTATTCGTGTGAGAGTTTTTTTTCTAAAAATCTTCTTTTATTATGTCTTGCTTGCTCAGCATGAATCCTTACGTTTTAACGGATAATCTTGATGAATTGGCCACTGAACGTGATGTCATATGTTTTGAAGAAGGCTTTTGAATTTCTTATGTTTTTTTTTTTTGCATCTGCTTGTTGTCCGGTTGAGGGTCAGAATCTGACCTTCTATCCGTATATTTATACATATTTGGTGCATTCATTGGACACCATCAGTGCTATAGTAAAGATCACGTGAACATTCCTTAAAACACAAAAGAAAGGCCATTTAGTGAATTAAAAACTGCAATATGGTTTAACTGTTAATATTTGTGCTGTATTCTATAAAACTTGTATTATTTTAGTAATAACCTCATTTCATTGACATAGAGCTAGAAATATGCTTTTTGACATGATATTTTGCATAATAGCATAGTACCATTGGCTACCCATGGCTTCTAAGGTTTGAAGAGGCATAATATAGCAACTTGAACCTTATATGAATTATTATTAAGTTGCCATTAATCTAATCAAATCCACAATTTGTATGTCAAATAACTGTAGAAGTTGTATTTATATGTGTAATTAGCCATTTAGAAATTATTAGAAATCTCTTTTTTTTTTTTATAAAAATCAAATCCTGTATATTACCACTGGTCTGCAGTTAAGTTTGTGGAAGAATTCATTATTGTATATATTTCCACCTCTAAAGTGTATAGAGCTTGTAGGAAAGATGTGTCTACATAACCATTTGTAGAGTTGCTAGAAAAACTGCTGTGTCACCATAATTCTCCTCCCTCGATGTGCACATAGTTATATCTTGCCTAATAGTTCAGGCGCGGATCCAGAGGGGGGCGCACCCGGCGCATGCCCCCTCTATTTTTTGTGGTGGCGAACAATTCTTAGCTCCATATATTCTCGGAGTAAAGGAGAACAAAAATAGTTTAGGTTGGAAATACAGTATTAGTATGAAATTAGTCCTTGTGGGCATTTTATCCACTCAAAAATCACTCCCAAGTTGGCGCAGCACGCCCCCCCTTTCTGAAAATCCTGGATCCGCCCTTGTAATAGTTCACAGTAGTAACTACAGTAGTTTTGAACCATTATAGTTACATGTAACCCAATAGTTCACCGTGAACTGTTATAGTTACATGTGACCCAAATGATCACAGGTAACTATAATAGTTACATGTAACTCAATAGTTCACCTGTGAGCAATTATAGTTAGACATAACCCAATAAATAGTTCACAGGTAACTATATAGTTATATGTAACCCAATAGTTCAAAGGTGACTATTATAATTACATGTAACCCAATAGTTGATCGGTAACTATAAATATTTAGATATTAATATTATGCTACTTGACCTAGGTAAGATGTTGAGTATTTGTTTATCCACATTCTCTTCTAAACCGCCATCTATATATATTATCAATTATCGTAATTGTAAATACTAAAATTTTAAAGATGACAACGATCTTTTTGTAAATAAATCATGGCTAGAAGGATTGTATATATTATTTCATTTATACACATCATCTGAATATTTCATTTTATACATGTTTCATTTGAATCAGGTTCAGTCTTAGCTTAGGAGCTGCTGGACCCAGTGGAGAATGTGTTTAGTCGCCTCATGATTTATTTAAATGAAATGATTTCTTAAAAATGACCAGAATTTACTACTTGTTAAATTTAAGGTCATACCCTGGTAGGAAAGCATAGATTTGTTGTTAAGTCTTGTAAAATAACTGATTCAAAGGTTCTTCAAAAACCTTGGGTGGTTCACGGTCCCCAAGGTTTATTGCTATTTTTAGAAGGGATTGAAATGGGGGTTTAACATCCGACTGTTCTACTCGGACAGGGTGAAGACGACTGGCTGTTCTACTCGGACAGGGTGAAGAAGGATATTGTAGAAGGACTGTTTCAACAAAGGAATTCACCTCCCCACTCTTACCTTGTGCTCTTATAAATTATTTCATGGCTTTCGGTCATTTTTATTCTTTGAAATTAGCACTTGTCTTATTTAAAACACTATTATGTTTGTCAATTACTGGTATTTGAAGTATAGTTAAACCCCAGTTTTATTCAAATTCCTGTGCAATGGTGCCTTATTCATCACTGTATAATAAATTTTAAACTCGGACTTCACTAATATACTGAAGTGAAAGAAAAATCAATGAATTAATTTCGGATCCCGTATTTTTAGATTATGTAAATATTGATTGAATAAATATTGTCAGAAGAAAAAAGAAAAATCAAATTGATATGCCATTCCATTTTGAAATGTATCTCAGAATTGTGCTTATTTGCTTGTTAGTCTGAATTCTATCTTTCCTTTCTTCCATCCATAATGATATGAACAAATGTAATACACTGTAACTTTTATATAGATTACAAAAATAACAAAAACCAGATATATTTTATATTTACTGTAGTAATAAATGTTAAAGCTTTAATTTAATGTATTAAATATAATGTTTACTTCTTCTTGTAATTGTTTTACTATAAATATATCAAATACGAGACCTAATCACCCGGTTCCAATAAATGGACAATGAAATGAAATCGGGTTTAGCATTTCATGATTTGCGTCCAAACAAATAACCCGTGGGTTTGAAAGACACCGTAGACTGAAAATGATAATCAAATGTTTTATCATGAATGGAAATATGTTAGCATTTTCTTACTTTGTCGGCGCAGGTGAGTCAATGGGACGAGGTATATACGTGGTTTATTCGTTTTCATGTATGTTTTGCGACTGATGGTACCCTGTTTTATTATCTTTAAGATGTTCTCACAATATTTTTCTACACATACGTGATTTAATGAAGTTGCTATTTTACCAATGAACTGTTACTCGATTTTTGTATATTGCGTATTGTTTAGATGGGTGGCCACATATTATTTGAGTATATTGAACTTAGGTCGGATTTAATCCTGGAATAGCATGTCTGATTGGAAGACAATGAATACAGAATTGTTTATAGAGAAAATGTATAGCCTTAGAACTGTAAAACAGTAAGACGTTCAAACCCCAGTGTATTCCTTCAACCCCTTCCCAAAGATAAGAACTATGACATTAATTTACAATACTTTACTAATATGCTCTAACCTTGAAGGGGTGGGGTGGGATGGGTGAATGGTTAGCACGTGCGCGCTGTATCATAAAGACTGTCATTGAGTCAACTTGCGTGGTATCAAATCCGTGGTTGTACGTGACAACGAGTAGGGTCGCCTGTCCAACCTCGTGGGTTTTCTCCGGGTCCTCCGATTTCCTCCCACTGCTAAAGACCCCTACTAGAAAGTGAATTATTGAAATGAAATGAAACCATGTTAGACTCGAAATGACCCAGTTTTTGTCGAGTGGACGTTAAACCCATCTCTCTCTCTCTCTCCCCCCCTCTCTCTCTCTCACCTTGAAGGTTGTTGTTGTTAAAGTTATATAGTGATGTCGGTGATTTCATGTTCATTATTGTCTTTAATCATTAAATAATATATATAACGACCCCTAACCCTAACCCTAGTTACTTTATTTTGTCCTTGAAAGCCACCACTTCTTTGAGTCAAACCACGTGGCAGGTTAATGTTCCTCATTCTGACAATCTGACCAGGGTAAGTCTACCTAAGCGTTCGGATGGAACGATAAATAACATTCAACGAATCCGTGTACATATTACCATACACGTAAAAGAACTATGGAAGATGGAATTCAATCTCCATTGCCCTGGCGAAATCCTTCATAGCCACAACCAACTAAATAAAATAACCGCGTGTTAGTCTAACATTTCATTTGTCTCTAGAAATGTATGTGACAATTAACCGTTAGATGGCATTTTGGGGTAGTAGTTGGTTGAATGGTGTAACGTGTGCGCATTAGATTATAAGGTCTGACATTGATTCAAGCGGTACGGTGTTGGTCCTAAGCTTTTACATGACACTGAGTAGGTGTGCCTGTCCAACCGCGTGGGTTTTCTCCGTGTTATTCGGTTTCTTCCCACTGATAAAGATTAAAATGTAACCAAATGTTAGTCCCGAAATGATCTAGTTTGTGTCGAGCGGATGTTAAACCCATTTCTCCCGCACCCTCACCCTATTTCTTGATATTAACTCAAATTTTAAGAGGACTTTATGTTAAGACTTCTGTCACCAACCTTATCACGGATGGAAAGAACCGGGCAGGCGTCTCTGTATTTAGTGAGCTAAAACGAAAGCTGTATGTCTAACATGTTATGGTGTTGTTCTTTTGTTTGTCCTTAACCTTTTTTCTCCTGGTGGTCCGGTTTCCTCCCACTTCTGAAGTCCGCTGCAGATGTTAAATAGCATGCAAAGGTATACCAAATATACGATGTCAGTACACAAACTAAATCTGGTCGACAACACTGACAGAAGATTTTACCGCAAGGTTTCTTAAAGTAAAATCGACAGAAGTCACAGAAGGGTTTTTTACTCGGCAAATCGAACTCGATAAGACTTCTGAAAAACAACTGCAAAATACCACAAGGAAACATAAATCGGTTTTAATTGGGTAACAATTTATTTCATAAATTAAAAGGTGACGAAATGCATTTTAAACAATGGTTATACAAACTTTTGCATTTAAATTCCTCACGAGTCGAAAATATAAATTCCTCAAGAGACAAACATCACAAGACCATACAAACCATAACACAATATTACACAATAAACGTTCACATACTAAAAAAAACACCTTTCAATCGGTTCAAAAATGGACTCCTAAATAAGTTAATGTTCTCGTGTTGTTTGGGACCCTTTATAGTCTTGCATCTATTGAAAAATTGGCAAGATTATCACCCACTAAATTTGCTAGAAACACCAGGATATACTCAACAAAGCACCAATTTCAAAAACTAAGCCTCCAGTCATGGATGCCGGTCTGTCTTGTTGGACAGTTGCGTCTACAGTTTACATTAGCTCCGTTAACTCAAATTAACAAACGAGCCGAATTCAGTCAATTCTTTGAATTTTTCTTAACATCAAAATAACGTCCCAGATCCATAAAATTGAATATTATAATAATATAATGACTTGAATTAATTAAATTTAGCTCCTTTGGGCAATGCGTCATACGATGAAATTGTGTGCCAATTATGATGAAATTATTTGATAAAATAAAAAAACGTTAAAAGACTGTATTTTAAGTAGTTAATCTGATGTGTGCAATACGAAACGATGGGTACTGTAGGGGACTATATATTATATATTTCTGGTAAATTAGCTAAATCTATTTGTTACGGCCAGCTCAATTTTCTTCAAAATCACTGCGATATAAGGCTAGGGCACGTGAGTGTTGGCGAGATTGTAGGTTAGGTTTAGGGTAAGCATTGTTATAGGTCCAAATACTATATGTAGCACCCACATATGGCACCCCTTGCTTGAGATTTCCAAAGCAATATCAAACTACTGCAATTTGTCAGAATGACAGAGGATTAAACATCGGACCAAATCAAGTCGTATAATAGTCAAATGTTACTGGAGATCACCTTAAGGAATGCGAGGTATTTATTTAAATCTAAATTACTTCCCTGGTCAATATTTCTGTTAAAAATCCTGGAGTAAGACGATTTAACATAATTATATAATAGACAGCAAAATGCAGTTATTAACATCTCCTTAAATAATATTATTTTAAATTTCAGACAACGTTTTGAAAATGTGGTGCCTCTTGTCGACATTATTTCAAAATTTAAAGGCGGGTATGTACACATAAAAAGACGCATCCAGACAACAACAGAGTTTGTTTGAGTTTATAATAATAATAACAAAAAAACAACAGATTTTATTTGGATTTATAATAGTTAAAAAAAATGAATGTCTACAAAAACAACAAACATTTAAAAGTTTTATATTGTATTCGTGTACTCAGAACTTACTAAAAGTAGTTAGGCTCAATCTAGGTCATGAACGACTGATTCCGATAACAAACAAACTGTTAACAAGAACAGAAGAGAGACGGCAACAGAACGGGCCATTAGAAATATATATATTATAGGTACATTGAGATCCTTCAAAACAGATAAACAAAACAAAACAGACCAACAATAAACATTTAAAAGTTTTATATCGTATTCTTGTACTCAGAACTTACTTAAGTAGTTAGACTCGGTCTAGTACAATCCCTTGGTGTTGAGCGAGCTTCGTCAAGTTGAGGTCATGAGAGATGACAACAGAACCGGCCATTAAAAATTTATAGTTACATTGATAACCTCAAAAAACAGATAAACGAAACAAAACAGATCAACAATTAACAACTGTTTTTAAATGGCAGATCTGATGTATTCCCCGAAATTTAATTGTTACGACATTTAAACATATATATTTCTATTCAAACTAAACGGCCACAGATCATTAATTATTTCCCCATTGACTTTAATGTTAATTCTCGTCTCTTAGACCGATTGTAACTTTTCCCCAAATACCACAGATGGAGCAACATGTGATAAACTCTTGCCCAAAAAGCATGCATGCGGTTCACCATGAAAAACTTGAGATACACAAGCTGGAAGTAGACACAACTAAGCAATTTGCGGCCCTCCCTTTCAACGTAACCAACCTTCCAACTCTTGTATCCTTCCGCCCCAAAATCATGAATATTCACCAAAACCTGGCAAAAATGTATTTTCAAACCCTTTTCTTCGATTCTACACCAAAAAGTCAACAAAAATCGCCATGCAAAAGGGAGGAAAAGGGAAAGGGAGAGAAAGACTAAAAATAACTTTGGCCCTTGACGGCAGTAGAAATATTTAGTGATCTGTGTCCAAACTAGACATCTTTTCATGCTTGTTCTTAAAAAGAGTTATCCCCCTTTAATAGTATAATAGGTAATGTCAGACCCCACGCTACAGTCATGATGGTTTAATGTCCTCCAGTTCTTGTCTAATATATAAACAAATTGATTCGGGATATCAATGTTAAATACATTCAAATGAAAAAAAATAAATAAAACGAAAGCATTTATACAGTAAAAATCAACTAATTTTCAATGTAGCACTGTTTCTTCTTATAGCACTATTCGGTTGTCTGTTTCAAATTCAGATCACATCGAACAATTATCAGCAGACAGTTCAACATTCATCCTGATCGAACTGACATTTAGGCATATTATATCACATACCTGGTCGCCAATGTCACCAAAATGGTACATTTCGCAAACACGTACTTGTCGTGGAACTCTCTTAAATATTTTTAGTTCAAAGACGATAAAGTGTCGTCGAGGTCGTTCATTTTTTGTTACGTACTATGGGACTTCCTTGTTGACCGTTGGAGACATGCATATCATCAACCAGAGTATTCAGGGGGATGTAACTGTGTTTATCGTCTGCAACTTTCGCCCTCATTGATGGAGGTCTTGTGGATTCCATTGTGTATTGTGTCGATACGGAGTTAGTTCGACCAAGTTCGGAGCGATGTGGTTTCCGTCTGAAGCGAGTCGGTATGACACCTTTAAGGTGCGTATGGACCTGCAATGATCAGAAACCTGGTATAAATAAACAACCTGCTTTCAACATTATTATATAGGTCAACAGGTTTTGTCTCTCACGTTTTCTGGCGTGCCCCCCCCCCCGCCCCCTGTCGGTGATGAAGGACATGGGGCCTGACCAATGACCAGGGACAACGTACAGTCGTTTGGATGGGACGAAAAACCGAGACCCAGCGTACACATTGGTGTGCTTATAAAAAAACTCATGACAGTAAGAATTCGATATAAGAGTAGGCCGTAGCGCCGCTGCTTGGGCACAATTCCCCTCAAGGCATATGTCCGTCTTCATTAGCCCAGTTTGAGCAGAACAGTAGGACGTTCAACCTCATTTAAGACCAATTTTATTTGGAGTTATTATTGGCCCTATTCAGTAAATAAGTCCCCAAATTCTTGTGTGTGATGTTTTGATAGCATTTCAAAACTTAAATATTTGGAAATCAACACGTTTGAGAAGATAAACTAAGTTCTATTCGTTTTTTAGAAGGTCATTTTCCCGAATAAATTGGTTACAGTGCCCTAACGCTATTTACATTTTGCGACCTTGACGAAATATTTAGACCAAACTTGGTAAATCAGACCGCTAGTACATTCATTATACTACGACCCAATGAAAAGAAGTTTGAGAGATGCGCTTTTGAATAATCCTGCAATTTTGAATAACCCGCGAGAAATGTGTCTTCAGAATCGCGAAGACGTATTATGGTTTTTATAAACGGATGATGTTTTCCTGATCGCATAAACGCACCACATTCACTCCCAGTTTAGAATTTGGAGGACAGTTATTGCTCATTTGATTCTGATTTATTAAGCCTTACCACAGACTTTGCCAACCGAAATAATTCGATAGAAATTCGATCATAGTCATGTAGACTTAGATTTCCAGTGAAAGGAAATGTGTAGAAAACGATTCCTATGATTGTATAATATTGATTTGGCAGCCTTTTAAACAATAAATATAGAAAAACTAATCATGTTTTGGCTTTCTTAGAAAACATGCAACTATCCCTTTAAATATATAAAAAAGAAACAAAAGAGAAATTATAAAATTAGTTTTACTCACTTCACCATTTAAAAAACAGAAAATTATAGCAACAATTGCACCCTGAAATAAAACACAAATAATATATAGTACCGGTAACAAATCACCAAGTGGATCAGTTATGGATTAACAATCTGGCACATTCTGTGATTCTCTGCTTATGTACAATTACATTCTAATGGAAATGATGCATTACAAAATGGTCCGTTATTGAATTGGTTTATTTCGAAGAGCGTCAATTGGTGAGGTGTAAATATTATTTATATGTTACTAGCGGTTTACCCGGTGTAGCACGGGTATAGCCACGACCAGGAAGTAGCATACCCTGAAACCGGAAGTGGTAGTCCATTGCCACCGGGTCTATACACCTAATTTCAGCCTCGGAACATCCCTGGTGTAGCCGGTAACCACAAACAGACAAACAGGTAAACAAACTACAGTCATAAATATTGGTATAGACTATTGAGTACCTGTGAGTTCGCAACAACTTTTCCTAGTACTTCAAAGGCAAAACTACCACTCCAGGAAGATGGTGGTCTATAGATGATTAAAAATAACTGTAAACCAAATAACGGTACGAGTATGAAGGTAGCTTTTAAGGCACGCCTGAAATAGTAAACAATAAGACAATAAATAAACTACTGTGGAGAATAAGTCTTAATGGGAAGTTCACATACCTACACTTTAGTAATATAAAATAAATCAGGTCTATCTATTACTGGCTTATATCATTATGTTTATTGTCATTACAGCCCATTCATGACTTCCGCCAGAATAAAGTAATTTGCCCGAAATTTTTAAAAATGTTCATTTACTATTAACAATTTTTTAAACCTATTATAGCACGAGCGATCTCCTCTTTCCCTAAATCTTAATATATTCAGCTTAATGACTAGCCGCACTGAAGACAGTCGGTGGAGAAAAGTAGGACGTTAAACTCCATTTTCGTTCTGTATTACAATGTGGAGGAATTTATAATTACTTGATGCATTTATATCGTCACACTGATCAGCAGTGAATATTCGCTAGGCCGCTACAATCACTGATAAGGATGACCAAACTGATGTCGCAGTGAATATTCGCTAGGCCGCTACAATCACTGATGAGGATGACATCGACACGACTTAATTAGTCCCCCATATTAACTTTTTTCTTTCGACAAATTAAATTCTAAAACATTTTTTTGTATGTATTAGAAAAATAAGTAAAGACGTTTGAAGTATTTGTAGTTAGAAAAATATTTCCTATTTGGTGTTAATGGGTATTAAAATGAGTAAAATGCATCATTTTGCCCGAGCAGTTAGTCTTATGTAAACAATGCACGAGCCTTTGAGCCAATGATTGTCGCCACGTGATGTCAATGCACGTGTTCAAGGCAATCATCTGTGGCAGAGATAATTCGTAAGTAATTCTCTGTGAAACAGATTGTTATATTGTTCTTAATTGTCCGTGTTTTGTCTCGACCACGTGTTTGTAAAATAGATTAGACTCGCAGCAGCATTTGCTTCAATCTATGTCTAGTTAATCTAAAGATGCATTGCAATAATAAAAAGCAGACTGGCGGGTTTTGCTATAAAAGCTCAACGATAAAAAAAGAAAAATGAATATATTGAAAAGTTCAATCAAATTACTTTGTTTTGAGCGAAATTATGAGTTTTGCCAAAGGTCGCGTAGATGTTTATTATCGTAGAAACGGTACTTAAAAATATTTAAATCTCGCAACGTTCTGATCCATTTACATCTCTGGTATCCAATGCTCTAGAAACATTTGAAGCCAAAATAAAGACATTATTATATCTGGCTCTTAGATAATGCACGTTTTAAATATCTAAGATTTCATATACAATGTTTGTGCAGCTATGTCACAAATCGATTCAGGTGAAATTGATGCGATGTTATACAGAAATCGATGTATGAATATCCTATAATACCGTCCCGTTAGATTTATATATGTGTATAATAATTAACTCTTGATGGTTTATCTAAGATATGGAATTAATGGCGTGGTACAACAAGATGCAGAGCCAGTACATTTTCAAAAAGTCAACCCTATTACACCATACTTAACTTCAGATACGAGATTGAGCTTTTTGATGGCCATGTTGTGTGACGTATGTGTCCTGGGCCCCCCATCCCCACCCCCACCCAAAACAAAGAAATAGCTCAACCAAACAAATGAAATGAAATGAAAGGGAGGGGGTTTAACGTCCTACTCTTCTGCACCTGACCTGGGCTAATTGAAGACGGGCATACGCCATACAGAGTGCTATGAGGGAAATTTTGCCCGGACAGCGGCGCTACGGCCTACACTTATATCGAATTCCAACTGCCAAGGGATCTTTTACGTGCACGCCAATGTGTACACGGGACCTCGGTTTTTCGTCTCATCCGAACGACTAGGCAGCTGTCTTTGTCAGGCCCTCCTTCTGCATCACTGACAAGGGGAAACCACGCCGGAAATCAACCAAACAAACTAATAATAAATATGATTGAACTACTTGGTAACCCCTCCAACGAATATTAAGATGTTTTAACTGAATGGACACTGGCAAGTTCCCTATAGATCGAACATATTTCAGCTCCCTAACTTATCATCAGAGTTTATCAGAGGGACACCATCGACCACCCAATTCTATTACGGAATTACAAATTTTGATATTGGATACTATTTAGCTCCGGTAGACTATCATCAAAAGCTTGTGTGAGCGTATGTGGCATGGAGATAGGCGCGCCTTCTCATCCTCGTGGGTTACCTCCGGGCACCCCGGTTTCCTTCCACTGCTAAACCCCTACGCGCAAGCGAATTATTGAAATAAAATTAAACCATGTGTTAGTCCCGAAATGACCTGGTTTGAGTCGAGTGGACGTTAAACCCCATCTCTCTCTCTGTCTCTCTGTGTGTTTTCCCTTTTGCCCTGTTTTCTTTCTTGCCCTGTTTTCTTTATTGTCCTGTCTTCTTTATCGTCCGACTTTCTTTATTAGCCCCGATTTCTGCATTAGCTCCGATGTCTTAACTGTCCCCGCTTCTTTATTGTCCTTTTTTATTTAAACTGTCCCTGTCTTCCAGTGAACGTAGCCATTGAATAAGACCCGGACGCTGCAGAGTAGTTGGGTGTATCACCTGTTACTACCATTGTGTTAGCGTGTAATGAAAACTCAGAACTAACTGAACAATTGTTGTTTTTTTTGGACATTTTATCACACGGGAATGATTTGTCCCGTTTCTCGATTATCTTTATAGATGAGACCTGCCACTGAGTCGCTCACTCCAACCTTTTTTTTAGAATATATGTTATTGTTTGAATTATTGTTGGTCTGGGAAATACGACAGTAAATTGAAACCAATCCGCACGTCCTGATACTCATGTATACATATTTACTACTTTGTCTGAGTTGATCGAATCTGATTAAAATACACATTTATATTACATTCTTTTTTACAGACATTCGATGACCTCCACTACATGAAGAATGAAATGAAATGGGGTTTAACGTCCTACTCTTTTGCACCTAACCTGGGCTAATGGAAGACGGGTATACGCCATACAGTGTGCTATGAGGGAAATTTTGCCCGGGCAGCGGCGCTACGGCCTACTCTTATATCGAATTCCAACTGCCAAGGGATCTTTTACGTGCACTCCAATGTGTACACGGGACCTCGGTTTTTCGTCCCATCCGAACGACTAGGCAGCTGTCCTTGTCAGGTCCTCCTTCTGCATCACTGGCAAGGGGAAATCACGCCGGAAAATCGAGATGAACTTTCTCGGCCAATGCAGGGATCGAACACCCGACCTTCAGGCTAGCGAACCAGCACCTTATCCACTTAGCCACCGTGAACCCCACTACATGAAGATCAGACCTGTTGTTGTGGGGTTCGCGTCAGGGGTACTAAAAGCGGTTTTTGGCCCTATGAGGTCTGACAATTGATTAACAAATCAGCGTTGATGTTTCTTGTGGGGTATTCACAGTTCCGTGCATCGCGCGCCAAGAACTTCCCGCAACATACCGTTTCATTTGTTAGGGTAGTAAAGACAAGTAAAAACGAAATTTTGAACTATAAAACACAAAAGGAAATAGTATCTGTGTTTTAAACAGATTGTGTTAATCTATATTTCACGTCGTCTACTCGACATATTGTAGCAGTGTAAATCTTCGGTAATAAATACACACTGGAATTATCCTTTAAACTGTTTAATACCGGAAAACATAAAATATCATATACGCAGAACAGCACATCCGACAGGCAGAGTGACTGTCCTGGAAACGGGATGAAACCTAGAATGTTGAATGAATGTACAATTCGGTATTTAAGGAAGCTTGTATCTAAGGATTAAATTAAATATACACAATTAACGAGCGTAGGTAACAATAAAACATTGAAGACAAAAATTACATATAATAGAAATAATAAGGATTAAGTTATACTGTCTAAACAGTTAATGAGTTGGCTGTCCACCATCGGTTACCAAGTTACAAGATTAATGACTTAAGGTGTAATTGGTATTAAAAGATATCTATTGAAATTTAAATAAGTTATTAAAACAACACATTTGACATTAAATGAATGAATGAAATAATAAAGAAACGAATGAATAAATGCACGAATTATATCCCTATTACAATATCCTCTACGACGAAAATGATTCGTCCTCGGATCATAAGAAAAAAGCATTAATAATATTTTTAAATTTTTTTAAAATTTCAGCTTTGTTTTAAATGTATGAAAACGTTTTACTTTTAAGACGGTAATATAAATTAAGTACATAAACAAAAAAAGTAAGAAGTAATTATAAATTGGTGGTTCAAGATATACCAAGGGGTTGGGGGTCAACAATTATTTGGGTTACTCGTTATTGTAGACACGAATATTAAGTCTACGGCTTGTGAAAAGGCACTGGCAGTTCTTCATTATCGATACACTCTAAATAACTGAGTTGACGACAATAATAATTAATTGAAATGTCGAAATTAAAAAAAATATACTATACTTTGAGTTAATCAACACATGAATTTGAAATTAAATGATTAAATGAAAGAAGCGTGTATGCAAAAGTGTTTATGAATTAATTCTACGGCATCGATAATATCGATTTAATTGCTTATGCAGAATCACTCGAAACGTGCAAAACTATAGCAACATTCAAACGGGTATGTAATAATAAATCTTTTCTTGAGCTTTATAAATTAAAAGGCCAATAATAATAGATCTGTGAGCACATAAAAGTCAGTAGTTTAAAACAGTTCATACTAATTCACATGTAACACATCGAACACAAGTACATCACTTTAATGAATAGTTACCTGGGGATAACACATGTTTGATACTTCGAAAGAATACTGGATCTTCTTTGGCAATAATGTCCCAGTCCTCTAAATCATATCGACTATAAATGTCTCCCTCCTTAGGACCTGGACCCTGCCTTTCAACATTCAACTGCAATTTTCCCGACTTCTGGTTAATTTCCATTCGTGTAAATCCCACTAATTTTAAACTTGATTTTGGTGGGTATGTCCACGTGCCTCTCGGGAAGACATTCAGCTCTTCATGATTCCGTTTATGTTGATTTATCAACCCTTCTACAAACCAATCCTCTGGGCCAGCAATTTTATTCGGATAGTTAGCTATAAAGGAAATAGCTTTCTGGTCCAATTTGTCTTCTTTCACCCACAGATTTTTGGTTGCAGGTTGATTCTTCCATCGGATTAAGTATTCAAGCTGTCCCTTCTTAACACGCCTTTTTAGCACCTTTTCTGTTTCTTGGATCTGTGGCGTTGAAGCTACCATAACATCCGATTTGACCAAATCTGTATTCGGTTTTATGTCAAGGGTTTGGACACTCTTAGTATATGTGGCCGGAATAGCCATTATACATTTATCTGAACGTTCAAGACAATCTGTTTGTGTTACTACAAACAGTGTATAATCATTTATTCCAAATATATTTAGTATTAAGTTTGTATGCATAATTTACCTGTAGGTCAACCGTTCAAGTGTTCGGCGACACGTTAGCATGCGCTAAATAACTTACACGTACGCGTTAAATTGAATAATATTACTAAAGCACAATATGCATATTAAGATTACGTCTCGTGATGCCGTGCGAAGTATATTTTCATGTACCGTAATTATTAGCAGTATTGCATGCATTAGCTTTTATATGAACCGATCCTACAGATAATTTGTGTATTTATTATAATCTATATGCTTTGAATCCATTACGCGCCAAAACACGATTAGTGATACAGCGCAAGTTTAAGATGCCTTATATATATTAAGAGGCTAATTAAGGTGTTACCTCCTGGGACTACAAATAGTGCCCCTCACTGCCAGGTTCTTGAATATCAAGTCCTCCCAGAGTGACTTGTTATTCAAAACTATCTTTGCGAGTCTAACTTATAAATAATTCCCCCCACCCCCAACCTTTTTATATTCCAATGTTTTAAAACTATGTAATTGTAATTGAATATTATATTCTAATATTCGATGTTTACAATTACGTAATTAAATGTTATATCATATTTTGTTATGAAACTTATTTATTATTTTTATATGATAATAAACGAAAACATTACATTTCACCATTCAACTGATGTTGTTCTCTCATTTAAGTTTAATGTATCCAGAAAGTGAGGTATAAACGAACCTTCACAATATACCCGGTCATTTCGGGATAACATATAGTGAAATCTTACTTCAATAATTTGGTTGCGCGTAGGTGTCTTTTGCAGTTGGGGGACAGAAAGACTGGGAGAAAACCGACGAGGTTGGACAGGCGACCCTATTCTTTGTTAAATTCGAGGTCGAAATCAGGCCATCTAACCCCATGACATTATCAGCCACTGCCATCTGCCTTGGTAATTTATCTTGTTAAATATAGCTGTGATATCTGGCATTATACTTTTACAATAAATTCTACAAACTGCACGAACGGCACGATGACGTCTTCAACTAATTTTAGCATTGCAATAATTCTTATATAATACAAAATCTATGCGATGTCACACTTCCCTGATTTTTAATCGTCAACAATGAGAAAGTAGACAATCATACCCCCCCCCCCCGCCCCCAACCAAGAAAAGAAAAAAGTTTTTTTTACCTATAATTACTGGGTTCGTTAGGATGGCTCTGTAGTTGGGTCATTAAGATACGTAGAATATTACCAAGAAAAAATAAATTAGCCTGAAATTATAAAATATCATTGGAAATTATTGGCTGTCTGTTTTGATAGAATAAAACGTTGCCAGACTACGCCCAACGCCAGGATTTGAATAATGGTTGTTTGGTCTTTCTGTCAGGGACAATAACTTTACAACAATTGCAGCATGATTTAAGAAAGAGAATGCGGAAACTCTTGGTTGGAAGGACAAGGAATCACACTGTGAAATGTGGTTTCACGTCCTACTGCTCTGCTCCAACTGTACAGAGGCACTACGACCTACTCTCTTATCGAATCCCAACTGTTAATGGAATTTTCACGTGCACGGACAAGGAGAAATTATGCCGGTATATTCCCGACGAACTTTCTCGGCCAAAAGGGTACTTCCAGGTTAGCGAGCCAACGTCTTACTCAAACCGTTACAGAGAAACAAGGCCATATAAAATATAATTAAAAAAACATTTAACAACAGCATATTAATCAAAATGTACTTGAGATATTTATACACAGTCTGCTTGTTTTCTTTTTTACATTTGTTTATTTATCTTTTCATTATTTAGTTATTCATTACTTACAACAATACAGGCTAGATTAGGAAAGTAGACGATCCATTCATATCCTCCAGCATGGTATACCCAGCAACTGCAATAATTAAAACAAACATTATAAGTTACAAAGAGAGAGAGAGAGAGAGAGAGAGAGAGAGAGAGAGAGAGGGCGAACGAGATCCCAATATGAACAATACAGCGTTGTATTTATTACAGTCTGGTTAAAACACGCTACATGAAGTTCTGGTTGGTTGGACTGGAAGGTCACGTTAGGGTCGTAGGAGCGACTTTTGACCTTATAACGTCAGAAATTGATTAATCAACCGGCATTGACATTTCTAGTGGTTTACACACATTTCCGTGCATTGCCCCCCCCCCCAAAAAAAACTCGCCAAAACAGACCGTTTCATTGGCTAATCCCTTATTTCGTCCAGAACGCCGGTAATGTAACAACAGATCCTAGTGCAGTGAAAACAAGTAAAACGAAATTTTAAACTATAGAAAAAAAAACAAAACGAAATAGGATCAGTGTTTTAATCAGGTCATATCAGGCGCGGATCCAGATAGAAGGTCCGGACCCCCCCCCCCCCTGCTCAGACTTGAAAATTTGAAACTTAAATCTATGCGATTTTATTGGCGATTTTCAGACCTGTAATTTTGGAATTTACCTTCCGGAAATACGTCAGAATGCACCAAATCGAATGTAATTTACCAGCGATGAGAGAGAAAGAGTGTATAACATCTACTTCACACAAACTATGTCATTTCGGGACTAACATATGGTTCAATTTCATTTTAATATTTTAATACAGAACTATATTTCGTTTTGTTTTTTTTACACTTTCGATGATCTGCACTACATAACGATGTGACCGGTTATTGCGATAGGTCACGTCAGAGGTCATACGATCGCCGATTTTGGAGTAACATAACCAATCAACATTGATGTAACTAGGAGATTACCCACAGTTCCGTGCACAAAACGCCTAAAGCTCGCCGTAACAGACCGTTTCATTGGCAAATACCTCACACCATTCAGAACACGTCTATGATAACAACTCAGTTGGGTTCGATCCCAGGTGTGAGCGTATGTGGCATGGAGAGAGGGGCGCCTTCTCAACCTCGTGGGTTTCCTCCGGTCACTCCGGTTTCCTCCCACTGCTAAAGACCCTTACGCGCAAGTGAATTATTGAAATAAAATTGAAACCATATGTTAGTCCCAAAATGACCTAGTTTGTGTCGAGTGGACGTTAAACCCCATTTCTCTCTCTCTCACAACTCAGTTGGGGAATAACATGATCGTTCATCGTAACAAGATTTAAAAAGGTCCTTTTTGAAATATGTGATTAATGAGGGATGTTTTACCCCTGTGAAATGAAATGAAATGGGGTTTAACGTCCTACTCTTCTACACCTAATTAACCTGGGCTAATGGAAGACGGGCATACGCCATACAGTGTGCTATGAGGGAAATTTTGCCCGGGCAGCGGCTACGGCCTACTCATATAACGAATTCCAATTGACAAGGGATATTTTACGTGCACGCCAGTGTGTACACGGGACCTCAGTTTTTCGCTCAATCATTGAAACAGTTCAGAACGACTAGACAGCTGTCCTTGTCAGGTCCTCCGCCCTGCATACATCCCAGTGTATAGAGATTTAATAAATTCCATATGCGATATAGGAATAAAGAGAATGGAAAACAAAAAGTGAAAAAAAAAGAGGCAAACCAATTCTTTTGGTTAACAAAGTTCTTGGAAATATATCAGAATGTTTGCCCAATGCAGAAGAATTTCAATAAATAAGCAACAGATGGTTATTTGGAGAATTTGAATACAATTTGAGGGTCATTTATTATAAATGAAATCTACTGATATAAGAAACAATTACCCCCCTTGTTTGGACACTTCGACTGGACTAATAAATAATTCAACCTGTAAAACAACCCAAGTATCACTAAAACAAATCAACGGCGTGGTAATTAGCTGGATGTGGTTTCAGACAAAACACGGCGAACAATGAAACAAGAACTCGTTCTTCTGATTATAAAAAAAAATAACGAAATAAAAAGAAAAGGTGGTTAAGGTCCCACTGTTCTGCTATGACTGGACTAATGAAGAGGAGCACGCACCATACAGTGTGCTATGAGGGGGGAATTTACCCGGACAGCGCCACAAGGCCTACTGTTTTGACAAATCCAAATCCCAACCGTCAGGGTTATTTTCCGTACACACGGATGTGTAGACGCAGGCATGTTTTTCGTCTCGTCCGAACTACTAGACCCTGACCTTGCCACGCCCCAGCCCCCAACCCATCCTGTATATACTGGAAAGGGGACACCACGCTGTAAAATTCCGGCGAACTGTCTCGACAAACAACGAAATTGAACTTTATAGACCCTGGTTAGTGCGTCCCAAGGGAATAAACCTTTGTCAGGTAAATTCGTGACTGTTGGGGGTAGGGTGGGGTGGTTAGCGCGTGCACGTTGTATCATTAGGTCTGTCATAGAGTCAACTGGTATGGTTTCGATTCCCCGGTTGTACGTAACAAGGGGTAGGGTCGCCTGTCCAACCTCGTGGATTTTCTCCGGGACCTTCGCCCCCCCCCCCCCCGCTGAAGACCTATTCGCTCATGCGAATTATTGAAATAAAATTGAACCATATGTTAGTCCCGAAATGCCCTTTTTTTCGAGTGGACGTTACCCCCCCCCCCCCCCCCCCCCCCCTTCTCTCTTGTGACTATTTATAGTAACTCTTCAAAGATTATTTCTATTTTTGAACAGATAAAGAGAGCAGACAGTTCAATTTGCTTTTATTTGGAAACAATAGTTCTGATCATACGTTATACGTATTACATATTCTTATTCAAAACATATAAAATAGAATTAATTTCAGTTTCGTGTCTCCTCTGTGTAATAATTTGGCCATTCCAAGTCTAAATTTAAAATTTTAATTCTGTTGCTTCGTCTGCAATTCGAGAGAGAACAAACATTTTTCTAGTCAGTGGTATTTCCACCTACTGTCGTTTGACTGAAGGTTTATCAGAGGAATCTGAGTTAATGGCAACATTGTGTCAGACCGACATTCATTTGGATGCTCTTTGAAAACAATGTAATAACAGACCAAAGATGTAAATTGTATACAAATAAGCTCCTTTGCGGCAAGAATAACAATTAAATGCCCCGATACAGTGTGTGAGCTAGTCGACGTAGTAATTACCTTATTCAACAGAATCTGTCGCAGTTTTTGATGAATGATATTGTGGACGGCCAGGACGGAGCTCTAGGTTGAGCATCCATACTTTTCGTCTGCCTTATTTACAATATTAACTTTTCATAGGCGCCCCAATCGCAATTAACAGATAAATTTAATTAATTTCAAATAAAAACATACCCGTGTTGACGGTTACTTGGCCACAAAATGAGTCGGTCGGTCGGATCTGATTGAGGGGTGGGGTGGTGATTGTGGCTGCAGGATTGGACAGGACAAAGAGAGTTAATAATGTGATCATTTTAAATACAGTAAGATGTTTATATTGTTTTTCCAGACATTTCTCTCTTAATTATCGAGTAAAGGTCTGTAAAATGGTGTCGATTCAAACTGTTTCAATACCCCCAAAACAAGCAAAGGCAAATTTAAAGGACCCGTGGAATAAGAGGAAAAAATCTAGGGTCGGCGATTTGGGCTAAATAAATAAAGTCGGCCTGAAAAACGCAAACCCAGTTGAGATTTATGACTGGATAAACATTGCGTGCTGCTGTCTACTTGTGGACAAATCGTTATACAATCTCCGGAAGTGGGGCCGGTGGTGGGGTGGTTGGTGGGGGCTGCTTAATATTTAAACTATTCATACTATTCATATTCATTTGACCGTATTCCTACTACCTACTACTTGGAGCTTTAACGTGTACCTCCACAAAAGTCATATCGCTGAAGCACATTCCTCGGTCGCACATTTTTATATACTTTATTCATTTAAGAACAAAAATCGCAAACCTCAAGTAAAACTCGTTCCGCCTTCAACTAACAAACTGAAAGTAACTGTCAGCCAATGTAAGTAAACCAACGTGCATCACGTGCAACAAAAGACTTTGATGCAGCGATTGGGTATTTGCCTACACCAAGCAATTACAGTGTCGCGAGAATCTGTTGTAGTACTACTATGGATACCACCGTGGTACCAGAAAATTAATACAATCATTGAGGGGCATTTATCAGTTAAGCAGAATAAAATCACAGTTTATATGGGAAACAATCACTGGTTTGTAAATAAATAGCACGACGTTTCGACACGTGATCTCGTATAGTTATCACGCATACGGAAGCGTTCGATATAAAATATACTGTTTTCAGATAAAACTGAACAAAATATAAAAACGATTGTAGATCACCTTTAATTCTGACTCACCTTTTGTCATTACGGGTTATCCGAACAGCCGTATAACCAATTATTGGAATCACAGAAAAACCTTAAAAAGTAATAAAAATATATAAATGTGGTCATAATCTCAAGATTTTATACACATATCAATGAGCAAAATGAATATAAAGCTTTAACGGAAGTCTAAACAGTACTAAAACTGTCTACAACGTGACAATGGCTGAATCGGCAGTTTACGTTGCAAGTATATGCCGGCAATATTATATACCGGAAAACACCATGCTATACTGAATACCGGAAAACACACTAAATACCGGAAAACACACTTACTACCGGAAAACACCCCAATAGGAAACCCGGGAGCTTAGGGTTAGGTTTTTCCGGTGTTTTCCAGAGGACCGGGCTCAGGGTTGCCTATTTAGGGTGTTTTCCGGTATTAAGTGTGTTTTCCGGTATTTAGTGTTTTCCCGGCGTTTTCCGGTATTTAGTATAACATGGTGTTTTCCGGTATATAGTATTACCGTTTGAGGTTATGTACTTTTAAATAGTCAGTAAAGCTCTTAAAACTCGCATTGTTCTACATCCCTATGACATTATATGTTGAATCCAATTGGAATCGGTCTTTTTTTTGTTTTATTTAAAGATACATTATGTAAGATTTAGATAAAGAGATTTCAGCCAATATTAGTTTATTCTCTGCGAATTAACTTTGAAATTTTGACAAACTGAGTATTATCGTAGCAAGGTTACTTGTCTCGATTATGGATTTTATCGTTAAACTTGTAAATGGCCGCGATGTTCTAATCTACATAACTACATAAAAATCAAAGACATTCAATGGTTTGGGGAGTTGATTGTGGGCTTTCAATGTTAATTAATTCTAAATAAGGATTTTAATAAGATTTGAAGCTAGGAAACAGACCTGAAATAAACAAATTTTGCTGTTACATAATGCATCTTTAATGATAAAATTAAACTCGATCTAATATAATTTATTTGACTGAAAATTGTATGGGAATTGGTCTTAAGACAGAGCCATCAAAAATTGACTCGACATACAATGAGCCGTCCATTATTTTAATACCCTACGTAAAACAATTGCCCTGCTCATCTACCTGTCACTTTCGGGTGTAACTAAAGATAACGGACAACAATAACAACTTAATTCCCTTTTCAATAATTATAGTTATTACGGTTTATCCT
Organism: Patella ulyssiponensis; assembly: GCA_963678685.1. Classification (NCBI taxonomy): domain Eukaryota; kingdom Metazoa; phylum Mollusca; class Gastropoda; family Patellidae; genus Patella; species Patella ulyssiponensis. Next base: position 103,037,392 of record OY783225.1, read on the forward strand.
GCTGGTTAAATATTTTTTTTTTATAAAGAAGTCAGTGTCTATTACATAACAAACTTAGCTCCGCTTGAAAACATACACTAAGCAAAAGTTGGCCGATATTTTAAGTCCTAAATGTACGATTTTAGTCGAAAACACTAAGAATACTCCTAGAATTGTGTTAAGTTTTCATTTTATAAAATTGAAAGGGTTTAATTAGTCTTTGTACTTATGGCAGATGTGGACCTGAGTAGAACCGGATTACAAAACAGTATACTCATTTTTGGATATGGCAGCCATTTAGGGTAGAGATCTACCCGCGAAGTATGGAGTAGATGTATCTCTGTGTGCAGATTGTGTCTATCACTACGAATTTTTTTTTCTATGGTAGAGTAAATATTTGCACTACGCTGGCAATAAGAAGGGAAATCTGCTTGGGTTTAATAAACAGGATATGTGTCCAAGAAAGAGGAGGAAGGAAGTGGTGAACCCTCGTCCAGGGCATGGATTTGGTTTCTCCTACATTCTTCGAAATATCATCGAACAAACAAATGTGAGAGGCATTGTCACCGCTTTAACCGCACTCCAATCCATAAGCTTAAACATGTAAGCACCCACAAGAGCAAAGGTATTGTCTCAGAGAGGGGGGTTAACGCCCACTCGAAACAGATTAGGTCATTTCGGTACTAACACATGCTTCAATATTTAGACTTTGCATACTTCTTCCAGGTTTAAAGTAAGCACCCCAGAGGAATACAACTGCCTGACTGTTGTGTAATAATGGATATTCAAGCGGATAGAAATAGAACTATTTTAGAAAATACTTTGAGTTTATATCTGTCAGTAGCTTTAAAATGTGCTTTTTAGAGAACTAAACGCCCGTAAAGCCATTGCAATGCTTCAAATGTCAAGCCCAAAGATACCACACTGGTTGTTAATAGACAGTTTATTTTAGAATTGACCCGAACAGGTTGTCTGAAGGCTTGCATGTGGTACATCTAATCCGATTTGAAAGGATTCTGAGTGAACATAAATCGTTTGTAGAGAATTTGTCAGTTGGGGTTTAAAAAGATCTATTGAAACAACTTAAGATAGGTTTCAAGTAAGAAATAAGATTTTCATCGCGTCTATAGTTAAGAATAAATGTCACAATTTTCTAAGCACAGAGCTTACACAATTCAAATAATTCACCGATAATTAAATCCAATGACAAATCATATAAAACCTTAATTTAATTTAAATGATTTTGGAAGATCAAATACGTCTATATATCTGTTTTAAACAATAAATTCTCAGTATAAAAAAGCTAACGCAATTTAAACAAATTAATTTTCAGATAATTAAATTTGATGATCAAGTCCTATAATATGTCTTTGAAGATCAAATACATGTCTAGATAATAACCCAGTGGGAAATAACAATACGACTTCAGAATAATACAGCGATCCCACATAAGGCGTGAAAAATATTCATGAATAAAAAATGAAATTATTAAATCCGAAGACCAAATGTATGAAAGTTTTTGTTGGTTTAAATCCAAGCGAAATCCTTTTCATTATGACACAAGAGTATAGATAGCTCGAAATAATTGACTGGAAATGCGACAAATAAAATTAGAATTTCGGAGGCTGAAACGGAATCAAAGTCATGTAGGTTAATGTTTGTCTGCTGAGATAACTATTGAAAAGATTAAAATAAAACATAGTGCCGGGTTAAAAAAGAAAATAAAAAAAGAGAAAACACTCAAAAACAGCTTGTGTTAAATTCCTACACAAGGCGTTGTGTGAAATTGTCACACACAATAACTTCAACACAATCTCGTGTAGATTTGTCAGTGTTTTCACACCAGTTTGTGATTGTGAGTATTTAACACAAATATTATGTATTTTCGAGACCAATCTGTGTTAGAATTGCGAATTTGTGTTGAAGCGACATCATGTAGTGGCCCAGAAAGATGTACCTCAAAACTTAGCTGGGTTACCTTTCCAAATAATTGAGAAATACGTGATGCTTTAACCAATATATTTAACACGATTTTGTGCTGGTTGACTATCTAACACGAGTTTGTGCTGGTTGACTATCTAACACGAGTTTGTGCTGGTTGACTATCTAACACGAGTTTGTGCTGGTTGTCTATATAACACGAGTCTGTGCTGGTTGACTATCTAACACGAGTTTGTACTGATTTGCTATCTAACACGAGTATGTGCTGGTTGACTATCTAACACGAGTTTGTGCTGATTTACTATCTTACACGAGTCTGTACTGGTTGAATATCTAACACGAGTTGGTGCTGGTTGGCTATCTAACACGAGTTTGTGCTTGTTGACTATTTAACACGAGTCTGTGCTGGTTGACTATTTAACACGAGCCTTTGCTGGTTGACTATTTAATACGAGTTTGTGCTTGTTGACTATTTAACACGAGTGCTAGTTGACTATCTACCAAATTAGTGTTGTTGGTTGACTATTAACACCGAGACACATTATACCACATGTGTCAAAATAAAATCTCCAGTAGTGTTGTTTTAACACGTGATTCGTTTGGAGTGTATCTATTGATCACTGATAATGCTAATTAAAGAAAACTGTTGCAATGTAGACCTAATGTTAGATCATTAATTGACTACAATGTCTACCGAATAGAACAATCTGTCAACTGATCTAGTAATCGACGTCACATCACAAGATTTAATGGCGTCGTATAAACAGCCGAGTCAACTACAAATTGGCGAGTTGCAGTCAATTTGGCGGCTTTTAGTAATAAAGGTGACGCTATCCGGTCGCCATAACCCAAACAATCGTTTCATGGGGGCTGAGTGGTAAAGTGGTCTAGAACGTGGAGTGGTTTCCATTACCAGCTGACTCTAGGAAAGGTTATTGGAAGGTGGGCGGGGATATGCATTATGGTCGCCGAACATTCGCCGAGAATTCACATATCCTTGTAGGTAAACTGACAATGTCTGCGAGAGGCATCTCTGGGGCTTCCCCGTGTTCTTAATAAAACGTCGGGGACAAATAGGGAACAATTTCAATGCAAGCAGTTCTCCAGTGGACCCCGAAGCTTCCCGGGGACACCTCCAGGGACCAATCAATGTCCATCGGTAGTACATCCCAGATACAAAAAATGCCTAGTGGGACCTAGGCACTACCGTTGCAGTTTTTTTAAGGCGAGTGGTCGCTCTCGAGCGCCTACAGCTCACCTGAATGTCGACCGAGGTGATTTTTTTCGCCTCCCCTTAAAATTGAAAATCACTCTCCTTTACAAAGTCATTGGGGTTTATTAACATTTATCTACCAATCACTCTCCTTAATATCAGATCACTCTCCTTAATTTCTAATCACTCTCCTTAATTTCTAAAGCATTCCTGTTATCGAAACTTGGAGAACCTTTTAGGAGAGCCATTTTTTTTAAATTTGTTGATTAAGGGGAGCTTTCTTTGGCTCTCCTCTGAAATACAAAAAACAATGACTGCCGTTGTGATAAGACAACTTGGTGGAGAAATTTTGAAATCGTTGACCACTGAAGAAGAAATTAACTCCTGCTCGTTTCCGAATTATCTGGATTATAAGTGACTTACCCCAGCCAATAATATGGTAGATCAATAAGGATTTGGGAACTTTGAACGCCTTGACAATCAAGCGATGAAGGTGGAAACCTTCCAGGAACATCCAGACGTAAGTAGTAGATACAGCATAGCGGGTTAGAATCATGAGAAATTTACATCCATGCTGAAAATGACGAAATAAATTATTATATTCATGGCTATAACCTGAATGATGCTGATAACTGTGGTGCGCGGGACGGTATATGCAGAGTACTTCACTTTCGAAACGACTTTTCATTTGTTTTGAAGCTCGCAATATGGATCTAGAACACTTCAATCTGTTTGTCAAGTAACATTATTACCCTCAAAATTCCTTGCCATATTTCTTTGCGTATCACTCGGTTTTTGTGAGAGCTAACATTGGGCAAAGGTGATGGTGGCGGATTTCAACTGATTAAACTACTTATCTAGTTTACTTAAAGGGACAATAACACTCTTGCTGGTTTGGCAGCTCCAGAAAATAAATAATAGTCTTATTCTAAGTACTAGATGTTTAAATGTCCTACCTGTTGTGTAAATATCATATTTTACTTGTCCAGAGGGTTCGAAAATTTTTTAAAATCCAAGTCACATTTGAAAAGGTTTACGTTAACCTTTTCAAATCATTTAGTTGAATTTTTCCAATTTTTTAAATTAGGCGTGTTAAGATGAAATTTGTATCATCAATTAATTGGAATATTGTAAAATAATACAATTTGTTGAGCAGAATAAAGATTGGGACATATTATTCAGTTACAACAAGAGTGGTATTGAGCCTTTAATGTCATTGTGCTTGGTAAAGATAAGAGGATATTTATCGAAACGTCGTGCTTTTAGAATAACAACCAGTTTATGGTCTGTTAATGTGTTCCCAATCGCCACGTAATGACTATACTGCTTTGTGGACTAGGGTCGCGACTGAAATGAACACCAGGGTTATTGCCTCGATTACGGAGGACGGTGAAAGATGATTATATAAAAGTATAAAAATTAACGTTTTATTGTAATGCAGTCCCGTAGTTCTTACCGGGTCTCGGTGCATCATGGAGTATCTGGGTCTGGCGGTTTTTTCTAACCGATCATTAAAAACGAGAACATCCCACAATATCATGACGACGCATGTCAAAACAAACGAACTAAACAAGCAGATGTGGAGCTTGATTCTCTGCTGCATTCGGAGTTGTCTGAAAAAAAAAGAATTGAAAATTTATAATAATTTATCAAATCACACAGCCTTGCATATATGTATATTTATTCCTCAGGACGTGATGAGGGCAGGGGTCGACCACGTATAAGGTCTGCCATTGAAAAGGAATTGTACTAGGTGTTAGTCCCTAAACGACATAGTTTGTAATAAATGAACGTTAAATATACACCCCACTCTCTCCCTCTCTCTCATCGCCGCTGCCAGTGTAAAATTTTATTCATAACATGCTGCATGTCGTATGCCAGGAGGCATGTCGTATGCCAGGAAAAGTAAGGTTTCATTTCTGAAGATCAGTGGCAATTGTTAGTTGTTTGTGTACGATAACGGACATCGTATCTTATAAATATAATATTATATACATATGTTGTAATGACATCTAAAGACGCTCCCAGTAATGACAGATGTATATAATAATGGTTGATATATTTTTAACGGACGTATTTACATATTTCATATTTTTTATGTATTAGTGACATTTTGTATAGATGTTATAGATATATCTACATGTATATGTGCATCAATTATTTTAATGATAGATGTGTTAGTTTTAAATCATCACCGTCACATGTGCTATATTACATTAACTTATCAATTATATATCTTTATTCATACACCTCAAGATCCTCTCGAAGGAAGTGCGGGGGTTATGAAGAAATATCAACTGCATTAGATGATTGGAAAATAATTGAGTGTAATTTGCTTCAGTTATAAACACATTCTGTACTGCACACGTGAAACTATCGTAAACGTGTACCTGGAGACAAAAATAAACGTGTAGAGAGAGAGAGAGAGAGAGAGAGAGAGATGAAGATAATCAAGGATATTAGGTAGGCGATCCTATTCCTTGTCAAGTACAGTCTCAATCATTAAACTGTTTTTTCTGCTATAACCTTATCACACCGTCTGAGCTTTGAAAGGTAGTATTTAGTTATCGACATAACGATTCTGAAAATTACACGAACTACTCGTATTCATGACGAGGCGGGTATTTCTCTCAAATGGAAATAAATACTTAAAAATACATTATGTAAGATTTGGATAAAGCCATTTTTGCTATAATGGTTTCAAAAAAGATATGGTAATGTAAAATGAATAATTTGAAAATTTCATTCAAATTTCTCTATTGCAAGCGAAGATATTAGCCTTTAAAGGTTTGACAAGACGTGTGCATTAATTTTAACCACCGCACTGATTGTTCGAAGCTACGTCTCGCTTCTCCATTTTTAGATTAAATCAACATATGACTGAATTATTCTAATCTATATAATATCGGGGAAATCCGATGCCATCGAGACTTGATGATGGCCTGGATAAGTTAATTAAAGTCTAATTAAAAATTTAGAAAACACTTCAGGCCTAAACTGTTCCTTCTTAAATTATTCGGACACAGAGCGTTATCCTACATAGTACCAACCCCATCGAACTCTCTTCCTTTACAAATTAAGAAATTTAAAGAGCTTGGAATCTTTCAAGTCCAAGTCACAATTAAAGACATATCTTTTTACTTTATGATGCTAACTTTTCAATTCTATGTATATGCGAGGAGCTGATAATTGCGCCATGAGCATACACGAATGGAATGTGGGCATTATAAATACACACTATTATTATTATTATTATTAAATGAAGACCAGCAATAGGCAGATTTACCTCTTGCATAATGCATGTTTAAACATATAACTACGATTAAATCTATATTTTTATTCTACACTTCAGTTAGATCCAATACCGTTATCCGTCTTCATTAGTTCAGTCCGCACAGAAAAGTAGGACGTTAAACTCCATTTCATTATATTTTATTAACTTTAAATACAACTATTTCCCATCTTTGAACATATTTGTTGGATATTCCTATATGAAACTTATGTCAAGTTTTGATTCTAAGTATATCAGTTTTTAACGCAGATTTCTGGAACCAACCTGTTTCAAATTTGACAGTTGGTAACTTGAATCGGACCACCCAATCCACATGGTACTCCTTTAATGATGTTTCTTAAATTTACAGACGAAAGGGAGATAAATAATTAGATTTCCTCAATAAAACGTGAAAAACAATATTTCAGCAAATACCCCAACTGTGACCACAGAAAGTCGAGTTTCAGACAAATCCACAGGACGTGTGCCAATTTTCTCTAAAAGGATTCCGTCGGTTTCCACTTGAAGATGTTGAAGTCTTAAAAAGTATTTTGAGAAATTAGTTTAGAGTCTATTCTTGCTTGTTTCGCGGGCTTCACATCCGACTTCTTTATATACATGATTGAATTCAAAGAATTAAATGTCTGGCAGACGCGAATTCAAACGGATCAAGTGGAATTGAATTTAAACAATGGCGCGTAGATAGTGTAACGTATTCAATTTGTAATGGACAGATTGAAGCCATGTTTGTTTTCTAATATAAAGACCTTTAGTTAATAGTTTAACCCACGGCAGATAACCGCCATCAGCAAAATTAAATCCGCATGGATAAAAAAAACGTCCATTCACGAGGCGTCAAGTTCGTCTGTCTTCGTTAAGTACAAATAGCGCCTTTTTTCTTGTTCACGAACAACACTCAATAATGTCTTCTTATGTGTGCGTGTGATAAATACTTCACATGGTTATAGGGCGCAGAAGCAGAATTAATCGTGGTCAGTATGTGCGGAGACTCAATTGCTGCACTATGGGATCCAGCATTTTGTAGACAGCATGAATATCAAATTTGGTTAAATCCATATATCAAATCAAGAATATTTAATTATCTAGTACGCCTGTTTCCTCTGTATAACTAAAAAAACAGCTTTTGAATAAATCTGGATTATCAACAACCCAGCAAAAAATGCTCACATAATTTGTCTACATTTAACCCCTCAGAGGCGGATCCACGATTTTCAGCAGAACCATACGGAAGTGACAATTTGCCTCCAACCTCCACCCCATTTATGGGACTTTGTGGGTGCTATTTCTGACCACTTCGGGCCCCGGACCTAAAACTTGAATCTGGGGTCTTAAATGTCCATTGATAGCAATCTGTACGAGTCCCGTGAACTCAGCATATTTTACATGTAACTTAAATATGCAAACACACTCGCATGAACGTATAGCCCCCTGAACACTGTTTCGGTTTTAAGAATTGCTTACAACGTATGATAATTCCTGATTAACGAATGGAATCCGGACATATTGGAGTTCATTGATTTTTATGAGAAATGCTGCAGATTTTTAAAACCTGTTTGGCTAATACAAACCATCAATAATTACGTGCCTTAAAGTATCACTGAAGAGCTCTATTTGATGAAATCAGAATTGAAAGTTTGGTACAGAAAGGAAACGGTTGGGTTTTATTTGCGTCATTTTTAAGTCCTAATAACACTAAAAACGGTTGTTATGTCTGCACAAAACAGGACCACCACAGGCGATCTGAGGAAAGCACACAATCCAGAAAATTATGCTGTTCTTTTGTCTTTTTTGTAGGAATTACCTTTTCGACATTAAACCCCCTTTTAACCCGTCTATTATCAGATAAATGAAATACAAATTGATCCCGAAAACCCCTCTAAAGCTTATAAGTCGGTCGAGAGATTACAAAAATTCTTGAAACACCGTAGACCGTACCCAAAAAGATTCCAATTTAACTGTTTGATTTGATCTGTGTTCGTGGTCAAATTACTCGGAATGATATTCGGAGATTTTTAATTGAGTAATTTGAATGAAATGGATATTATACCCGTAGTTGATTTACCCAGGATCTGGCAAAAATTGTGAGGGAGCTCTTTTTCATACAAAAGTACTATAACACGATGTTTATGGGTTAATTGTGAGCTTATTTAATACGAGTCTAACTAGTTCCAGGAACCATTTTATTACCATTCCTATTGGTACTATATACGATTAGTGTAACAGCTTTTCCAGCTGCTAACATCATTGACTTAGTTTACTCTTAAGTGAGATACGTTTATCTGGTACTGGCAAAGAGAGGGAGGGGGGAGAAGGAGAGAGAGAGAGAGAGAGAGAGAGAGAGAGAGAGAGAGAGAGAGAGAGAGAGAGAGAGGGAACTGGACAATCCTATATTTAACGTCCTCGTGACACAAACTAGGTCACTTCGGGACTAACATATGGTTGAATTTTATTTCAATAATAGGCTACCCGTAGAGGTCTTTAACAGTCGGAGGAAGTCGGAGGACCCGAAGAAAACCCACGAGGTTAGACAGGCCACCCTGTCACATACAATCGAATAATGGAAACCACGCAAGTTGACTCAATGACAGACCTTATGATACCCCCCCCCCCCTGGGGTCATTTACAGGAAGAAAATTGTCAGCAAATAATTCCAACCCCTAAATCCAACAAAAAAATCTTGGCGGGGGAAAAGGACGAAAAATGTACAAATAATATGTAAATTATTAATAATTCTGGCCGAAACAGTATGCGCAGTTTTTATCTCCATAAAAGTTACAAGCATCAAATAAAGCAGTTATATGTGATAATATCCACCCAAAACCATTATGGTATAAGTAAAATTATAGTGCCCCCTTAAAGGGACAATAACACTCTTGCTGGCTTGGCAGCTCTAGAAAATAAATAATAGTCTTATTCTAAGTACTAGATGTTTATTTGTCCTACCTGTTGTGTAAATTATCCATTACATCATATTTTACTTGTTCAGAGGGTTCGAAAATATTTTAAAATCCAAGTCACATTTGAAAAGGTTTACGTTAACCTTTTCAAATCATGTAGTTGAATTTTTCCAATTCTTTAAATTAGGTGTGTTAAGATGCAATTTGTATGATCAATTTATTTGAATATTGTAAAATAATACAATTTGTTGACCAGAATAAAGATTGGGACATATTATTCAATTACAACACAAGAGTGTTATTGTAATTACGAGTAGTACAGGTAACCATAAAGCATCAATTATTTTCTTGCAACAAACTAGTTATTAGGAAGCCTTTTCATAATGCTAGGTTCCTACTGTCGAAAGGCGTGTTACGAAAGGATTGTCCCCACGTCCACGATGTGCTACGTGCAGTAGATTTGTTCGGATACGTTTCGGTACGAACAACACGATTGCTACGACTGACCACAATATACAATAAGACCTGTACTAAAAGGACCAACACGATTACTCCACGATTGAAGCCGTGGGTCGAAATGTGATAGTGGGAACCTGTAAGAGCGACCGTTTGATGTCCTATAGCGAACTCACAACCAACCAAAGATATAACAGTATGTATATAATTACCTATAATATAAGAAGATAACACAAGCAGGTACCAGGAATATTATACTGATGATATTACAAATCAACCCCACGTGAAAAAATACTTTAAAGTTCTGAAAATATATACCAGCACATTTAAGATAATATATAATACCAGCACATTTAAGATTATATACAAGCACTATTTATCAACACATTTAAGATTATATATCAGCACATTTAAGATTATAATAAAATAAAACCAAGCACGAACAATCCTAAACATTAGACAAAATTCAAAGTCCTAACGAAAACGGTATAGGCAAAACAGTGTAATCAGCAAAATGACTATTCACCGTGTACATTTAAGAGTATAATCATTACATTTAAGAATATACATCATCACATTTAAGAATATACATCACCACAAACTAATATCACAAGGATTTCAAACTTCCATGGGGGTTTCTATCAAATGATTTATTTATCTGATGTTGGAAAGTTTATATAAGCGAACAACCACAAAATACATGTGGGTGTTATAGTCTTTGGATTAATGCGAAATCAAAACAACAATATCTTTTAAATATACATTATGGGAGATTAGATAAAGAGCTGACAGTCCCAACTATAATATTTGAAATATAGATAATGCAAAGGGAATTTGCTGGAAATTTCAGTCAAATTGATCCACTCCGAACAGATATTTAAGCGATTGAATTTTCGGCCTAGCCTCGATAATCATTACTGAAGTCGATGCGATAAAAGCATAGTCTCGTTTATCCATTTCATGATTAAATCATGAATGAAAGTTGATTAGCAGATTGGATCCTAATCCAGTAAATATCACAAGCTAGCGATGACACCGAGAGTTGATTATCGTCTGGATAAGTTAATTAATATCTAATTAACAATTTAGATAACATTTAAGGCCTAGAGAAAGACCTGTAATTGGAAGATTATGTTTTTGCATAATATATGTTTACCTCTAACAGGATGTAAGACACAGAGAGTAAAAAGATAACACCCTGAAGGCAACTATTGTTTTTATGAATGAAAACTATATATAAAAATCACTGCCTAATATTAATTCCCCTGGAAATAATTACATATAATACCGTTTTTGGGGTGAGTTCGATTTGTGCTTCTGGTTGCCTTCAGCTAAACATATATGAGAAAATTATGAACGAAAAAAGCTATAATGATACACTTACATCAATTTTCACGCAACCAGTATAATTCGTCCATTCTTTATGTGTTGACGGGTTTTCATACCACGTACCGTTCGACGTACACTGTTTTGTGGCATCGGCTGAAACGAAAAACGAAATACATCTAATAATAGTGATATAGATATTTCTATGGTAAATGAGAGTTTATGGATTTAAGATCCATGTATTGTACACCGGACATAAACTTAGCTTATGTGGATTTAGTCTATAAATCTGATAAACCTCTATACCAGAGCATGTACAGAATATGATGATGTGTTGATTTGTTAACCACTATTCACACGCCAAATTCGAAACCTAAAACCTGTACATCGAGATACAATGGTATAACGAGTAAAAATGTTAAAGGTGCATTGTGTATGAATTAGACACAGAACTGACAGTTCTCTATATAGAAGTTCAAAAATATGTAATGAAAAAGAAATATGGCTGTTTAAAGAACAATGTAGTCTCGATTGTCATTGCTACCGTTCTTACGATAATAATCAAAGTTTCAATTATTCATTTTTAAATTATTTACTGGTAATTGTGTTTAAATCAGTGGAAAATTAAAACCATCCGATGTTCTAGAGAGTTGATTATAGGCTTGTCATGTATCTAATCAATGATTTATATAACATTGGAGGCAATAGGCAGATTTGGCTCTTACATAATGCACCTTTAATTTCTCTAGAACCAATTGTCGGGAATAATATCAATGTTAAAGTACGTTCGTGTTATTTCTACACCCTGGTCTTGGTTCATTTCCGTGAAACCACACACTTGTCACATGCAGCACATTATGACAAACGATTGTTATATAAACTGAACATGAAGCCCGGAAATTGGTTGGGTATTAATGTGGGATGCATTGTTCATGCTGGTTATACGTTCTAGACCGTGATAAGAACATAAAAACACAAGTAAATACCATTATCAAAAACTATTGTTAAACTAGCAATATGGTTATTCATTTCCAGAAAACCGACCACTTCTAGTCTTTGCATGAAGTTAGGTCATGCCTTGGTCTACGCGGGCTTAAGTAAACTGTCGATATTGAATCAAAACAAAACTATCAATCTTACATTTAAACGTAACATCACAATTGTTTTTATACTTTTACTGCTATACAAAATGGCGATCAGCAATTTATGTACAAATAAGAGGGTGGCTTTGGTTACCCACAGTTCCGTGGACACCACTCCAATAACTCGCCGTAACAGAGCGTTTCATTGGCTGATCCCTCAGATCATCCAGAACGCGGGTTATATAACAAATCTTCCAGATACCAGTGTAGTAAAGACAAGTAAAACGAAATTTTGAACAATAAAAACGAAACGAAATAGGATCTGTGTTTTAATGACACTGGACTACTATTGCATCTTGAGCGGTTAACGTCCATATAAGCAACAGTCTTTTAATACACAGTGATTCCCCGGTTGTACTTCACAGGGAGTAGGGTTTTCTCTGGGTTCTTCCGTTGCCTCTCACTTATAAGATCCCTACGCACAAGCGAATTATTGAAACAAAATTGAACCATATGTTAGTCCCGAAATCCCCCCCCCCCTCTCTCTCTTCCAGTGATGCAGGAAGATCTGTCTGGCATGGAAACGCGTCTTAGTCGTTCGGATGGGGCGCAAAACTTAAGGCGTGTGTACACGTTGTATTGCAAGTAAATGGAGCTTGACACTGCTTGGAATTCAATTTCTGCAGTGTCCGGGCAAAATTTCCCCCACAGCACACTGTATAACGTTATGTCCACAGTGGTGCTATATATTCATCCATTCTCTCACAATATCAGGTCAGTACCGATCGTGAAAATATAAAGCCTACATGTATAAGTGCTTGTTTTTCTTAAACAGGAATGTTTTGTCTTATTTTTACATAACAACGATTCATCAAGATTACAGCCAAGGACAATCCACAAACAAGTTTGCTTGTAATACTGGCAATTCATCATACCTTTACATACGATGCAAAATAATCCGTTGATTCGTTCACACTAATTTCAATTGTTTGCATGGTACCAGAAACTTGCTAGTTGGGTTGGAAAAACATAACTTTCCAGAAAAATTGAAAAAATGGGTATTCAATTTCATCAGTTACAGCCATCCACCCCAAACAACATAAATGACGCAGAGAAAGAAAGATGGTTTTAGATGTCCACGCCAAACTAGGACATTTCGGGGCTAGCATATGGTTCATTTTTTCCAAGAATTTTCTAGCCCCTTGGGGTCTTAAGTAGTGTGTGATTGGGGGCGGGGGGGGGGGCTCGGAGAAAACCCACGAGGTTGGACAGGCGAGGTCTACTCCTTGTCACGTACAACCGGATAATCGACATCACGCCAGTTGACTCAATAACAGACCCCGTGATACAACGCGCACGCGCTAACCATTCCGCCCACCGTGACGTAGAGGGATACGTCTGAAGCTCTGGTGGTGACGCAGCAATTACTTACTACTGACAACAATATGTATTACAAACAGTATTTACATATATATATATGACAGACATTAGTTTTTTTCTTTATTTATAGATTTATTTATGTGTATTTATTCCTTCGTTTACATCAAAACACTAAATATTGCTTAATATTGATTTTAGAATACTCCCAAGAGAAACATTTGATTGTCAGTGAAACACAAACCACGTGTTTTGTAATCTGACTAAAGTACATATCCTTATTTTTGTCTATACATGGTATAATTCTTAATACCAGTATACTTTGACTTTAGCTTCATGGGGCGTGAGGGGGCGCTGGCTCGCTAGCTTGGAGGTCGGGTTTTGATCCCTGCATTGGCCGGGAAAGTTCATCTCGATTTTCCGGCGTGGTTTCTCCTTGTCAGTGATACAGAACGGAGGACTTGACAAGGACAGCTATCTAGTCGTTCGGATGGGACGAAAAACCGAGGTCCCGTGTACACATTGACGTGCACGTAAAAGATCCATGTGGAAGTAGGAATTCTATATAAGAACAGGCCGTAGCGCCGCTACCCGGGCAAAATTTCCCTCATAGCACACTGTATGGCGCATGCCCGTCTTCCATTAGCCCAGTTTAGGTGCAGAAGAGTAGGAGATTAAACCCCATTTCATTTCATTTCATGGGGCGTGACGGAAGGGGGCGTGACAAGGGGCAGGATCGCCTGTCCAGCCTCGTAGACCATATGAACCCATCATCTATGCAATTGGCTACCCCCCCCCCCCAACAGTAATTGTTATTAGAGAAAACGGCTTGAAATCTGCGAACCATTAATAAATAACACAAGGCTTGTTCGATTAGAAACAATTTTATAAACAAGATATAATTTTTGCCGCTTATTCCTGAATATTGCACCTGAATATTGAACCTTTTTAATGAAAATAACCACAGTTGCTTAGAATGATGCACTCCAAATTTTCCCCAAAAATAAAATCGATGGATTGGCGCGAAAATTGCACTTGACGCCCGTATTGGTTTATTCCTGACAATATTGAACTAAATTACCTCCAAAATTATCTTTGAAACCCTCAGACACAAACAAAAATATTTGCTGTCTCATCAGAATAAAAGGAGTTCCAATAAGCAGAATATTTTTATCATTAATTTAGACTATTTGGAAAATACAAAAATGAAAACCACAATGGAGATGTTTACATCGATCTGCTGAGATTAAACAAGAAGATAAAGAAAGGATGTGTCTGATTTATGTCATAAAGTTATGATCAGGAACAAATTACTCACAAGCTTTGCTTTTGTAATAAAGAATTTCTCTCTATAATAAATTGGGACTAACAGTAGCAGCTGTTACACAACAAAAGAATATAAAGACGAGTAGGGCGTCTGATCCAAGATGTCATTTTGACCGGAAATGAAACATGGCGACATCCGGGGGCAACTGCTTGACTGCACGTCCCCACCAATACTTATCCATTGGCAGCGGAATTCGATATAAAAATAGGCCACAGCTCCGCTGCCCGGGCAAAATTACCCTCATAGCACATTGTGATTACATTTCAAATGCAAGTAAATTTCGTAATTCTGTAATTCATCATGCTTAATCTAATTATTATTCAGAATTCGACAAACGACGACATTAGTTCCAACACATGGGTGGCATATAAAACTCTTTAGTTTTATGCCAATAATAAAATCATATTTCCATTATTTAAATCACTCATTACATCCACTGTACATTTTAGACCAATTGTATTAATGTCATTGATCTAATTATATTTCCATTATTTATAAAGTCATACGAGCGAATGTACATGTTAGATAAGTCGTTATTTTTTGTTTATTCTGGTTATATTTTATGAGGTAGAATCTATAAATGAGGTTATTCACATGAATATTTAATATCGTAGGGAGGCAGACATCTCAAGTGTAAGTGATTGATTTATTCCTTCAAGGTTGCCTTGATGCACGTATTGAAGCAGCCGTGAGGCAACGTGTCGCAACTCTACATTCTATGGGCCACGGACGGTAAGTACTGAAGCAGATTGAAATGTTGTCGTGGAGGTTTAGTTCGACCATCTGTACCATCCAGTATATGATTGTGACGAATCAGTCTTTACCATCCGTAACTAAAGCCCCAAATTGGACCTTAGTGAAAGATACCCTTTACACGTACAAACGGTTCATTCCCATAGTGTGATTTAATGATGTATGGGGACCAATTACTTGGAACATTTTACTCGCAAGCCGTAAAAATATATTTTAAGCTGTCTTGTTTTTCACTTCTTTTGATGGAGGAAGGGTCCATGTTTTGATGGAGGAAGGGTCCATGTTTTTAGGTTGCACCTGTCGTTACTCTCTTTCCATTTGTCAAACATTTTTGAAACCTGAGTATACATTTTGGATTGTCCTTTGTCAATCTCTTTTCCCGCCATTTCATCGCCCAGTCTGCTTTGCGTAACACTATTTACATCAATAAGTATAGGACAAAAAAGGTTTAGCCATCTTTAGGACTTAAATAATTTTAGATATCGAAGAGATGGAAATACCAAACGAGAGAGATCTAGGGAAATTGGGTATAATGTCCACTTGTCACAAACTATTGCACTCCGGGACCAACATATGGTTCAATAAATGTAATTCAATAATTCTCTTGTGCGTAGTTGCCCGGACAGGCGACCATATTCCTTGTCAGATACAGCCTGGGAATTGAAACCACGCTAGTAGATTCAATGACAGACCTTATGATATAGCGCGGATCTGCTAACCATTCGGCCATCCCCGATCCCCATCTAACGCCAAAGGATATGTATACTAAACTGTATACTGTATATGGTTATAATATAAATGTACATGTATTTGAAATCAGTAGCGTGTGTAGTCAAAGAGTGTATTCCAGCTTTATTGGTTTGGCACTTTAGTTCAGCACAGAACCGGAATGGGATAAAAGTGTAATACCAAACGATATAGCATCGGTATTTTAAACTGTGTCTTGTAATGATTATATAAATTTGTTTGAAATCAGCGACGTATATAGGTTTAAGGGTGTCTTCGTGCTTTGTATTTAAGAGATTCTAAATTTCCAGGAGATCCTAGATTCCGGTCGGTCGGTGTTATCTAAGTGCTTTGTAATTAAGCTAAAATAAATTACACGTTTCAAGTCTATAAATTTTTATTGGCCACGTTTCTTCGCATCATACGCTTGAAAGATTTGATCGTCTTTAATAGTCTTGCCATTCTCCATAAAACACGTCTTACTTTGAAATGGTAACATATTTCGACTTCTTGCACAATTACTTACTGACCCGGACACAATCAAACTTCGCACACCGAACAAATCAATAAAAACAGTCAAGAATGGACTTTAAAAAAATTGGAAGGGTCAAACCGCCGAACTGTATAATGGCGTAAATACCGTGCTGTCACCAGTGGGATTAAACATCTAAACATAAAACTAGAGGAAGACAATCCGAACCAATGATTGACTTTAAGATATAAACCCACATCCCACAATCTCGTTTTTAAATAAAATAAATTCGGTTTAACGTCCTACTGTTCTGCTCTGAACTCGGCTAATAAAGACGGGTACACGCCATACAGTGTGCTATGATGGATTTTTTGCCCGGACAGTGACACTACGGTCTACTCTTATACTATTCAAAAAAAGTAGGGGATATTTGATTTTGGGGGCATAATGCTAAAATATGCAAATGACTACGAAAAAAGTCACTATAGAACCTAACAGAAGAAACATTTCCAGTTACATGTGACGCCCAAATGCACCAATAGCTACCGCATGGAATGCAGGTGATGCTTGGGATCATCATGGGGTCCAACCCAAGATTTGCACGACTCTGACTTTGAATGTTACAGTCATTGTGGCATTGAATTCCAGGGTGGAAACATCAGTTTAATTGTTTTAGTGACCAAAAAACAAATTTTGATATGCGTCGGCTTACCCAAAATGAAAGGTTACGTGCCCTTGGCATGCTACAGATCGGCACAACACAGGCGGTTGTGGCGCGGACGATGAATGTTTCTCAGTCTGTCATAAGCAGGCTATGGTCCAGATACCGTGATACACAATCTGTACAGGACAGACCACGCTCAGGTCGACCAAGGGCGACAACTCAAGCCCAGGATCGATTTATCCGTACCTTGGCCTTGAGAAATCGTGTCATCACAGCAAATCAGATCAGCGCTCGTCTTCAAACAGACACTGGTGTGAGAGTGAGTGGCCAGACGATTCGGAATCGACTGCATAGGGGTCACCTTCGCGCCCGACGTCCTCGCGTGATCCCTTGTTTGAGAGATCATCACACTCAGGCAAGACGTCGTTGGTGTAGGGATCGTCAACACTGGGATAATCGACGCTGGAGCAATGTGATGTTTTCAGATTAGTCAAGGTTCACTGTTGATTTTTTGGACAGACGTAGGAGGGTGTGGCGTCGTCGAAACGAGCGCTTCCAAGACGTTAACATCATCAGACATGATCGATTTGGGGGTGGTTCTGTTATGGTGTGGGGAGGCATCACTGTTGCTGGAAGAACGGCTTTACATTTTGTTGCAGGGCGTGTTACAGGCCAGTACTACCGGGACAACATCTTGGCAGTTCATGTTGTGCCGTTCGCACGACGTCATAGCCGCCGTTTCATCTTCCAGGATGACAACGCAAGATGTCACAGTGCCAGGATCGTTACAGGTTACCTCCAACAACAGAACATCACCACATTACCTTGGCCAGCACTGAGTCCCGACCTCTCCCCCATCGAGCATGTCTGGGACATGCTTGGACAGAGGTTACGTTAACGTCAACAACGTCCTGCCAATGTCCAAGAACTTGCTGCTGCGTTGCAACAGGAATGGGACAATCTGGACCAAAATGACCTTAGACGTCTCATTAGGGGTATGCCACGTCGGATCAATGCTTGTTTGGCAAACAGAGGAGGATTTACCCGTTACTGACTTTGTTGTGATGCTGTGGTAACTTTGCTGTTTGACCCCGGGTATCATTTTACCCTTATAATGGTCAGTCTGTGCCTTACTTAGTCTAACGATCATTTGGAATAAATCGATGAATGTGAACTTCATTTCATTTTGTCATTTGTTTCTTCGTCAGTTTCATTAGGTGACTTTAATAACACTTAAAAATCAAATATCCCCTACTTTTTTTGAATAGTATATATCGAATCCCAACTGTCAAGGGATCTTTTACGTGCAGGCCAATGTGTACACGGGACCTCAGTTTTTCGTCCCATCCGAATGTCCTTGTCAGGCCCTCCGTCCTGCACCATTGAAGAGGGGAAACCATGCCGGAATTCTTAAATAACGAATTGTTTGTAAAACAATTCGGTCGAACTATCATTATTATAATAATTTACGTTTAAAGGTATAAAGGAAATGGGGTTTTACGTCCCTTTGTTCTGCTCCAACTGGGCTTACGCCACGTGCTATGACGGGAAATGCCTTTCTGGCAGCAGCACTGTGGCCTACTCTTATTTCACGGTAAAGTTGATATCGTTGACCAAGCAGCAATTAACTTTTATAAATCAATCTCTACGAATGTAGCAGATCAGAGACGTCAGTTTGTATACATAATGTTTATTGCGAGCTCATTAACCCGCACCGACATCATCCCTCTCAGTGATATTAGCGACCTAGCGAATATTTACTGCTGATTCTGTGCTGATTGTAACAACACAATGGAATAACTGTTCGTAAAAACACAAAACATGTCACGGAATCTTCTGTGTTTGATACAGTGGAGTGAGGGACTTTGCAAGAAGCAAATCTATCACGCACTTGAGAGTCTGTCGCGCGTCTGATTGATCGGGATTTACCCAGAAGTTAAAACATAAGCACCCAGGCGCCTTGTTTACTAAATGTTATGGAATTCAATTTCTTCCAGTTCGATCCGACCGTGACAGATACGGTCACGATTTGCACCAGTGAAACATGGAGCGGGTCTGCACGAGACCTTATCAAGTCTTCAAGACGACATGCCACTTCGCTATAAATCTGATTAAAGTCGCGGTTTCCTACACAGCCGTAATACAATAAGCAAACGTCGTGCTCAGCTGGTGTCGGTGGTTTAACCGGGTTCAAGTATCTCCCGCGGTTGATGCATTCGGGTCACGTCGTAGATTATTGAATCTGAGCCAGGTGTGTTTGATCAGTTCAAGGACAAGGGTCCGGGGGAACGTCAACAGATTTGGTTAAACTTGGTGATTAAAAGTGGATGTTGATTGACACGATTGAGATGTGATTAGAGTTAATGCTGTAGATGAATACAAGGTCTAGATCTATTATAGAAGATATCGAGATAATAACCAGGCTGTTGAGAACACGCCGTAGATGATATACTTTAAGTGGAATTTAGTAACTGGGCAGATAAATAAAATAAATGAAATGAAATGGGGTTTAACGTCCTACTCTTCTGCACCTAACCGGGGCTAAAGGAAGACGGACATACGCCATACAGTGTGCAATGAGGGCAATTTTGCATGGCCAAAACGGCCACGGCCGACTGTTACATCGAATTTCACGTACCAAGGATTCTTTTACGTGTACGACTATGCGTTGTCGATAGCAGTGATAAAAATCGTAAGCTGATAACAGACCTGGTGTAGGTTTTTTGAAAATGAAATGATATAAGGATTAACGTCCTACTGTTCCGTAGCGACTGGATTAATGAAAAAGTGCATACACCCATATTCCTGAAGCAATGGCCCGAGAAATCCCTCTCTGGCCATTGCTGGGATAAGGTCTGTTTCTTGGACTTATGCGGGAGTGTGTCTATTCTTTCCGTTCAATGAAAGCTATCGCTTAAGTACAGCTTAATCTGGGTCTTCCCTAAAACTTTGGACAGTGATTTAAGGTATTAAAAACGGTGAAAGTATGTTCGTTTCCAAACAGTATTGTTTACATTTCATTCGACTTGATAGCCTCGTTTGTCACGCAATTAGTTTTACTGCAGTATTTTGCTATGCACGGGTTGAATAGGCATAATAAAATCGTGAGCCATGACGTAACGTTATGTAAACATATTTGGTCCGATATTGGCATTCGTTTTAAATGTAATGCTTTTGGATCACGGTGGCTAAGTGGATAAGGCGGTGGTTCGCTAGCCTGGAGGTCGGGTGTTCGATCCCTGCATTGGCCGAGAAAGTTCATCTCGATTTTCCGGCGTGATTTCCCCCTGTCAGTGATGCAGAAGGAGGGCCTGACAAGGACAGCTGCCTAGTCGTTCGGATGGGACAAAAAACCGAGGTCCCTGTACACATTGGAGTACACGTAAAAGATCCCTTGGCAGTTGGAATTCGATATAAGAGTAGGCCGTCGCGCCGCTGCCCGGGCAAAATTTCTCTCATAGCACACTGTATGGCGTGTGCCCGTCTTCCATTAGCCCTGGTTAGGTGCAAAAGAGTAGGACGTTAAACCCCATTTCATTTCATTTCATTTTGTAGGGCAGCTAGTGATTGGTTGGTAGACAATATCCACTCATAATAGCAGTGTGTAGTGGATTACCTCTAATCAAACGAAACGCTGCGCAGAGTATGGCATACACCATACAGTGTGGTATCAAGGACGTTTTGCTCAGACGCCGTTTCTATAACAGATCACGCCGAAAAAACTTTTTATAGAATCATAATGCACGTCTCGAATAAGCTAGTCATTGTACGCGTTTTTGACCAAGAATTAAATTTATTTGCATTGAGTCAAAAATATTCTGATATCAAAGATTCGGTGGAAGAATATTATATTCAACGTCACTGTTAGTGCAATAAGGTCATGTCTTGTAAATCCATTTATAAGCTTTTCTTGTAGTATCAAATGGCACGATGAAATAGCAACTTCATTGAATTTTATGTGTTTGTTAAGAAAACGGTCTGTCTTGGTTATATAGATTACGGTAATGGATACAGCTGATTTTGAAATAATCCGATAATGTGTAAATAATGTAGTTTTAGGGGAATTCGACTTTTCAAAATAGTTCCTCACCTGATCCAGTCCCTTCATATAACAGATCATAGTCAATAACAGTTTTATACTTACGACGGAGGGGATATTAATTGAAAGATCTACACAGTTAAGATTTATCATTCAGTATATATTTTTGTATACGGAATACGAAATGAAATGGAATGGGGTTTAACGTCCGACTGTTTTTCTCCGACTGGGTTAAAATAGATGGGCATACAACACACATTTGTTGCTAAATAAATAGCTAAATGATTTTGTATAATCATGTTATAAGTTTCAAAACCTACGATAACATTAGAAAGCTAACAGGGGATTATACAACCAGTTTCCGGTACCAAGATCTAGGGGACCCATATTTCGGATTTTCCGACACAGGGCGAAGGAAAATATCTAGTCGTTCGGATGGTACCAAAAAACCAAGGTCTCATGTACACATTTGTGTGCTGGTAAAGATCCCTTGACATTTGGAACTCAAAATAAGAATAGCCTGTAGCGCCCGTTGTCCGGGCAACACGACCCTTATAGTTTTTCCCTCTGGAAGAACCTAGAATGTCATGTAATTCTACAGATTTGAATTCAACAGACTTTCTAGATTCTTTCAGATTCTTCCAGATTACAGGAGATGAATCCAGTCATTTTCAATCCCAGTAGGCAGGTTGCGATTAATATAAGTGCAACCAAAAGCTATTCGACATACAAAATGAAGCCACTTATAAATATTGAGAATCATATGAAATAAAACAGATTCCAATGATTTCCAAACCACCTTTTCCAAATTTCTTTGACAAGAAAAAAGGGTGTCTTTGACAAAAAGAAAAAAAAGAGAATACACCCCTCTCCTCTCAAAAAAACAACTCCTATAATCAGTGCATCATAACTAATGTAATTTTTCAGAGTCTGTTATAATAATATGTCCCGTAGAAAAAACAACCCATATGAATTATAGGTGTTTTATAAAGATGACGACCATTTTATTCATTAATACAACTTGATATGGATGAAGACGTCCGTATAATGGCACCAGATGCCCCGGGGGACGTTTTTAATGTAGAGATTATAAGATAGCGTAACGGAACGAACGATTAGAGGCCATTTAATACGTAGGAGACAAAAAAATACATAATATTTTAGATGAATCTAACTTGCATACTCTTTCTTTTTGCTTCCTTATAATATTAATACCGGGTTAAAACCAGAAGATACGTGGTTTGATTTAAAACCATCCGACAACATTAAAGAGAGAGAGAGAGAGAGAGAGAGAGAGAGGGAGAAACGGGGTTTAACGTCCACTCGACACAAACTAGGTCATTTCGGGACTAACACATGGTTCAATTTTATTTCAAGAATTCGCTTGCACCCGGAGAAAACCCACGAGGCTGGACAGGCGACCCTACTCCTTGTCACGTACAACCGGGGATTCGAAACCACGCCAGTTGACTCAATAGCAGGCCGTATGATACAGCGCGCACACGATAACCATTCGGTCCCCCCCCCCCGTCAACATTAAAGATGCATTATGTAGGATATAGCCATTCTCTTGCTTTAATAGTTCAAAAAAAGATAATGCAAACAGGATACATTGAATATTTCATTCAAATGAATTTTTCCTAAGCGAAGATATTAGCCTTTGAAAAATGTGTGCATTGATTGTAAAGTTAGCCTCGATTTAATCATTAAATGATCTAATCTACCTTATTTCGGAGATATCCGATGTCATCGCATGGTTAACGCGTGCGCGTTTGGTCACAAAGATCTACAATTGAGTTAAATAGCAAGTTTTAGGGTCGCCTGCCCAACCCCCTAGATTTTCTGCGGGCCCCATGGCTTCCTCTCTCAGCTAAAGACCCCTACGCGCTAGCGGTGCGAAATGTTCAATGTATCTTACTCTTAGGGTTGTTAATACTAAAGAGAACTGCGCCATTTTTGAACTGATATTCCTGTTAGAGATTCAACGTCCGCAATATAAAAAAAACCGTCCGCAATATAAAAACCCAAGCCTACTATCGTTATGATAGCCTGTCAAAATACTCTCTAATTTTTCCTAATTTCATCGATTATAAATATCATCATTTTCTTTTGCTAAATTTACCACGGATCTGATTTAAATGGCTCTGGGACGTGAAATTATGTATTACTCTTCACATAGCATCTTTTTACACGGTCTAGGTCTCGAGGCAAATCGGTTATCTCTTGTTCCTCTATTAATCGTTATTCTATCTCAGTACTTCTATATTTTCTATCAATTTAAGCAAGTAGTTATTGGATATGTAAGTGGCCAATTTATTGAAATATACTTTGAGTAACCAATGGATGTTTCTTTGAACTTTGAATCTCCCGTTTTGAATGGTTAGCATTAATCCCTAGGAGCATCAGTGGTCATTGATACTGCATTGTCTCGCTAAGTTCCCAGCCGCTGTTGGCCAAAGAAGATTCTTGGTGGTTTTCAGTTTGGTTTTCGCTTGTCAGTGGTGTAATCCGGAGTGTCTGGCAGGGAAATTGTTTTGTAGACATTCAAATAGGATAGAACAAAAACCAAAGTTCCCGTGTGAACGCGTTGATGTACGCGTAAACAAATCTTGGAAATTTGACGAAGGGTAGGAGCAAACTCTGCTTGCCGGACAAACTTTCTTTTATACCGCACTGCCTGGCGCCCGCCTTCATTAGCACGGTTGGTGCAGACAAGTGGGGTGTTAAACTCCATTTTGAAATACTCAACAGCTATACTTGACGCTCGTGTGACAGTTATACTTGACGTTCAGGTGATAGTTATACTTGACGCTCGTGTGACAGTTATACTTGACGTTCAGGTGACAGTTATACTTGACGTTTACACGACGGCTATACTTGATGTTCAGGTGACAGTTATACTTGACGTTTACACGACGGCTATACTTGACGTTCGGGTGACGGCCATACTTGACGTTTGTATGGCAACTATACTTGACGTTCAGGTGGCATCTATACTTGGCGTGAAGGTGAAAGAAATATAATGCAGTTTAACTTCTCGACGACGCAACGTTTATGTTGATGCTAAAATATTTGAAAATGGCTTTGCTTGGCCAGTGTTGTTCTCATCCATTCGTACACGGATTCCGTCCACTAGCGATCTTTTATGTGGACAACCGATTCGTAGACTGACCGTCGGGGTTTCTGTCAACGTGTACAATAAAACGCCATTGACGTTATCATTGACAAATTAGCTCAGACGTTAAACCCTATTTCATTTTCTTTCAGCTCATTTCATCCATAAAAAAACAACAAATCAATAAGTTCTCTTGCTCACTTTTTGTTAGCTGCACTTGGCGTTCAGGGGGATAACTTCTCCTGCTCACTTTTTATCAGTTTTACTTGGTGTTCAGGGGAAAGTAACACAACGGAGTCTAACACCCGACTGTTCTGCTCCAACTGAGAATAAAATATTGGAAGATAATGTTACCCGGTCAGCCGTGTTTCTAGTCATTCTAACACGGATTCCATCTAATGGGAGTCTTTAACTTGGACTGCCATCTCATTAACTGACAGTCACGTGTATATATTTGGCGATGCCCGGGTCTACAACTCCTGGATTGTATGCCCTATTGCTCCCTAAGACTTGTGTTTATAGGGCCTAGTAGGCTACGTAGAAATACCAGAACGGAGGCCATTTCGAATCTATAAAAACACATGTAAGATGAACAGCCTGTACAACAAAGTGAACAGCGATAATTTCAAATTTCAACTCTTTGATCAGATGGGGAGCCACGGCGGCTTATCGTATAGGGCGTTGGTTCATCGGGAATATCCGGCGCGGTTCCCCCCCTCCCCCCCCCACACACACACAATTAGTGTTGCGGGGCGGACAACGTATAGTCGTTCGGATAGGACGAAAAACCGACCCGTTGGCGTCTACATAAAAGATTCCTTGACAGTTTGAATTAGAAATAAGAGTAGGCCGTAGTGCCCTATATCACACTCTGTGGCGCTGAACAGTAGGACGTTAAACTCAATTTCATTTCACTTCACTTGATCTGAACCCGATGCCCGGGTCTGTCGTCGTCCCCTCCACCCACGTTTCTACCCGCCATTGTAGACAAAAAGTCTGAGAGTAGGCGTGATTAACGATCATATATAATCAAATAACACAATTCGTTACAGATTAATGTTCTGGTAAGGAATGTATACTGCTTGCGGTCTGGACGGATATAGCACTGTATGGTAAATTATATTTCTCGGGGAGAGTTTTTTTTCAAGACATTTCGTGATTAATCATCTGTGACAATATCGCGTGTCGTGTCACAAACTTGTCGAATCTCAATCGAATATTTTATTAGCCTGATCAAGCTGTGATCGGATCACCACTACTGGATCATTACAACCCAGGCTCTAGTTAGACAAATAAGCGTACGTATTGCGTGATGAAAATCTTAATAGATTACTCACTTCGAATCATTGTCAATAACTCCTGGTCTTATTAGACCTAAGATGGACTTACATTAATATGGTCGTTTATTATGGCTATTCTAGACACTCTGTCAGGTAGAAGCTCTTCACTCGCCTTTCTTATATCTCGTTATGTAATGATGGGCTCTTCATAATGACTGATCTATCTATTCTATCAGTATTAGCTTCTCGAGTTTCTCACCTTCAAGAATCCAATTATTTTTTTTAAATCAGGAGATTACATGGCTCTGTGCCGTAATTTATAATATCATATCAGATGTTGTTTAAATGCTTTCCGATGATGGCCTCTTCATAATGAGCTTCAAGAATCGATAAGATTTTTGAGAGAGAGAGAGAGAGAGAGAGAGAGAGAGAGAGGAGGAGGGGAGAGAGAGGGTTAACCTTCACTCAACACAATATTATATAGGATGCTGTTTTAACTATTTTACAAAATTATAACACTTGATATTTTAAATCAGCACAAGGACCAATTGACCATAAAAACAGCAAACCAACTTCCCTTTTCTCTGCCCATCCAGATGGTTAAAGTGAGCACCGCTTGGGGTACCTATGTGGTTATCATTATTAAATCATTATAGAGCTTGGTTCAACTGGTTGGTCAATTAAAATAGTCTAAAAGTTGGTTGACGTGGGTATCATGCCGGGGTACCTATAATCGTTAAGATGTTATAGAAGTAGGTTAAAGGAAGTACCACACGGTGTGCAGATATAGGTGCAATTATTTAATACTTCAGGTGTTAGTCAAAAAACGAATATCGTACAATATCAATTGCTTCAACATTACAATAGATATGATTGAACACTCCGAACAAAGTTCGAGCCGTCATGATGGCAGGGAGTGCCCATCGCTGCAAAATGTAAAAGTAAACGGTTTGTGCGACCTCTAATAGAAATGAGACACAGTGGAAAAACTAAATTACAATGGAAATGAAATAAAATGGAGAATAACGGCCTGCTGTTTTGTTCCGAATTGGGCTAATAAAGACGAGCATACGCCATACAGTGTGCTATGAGGGAAATTTTGCGCGGACAACGGCACTACGGCCAATCTAATTAAAATATAGATCTATATTTCGTTTTTTATACTTTCGATGGCCTACACTCATGTAGATATAACAAGTTATAGTGGGAGCTCACGTTCTATGACGTCAGATATCACGCACGGGACATTTGACCCGATAACGTCAGTCATTCGATTAACCAATTAGCGACCGCCATGCTTTTTAAAATCTACTTTTGTTTTGTTTTGATTTCTATCCGCTGGTGTTAGTATAGACGTCATTGGCTGGTAATATCTACCCACAGTTCCACGCATGAAAAGGTTAAACGGTCGAATCGACAGACCATTTGATTGGCTGACCCCTCATTTCAGGCAGAACACGAGTTAAATAACAAGTCCTCCAGATCCAAGAGTAGTAAAGACAAGTAAAAACGAAATTTTGAACTATAAAAAACGAAACGAAATTTGATCTGTGTTTTAATCAGATTGCACTACGGCCTACTTTTACATCGGATTTCAAATGTCAAGGAATCTTTTACGTGCAAGTTAACGTGTACAGTACACGGGACCTCCGTTTTTCGTTCCATTCGAATGACCGTCCTGCATCACCGACCATGAGGGACCACGCCGGAAACTATGGATGAACTTTCTTGGCCAATGCAGTGATCGAACACCAGACCTCCAGGCCATCGAGTCAGCGTCTTACCCACTTAGCCACCGGAATTTACAATGGAGTATTGCTGAGATAACCAAGTCAAGACAATTACTTAAATCAAGTTGAACCTACCCGGTTATATTTAATCGGTGCCTTTATCGGATTTTGTCACTAGGTGACACTCAATAACAAAACATGGAATCAAAGAGTGCGAATACTGAAGGAAATAATTATCCGACCTCCGGATTAGAATCATCAGAACAGTACTTCAGTGTCTTTATTCATTATTTGATTGGATCTAGATTGAGGAAGCCATTAACACGTGGTTTGATGTATATATAATATCGCAGTGTTACTATGTTAATATAAGTGTCTATCTCTTAGCAATGACATTACTTATGAATAATCCCAAGACAGACAAAAGGTGCTTCAAAATGTTTTTTTTTAAACCAGTGTGCATTTCTAACTATTGTTTCAGATCCAATGTGTTGGAATTAACCTGGTCTAAGAGTGTGTGTGTGTGTGTGTGTGTGTGTGTGTGAGAGAGAGAGAGAGAGAGAGAGAGAGAGACAGAGAGAGAGAGAGAGAGAGAGAGAGTGTGTAACGTCCAATCCACACAAACTAGGTAATTATTTACATGACCAACATATGGTTCAATCTTTTTTCAATAATTCGATTGTGAGTACTGGTCTTTTTTTTAGCAGGCACCGGAGAAAACCTACGAGGTTGGACAGGCGAAACTACTCCTTGTCATGTACAACCGGGGAATCGAGACAACGCCAGTTGACTCAATGACAGACCAAATGAAGCAGCGCGTGCGTGCTAACCATTCGGCCCCCTCCCGCACCCCCGCCCCTCGCTCTCGGTCTAAAAGAGCTTTAGCTGATAACGCCATTACACAAATACCAATAAGGTTGTATTTGGATTAACAATGATCAACAAAACACTACTAACTACTAACTCCATTTTAACCCAATCGGTCCTTGTGATCTTATAACTAGAACACCCCGTCGTTCCACAGTCGAAATCGAAACATTTTGATGACAAAAGTTTCAGTGTAATTGCTCCTAAATTCTGGAATGATTTACCTCTGAATATCCAAGACTACTTTCAAATCACAGCTGAAGATGTACTTATTTCGGGAATGCAAGGAGACTTAGACGTTCTACTCATTGCGCTCTGAATGTGATTTTGGTTAGATTTGGGGCTCTTCAAATCTACATTACTATTATTGTCATAATTAAAGAATATATCAGTTCTCCCAAAATAGTAATACTAATATATCACACCACTGAACTATAAACTACATGTTTATCTAATGTGGTCTGATACCTTGATATTGGTTATTATTACTTTAAAGTCTGATTCTGATATATAATAAACGGGTTACATTAGTAATACCAATATATCACACCACTGAACTATGAACTATATCTAAAGTGGTCTGATACCTTGATATTGGTTAAACACACGTATATATAAGACTAATAAGTCGGTTAACACTAAATGATTACTGGTTAACCTAAACACACTGGACTATATCGTAAAAGTAATATAGTCTACATTTAGGTCACAGATATCAATCAGGTCAACTTTGAAGTTGTAATTACGTTTTCCAATTTGTTCGATTGATTATACAAGCCAGTGTTGTAGAATAATTAAATTGTGGATCCAACGGTTTTGTTTACTGTTTCTACATTACAAGGATGAAGAAAGCACAGGTTTAGGATCACCGTATTTTTATATCCCGTAACAAGATTATATTTGTACCGACAGAACGTCATTGGTGGAAAGGTACTTTAGATTTAATTAAAATACTTTTCTGGCATTATTGCATATTTCTTGGTAGTCTTTTGTTTAGTAGGAATAAATTGCTTGTTTTGGATCCCCCTATTTTACATTCCGTAATTATATTTGTACCGACAGAACGCCATTGGCGGAAAGGAACTTTGGATTAAATTAAATTATTTCTGACATTATTGCATATTTAGTGGTAGCTTTTTGTTTAGCAGCAAGAAATATCATGTTTTGGATCCCCCTATTTTACATTACGTAACAATACTTCTCTTGGTGCATATGTCTTGGTGGTGCTCTTTTATTTTGCAGGAATAAATTACATGTTTAGGATGCCCTTATTTTACATTCCGTAACAAGATTATATCCATACTCGAAAAAACCCCATTGGAAAGAAACATTAGATAAAATAAATTGCATATTGTTTGGGGTATGTTCTCTTTTCCTGTCTTCCTTACCAGGATGAAGAAATCACATGTTTACGATTAGCATTTTACATTCGGTAAAAACATCCTATTCATGCTCCAAGAGCGAACTTGGAAAAAAACCCTTTACATTTAATTAATTTCTTTTCTACTGACAGTATTACTCTTTCTTGAAAAATAAACCTTAAAATTTAAATCTTATTACCTGGCATTTTCAAATAGGTAACCATCATTGTTGCACTGTTGCAATGTCTGGCTTCTAGATAACAGCATATGTTTAAATAAATCTTATTGACAACACCAGAAGAAAATCAGTACAATCGGGATTATAGCCCTTTCCCTGACCCCACAACAACTATTCCGCATGTATTCGGAAATTGGAAACTTTATCTTATTCAGTTTAATCATATCAAGTTTAATATAATTCCGATTCCTCTGAAAAATTAGTCATCGCAAAAAATCCGGACAATGATGTGTCTTTCAGCTGACAGACCTTCCGTAAATGACAAAGCTGGATTACACAAGATATGCTTTAACTACATAAACATTCAACCAGTGACAGCCATAGCTGGAGTTTGCCCTCTCCGAACCCACGCTAGCAACTCCACAAAAATCACAACACAATACACCTAATTAAACTGTTAAACAAAAGGCAATTTTGTCGTGGGAAAATAAATATGTGCCAAGCGTCTTAAATTCTATTATATGCAACTAGACCAAAAGCCGCCCCCACTCCTCCCACCGCAAAGTGATTTCCTTACGGCGGGGGTGGACCAACATCTTTCCCCACCATAGCTACTGAATTCAACTTCACCCAAATGTTTATATGGTAGAGTATTGTTTTTTGAGAGTTGTAAAAACTTAAAATCACCAGTTCGTTTAAAAGACCCGAGATTCCCCATAAACAGTACAGACCCCGACCGACATCCATCAACTTAATAGCTATCAACACCCGGGGAAAATTGGGATTAGACGACAATTTGCTGACCATAACGGAAAACAATTGTATGGTACGTAATGATAACCCGATATTTATTACAATGGATCAAGATGGCGGAGTCCAATATATCACAAACTTCGACACATCTATAGAACGCGACTCGCGTTTCATGATTTCTCTATGGCCACCGGATGAAAATCCCAGCCATAATAATCGATCACTATCAATCACCGATGACTGAAAATTTGACAAGTTGAAAGAAACCGTGATCGTTTTCTGTTGACTGATCAGAATGACCAACTTAAGTCTGGAATAGAAAAACTCTTCTGGACACCAGGGATATTACTAACAGATTAGTCAAACAATTAAGCATTTGTATTAAGGTGATATATGGAAGAATGATCGTTGGGTTTTATATAATGTAATTTCTAACACAGAAACCCATCATTTGAAGAGATTATTAAGTGATTATGTTAATGTTAACAAGCGATGTACAAGTATACGTATCAGGGGCGGATCCAGGATTTTCAGAAAGGGGGGGCGTGCTGCACCAAGTTGGGAGTGCGAAGCCCGACCCATGATTTTTGAGTGGACAAAAATGCCCACAAGGACTAATTTCATACTAGTACTGAAAATTACGATTTCCAACCTAAACTGTTTTTATTCTCCTTTCCCGCGAGAATATATGGAGCTAAAAATTGTTCGCCACCGCAAAAAAATAGAGGGGGCGTGCGCCTCCTTCTGTATCCGCGCCTGCGTATGTTCCAAAGTCATCGTCAGGTTTGTGAACCTCCATTATCAAGTTGTCTAGAAAGAGCAATCAATCATGCAGAACATGAACATTGTTTACGTCGGATGATCTCGTGCATCTTTAAAAATGCGGGGTCCTTCGTATAAATGTAATTCAAAATGCGTGGTAGAATCTCCTAGGCGTTTCGCCATGAGTAGAGTATCAGCGCTCTGTTAGAACATCTGGTAACCCTTCCCATGGCAACCATAATTTTTGAATTTTGTATTATTCAAGTCTATATTATGGTAAACGAAAAACGATGGCTCAGTTGGTAAAGCACTGGCCGAGAATATCTACCCCCATCAAAGGAACAGTTTCTAGTTGTACGAAAGGAACCAACAAATCGACGTTAAAAAAGAATCACTGGCGTTGGGTGCGCAGAGTCGAATTTCTCACTCAACACACTGTTCGTCGTAGTGCAGAAAAATAGGACCACTTTTTTTGGTAGTGATCAATAGTACTTGGGTTGTAATTGTGTTACCATGTCGACTGATTTGTTATGTATGAGACAATAAGACGATAACGTGAAAATCAAGAGTTATGTATTTTTTGAGACGGAGAAGATTATGCATAACAATCAATATTTTACCAGATAATAAAAAAGATGACAAAGTCACAAATACAACGGAGCAAATTCACTGACATCTTCACGCCGTACTGGATAACCTTGCTGATGATGGACTGGTATGATAAGGTATACCCTTGTTCTTTTGATTATTTGAGTAGGATTGTAAATCACGTTATTGGGTCTTAGCACTCCAAGAAAACATGAACAAAGTAGAACGAAATACAATTTGTCAAAATATCTATTTGACAACGAATATCTATGAAATTGAAATGTGTTTTAACGCCTTACCGAAGACGGGGTTACGCCATGTAGACCTCCAAGGGTCCTCTAAATTATTAAAGGTTTTTAACTGTACATTTCCCGCGATATAACACTCTATTTTTTTTTAAATCATACGATGTGTATAATTTGTATCATTATGCTGTAGTATTGGGTTGTTAGTGGTGATATTAGGGTGGTATTCGGGTGTTATTGGGTGGCATTGGGTAGTATAGGGTAAATCTTCCCGCCGGGTTTGATGAATGGGTGAAATTCCTTAAATTATTGATGTTGGTAAGCTGGATGTTTTGCTTTCAACAGATGTATCCCCAAGCTTTGTTCGATGGATATAACAGTGGTCGCGTGGGAAACAATAACAGCTGGCAATATTTTTGAGTAATACATAACAATGACAAAGAGGTTCCAATAAATCTAAAAAGAAACAACGAAGTCAGACTATTAACAGGACATTGTCATCAAAGACGAATGACTATTACAAAATGTCTGTTTCACAAATTGATTTTATACAACCCAGTTTGTTCCATGGCTAAAGGATGAAAGACACTAATTAAAATGGCGAACTATATTTATGTGTCTATACCTGCCCACCATCTTCAGAGTTTCCCTAAATACATAAAACATAATTTGTCATTCGTTGTAACATCACGGGCACATCATCTTGTTATCGTTATTTATTGAAATGAAATGAAATAGAGTTTAACTCCCTACTGTTCTGTTCCGAACTGGGCTAATGAAGACGGCATACACCATACAGTGTGCTATGAGGGATATTTTGCCCCGACAGCGACACTACGGTCTACAATTATATCGAATTCCAACTGCCAAAGGATCTTATACGTGTACGCCAATGTGTACACGGGACCTCGGTTTTTCGTCCCATCCGAACGTCTAGACAGCGTTCTTGTCAGACCCTCCGTCCTGCATCACTGGCGAGGGGGGATAACGCCGGAAAATCTGGATGAACTTTGTCGGCCAATGCAGGGGTGGAACACCCGACCTTCATGCTAGCGAGTCAGCGTCTTATCCACTTAGCCACGTGATCTCCCGATTGGTTAGATCCATTTAACAAGAACGATTTATGTTGTATTCTCTGTTTTTATACTCAGTGTTATATTGTCTAATGTTTGCACCATGGCGTTAAGAAAGTGAGAACCACCGAGATGTTATTTTGCGTTTTCCCACTGATTAATTGCATGATAGGCCACAAATAAAGGTCATAATGCAGATAATTTGATTTTTCGGTTTTTCTTCGAACGGCAATTAATTCTGATCTTTGTAAATATTACAAGGCTGACTTGGTTTGTAATCTGTTGATTGTGCATGTAATTCAACGGAAAGGCGATTGATTGAACAGTGAATAATGGTGACGTTATAACATGCTTTAAAAAATAGAACGCTTTGAAATCGTTGGGTGAGATCTGCATAGAAAACTTGCAACTGCCCACGTGTTATTTATATCTCATAGAAATTGTGTCAGTAGTGAATACTGATGATTGAAAACCCCAGAATGTTTTGAAATCCATAAAAAATTGATTTGTTAAAATTGATAATGTGGAAATATTGTCATTTGATATGTTATTATTAATGGTATAAGCGACACACTCTGCTCCTTTTGTCGATGGTATAAGTGACACAGTGTCCATGTTATTGAATAGGAAGTATTCAATCACACAATCCATAAAGCATGGCAATTGCAAATACCGACCAAGGGTTAAAAACAGACGACCGCCTTTATGCCAGTACTAAGGGGATATCGAGCATTAAAGTGGCCAATCAATGCTCTCTAACTGCAACCTTTGTTACCATAATGGTGGAAGCTTGTAAATTTTGTCAAGCAATTCGTGATTTAAATGGTGTATAGTTACTGGTTAATATGTCCGACGGTGCGTGCTTTAATGTATTTGACAGAGGTAAACAGTGATCTACTGCTGAATTTCGATCAATTTTTTTTTAAATAATGGCTTTAAAGACTTTGTTCATGGCCAGGACGTGAAATATATGACATGCCAATTGAATTGTATTAAATGCATGGAAGCCTTCATTCATTCGACCATCAATCGTAAAAACTAACCCCATATTAGTTAATCTTATAGCAGTTCCCAAATATAGTTTGCCAAACCATATAGCCGTTTATAAACATGGAACAGTAATATCTTTGATCTCGGCAATACCACAGAAAAAGAAACTCTCGTCAGAAAAAAACTCAGCCCATCCGTCTGGGGTTTTCCTGTCATCTCGTGTTCTTTCTTCAAGACGACTTTCTTTCAGAAGCAGAACCCCAGACTCATGCTTTACATAAACTCGGAGCACCATATGTATATATAAATTTGCTTGCTATCATAAAAGCAACTGGCCAAAGCAAGGATTATCTGTAGATATAATGCAATTCTCCCCAATCCAAGCCAAAACGGACCGTATAATTAATGTCCACGGAAGAAGACTCTGAAACAATCTGTCTTTTATTTCCTTCAGATCTACTTTTAAGACATTCCTGTTTGAAAACATTATAATGATAAATCTATAATTCTTAATATAGCGCTATGGAAAGCTATCCATATCAATAACAAACGATACTTCTCGAATGCATTTATATTACCTTCCATGTGCAGGGCAGACATTTTCTCGCTAACCTGGAGGTCGCATGTTCGATCCCTGCATTGTTCGAGAAAGATCATCGGGATTTTCCGGTGTGGTTCCCCATTGTCGGTGGTGCTGGGCGGAGGGCCTAGCAAGGACAGTGTTTAGTTGATCGGATGGGACGAATAACCGAAGTTCTTTAATCTTGAGCCACATGGTCACGAACTGTTCAAAAAAGACGTCTCGTCACATACGAGGAGAACCAATTTACACAACAGATTGTCTGGACTTGTTCAAAGACTAAATTCTGATTGTGTCATCTGAGTTACGTCTAGTGTATTACACAATATTCAAAAAGACTCCTGACGAAAGTCTCGGATCTCAATTGCATTCTCACACAAATATTTCACGACTTAATAAATACACGATAAAATCTACTCAAATCTTACATTTAATTAAGAACATTAAACCAAATCTATATATTTTGCTGGGACTGGGTTGTTTGTCTACATATAATGCCAAGTGTTGCGAAATTTCAACTTCGTCATAATATCTTTGTAAATACAAATAAGGATGGAACTATTTTGGGCTGATATTCCTTGCAGAGATGAATGCCAGGAATTAAGAATCTCTCGTTAAATGGCGATCGACGATTTTAATACATAACCAATTTTTACTCACCCATTGGATTCGCATGGTCAATATAATCTGGACATTTGATGTATGACACGCCTGAAGCCTGTGTATCGTCAAAACAGCCGAATCCATCCCATGTACGGGGGCAATACTTCCCCGGTCCGCTATAGTTGGCCGTGGACCGTTGTCTATCACAACAAGCCATAGCATTTTCACAACACGATGTCCATCGGTAGCAATCAAAATCGTCCAGAGTTTCACAGACCATATTCATGACGGTTTCGTTGTCTATATGGGGATAAAGTCTTGTTCCAGGAGGAAACACACTACCATTTATAGACACAAGTCCGAGACTACCCGTCGACTGAAGTT
The DNA here is from genome assembly GCA_963678685.1 of Patella ulyssiponensis. Taxonomy (NCBI): domain Eukaryota; kingdom Metazoa; phylum Mollusca; class Gastropoda; family Patellidae; genus Patella; species Patella ulyssiponensis. Next base: position 103,073,445 of record OY783225.1, read on the forward strand.
CCATTTCGTTTCGGAAAAGATAGGAATAACACATAGCGCAGGTCCACAATTTGTAGAATGCCACGTTAAATAATCCGGCTCGGTCTCGACACATTTCTTCCATGATTGTAATTTAATGTTTCTGGCGTTTTTAATTTTAAAAAGTATATCTTCACCTGAAAAGAGACAAATTTATATAAACGTAAAATAAACGAAAAACGAAAAAATTATATGGATAACATTCACTGTGTTTTCAATGGCAGCAACGTTTCTACAACGAGTCACTTGTCGTTTTCAGGCACAATACTGATAAGGTCAGAAGGATTGAAATAAATATTATTTACAACCAAGATTACTTAAAATAATTATCACATTTAAAAATCCTCAAATTTTAAAAAATAATAGGGAATTTATGCTAGTCAGATTTGAGAATATCGCAGTATTGCAGTGCCTCGATTCTCTGCTAGACTTGCACGCACAACCATCATCTTGCTAGCTGTGTTGTACTCAACCCATTTTCTGCTGGATTTATATAAACAACGAGCATGTTACTAGAATTAATTTGAACTGTATATAAGCATATCCGTCATCCACTTGTATAGTTTACATTCCACGGTTCTAAGTGAGTTTTATTACCAAGCGCGACCCAACAACAGGAGGAAAGTAATCAAGATATATAAATGTTAATCGTAAGATTTAAAGAGTTCTATTAATCGTGTACGATATATCGCCGAGTGCCAACACAAATAAACCTTGCTATACTGTTAGGTAAAAGTTTACAGAAAGTGGCCAGGATTAATTCTTTCAACCTCCGCTTTTTTTGAGCGTTGGCATTTCATAACTGGAAACAAGAAGACTGAAATAATATTTCGCAGGTGGGCGTCTTATGCACGATAAGTTGGCGAACCTAACACAACCTTAAAGATACATTATTCAGGAGCTTAATGCACAATGCATATGTTTCGTTTGGTCTCAAATGTACCCTAGCATTATTCTGATATTTAAATCATAAATTTTTCTGCTTAAAGATGCATTATACAAGAGCTATATCTGCCGAATGCAGGTCTGTCGTCTGGCCTTTATTTACATGCCAGGCCCATACTCAACTCTCTCGAATCACATGGTCTGTCATTGACACAAGGTGGCGTTGTTTCAATCCCAATGTAGGGTCGCCTGTCCAACCTCGAGGATTTTCTCCGGGTCCTACGCCCCCTCCCACCACGCTGCTAAAGACCCCTACGCCTAAGCGCATTCTTGAACGAAAATTGAACCAAGTACAACCCCATGCCTTGTCGTCCTTGTGGGTGATAAGTAGGACCGTTAGTTTAATAGCTTTAGACTATAAATGTCATTGAAATGTCCCTTTAATAAACTCCCTGAAACGAAATAGATAAAAATATTTTCCCATCTAATAGAGTTTCTAAAAATGAATAATATAGTAATAACGATTCTACTATTAAATAGAATTTAACAATATCTCAATTAATTCCTTGGTCTGGGTGGAGGTCATCTTTTAATTCCATACGGTATGGTGGAAAACAGTTAATTAAAGAATGTGATCAATGAGAAAGTCTAGACGCTTGATCCTCCAAATTCAACTGACAATTGCTTGATCTGCTTAAATTCAGCTTACTAGATGCCGCCATTAATAGTAAAGGTCTAATATAATAATAATATGTCCATTTATGAAGCGCCATAACCACAAAAAGTACTTGAAGCGCAAAATACACCGTGGTTTCTAAAATATGATTAAAAAAGATAAGTTGTTTAAACAGTCAGCTTTGAATTCATTAAGCGTACAGGACTTCTTGAAAGGTTTAGTGATAGCTCTTCCACTTTGTAGATGCAGTGACTTGGAAGGAGAGGCCACCAAACGGCTTTAACTTCCATTAAGGTACACAACATTTTTTTTCTGATTAATTGATAGCAACTGTCTGGACGGGATGTAACATTTTAAGACATCTCACAGGTATTTCGGAGCACTTCCATACATACATACACTGGTAGGCAAGAGACAATATTTTGAAATCGATTCTGCCTTGAACAGGCAACCAATATAGTTTTTTTTAGTATTGGAGTGATATGAGAACGTGTATTTTACCTAGTCACAATGCGAGCAGTGATAGTTGAAGTCTTTCTGTTCTATATTTCTATATGCCGATTGCAATAGTCATCTCTAGAAATTATCCGAGATCTAACAAGAGCTGCGGCGTCAGTGATTAGATTTCGAATGGAGTCAGAACATTTGAGGTGAAAATAACACTTTTTGCGCAGATCATTTAAATAGTTTTCCATGTTTAAAAGAGAGTCAATTAACACACCAAGGTTTTTAGCAACTGGGGCAAACAGGATGACGACATTAATGATTGAAAGCGATCGATCGGTAGTCGTGGTTTAGAACCCATACAACAAGTGCTTTCGTTTAATTTGGGCTTGTTGATGTTCATCCATAATTTTACATTCGGTATGCAAGAAACTATTTTACGTTGTATTTGTCCGAATAAATGAGTCAAAAAGTTGTGAGCTGCCCCATGTGCAGGGTAAAGAGCAAGGGACCGAGGACAGACCCTTTGGGAATGCCCCACTGTAATCCAATCTCAAACGAGGACACTGATTTAATGATGACCGTCTGGGTTCTATGTGACATGTTTGCAGCGGTTTAACGTCCACTCGACACAAACGGGGCCATTTCGGGTATGGCATGGTTCAATTTTATTTCAGGAAGACACTGGCCCAGCTTGATTTATCCATACCGGCGCATACCTGTTTGTCCACAGTTCGGCAGTTTCAACGGCGAGGTTACTTGATTTAACCGGAAGTCGACAAAAGATCGGCCGCGGCGTACGCCGAATGCGCCGCTTTGTCGACAGCGACGATCACCGGCGCAAGATGGTGAACATGTCAACGAGATAAGATTCACGTTAGATAGGAATGCCATTAAACACGAATATTAAAGCGTTAAAATTAAACTAAATGCTTTGAAGTTGAATTAAGGCTTCGTAAAACCACATGTTTTTTTTTTCGGTAATACTACAAATAATATTTGTATGTTTATTTTGCAGTCACATGCTTTCATGAATACTCTTTTTATACGCCCACATTGAAATGTGGTCGTATATTGTCGTCGCCCCCGCCCGTCCGTCTGTCCGGCGTCCACAATTCTTTGTGGGCGCTCTTGAGGCCAAAGTTAATATATCCGATTGACATTAAATTTATACACAGTGTTTAAGGTCATGAGACGAAGAAGCGTGTGAATTTCAGCTATTTCTGTTAATATCCGATTGACTTTAAATTTATACAAAGTGTAAAAGGTCAAAAGTCGAAGAATTTCCGATAATAACTGCCAAAGTTATGGCCCTTGATCACTTTGAAAAATCTTGTGGACGGTCAGGGGCCAAATTTATCATCCGATTGACTACAGATTCAGGTCTTGAGACGAACAAGTATATTGATTTTCAATGAATTTTGTTAACTGAACAGCTAACTCCATGATATTAAATGTTTCGTATACTACGTTAGCATGGGGCAGAACTTTATAAAAACCAAACAAGTTTTAATGATTTTCTGGTAACTAACTAATTTTAGTGTATTATAAATGTTTCATTACCGAAAAAGTAAAAATATGCGACAACTCTTGTCGACTGCATGGACGATTTAGCTGTTGTGGGCGTATCTTTCGTTGCCTGGCAACCTACCTTTATTAAAACATGTCATGTAACCTGTTTAATATTATCCGACGCCAAAAATTTTATCAGCCGGGTCACTTGATTTGCTCTGATACGGTAACCTGACCGGCGTACGCCTTGTACAAACCGGCTCGCCTATCGGCGGACAAATCAAGCAGCCCCACTGGCTCGCTAGGCTGGAGGTCGGGTGTTCGATCCTTTCATTGGCCAAGAAAGATCATCCAGATTTTCCGGTGTGGTCCCCCCTTGTCAGTGTCAATAATGCGGGATGGAGGGCATGACAAGGACAGCTGCCCTGACGTTCAGATGGGGTGAAAAAACGTAAACGATCCCTTGGCAGTTGGAATTCGATATAAGAGTTAACCGTAACGCCGCTGCCCGGGCAAAATTTCCCACTTTATTACATTTCCGTAGAGTACACCCACGAGGTTGGACAGGCGACCCTGACTTTTTGTCACATCCAAACCACATCACTTGACCTAATGTCAGACCTTATGATCTAAAGTAAAATCCTTAGACCATTTACCCGTTCATTATACACAGATACGCAGCGAGATCTTACAAGCGTGACATAAGGTGTGTCACTTTCCTAGGATATTAAGGAGGGTTTTATTGGAGAGGGGATCTGGTTGCTGAATGCTCTAAAGATCATCAGAAGATTCTCCCTGTTTAGAGTTTTTATTTCCTTTGAGGAAGAATTACACGAACACCCACCTCCACCCCTACTCAGACCCGGATAGATACATTGCTGTTTGAAACGAGTAAAAATTGTTATTATCAAAATGCAAAATGACGGATTCTCCGACGTATTTCAAATTTTCAAATCTACGTGGTGAGATTCTTTAGAGTACGATTTTTTCATTTATCAGGAAGTTTCAAACAAATTAAATAAACGGAAGTTTCTCGACATTCACCCAAGGCATTGACATCAAATGGATATTGTTAATCATCAGTATGTATGAGCTATTCTTTTTTCGATTTTTTATGTATTTTCAAAGCTTTTGAGAAAAGAAAAACCTTGTTTAAAATGAAAACTGAAAGGTAGGGTTAGATCGATATTGTCAATGTTTATAATATTACTTAAAGATGAGTTTTAACACGTTTTAGCTAAATTAAGTGTCTGTTGCAAATTACGTGTTCTATCTTGGTAGGCACCGAATGGCTTAGAGACCATTCAGTATTGTAGACTGTTTCAATTTAGAAATGAAAGAAAGATAAAACACTGCTTTCCAGTATAATTCTTCACGAATTCGGAAATGAAAGACCATACTTTGGTTTAAAGTGAAAACAAACGAGTTGGTTAATAAAAAATGGAGTATTTAATTTCAAAGAATGTTAGAATCTAATTACGTGAAGTAGATAGAAATAAACTTGAATGTATGGAAGACATGGAATAAAGGGGGTTTAACGTCCTACTGCACTGTTACTTCGGGGTTTAAAGCGGGAATTTCATATTTTCCAAGAAAGTCAAAACATATTTATTTCTATGTCTTTTGCTCAATAGGTTGTCAACTCACTATTATACAATCATAGGCATTATTTTCCACACTTAAACATCTTTCACATCGGAAATAATAACACAATTACCTCCCTTGTTTTCCCATTCCCCCCATGCAATAGCTATCTTCAAACGTTTGAATTTAATGTTGAAAGTGATATTTTTGCCAATTTCTCAACTGGCAATAGTTAATTATAGGATTATTCTTTAACAAGGTTGGACTGTTTATAGATACGATCTATTTTAAGGCTTTATTTTAATATATTTTAAAAATTTAACTTAAAAATATGAAATTGCCGCTTTAAGAAGACAGAACAGTAAAACGTTTAACCCGATTTCATTTCAATTTCCTAAATCGTTATTTCGGTCCTCTACGACCTGGGACCTGTTTCACGAAATTTTAACTAAGATAATTAAAATACAAATAATTTTAGTAATTTGATTGGATAATATTAGATTGATCTTAGTGCTTAGCCAATCAAAATTGATGTATCTATTAACATTTGAATTTTATCTTTATAAAATTTCGTGAAACATGATCCTGTTTTCGTTCCAGTATGTCTGATTGAGTATTGTTTATACGCTATTGATTTACGTTTATTCTGGCACATCTTCCCTTTCATGTGTTAAACAACGAAGCCGACATCGATAAATCACATAACTAAGTTCTGACGTAATAGTCAATTATTGGAATATATTGAATACGTTTACGTCACCTGGGTACCTCACTGGATAGTCAATAATAACACAGGGAATATATTGAACCATATGTTAGTCCCAAAATTACCGAGGTTGTGTCGAATGGATGTTGTACCCTCAGTACTATCTGTCCTGTAAATTCAATATTCCTTTATAACAGAATTTGATGGATACGAAAATTACGAGGTAGTTATTGTGTTTCCATCAAATAAAATTGAAAATTTTAAATTTGGTCTTTGTATTTAAAGCGAGAGTTTCATATTTGTAAGTTATATTTTTTAAAATGTATTAAAATACAGCCTTAAAATAGATGGTAGTTATTAACAGCCCTACCTTGTTAAAAAATAATCCTATAATTCATACTATTGCCAGTCGAGAAATTGGCAAAAATACAATTCTCAACTTCAAATTCAAACGTTTGAAGATGGCGATTCACATGGAGGATAGAAAATATGGGAGGTAATGGTGTTATTATTTCCGGTGTGATTGATTTTTAAGTGCGAGCACCTATTAAGCAAAAGACATAGAATAAATTATGTTTTGACTTTCTTAGAAAATATGAAATTTTCGCTTTAAGAAAGAAAAACCTAAAGCGGATTAGAACCGCATCACAAAATAGTATATTATTTTTTTAATATTTTTGTGAGTTTTTAAATTGAGCACAAATCCATTAAAGTTAATGCCCAACAATGAATTTAATGTACATTTTGGTCTTTAAGACAGAAGAATAACAAGTTTCAAACTCCACAAGTCTTTCTTATACCAAACATCCTATACAATTTTATACGATCTTACTTGATAGTTTTCTTTATACGACCTTACTTTATGGTCTTGCCACAAGACATAACAATAACCAGTTTCATGCTCACTTTCACACTGTTTCCTTATACCCAAACATCCTAGAATACAGTTTTATACAACCTTACCTTATGGTCTTGCCACCAGGCTAAACTAACAAAACGGTTTATTATCGTAGTTCTGTACCAGACAATAAATGAACTTGTTAAAAGATCGGTAAAAATATTATCCTTAACTTTGCCATACAAGATCGTATTATGTTCAAAGTAAAAGAAAAAATAGATAAATGACTATAATATGACCGACTCTTGCATAATAGGGTTGAATTAGTCTTCGACTCTATAATATTTTAAAGGTTAGACTCTTTACAATAATCACTTAATAAGTTGGATATAAGACAGATTATCCCCCTTTATCGTGACATTAATCATTTCTCAAATGGCTCTTTATAATTAATTGAGTCTAATGGCGGGATTAAATCCCCAATCCCCTGTCGCCAGTAGTTCTAGGTATGCAATATCGTTTGAATTATGACCTTTTGATTAATAGATTTACCCATAAAATCCAATTGTTCTTGTCGTCATTTCATATTTTTAATAATCTCTCGTGAAGTCGGACTATCGGAGATTCTATTTTCTTAGTGGCTATGGGGTAATAATGTATTTTACACTGTTATCGACATTCAATTTAACGCGAATTCCATTCCAGTTCATTTCATAACAAGACAAAACCCAAATCCCAAATAACGCCCTTTTCTAAAACCTGTATAATTAATACGGATCCATACGCAATATGGTTTAGATACAAAGATGGGTTTAACGTCCACTCGACACGAACGATGTCATTTGTGTGATAGGGGTTTTTACTAGAGAGATGAAACCGGAAGACCCCCCATAAAACCGACCGGGTGGAACAGGCGACCCATCTCCTTGTCATGTACCACGTGGTTCCATGATAGACCATATATTCTAACGTGCGCGCGTTAAACCATTCGGCCTCCACAGAATTAAAGCCATTATTGTAATTTCTATTCAGTGTTATTCGTCGAAATATTGAGCAGTCCAAATTGAATGACATTCCCTCGCGTCTGGCTGGTCCAGTGTACATCGGAAGCACGGTTTGACATTCCACATATATACACACCGATGTTTATTATCATGCATCAAGGCGCCTCATTGCAAATCGCACCCGAGAGCATAAGAGTCCATATTTCACAGAAAGATAACATCACTATTGATTGGAATATACCAATAATTCATGTTCGTAATGCAGGGGGGGGGGGGGTGATAAGGTCTGTCTGGTTTCGATTCGCCGGTTGCACGCGACAAGAGGTAGGGTCGGCTATCCAACCTCGTGGGGTTTCTCCGACTGTTAAAGACCCCTACGCGCAAGTGGAGCATTGAAATGCTTGACCAGTAATGAACTAGTTTGTGTCGAGTAGGAGTTATACTCGCTGTCTCTCTCTCGTAATGAAGTTAGAGTATACACCTTTCAAATAAAAAACAGGGGTTGAAGTGTTACATCATGTGTTCACAAATTGCCGATGATAAAAAATGCCGTTTAAAATTAACTTAATTAGAATGTCTTTAAAACAGGTGATAAATGCAAATTATCTGCATCCTAATTAACTTTACGTGGCACCTTTTCTCCGGAATATCCCCCTATATATAGACTATCACTTCTAATATACTTGACCATTTGATTTATACTATTCAAAAAAAGTAGGGGATATTTGATTTTTAAGTGTTATTAAAGTCACCTAATGAAACTGACGAAGAAACAAATGACAAAATGAAATGAAGTTCACATTCATCGATTTATTCCAAATGATCGTTAGACTAAGTAAGGCACAGACTGACCATTATAAGGGTAAAATGATACCCGGGGTCAAACAGCAAAGTTACCACAGCATCACAAAAAAGTCAATAACGGATAAATCCTCCTCTGTTTGCCAAACAAGCATTGATCCGACGTGGCATACCCCTAATGAGACGTCTAAGGTCATTTTGGTCCAGATTGTCCAATTCCTGTTGCAACGCAGCAGCAAGTTCTTGGACATTGGCAGGACGTTGTTGACGTTGACGTAACCTCTGTCCAAGCATGTCCCAGACATGCTCGATGGGGGAGAGGTCGGGACTCAGTGCTGGCCAAGGTAATGTGGTGATGTTCTGTTGCTGGAGGTAACCTGTAACGACCCTGGCCCTGTGACATCTTGCGTTGTCATCCTGGAAGATGAAACGGCGGCCATGACGTCGTGCGAACGGCACAACATGGACTGCCAAGATGTTGTCCCGGTAGTACTGGCCTGTAACACGCCCTGCAACAACATGTAAAGCCGTTCTTCCAGCAACAGTGATGCCTCCCCACACCATAACAGAACCACCCCCAAATCGATCATGTCTGATGACGTTAACGTCTTGGAAGCGCTCGTTTCGACGACGCCACACCCTCCTACGTCTGTCCAAAAAATCAACAGTGAACCTTGACTCATCTGAAAACATCACATTGCTCCAGCGTCGATTATCCCAGTGTTGACGATCCCTACACTAACGACGTCTTGCCTGAATGTGATGATCTCTCAAACAAGGGATCGCGCGAGGACGTCGGGCGCGAAGGTGACCCCTATGCAGTCGATTCCGAATCGTCTGGCCACTCACTCTCACACCAGTGTCTGTTTGAAGACGAGCGCTGATCTGATTTGCTGTGATGACACGATTTCTCAAGGCCAAGGTACGGATAAATCGATCCTGGGCTTGAGTTGTCGACCTGAGCGTGGTCTGTCCTGTACAGATTGTGTATCACGGTATCTGGACCATAGCCTGCTTATGACAGACTGAGAAACATTCATCCTCCGCGCCACAACCGCCTGTGTTGTGCCGATCTGTAGCATGCCAAGGGCACGTAACCTTTCATTTTGGGTAAGCCGACGCATATCAAAATTTGTTTTCTGGTCACTAAAACAATTAAACTGATGTTTCCACCCTGGAATTCAATGCCACAATGACTGTAACATTCAAAGTCAGAGTCGTGCAAATCTTGGGTTGGACCCCCATGATGATCCCAAGCATCACCTGCATTCCATGCGGTAGCTATTGGTGCGTTTGGGCGTCACATGTAATTGGAAATGTTTCTTCTGTTAGGTTCTATAGTGACTTTTTTCTTAGTCATTTGCATATTTTAGTATTATGCCCCCAAAATCAAATATCCCCTACTTTTTTTGAATAGTATATTAAACTAATTTCATATCATCCAGACCCGTAGCTAGCGGAGGGCGTGGGGGTGTGGCAAGAGAAACAGCTGCCACCACTGAAACAAAGCGGACGCCCAATGGGTGCCTTTACCCAATTGGGAAAGAATCGGTTACCCCAAGGGGCGCATTTGGTACCTTTGCCATTGAATGCAATACGAAAGATGCCCGTCTTCCTTAACCCAGTCGGAGCAGAACAGTAGGACGTTAAACAGCGTTATATTTCATTTTCAATTGATGTACAATTCCATTTAGTTGAAACCGTTGTATTTCGGAATTTCTGAGATAGGAATATTACTCAAAATATGCGCACTGTAACTGTCTCATAGCTTGTACAAGGACAACCTTTCCGATCGGACTCAATGAACAGGTCTACTGGATATTAGAATTATTCAAGCAAACTAATACTGCCTTTTAATGCATTTCTAATTTTGAACTACCAGTCGGCTTTTATGTGAGTGGTAAAAAGAGTTAATCTGGCAATTTATTCAAGATACTTCAGCTCTACCTTAACATTCGAATGTCTTCGTGGTGAATCGAACGCTATCAGTTATCCATCCGCCATTAAATCTTTACTCGAAGAGATGAATCAGCTATTGTTCCTAATGCCTTTAATGCCCCATGTCTAACGAAATCCAACATGAACAACAGAAAAACACATAACGGCAGTAAATATACGGATATTCATTAGAAGATTTGCCTGATAAACTGAAACTTAACGTTATCTAGTTTTACAATCTTGTAGTAGTTGAGCCTGTCATGGCCACCCCCCGCACATGGCTTTCAATTAAATCGTATAGTTGTTATGCAGATGGTTTAATAATAAGATGTAGATTGCTGATATCATCTAGAGTGAGGAAAAACAGGAAAACAGCATCGACCCAAGGCCAGGGTCTTCTCATCCAGTCGATACAAATCGTTCTCCTAACAAAGCCATTTAAAGACAATAGCATGGCAAAATAAAAAAATAAACTTATGAAAAAAAAAAAGATTAATCGTTTACAGAAATATTCTACCTGACATTTTACCTTTGTGAAAAAGAAACGGTGATTTCAGATAGGGCTTTTCATGAAGGGGGGTATGAAAAGACGGCTCCAAGGCGGAGTTCCGAGGACGAAGGGATGCTTGAAATTCCAGTATCTTTGAATATGATGTAATAAGTATAAGCACATGGAGCGATGTCCAGGGTATATAAAATTATCGTTCATAGAGTGTACACTACCCCCCTCGCGCCCCCATCTCCAATGCCCCTCTGTCATATATCCAAGTATCATATTACACACCCTTACGTCTAAGTGTTAAATCGTTATAGCTAACTGATGTCAGTGGATTAGCAAGTGTCTAATTGTTCGGGTGAGACGAAAACCAACGTTGGCGTGTCCGTAAACGAACTCCCGTTAGTTGGAATTCGGTCGTAGTGGTAGACCTTTGTTCGGACACAGTTTCGCACATTATCCCAGGACGTTAAACCCCATTTTATTTCATTTCCCCAGCGCTAGTGACAGTTAGAGCGATATTAAGTGTGCGGCCATATTTGATCAGAATTTGATCTACCAACGTCTTAAAAACCAGACGACTTAAACCATTATTAATTATATCGACATCCTCTCACAAATCACCTCACAAATTAAACAATAATGCTGTTAATGACAGTGGATTGTTTGATATGGATGGAGCTTTCGACAGTCCAGATGGTATAAATATATATATATATATGCCCAGTATCATTCATCAAACTGCCTGTATAGACATGGATATCACCGACTCGAGATGTCTAAACCAACACGCCATTAATAATTAAAGGTCATTAATAACAGATAAATTAGTCTATTGGGTATAAGTTATCATCACATCCTCTTCAAGTTTTCCCAATAACATCACCTCCACAGGGACGTACCATTGACCTAATAGTCATCAATTGATGGAATAAATATGCACGCCCCAATGCTTCGTACACGACAATCTAAATCAATCACAAGAAAAGTGATGTGAGAAATATGCATGCTGGAGTTGTAGTCTGTACACATTGGAATTGAAATGGGTAGTAGTTTATAGAACCTGTATTGTCGATAGCACCAGAGAGAGAAAGAAAGAGAGAAGGGTCTGAGGCTATTTGCCTGAAAATTGTATTTGTCAGCCGAATTTTTAGAATCAATCAATCACAAACAAAAACGAGTTTTCACTAAAGCTGTTGTACAATTGTACAATCATATTACTATGATATATGATCTCGTTTACTGATGTTTATGCCTAAAATTGAAATGCGGAAATATATTGCACTAAAAATGTATAGAATCGTGTTTGTAGACGAAAAAGGTGGCCGTTAACTTGGACTGCTCGCGTATTTCATGGAACATAATTGATTAAAACGAATATAAATAACTTTACATATATTCATGTTACATTTATATGTGATTTTAGAACCGATTTATTTTATTTTATGGTCCAAGAGATTAGAGGAACACGACCTTTAATGTGTGACCACCACCTCCAGCCAATCCTCGTAGAAACATAGAAAGGTCTCCTATACAATAATTACCTATATATCCTAACCTACTATTACCTGAATTATTAATATATAAATATAGACTAGAATCTAAATATTAATGGTATTGGCTATTTTATCGCCACGAGTTCCACTGTCAGCTGTTATTAACTGTTATTATAACCTTGTCTAGTGTAAATCATAAAATGAAAGTAGGTATAAGTATTTAGCACATCGTGAAACAAATTTTCGGCTTTTGTCTGTTTGCTGGAAGTCGCAGTGGCTCAGTGAGTAAGGAAACCCGTAGGAGTTGGATTTATCAGTGGGAGAAAACCATTTGCCCCACCCCCTCCCCGCTAAAGCGCACACAGAACTCCTCTTAAAAACAGGATTTCAAACTAAAATGAACATCGTATGTAAACACTCATCGCTAAATACTCGTACTTGATATTAGCACCCAAAGTCTCAACATACGTCGTTTGGACCGAATGAGCAATGGTGGTTCTTTTAATAATATTTGAACAGTATGTTTGGCTGTACCACAGACATTTAAGTAAATAAGTAATTGGCTTAGTTAACTGCGGTACAGTCCCGGTAAATACTCAGCATCAATCACCCGAAATTACACCATACTTCTCCGGGTTCCATCCGTAACGTGTAGACCACATGGAGTTTCTAAAGCTAGCCAATTGTCTTTTATAAGTCCTTAATTATGTTGAATCGGACGGAATGCTATACGACACAAGGATTACATAAGTATTGCATTACTTCTTCTACATAATATGAAGTTATACAGGCGAACACTTTGTCAGCTTAATGGAACAAACCCCGGAATGTACAAGCTTAACATCAATATTTAAAGGATCGGCCATTTAAAGGAGCTAAATCGCTAATATTTCGGACCTAGGCATTGACATAACTGGGTCGCAATGCGTATAACAAAGTACATTACATTCAATCTTTTCTGTTTTACTATAATTTCTGATCAGTTATGTTCGACGAAATACCCCGTCTTCGTTGGCCCAGTTTAGGAGCAGAACAGTAGGACGTTAAACTCCATTTCATTTCGACGAAATACGTCAGAAGTCTCAATCGAATGGCAATCACTTGCGTCTATAGTTATTCCAGTTTACACCGAAAGTACTTATTGCGCATGTATTCTACAAAAGAATTTGACATCCCCGTTTGGCCTAATTTTATTAACAATGGAATATTTCCGGTCGCGTTCTTCGAGTTCCTTGTAAAAAATGGCACTGAAATGCACTATGGTACACGATTCGTGTACCAATGGTAAAATGTTGCTTTTGTCTTAAGTATTGGATATCAGAAGACCATATTTTCCTCGTAAGATCACAGCATCAACGTTGATTTAAATTGACAAATAATTCGTGTTTTCAGTGTCGACATCTTTGGATTTGAGTTAGAGACTTAGCTACTTTAATTATTGACGACCCCACCCACGTATAAAAAAAGAAACCTGACCCATGAAGGGCGCAACATGAGCCATTGGTAACAAACGCATCCTATTCCTGAGCTTGCAGGTTTCTGGAAGTTGACACCTCATATTATATAGATCCGTATTTTCAATTGATGATTAAAATAATCTCCGATTTGGTCTAGTCAGAGATAAAAAAAAACTGGTTAAAATTGATTAAAACTGGTATTCTCGAAAGTAAGATTAGCTAATCACTGACTATTATTCTTTAAAATCGTTTTTTTAATTTTCCTTTAAACACGAACACAAATACACCAGGAATGAAATGATAATCACATTAGTAGGTCTTTGACAGTAAATCATATCCAGTAGCCCCTATGGTCCATAATAAACATATTAATATGTCTAGGCCATTACAAACATATACTTAATCATATCCAGAAGCACCACTGGCCAATAATAAATATATTAGCATGTCTAGGCAATTAAAAACAAAAAGTGTGTTATATCATATCCGTCGGTGATTGTCGTTTCCTGCGGTAAACGACCAGCCTAGTGGGCACTGAATATATTCCTTGAGGGGCATTTAGCAATTGATTTGTGATATAATACTAGAACACTTATTATGGATACAATCACTTGGTTTATTGTACTGCAACGTATTTGCTTGAAAACGACTTGTGAAAACGTTGCAGTTCAATAAACCAAGTGATTGTATCCATAATGAGTGTTCTAGTATTATATCACTTTATACAAAACAAAGATTATATATATATATCGTACAACAGGTTGATACATTAGCAGCTGTTTTCCTTTACTATTTGTTTTTGTTTTGTGTAAGTAAATGCCATTTATAGATTATAAAAGTTAAACGGTTACGAGGAAAAAGCCACAGAAGATATGCTGACTTTCGGCTCTTTTGAGAATACGTGTCAACTTGACTGATAGTCTGATAATGGCATTATAATAAACATGAAATAGAACACTTAAACAGCACCTCGCCCATTAAATGGACAATCACACTCTTGCTGGCTTGGCAGCTCCAGAAAATAAATAATAGCCTTATTCTAAGTACTAGATGTTTAAGTGTCCTACCCGTTGTTTAAATTATTAATTACATCATATTTTACTTGTCCAGAGGGTTCGAAAATATTTGAGAATCCAAGTCACATTTGAAAAGGTTTACGTAAGGCTTTTCAAATCATTTAGCTGATTTTTTCAAATTTTTTAAATTAGATGGGCGAAGATGAAATTTGTATCATCAATTAATTGAAATATTGTAAAATAATACAATTTGTTGACCAAAATAAAGATTGGGGCATAATATTTAGTTACAACAAGAGTGGTATTGAGCCTTTAAAGACTGAGAATCAGAGAATAGTTTCTTTCTTTTTATTATCAATATTTTTTTATTCAGATTTGTATCTGAAAAGAGATTGGGATTGAAGAACATGCATAGCCTCTAATAAACCTCTGTATGCTATAGATACATATATTTACATTTTAGAAATAAATAATCAAGGTATACGTGAAAATATGATTACAGTGATTGTGTATAGCGGACTCTGGAATGGATTTACATTTTACAAATAAGCAAGCAATTGAATTCAAGGTCTTTGCATCCGGTTCTCGGAATACAGATCACACAGATTCAGTATTAAAGGTATCATAGCAAAGAAAGAATTATAGTTGCGTGTCGAGAAATTCCAGCAGTAGCAGATACCCGGGGTGGAGACAATGTCATGTTTGAAGTGAGATCTCTGCAGTTGCCAGAGAATGTATCAAATCAGACGCCCCGTGAAAATAGTTCTGCTCACTTAGGAGCACATATGAAGAGAACAGGGGAAGAACGGTCTAAGTCACATTTTTGTCTTTTCGCAAGGCAAAACAAACTTTTCGACGAGAATGCTTGACGCGAACAGAACAATGAGTGGGTTTAATTACAACTTCAAAACTATGTTTAATACGAATCATTATACCAGTACAACAACTGACTTCAACTTTTCAGCCAAATTAAGGTCAAACAAAGGGTACGATGGATGTATTTGTCCGGAGGAGGGGGGCATTTCAGAAGGGCCTTGATTCGATGTGACTCCGGTCGTTTTTACCTGAAATTGATCGTTCTACCGAAGGCTTATACAATTTGCTACCAGATGGCGCCATTAACTGGGATTCGTTGAAAAAGTGACTTAGATCGTTTTCCCCTGTACTCTTCATGTGTTTTAGGATTAAAGTGCAGTGAGGCTAAAACGGCGGCAATGCTTCGCTCGTGTGTTGGTGAAAAGAAATATGCTCTGCTCAAGCAGCAAGAGCTGGAGGGGTGGGGTTTCAGGGGTCATCGGTCCCTCGTCCATCTGGATACACACATGATATACTGGGGCGTCCTGATAAAAAAATAGCTAATTAAGTATAAATTGTACTATGATGTCATCTTTATCTGAACTTGACGAAATACAATCAGATGAGATACACGTCAAGTCAGTGACGGTGACGTGATTACTGGATTATTTGTTTTATAACAACTATTGAACCAGATTCGTATTGCTGTTTAGTATTATGGAAATGTGTCTTATAACATATGATCACGCTATGTAGTGCCGTTGCTGGATTTACCAGTATTATAACACAGAGTTCAAGGACAATGGTTAGTCGTTCGTATGGGACGAAAACCCGAGGTTGTCGTTCACTTAAAATAACCCTGATCCGTTGGATTTCGAAATAAGCATGATCCATAGTTCCGCCATCGGGGCATGGTTTAACTCATATGACTATGAATGGCTCATGCCCGTCTTCTTCAACACATAAAAGTAGGTCGTTAAACAGCTTTTCCTTTCATATGATTTACGCCTACGCTTGAAACCTGTAAATATCCTACCGATATTAGTATCTGGAGAAAATCTGACAAATTGACGACAATTGTCGGTTCAATAGATTATTTCCTACACCATACTGCACACAAAGATCCATTTACTTCATACTTAGCAACTAGATCTCTGCCCTAAATAGCCACCATATCCAAATTAGTATATATTGTTTTGTAATGCGGCTTTACTCCATTTCACAACCGTCATACCTGCAAATACTAAATAATCTTTTTCAAATTTATTAAATGGAAGCAGAATAAATACTTTGCTAAAACAAGTCATCGATGGATACTTAGTGTTTTGAACTAAAATTGTGGATTTAGGACTTAAAATGTGTCTGTTCTCAACCGGAGCTTATTGTGGACAGACAGCCTTGGTTTAGTATGCAACATACCGCGTTGCGCAGGCTGTGATGTAATTCCACCAGAATTAAGCCGCCCAATAATTCTCTATTCGTCCACGTAGTTCGTTAAGATGACGCTAGTTAGGCTCTAACAATAAGCCGTCTTCATTAGCCCAGTCGGAGCGGAACAAACAAACAAAAATGGCTATCCTGACTCGAAATCTTCATTTAACAACTATTAAGATTATTTCTACAGACTTCTGGGTTAGTACCCACTCATTTGATTCCCTGTTTTTCGAGGTCTTGATAAATGAAATCCAAATGGATCACGTGAAATATGTTAAGTTTCAGTAACAAAACTTAAAGATGTATAACGGAAATCTTTTGAACTGCACAGCCAAGTACTTTAGTTTTTAAAATAAGTACTTTCCCAGACAAGAACAGAAAATCAAAATGAGAAGGCCTTATTTGGAGATTTGGTAATCATCTCATCCGAATTAGCCATCCGTACTTTAAGATGTGGTGTTGATATCCCATCGATTTTGGTTGACATTCAATACTTGAATTTGTTTTATATTGTCATTAGGATTTTTCTGATTGCACTGTATTGACGAATACATAATTTATTTTGTGTTTACATATTTCGGGTTTAAACGGAACAAATTCCTCGTATTGACATAAATATTTTTTTTCTACATGTCATCAAAATATGGGACAATAACAATATTATCTATTTTACAGTCCGAAGAGTGAGAAAGAGAGAGAGATGGAGGAGGGAGAGAGAGAGCAGAAAGACAGAGGGCGAGATGGAGGTAAACGTCCACTTAGCACAAACTATTTGTCATTTCAGGAATAAAATAATTTTATTTTAGTAATTCGCTTGCCGTAGGAGGAAACCGAACAACTCTGAGAAAACTCGCGACCTTGGATAGGCGACCGTACTCCTGGTCACGTAATCCGGTGATAGACCTTATACCTTAACGCGCTCTCGTTAAACCACTCGGCCCCACCCCACCTCGCTTACAGCATAGCACATTGTAATAAAACCAGTTAATGTCAAGATAACAGCACGGTTTAAATATAAATCACCTGTAAAATTAGATTTTGACGATATAAAAAGGTGTGAGCTTCTCTTTAACAATACCAGTTAATCAATTATTCAAACCCTGCCGCTAATGCTTTACGATAACTTTAACAATATAAAAAAGTGTGCATTTGTCTTTAACAGATATGTGTTAATCAATTATTCAAACTCCATCGCTAATTTTCCTCGATAATCGCGGAGAACACGACGATTATTGCTTTAATGGAACACCATAAACAGTAAAGAGTTAGGAGTTTTTTTTTTATATAAAATTAATGCGTAACTTAAATGGGCATTAGTGTGGTCGAGTTGTTAGAGCATGCGCGTTATATCATAAGGTCTGTCATAGATTCAACTGCCGTGGTTTCGATTCCCAGGTTGTACGTGACAAGGAGTGGGGTCGCCGGTTTCCTCCCACTGCTAAAGACCCCTACGCGCAAGCGAATTGTTGAGATAAAACTGAACAATTTGTTAGTCCCGAAATGACCTAATTTTTGTCAAGTGGACGTTAAAGCCATTGCTCTCTCTCTCTCTCTCTCTGGATCGTCTGAAACATGATAAGAAAATTTGGAAGGAAAATTCGACTTCTTACCCATTAACTGGTGTCAGTATCGATGTATAAAATAACAGCTGAAAGTCAATATACTATTCATCATTATTATCAGTGAAGCCATGGGATGATTTGTTGCTCCAGTTCACCACAACTTTAGAATCGTTTTGCTGCTAAAATGGCTTGATCTATGCGCCCATTAAATCGTTAAAAAATATGATGTCTCGGAGCGATTGCGGCAGGGATGCATACCAATATATACGTCTTCAGGGAATGGCGGAGAAACCGTTTTGCTTAAAGTGCCAAAGATGCTTATTAGACCGTCAATTTTCCTTCCACAAAATCCATTCCAGTAATACGTGACATTCATCCAAGAAGATTTAATAGGTGTTGAAATAACAAAATGCGGTGTTTATTTGAAACATGGACGGAGTAATTGCTGTTCATCTTGTCAACAACCAAGAAAAAATACATGATACACTCTGGGGTTAACTCCATAAAACCATTTGAATAATACGTGCACACCATAATAACTAACTCTAACAGCGAGCTAATTCTTTAACTAAATTACTAGCGTCAGCACATACATTTGACTTTTTTGATAATTTACGACATGACTAATTGCATTCGCCCCTAAAGGTCTTTCGATATCAAAATGTGCAAATAACCTACTCGGTTTAACCTCCAACTCAGCCACGCGCGTTTTTCAATTTGCTTTTTTTATGACAATGCTTTTCAGTTTTGACATCTTACCGAATATAGCGATAAAATACACATCCCCATTGTTTGAACAATCGTAAAATGTCGTCACCACTGAATGTCCAACAATAAACTATATCCTTAACAAAGTCTACAAACTGTTGGCACAATTCGCTTTTAACCTTTAATAGAATTCCAAAGTTGTACAAACTACATATTTTCCAGTATTCGACAATATGATTAAAATACAGATCTATATTTCATTTCGTTTATTTATATTTTCGATTGTCTACACTACATGAAGATCTGACCAGTTGTACTTGGGGGTCACGCCAGGGGTCATACGAGTGGCTTTTGATACTATAACGTCATGCATTGATTAATCAATCGGCGTTGACGTTTCTAGTGGTTTACCCACAACTCCGTACATGGCAACTAAACAGTCGCCGTAACAGACCGTCTCATTGGCTAATCCCTCACTTTAACCAAAACGTTTTTGGCGCATTTCTGGTTGGAACCGACACGACATAAATATACAATATTATATTAAGTACAGGTACTATTACCTTGATTTGTCATTTAGTATTTCCCCTTGTGAATGACGGTCCCTCACCGGCAAGGGTGCTATTGACAAAGAAATTGAAACGAAATGAAACCGGGCTTTATGTCCTACTGGTCTGCTCCGACTGGGCTAGTGAAGACAGTACTGACAAAAGAAACGCTCTTGTTAGTCCTTACCAGCGCCGATTAGTAGTATCGATGATGAACGGTACCATATTCTATCTCCCCCGATGCCAACCAACCCTCAACTACAGTAGTGTAAATACATGCAAAGGAGGACGAGCACAGGATAGGTGGTGTCGGGGACAATTTGATTATTTCCCCATGTCGGCTTGATGAAAGAGACTTGTTGTGATTGTTCGAGTAATTCTAATTATTTTCTCGTTATTTTTTAAACGATGCGTGTAAATTTCGTTAGACATCAACGCTGTTAAAAATGTTTCCATGTTATGTTTCAGACAGCGTGTTTTATATAGTGCTTGCTTTACACTTTGTATAAAATCTGCTGGCGCTAGCAATTTCCGGAAAATTCTAAAATAAAAATGTGGTTGTTCATTTCAATTACATTCTTTTAATGTTTTGAGAATTTCAAGATGGTTGTTTGTTTTAAACCATCAATAGTGCACGTGAACATTAACTTCTTCAAACACAGTTTTTCTATGAAATCGAGCCTTTAGCTAACCCATGATCAAGATATCTGGTCCTTCATGCTGTCGAGGTTAGAAGCCATGCTATCAAACAATGTATAGCGTCTCTTGTCTTATCAAGATTAGAAACCTTTGATACTGGATTCCAGATCAACCTTAGTTAACATTCAACAGACCAAAAACATTTCCATGATACGCAGTGTTCATTTAGAGTTATCGAACTTTAAAGATACCGCTTTCCGCTGAGAGATATTTTTTTTTTGTTTTCTGATATAAAACTGTCGTTGATCCTTAAGATCAAAGTGTCGGATCAAGCAATAAACATTGAAACCAACAACTTAACTGGAAAACGACTCGAAAACTAATAAAGATGCTTTCAACACTGGGAAATTAATTCTGGTCACGTCAACTACGGGATCGAGACATCATTAAGTGCATGTGTTTTATCTGAAGGAATTAGGAATCTGGGGTATTAATAGTCCGAAATAATTTAAGAGCGGATTAGGCTAACTTGAATGAAATTTCCTTAATCTCATTTACGAGGCAGTTTTACTTGTTGAATATTAGATATCTATTTGGGAAAAGTCAAATATGAGTAGTGGTTATTCTCAATATAGATTTGGTAGCTAAACTATAATTACTGGTTATTTTGTGAGTAGTATACCAGGGTTTAGAATTACATCCCATACTAAGGAATAAAACGGGAATTGAAATAAAACGGGGTTTAGCGATCTACATTTTAGCACTGAAAAGGACTAGCAGCAAATCGAATCCCAATCCAGTAAATATCGAAGGCTAGCGATGACATCGAGAGCTGATCATGGTCTTCTTTAGTTACTAAATACATAAGGAAGGGTGTGCTTACATCTCAAAGTACAGTCCTCCTTGTACAATTATATTCCCAGTATCCAATATTCGGTGAAATAATGCTGACCCACTGCACTTAGGATAATCGTTAACCGTACGAGTAGAAAATAACAAGATTGTCCTGTACATCATGACATTAATTCATATGGACAATATTGATAATCCGGGAATAATATAGAGCTAATTAGGTTGCCTTCAATATCTTCAATATTGCGGTAAGAACTTATCTAATTATCATATCACTTATTTCTCACCCGAATCAAAATAATCGAATTCGAACTAAACGATTATATAGTAAAGCAGGCTAATGTCATTGGAATCAGTCAGAGATTTATATGTGCCAGTCTGAATCACTGATATATTTTTCTGTAATATTGTTTTGTCAAGTCAAAGTCAAGGCTGATTAATATGAAATATCAGAATATGTCCATCACATTATCCCAGCCTGTAGAATAATAGTAAGTGCAGAAGGGTAGCACTACACGCAAACAAAAATAAATGAAATGGGGTTTAACGTCCTACTGTTCTGCTCATAACCTGGGCTAATGAAGACGGGCATACGCCATACAGTGTGCTATGAAGGAAATTTTGCCCGGAAAGTGACATTACGGTCTACTCTTATATCGAATCCCAATTGTCAAGGGATCTTTTACGTGCACGTCAATGTGTACACGGGACCTCCGTTTTTCGACCCATCCGACGCAAACAAAAAGCAATGACAAAATCAGCGGACAAGACAAACTACATAAACTTACATAAGATATTAACAACAAACATCAAATCAAATGAATGGATCCGAGGGCAAGCTGTAAGCTGGGCCAGTAATGATACAGGCGTTGCTCAAAATGAAAAACAGAACAATAAAAGTCAGCTAAATCCGTCATAGGCGTGCGTTAATAAAAAGTAAAACCCAGACTGGGTAAATTTGTGAAATAGAAAGTGAAGGTCTAATCTTGATCTCTACCACTGTAAGAGCGTCACATATAGAACGGTAATCGTTCCTTAAAACGTGTCGACATTAAACATCTGCGAGTATTTGGGATAAACGGGTGCCGTGGTGGCTAAGTGAGTAGGAGGTCGCGGTTTCGCTCCCGGTGTTGGTCGAGAAAGTGTGCAGGACGGAGAGTCTGACAAGGACAGGTGACGGATGGTGCGAAAAAAGAAGTCCCGTGTACACATTGGCGTGCAATTAAAAGATTCCTTGGCAATTCGATACAGGAGTAGGTCGTGGCGCCGCTGTCCGAGCAAAATTTCCCTCGTAGCAGATTGTATGGCGTACGCCCGTCTTCATTTATAGTCCAGCCGGATCAGAGCAGTAGGACATTAAACCCTAATTTATTTCATTTTTGGAGTACCAAAGTTTATTTTTAAAAATCTATTTTAGGTATACAATAACGATTTGTTCTTACTTGGTCGTCTGGGTCGAAATCTGGATTTGAAAATGACGTGACTTTTTCAAATAATAGCCCACCACAAGATAAAGCACGATATGTATTTTACGGTTCAATAAATTTCAAAAAGATAAATAACTATTTCCATAATCAATTTAAGTAGATTTTGTGTCGTTCCAAATAAACTGCAAAGCTGTTTACTGTCCTTTACTAAATAGAACTTTGTCAATGTCTTAAAGAAAAACCATTAAAGATTTAATTAAAAGTCTTTTGTTGACAAAACAATTTTCTAATCACAAGTTTTAATTTCCGGACAAGCACGTAGCTTGGGAAACAAGTCGAAAGCTTTACATCTTTCTGCTTTGTAATTTGTTTGTTATGGATCAGCTGTAACTACAACAACCCCTTTATTAATCATAATACGACACATATATACATATATTTACAAGGAAACCTATTATGTGACATCTTCAATAGAAGGCCGGATCTCGCTTTGACTACATACATCTTATCAAGGCCTTCACATAATACCCTGCATATTATGGCACCAATTTCGATTGGGTACAAGCCAAGATTCCTCGGTCGTCGCGAATACCAAGTCTCGCGCTTTCAAGCTAAAATGTCTACCTGTGATAATCGAGGTCAATGCCAAGCCTTCCGTGGATGTCGCAACCTCTGATTGGACGCTACTAATCACGTGTCTGTAGACAACGTAGCTATAAGTTCGGGAATTGTGAAGTAATCCAGCAACGTCCTGATGTTGTAAACCGCGCAGTCGTTGCTTCAGAAACATAATTATGTGGTAATTCCCCCTTCGTATATGCAATAACTCAAATAAAGTGTTATAGAAACCACGTTTAAATATTTTATGTCCTAAGAGGTTAACTTATTTGTTTATCGTTAACCAACGTGTAGAACTAATAATGGAAGATTCCAGCTAAATACGCATCCTTGTCTAAACATAATCAAATCTTCACTCAACTCCCCCAGGAACGGATCGTCGGGTTTTTTCAGAGTTTCATAAGAAGATTTGACAGACGAAAGTAACAAATTTATGTTTTTCGACAGGTCATATACGACCATTTACAACTAAATTCAGACAGCGATTGATTTTTATATGATGCGCTGATGTTCGTAAATTATACCCTTTCAAGCTTACGTTTGTTTATTTGTGAAAGGAATGGTTTATAAATCTAAATGTTAGATTGTCAATACAGATGGGAACAAAGAGGCGTGCGGTTGCGTCGTGCCTGTTTCTTGTCTTTCTGATATTTAATGAGCAACCACGATCCTTACTGATCATCAAGTATACAGATGAGCAAGGCTGACAATTTTACGATTCCGACTCGAGTCGTGTCAGTGCGCAAACTAGTCGTAATTTGGCGTGAAGTGTGCGTAAACCCGTCGTGACTGCGTGCCATGTCGGGACGAGAATTTTGAAATGTTCCAAATTTTGGTCACGACACAATTTAGCGACCGGGACGTGAACTATGCGCAAACTGTTCGTGAACTCGTCGGGACGATGCGGGAGGATGCGTGGCAGTGCACGCCACAAGGCATCTTCTCTTCCCTGCAGTGATTGTGTCTTCCACAGCCAATCCAAAAATGACCAGGGGTTGGGGAGGCCCCCTTTTTATATAGCGTGCCCAAGTCGGCACGACATCGTCCGAATTGCGCAAACTCGGCGTGCCAATGCGGGAAGTGCGTAAACAATGCGAAAACTATGCGTGAACTCCTCGTGCCAATTCGTGTCCATGTGGACACTGATGGGTACGCATTCGTTAACTCGTCGTGAACTAGTCGTGAACAGTGCGGGAGCCTCTCAGTTCGTGCCCCAAAATCGTGGCCAAAAGTCGTGCAAGTGTCAGCCTGGCAATAGCTCTTTCTTGGTAATTTCTGCTTACACGTTGGGTTCGGTACACCACTAACCTCAATGACAGACACACGTTAATCATTCACCCACAACCCCCGACCGAATTGGATGAACAAAACCCAGATTACCAAGAAAATGGCTGTTTTAAGGCAAATATATTTTATTAGAATAAGATTATGCAAGGTGGGGTCAGCAACTTAACCAAAAACAAAATGTACCGATTTGAATTCCGATCTTTCCGCGATGAATTCCGTGGTATTTGTATTGGTGTTGTGGTCCGCACATGGATACATGTTAGGATATTGGCTACAGGCGTACACTGGGGCATTGCTTGAGACAAAAGTTGCCTCTCATAAATATATATTCGGATTCGGACAAAAAGCGTCAACATTTGAATTTACCATGTGGATTTACCTTATACTAGGTTCCTACTATCTCCATTCACGTTACGATTGAAATCGTGGTTTTAATCGTGGCGTAATCGTGGCGATCTTTCCAGGTCTGGTCATAAATTGTGGTCAGTCGTAGCAATCACGTCGTAACTGCATGTACCATATCGTGAACTCGGTAGGCACAATTCGATCGCAAGGCATCGCACGACAAAATGGGAACAGCATTAGAGGTGACAGATTGAACCTAATCTTTATCGGATGTGCTGGAGCTATTGAATTCCTAACTAATGTTTATTTTGGGAGTTATTTGACCTCCATTAATGACAAATGCGACAAGAAGTATTTTACCATCATTTCTTTTAGTAATCGTGTTTGACGTTTGGATCGAGGTTTCAAACCAATCGTTCTCGAAATATCCCAAATAAATTGCAAGTTGCAAGATTAGAATTGATTCAATGAGTTTACTGCTGGTGACGAAGCCTTGGTTAAAAAGACGTGGTGTTTCTTTTTCGTCCTTTTATTTTAGAGCAGAGAAGATATTTTTCAACGAAAGATGATTTTCCACGCTGCTGTCTCACTCGCACGTCAAATTGTCATATTGAGTACAATTTGTATTTTTGACTTATGAATGTAATGAATAATAATACATAACAATGCGACTACGGTCAATAATATTGACGCGTGGAGAAACAGAGCATCTGTAACTAATGACATGCTCCATCTTAATAGAACACAATTATTATGGGAACCATTCACTGGTTTTGTTTTAAAAAACAACAATTAAAAAACCCCAAAAAACAAAAAAAAACAAATAATCGTTTCGACGAGTATCCTCTTATCGTTATCAAGCCCATTGATATTGCGATCTATTAATGCGTTTCTTAATTAAGATGGCGTTTTCTTCTTTCCACCATTTTGTAGCCCCGATTCTCAACACTGAACTATCCATCTGAAACAGTTTACGAATCTAAATGGTTTTATGCATATCATTTCTTACTTACGGTTGCCAAGGTACAATGCATATCATTTGTAACTTATGGTTACCAAGGTACAGTATGTACGGAGGAATTGCAAATCATGAAATATAATATCACCCCAATACCGTGAAATGTAGGTGTATGCAATAATATTAAACATGGCTTGTTTCAGGTACACAAAGAACACACTGCTTAAAGTGTCAGAAATAAATTTAACGTCCGACTTTTCTGTACCATCGGGCTAATAAAGACAGGCTTACGCCTTACAGTGTGCTGTGAGGGCAATTTTGTCCTGACAGAGCCGGTAGGTCAACTTTTATTGCGATTTCCAAATATGGCACCGGGACGACTAGACGCTGCCCTGTCGAAATAACACTGGAAATATCTCAGGAAACTTTCGCAGCCAACACGGGGATGGAACACCAAACCTCATGGTTAATGAGTCGGCGCCCGACTCACTGAGCCACGACGGGTCCCAACAGCCCAGACACGAGTGGCACAACCTCTCTCAGGCTCAGTTTGAACTCAATAGAAAGAAAGATCGAAAATAAATAAATTGGAATAAATTGAACGAGAACGAAGTTAATTACATGTATACATATCACGATTATACAGTTAAACAAAAAAAAGTACGTCTATTATTTTCTCAATTAGTCTTGTAGTCCTGTCAATAAAAATGTATTTTTGATATCGATCCATCAACTTGAACAAAATAACTGATGTATTGACGTGGGTTTTAACTACCAATCAGATGATACTATTTTTCAATTCTTACATAGCCAGTATGCGCCTGTCCAAACTCGTTGGGTTATTCCGTGTCCATCTAGAAGGGGCAGCCGCGATGGAAATTTTCAAGGAATTTTTTTCGACCAACAATCGAACGTCTTACTCACTGAGCTTCCGTGTTGTGTATGGTTACTGTTTCTAGAACACGCAATACAACTTTAGTTTGGGAAATCAACGTAGCATGCATCCATTTTCAGTTGCATTATTGCATATCATTCGACAAGCTGAAGGGATTCCTGATAATAAATCGAACGTCATATAAAAGCGTTTTGCAAGAGCTAAACCTCCCTATTGCGCGTTTTTCCTTTGGGCTTTAAATGTTCTATTTAGAATAAATTAGACCTTTATTGACTTGAAAAGACTGTAATCAAACCTCGATGCTATGGAATGCTCGAGATTGTCAACGAACTTAAACACGATTGTGGCGGTTAATGATTTAATTTACAATTTGATAATCGAGACTTTGTTTACTATCGTAACAACGGTAGCCATGACAATCAAGACACCAAGTAGACCTAGCATCGCTCAGAATGGAGTAATTTGCCTGCGATTTTGCAGTTATCCCCTTTTGCATTATCTATTATTTAACTTTTAAAGCGAGAACTATCAGTTCTGTATCTAAATCTTACATGAGGCATCTTTAACCTCGGTGCTGTTAGAGTATGAGTCGGATCAATCAAAAGATTTCAGGGAATATTAGAGGAGGCTCCGGTTTTTTCACTACATACCAACTGCAGTAGATCCTGAAAGTTGATCTATTTCCAGTGTACCACATTATTATATTGAGCGACATTAAACCATTTTTGGACTACTTTATCTTTTCAGAGATTCCACTTTTACAATATGGTAGGTTGGAAGGAATTAACAATTATTCAGAAGACGGTGTCGGACTTTTCTTCACACGAATCAAGCCAATTGGTTATAGTTTCCCGTTCCATTGAAGTCCAGAACACTAAAATCTGCTAATGGAGTGTAAAATCAATTATGTAAATGTAATTTTACTGTTGGGGAGTCCAAAGAGATATAACATCATATTTTAAGTATCTCAGAAACATTAGAGGTGTACAAAAAAATCATTTTGTGCATTTGATATCGCATTTTTCATTTTTTTGTGGGACTAATGGAGTTGATTATAACGTAGTTAGTTCGGTCCTCATAGGCCTTTTTTTATTTATCATCCTCGAAAACTGCATTTATAATGGATTGGTAAACTGAATAAAAACATCAAAATCAAAGTGTCTTTTAAAAAATCAGCAGCAGTTTTTATAGGTTACAGCGGGTTTTCAATCCACTTAGTCACAATGTTGCAATCATCGGTCATGAATTCAGCAGAATCAACGGCTGATATGCATGTCCTTAAAAGATTATATATTTTTTTGGCGTCATCAGTTAGCGTGTTCTAACTTCAGCAACTGTGAAGATCACCATATGATTCTCCACAGAAATTGAACAGGTTTCTTCGCTTTATAGATTAACGGTGGTTCGTAATAAAATCGAAGTTAAAGTAGCTAAGTCTCTAACTCAAATTAATATCACCAAAGTAGCTAAGTCTCTAACTCAAATTAATATCACCAAAGAAGCTAAGCCTCTAACTCAAATTAATATCATCCAAGTCTTCGACATTGAAAACAAGGAATATTAGTCAATTTAAATCAACATTGATGTAGCGATCTTACCGGAAAAAGAAGGTCTTCTGATATCCAATATTACAAAATCAACATTTTATCATTGATACACGAATCGCGTACCATAATGCGTTTCAGCACCACTTGTTACAAGGGACCCGAACCAAGAGACTAACATTCCACAAGTCATACCAAACGATGGGGGCATGCATAATAGACTAGAATAACCATACGCTAGAGATTGCTATTCGATTGAGACTTCTTGCGTATTTCGCCTTCGCCGAACACATCTGATTTGAAATTTGGGTAAAAATATAAACGATTGAATGTAAATCAGTATTATATACATTCAGATATTATTATTATATGCGTTGCGACCCATTTGTGTCAGTTTCTCGGTCCCAAATATTAGCTATTTAGCTCCTTTAACTTTCAGTTTATTCCTAAGATAGAAACAAAAAGGATCATGAAAATTGTAGTTCAGAGGCGTAGGTCCGTTGAGTACCGAATGTCATATTTCGTGCACCGTTGTATCCTTTCATTAATGTAATGCCGATTTTATTTTATCGTTTCAGAACTAGGCTCGTTTTTCTTTCATTCCAACATCTAATGGTAATTCGTCTGACATCGAACCTCGGGTAATTTTACTTTTACTTTCTCATCTTAACACTTACGCCGATTTGATTGCCTCATATTATTAAGTACAGTTATATAGAGCAGGGCTGTTTGTAGGATCTTAAACGTGGGAGTGCAGCAGAGTGGTTGGGCGCCAATATACTGCCCAAGTTACTGAGTGCGGGGACTACCGCAATCAAAGTCGCTTGCAAGTAATCCTGTAGGGGTGCCATTTCTCGAGGCGCCGTGTTTTTCTCGGGGTGCAATGTACCCACTGCACCCCCGCTAAATACGACCCTGATATAGAGTACATTTGTAAACCAAATTTGTCTTAGTTATGACAAGAAGTGACAATAAAGGAGTTTTGCCAAGGCAGTGGCCTTAACGTTTCCCCCAAGGTCATGGTTGTATCGCAGACCAAATAGCGGCTTTGTAATCATCCCCATAACATAAACACGAGAAAAACCAACAACCAAATTAAGTTTATCTCGATATTGCAGTATAGAATTTAAGACGAAGTTTTTTTCAATTGTTGACAATGGTTGCATTTAACAGAATAACAATCTATAAAATATGTATCAACATGCCACGCATGTAGCCGATTATATCAAATATTTATTAAGCCTCCAGCAATATGGGAATTACAGTAGTTTTATCATATGTTCTATGTTGTTTCTGTTTACTTACGACATCAGAAGAAAGGGCAGCGGGGTACCGAACATGACATATTAAATTTATAGATATATTGTTAGTTATTGCATGGGGACTGCACCACACACAAACAAATATACAAGACAAATGGACGGGCACGACTCCATATTATAAAAAAAAACCTCACAAATAACAAACGTGCATACACCGACACATTTGATCAGAATAAAGTAATTTGAATGACATTTGCATTAAATTTATATTAATTTGTAATAATTTATGTTGGAACTATTTTAGCAAGAACGATTAACCCTTTATCTCGATCTTATCTTCAGTGCGTTTACATCACATACGTGAGACGAATGCGGAAAAGTAACAATATTACGCAACCGCCGCTTTATTATTGATGACATCCCTATAATAAACACAAATGGCAACCCCCGCTCTCCTCTCATGTACTGGGAGTCACTGTAGCTCGGCGAGAAAGGCACTGGGTCACTGGCTAGGAGGTTCCGGTGCTGACAGAGAAAGGTCAGGGTGGTTTACCCTAGGCCTGGAAAAGAACAATGTCCGCCTTTCTCGTGAAAACTTTGCGTCACAAGGTAGCTGGAAGTTAAGCCATGTCTCTCTTGCACTCAAGTTATTTACGTACGAAAGAATAAGAATATTACGCAACTGCCACTCTATTAACGCTGTCAACCCTTTAAGTGGTTTTAAGTGTTTGAGACGTATTAACAGAACGCAATTTTTATGGAACACAATCACTGGTTTTATCAAACAAACACGACGTTTCGACGAGTATTCTCATATCGTTATCAAGCACGTTGACGGTGCAGGTAAAATTAATAAAATTACCATGGACGGTTCGACGAAGAGTTGGCGGAAATGCGGCAAAAGTATCGCATAGCAAACAGCGTGGTGTATGTCCGCCTTCTTTGGCCCAGGGCATTCTTTTGACCAAGATCTGGTATGTAGAGGAGCCGCCCTGGCTCATTAATATGCTGGTACGAATCTGATAAAACAATATACCAATAATCATGTATTGGAGAATAATACAATTCTATTTAAAGTTATATTCCCGGGTACAAACTGGGTGATTTGATGATATATTAGAACTAAAAACATATTCAAACTAATTATTTTATCATAATTTTGCTTCAAATGGTTCCCAAAACATTGTAATTGACGAGTATAGCCTGCTATAAAAATCTATCGAAAGAGACCATGTTTGCGTCAGGCGATTACACCCCTCCGTAACCAATGGCAACGGCGGCGGAGGACAGGGGAGAATGCATAGCATACACAAGACGATGTTGTCTGTAAGTGCTGACTATTTACTACAAATATCGAATCCTAATTAAATTCTCGGATTATCCACTGCCCGCGTCTTTTTCCGTGATTTTTATCCCAGAAATTGTTGTACGTCTAACTCTTCATAAAGTTTTTCAACATGTACACAAATCGCTCAAGTTCGCGTGCAGCCTTCAACGCCAAGCGTGCAGGTAACCTTATTCGTCGGGTTGACTATTAAGGGAACCCCTTACATTTTTGTCCTGTATACGCTCCATGAGTGTTTTTCAGGGAATCCGGTATTTTTCTAGAAAGATCGGATATCTCTACTTTCCATATATACCAAAATTGTCATACTTTTATAGGCAATAACCAACCGATAAATACTTATCTGGGAACCCAACTTTAATTTACCATTTAAATGGTATACTACCGAAAATTACCGCAAACTGATCCGCAATATAACCATACTGCATTCGACACACAGAGATCCATACCCTGTCCTGAATGGACGTCATATCCAAAAATTAGTATATCGTTTTATAATGCGACTTTACTGGCTTTCACATCTAGCATACACACAAAAACTAAATAAACTTATTCAATTTCATTTAATGGAAGCAGAATAAATAATTTTCAAAGTATACTTGTTTTTATTCGACTAAATTCGTCGATTTAGGTCTTAAAATGTCGATCAACTAGTTGGTGTCTGTTCCCAAGAGGAGTTAACTGTAGTCAGACAGCCTAAGTTTGGTATGATCAAACTGTCCACGTTTCGTATAAAGACATTACGTCATCAGGTGGTTGACACCAGACTATGTTTATCGCCATATTTCATTTGATTTGTTAAATATTTACACTGCCGTAGTTGAGTGACGAGAAGTCCGATAAACCTGTTGTTTTACACCCATATGCAATATTAAATATACAATACAGTATTGCGATTTAATTCAGAATAAAAGGAATCGATTCTATTTCAGGATCATAATTGTTTATTCTGCTGGTTCGCTGAAAAGTTAAAAAGTCTGAATTATTAATTATGTGCCAGATCGAATTGATAAAAGTATGTTTTAGCAGGAAACTGGATCACTTTCGAAATAATTTGATTACATTTTTTTTCATTTTATTGGATTTAAAGGAGTTAAGTCTCTCACTTAATATTTTCCATATATTCAAAATTAAGAACACGAATTAGAATTCAATATTGGTCCATGTCAGTCGATATTGATGTTGATATTTTGCCGTGAAACTACAGGATCCTAATATCTAATATTCAAGATACATTTTATAATCAGTACACGAGTCGTGTGCCATACGGTTTCATGAATCATTTTGTAATGAACATGTAAAAACATATCCTACAAGACAATGTGGAAGTAATTAGTAAAGGCCGATTCACTAACGACAAAATAATAATTTTAAAAAATGTTTAGAATTCACTAAGTAGGCGTAAAGGTCTGTCGTCCAATTTGAACTGTTCACGTATTTCACCGAACATAATTGATTAGAAATGACAATGTTTTTCAAAATTGAATATAAATCACTTCACATACATTCATTAGTGTGAGCTTTTAGAACCATTTTAGTCTTAGGTTAAAAAATAGAGCCATACCCTCTTTATTATATATCAAACAAGAGACTCGAGGGCGTTAATCATCAATGTAGACGGTGTAAATCTCTGTTTATTTAAAATAACTTACTAAGTAAAGATAAACGATAGCCCTTTCCAGTGGCAACAATGCTTACCGACAGCTTTCTGCCATTAGCGATTCCTCTCCGTGAAATAGAAGTTTGAATGCTACACTATGATCATGTAAATTTGCCAAAATCTGATGTGCTGTTTTGAAACATAATGTTCGATTAAAAGGATTAAATGAGAAAGTCTGCTAATGTAGTTTTATTATTTTAAATTCATCGTATGACTGCTTTATATAGAATCAGCAGTATCAGAATTACGGATCTAAATATAGAGTTTGATGAACACAAGAGTGCTTCCCAATTAACAATCAACCAGTTCTCACTGTCATGATTTAGCTAAATCAAAGAGGGCATAGTGTGTTTTGTTATACACAGCCTATGTTTCTAGACGCAGCTGGTTCCAATCATTATTAGCTGGGAAGGGTGGATGGGTGGGTTTAGATCATTAGTTCTGTTATTGAATCAAGTGGAGCAGTTTCGATTACACGCCTGAATGTGACAAGAAGTACGGTCGCATGTCCAGCCTCGTGGTTTAACTTCGGGCTTCCGATTCCCTCCCATAGCTAAGGACACTTGTGCGGTAGCGTATTCTTACATTTAAGTTTTAAAAAAAAGGGAATTCTTGAAATAAAATTGACACAGTTACTCCCCCCCTCCCTCCCGCCTCTCTGTCTCTGGAAGATACCAGAGAAATACAAATACCATCTATTGTGTACGGAATGGAGTACATCGTCTTGTATTGAAGCAGTGACAGACACCATATTGTCTACTGAAATGCCGGTGACATGTTGGTAATGAACAAGATATGAAAACAAAACATATCATGACAAGGCCAGATGACAGGTCAGTCGAGACTTAAATGACTACCGGTTTCCTCAATGAAATACGCTAAGCCATTTGATTATTTCCACCCGTTACAATTAAAGTAAAGTGAAAGAATGCCACAAGTCTTTTGTGCTGCACAACAGCTTGGACCAGAAGACAATCAGCCAGCCAAAGGTCAAGACACCTATTTCATGATTACTCGATTAATCATAACAATGGTCGGAGTTGGGGTGTGTTCGGGTTTTAATATCGTTAACAAGGTCGCCAACCTCCACCATGTAATAAACAACTATCAAGATCGGGAATTAAAACGGGTTTAACGTCCTACTTTTCTGCATCGACTGGGATTATGAAGACGGGTGTACGCCTTAATGTGTTCTTTGATGAAGGAACATTTTGCCCGGACAGCGACACTACGGCCTACTCCTATTTCGAATTCGGAGAGGTCAAGTTCTTTTTAAAAATATACCCCCACGCCAATGTGTACACAGGACGTCAGTCTTTCGTCCCACTGTTGCCTCGCTAGCCTGGAGGTCGGGTGTTCGATCCCTGTATTGGCTGAGAAAGTTCATCTCGATTTTCCGGCGTGGGCCTGTCTAGTCGTTCGGATGGGACGAAAAACCGAGGTCCCGTGTACACATTGGTGTGTACGTAAAAGATCCCTTCGCAGTTGAAATTCGATATAATAACACTATAAACCTCAGAATGCATTTTTGTCCAAACGTTGTAAACGAGGTAAAACAAAATGCCTCGTTTGTCTGGAGTTCCAAAGTGTGTTTTCTTTTTTTAAATTGCCTTGTTTTTGGAACGAGGTATTTTGATTAGAACGAGGCTGGGTAAAAATGCCTCGTTTACTTAACGTGTTTTTTTTTCAAGATAGTTATTAATGGTATTTGATATCAGCGAATTTGTGAAAATAACGTGGCAAAATCGTGGCAAAAATTGTACCACGTTTGGACAAAAATGCCGAACGAGGCATTCTGAGGTTTACATAAGAGTAGGCAAAATTTCCCTCATAGCACACTATGTGGCGTATGCCCGTCTTCCATTAGCCCAGGTTAGGTGCAGAAGATTATGACGTTAAACCTCATTTCATTTCATTTCATTTCATTTATACACTGCGTCACCGTTGTCTGCAATTTACTGTGACAATTTTCCGTTTCTTTATTCTTCTTTATGTGATATAAACACATACCAGTGCTTTTATATTCACACGGAAATGGTGATCAAAATCCATAGACTTTTATCATTAGGGGTTTAGAAGTCTATTTTATAACTTTTAACAATACAGTATTACAAATACTGTATTACAATGGGGGCTACGAGAAAGTGTTGTATATTTATCATATTGTATTACCATAGAGATTGTAACACCACGTTATGCAACTCAAGCGCCTGCTATACCGCTTTAGTATCAACGATTCTGCTCACCAAAATTCTGCGTTATATAGATTTAATATCAACAATTCTGTTCAACATACCGCGTTATACAGATAAATATCAACAATTCAGCTCATCAACATACCGCGCTATACAGCTTTAATATCAATGATTCTGTTATAAAGATTATCAAAAATTCGGTCTACCAACATAGGCCTACCGCGTTATACAACTTTAATATCTGTTCTATTCATCAACATACTGCGTTATACTGTAATGGATTCTGTTCATCAATTTGTTGTTACGATAACGGTGTTTGATAACCAACTAAAGTCTCATATCATAATCTCCGGTTGAAGCGTATCCCACCATAATCCTTCCTATAGTGACCATTGTTCAAGTATACAGTAAATAGAGATCAAGCTTTTTATATTTCATATTAACGTATTAGGTGAATAACGTTGTACTAACATCCCTTGAAACAATTAAGATGACATAATGTCTAAGGCAGGTGTTCACACTTTCGGTAAATGTAATTTTATTGTGCGATTTTTAAAAAACATTATCACACTGCTGTTTAGTTTATATTATGGTTAATTCATTTTATGATACAGTCATATTATTTTATCTTGCGGCTATTTTAATTTTATCGCAATTTTAACAAATTTTCGCATTTTTTAAACAAAATTATCGTACCCATATTTCATTTTATCATACGCCCATTTTATTTTATCTCAGTTAATTTTCCGTTTTGCTTTATTTACCGTCGTATTTGGGAACCGTTTCTTTGCACAGCGCTGCATGCGCCTGCTCCTGGTCCACAACCTTGCTAGCTTTTCTAATAAAAGTCGTATTTTCAGAACATATTTCTCACACCGTGCTTCTTGCGCCGAACCCCTGACCCACAACCTTGTTGGTATTTTCTAAAAGTCGATAACAGTAGGACGTTAAACCCAAATTTCATTTCTAAAAGTCGAGTCACACCAGACCATGTCTACTTGATTATGGCGGTGTAGATAATGGCCACATTTGTAGATATAAACAATTCTGAGCCGATATATTACAAGATAAAAAACCCTTTTAATCAAAATTTCATTTCGAAAAGTCGTGTCACACGAGACCTTGTCAACTTGATTACCGCGGTGTATATAATGGACATGTCTGTAGGTATAAAGGGATATATTACAAGATAAAACACCTTTTAATAGAAACTGATTAAACATGCTATTTGATGCTCTTTATTTAGAAACATTGCTTATAGAAGTATTGATATTAACTATGATTATTATATGAAATATAATAAAGGTTTACTGTTAGAGAATTCCACTGATCGGATTCCTTTCTATCTTCATACAGTTGAACGGCCACCTGACACAAACCCAGTCATGTCGGGACTATCATATAATCGTTGCGCGTCGGGGTCTTCAGTCGTGTGACAAAACCGGATGTCCAGACAGCGGCATTTCGGCGTACCTTTACTACGAATTCCATATGAAAGTGTTTCGTCTTACCCAAACGAGTAGACTGGACAGCTCTTGTCATGTCCTTCTTCATGCACCACTAACAAGGAGAACCCACACTTGAAAATGCCCGGGAACTTTCTCACCCAACGACGAACCCGGGAACCCCTCTTTAGCTAGCCACTGAACTGCAGCGGTCGTTTGTTCCTGGAGCTTTACGCCCACTTCCACAAAGGGTGATATCGTAGACTAGCGTTGCTCGAAAAAAGCCACAAAATAGGCTTGATCCAGCCTTTTTGGGGTGAGACACAATGTCTTTGCAGGGAAGCACTTAAGGTGTATTTGATCCAAGAAGAAGCTCCGGTGGCAGAGCTGCAGCTTCGTTCGTTCGTTTCTGGAGTTTACCATTCACTGTCACAAGGGGTGATATCGTATACAAGAGCTGCCGTGGTTCCCTCGTGTTTATATACAAGTAGTGACGAGGCAAGCTACAATAATCCGTTTTCGAGCATTTGATAACCCTTCTGTATTATCTGGACAGATAACAATATAACATGTCAATCCCTGTAGGTTCTAATAGGCAATATACCTATATTTTTACGGAAACAAATATTGTTAATAACTAAAAAGCAATAAAGATAGAAACCGGAACCGAAAATCGATGACCGATGACCGATATTTGTTATTAGTTTCATTAAGAACGCTTGAATTTAGAGACCGCTAGGGACATAAAAATACTATTGTCTCTTTCCGACATCCGCCAATGTGGACAGAAAGGTTCTGCTTTAATGCTCAGCTGGGGAAAACAGAATGTTCCATCCAGTCACCACATAGCATACACGTACATGTGTTATGCATTCCTTTTTTAGTTTTATATTCTTATTACCAAATGGATCCACTACAGGAATCATTTAAATTTGAATTTTAATTGCTCGTGTACTGTCATTTGTACCGATTTTCGTTCTAGTAATAAACCAGTGGCTGGATACGAGAGAGAGAGAGGGAGAGAGAGAGAAACCGGAGGTCCCGATGTAAACCCACGAGATTGGACAGATGACCCTACTCCTGGTAATATACAACCGGGGAATCGAAATCACGCCAGTTGACTCAATGACAGCCATCCAACCTCCCTCTACTTAGAATTCCATCTCGAAATGGAAACTTGGCGTACTGCTGCGATCAAATCAGTCGTTAGCGTATCCATTTCAAGTTTCTCGCCTCTGGGTTATATGCTTAAGTGCGACGCCTAGTTTATGCAGCCACCTGACTCTATGAAATTAAAATGAAAAAGTGTTAAATTTCCTAGTGTTCTGCATCAAGCGTTTTAATATCGTCTACTGACCAAGAATATAACATGTGCACAGTTATTTTATTTTAAAATAATTAATCACAGAGCCTCCATAATTCTGGGAAGAGAGATTGAGCTGACGTGAAATTTTGCGATCTTGGATTGTGAAGCTCGACTCCATAGATACATTAATGCGCCGCATAAGGCGGTTGGGGTACTGACTGAATGGCTAGCACGTGCGCGCTGTATCATAATATCTGTCATTGAGTCAACTGGCGTGGTTTCGATTCCCCGCTTGTACGTGACAAGGAGTAGGATCGCCTGTCCAACTGTCAAAGGTTCTTTACGTGTACGTCAATATGTACACGGAGTCTCAGTTTTTTGTACCATCCGAACGACTACGACTAGACACTGTCCTTGCTAGGATCTCACTCCCGCACCACTACCCAGGGTAAATCGCGCCGAGAGCACCTTGCTAGTGAGCCAGTGTCGTAACCACTGACCCACAGCGGTTCCCACAGGGAGATATAAGCTCATATAAACCATATATTAATAATTAATACGTCAATTGATATAAACATTGTACGTCGTTCATTATTCATTCATTTAGACAATAGTGTAATATATATTATCGTCACGGTTTTATAACTAGTATATGTATCATAATAAACGTGTCGATTTTAAGATGGAATCTCAACACAAACTAGGTCATATCGGGACTAACATATGGTTCAATTTTACTTTATAAAATTCGTATGGGCGTAAGGGTCTTTAGCAGTGGGAGGAAACTGAACGGACCCAGAGAAAACCCACGAGGTTGAATAGGTAACCCTACTCCTTGTCACGTACAACCGGGGAATCAAAACCACGTCAGTTGACTCACTGACAGACCTTGTGATACTGCGCGCTCGTGTTAACCATTCTGACTTCCCGAAACAAATTGAATTCAGTCACTTATGTTTATGGTCATGGTGCAAATTGTCTTCTTCTTGTTACCTACACGACAATTATAATTGGAAACGGCTCTATTATTAAATGAAATGAAATGGGGTTTAATGTCCTACTGTTCTGCTCCTAACCTGCGCTGACGGGCATACGCCATGTAGTGTGCTATGAGGGAAATATTGCGCGGGCAGCGGCGCTACGGTCTACTCTTATATCGAATTCTTACTACCACAGGGATCTTTTACGTGCACACCAATGTGTAAACGGGACCTCGGTTTTTCGTTCCATCCGAACCACTAGACAGCTTTCCTTGTCACGCCCTCCGTCCTGCATCACTGACAAGGTGAAAACCATGTCAGAAAATCTGGATGAACTTTCTCAGCCAATGCAGGGATCGAATTATTAAATGAAGTAATCCATAAAATTTTCGGTGTAATTTGAAAATCTCACAAATGATGTGTTACTAAGACCTGAGTCGTCTGCCTTTGTTACGGGTTTCTCACCAAGTAATCGGATTTTGGTCTAACGTCAAAAGAAATGACTTAGCTAGTATGCAGTGGACGTTAAACGTCATTTCTATTTATTTATATTGTAAGGACTTAGGCCGGGATTCCATGTGTACGCAGTGCGTGCGGAATGCGTGCGAAATGCGTGTTACGTGATGTGTGTTGCGTGTTGCGTAACGCGTATTGTCAGTTTCCATGTGTGCGTGAGTGGCGTATTATATGTGGATGAGAACCGAATATTGCCATACCAAACTGGGGAATCCCCGATTCCGGTCTCCGTATACACGCGTATTGCGTATTCGGACACTCTTGTGAGCGTCCCGAGAAACACGCACTACGCGCTGCGCGTCACGCTTTACGCATTACGTGTACATGGAATCAACTCCTACCATTTTAGTGCAAAGTGTTAAATACGCATTACGTACTACGCATTCCGCATTACGCAGTACGTACACATGGAATCCCGGCTTAATCCTAATCTGTGAGCCACGGTGTTGGTCGTGAAGGTTCATAGGTATTTTCCGGAGTGGTTTCCCTTTGGCGTGCACGCAAAAGATCCCTTGGCAGTTGGATTTCGAGTAGACTGTACCGCCACGGTATGGGCCAACGCAAACTCCTCCACAAATAGTAGTAAATGTCACCTCAATCTAGTATTTTATATGACCGTGTATTAATACACAAGTACGAAAAATAGTAAGTCATACTTGCACTAATTAAATCAGAGGTAATATAGGGAGGGGGCCCCAAACTACGAAAAAAATATAGTCACTCCCCAGACCATAAGCAGCACAGGGCCCACAAAGAGTAAGCACACCGTCACTACCATAGATCTACCTGGAAGATTGACTTTCAGTAGTGGAAACTACTAGATAGAGGATAGCACCGGGATCAGAAACTACCAACCAATTATAAAAATGGAAAAAACGTTTAACACTCTATAGTAGAACCTGTTGATGTATAGTTTCGGCGTTGCTGTTATTTTCTCTGTATATATATTTGCCTCAGAATTTTATATAACTATATTACTATATTAGCCTGATGACGTTGAGACAATACTCATCGAAACGTTCCCCAAATAAATAAATTGTATATTGGTCTTAAATTTTGTTCGCGACCAAAATGAAACATATTTCAAAGAAGAAGAGGAAGAAGAATGTCTTACCTTAGATATTTAAATATCAACCGATCTTTAAAGCTATTAATATCCAATAAGCTCAATAGTGAAACATGACAGGTAACCTTCTGGCACGCAGAAAAGTATACGGTTTTCTTTCTCTGAAAGAACAAAGAATGTGAATTATGAACAAATGTTACTTTTATGAAATTTATATCTTATTATTTTATTAGCAATAATTTGAATGGTTGCAAAACAGGATAAACTTACGTGTCAAATAGAATTATTTAAAATCCAAACTTTCGTTTCAATTAAGTAGTTCAACAAATTCTTCTTTTCCCTGGAGTTCATTCATTAATTCTAGTAAAGTACATTACATTTGCCATATTCTCGAATTATATAGTCTCAAAAAAAAATAAAATGTCACAAAAGTTATGCGAAGTCATAAAGATATAAAACAAATTTTCAAAAGTTCAGTAAACACCACAACGCTTTCAAAGGTCTCTGAGCTTCAGTTGTGATCGCTAACTTTTTTTAAACTGTCGATCAAAGAAGCCACGAAGACGAAAATGTTCTCGACTTAGCTGTCATAGCCGTGGATTTCACCCATTACTTTAATAAATCCAATAACACGATCGGAGAAGCTGCGAATAGAAATAATTCCATTGGAAGAGGCTTGTTGACAAATCCAATGACAGTGTGTTTACCGCACGGCCAAAGTAGCGTTGCTCGATTATTTTCTTCGTGCTATGATACAAACCGCTAACTCCAGACGGGATTGGCAGTTAGCTGTGTGTGTGTGTATGTGCGTATCAATACAAGACAGGCAAACCATTTAACTGTTCCGAGAGAGAGAGAGTGAGAGAGTGAGAGAGAGAGCGTTTACTTGACACAAACTAGAACATTTCAGGACTAACACATATGAATCAATTATATTTCAATAATTTTTTGCCACAGGGGTCTTACGCAGATAGTGTGTGTGGGGTTGAAGACGACCCACGAAGTTGGATAGGTGGCCTCACTCTGTGTCACGTGCAAGCGGGAATTGAAACCACACCACTTGGCTCAATGACAGACTGTGTGTTTTACAATAAAAGTAACAAATCGTAAAGATTTACATGGTAATAGATTAAAGGGGTGTTGGGTAAGACTAAGATTAGTTAAAGAGTTGACAGTTCTCGATATAACAGTTAAAAAAATACTGAAATTGTCATTCAAATTATTTCACTCTAAGCCTAGATATCGGCGATTCTATCACAGTCTAACCTCGATTGTCATCACTACCGTTGTTTCGATAATAAACAAAGTCTCGATTATCCAGTTTCACTTTAGCTGCATGGACAACAAAACGTATTTAAGTCCACTAAATAGCACAGCCATTCGATGGCATCGAGAATTGACTACGGTCATGGTAAGTTAATTAATGTCTAATAATTCATGTAACATTTAAGACCTAAAAAACGACCTGCAATAGGCAGAGTGAGCTCTCGATTAATGCATTTAGAGGTTGTGCTCTTTTTTTTTCATCGTAATCGGAATATTGAAATCTATAATACAGTTCTTGTAATAATAGGCCAAGTTTTAATATCCCGGTAACTCCTTTTATTATATCCTCCGTTATCTGAGAATGTATTATAGAATCTGATCTGTTTAATATCGAGCTAACTAAAAGATCAGTTTAAGAGTACACTAACACAATATATTAGCTATGTGGGCGTAATAAACACAAAAACAAAATATGGAACACAATTTCTGTTTTAATTAAAGCGACGTTGCGTTGAGAGAGAGAGTGAGAAATGGGGTTTTAACGTCCACTTGACACAAACTAAGTCACTTCGGGACCAACACGCATGGTTTAATTTTATTTCAATAATTCGCCCTGCGTGTAGGGGTCTTTAGCTGTGGGGGGAAACCAGGGGACCCGGAGAAACTCACGAGGTTGGACAGGCGACCATATTCCTTGTCCCGTACAACCAGGGATTGGAAACTGAGCCAGTTGACTCAATGACAGGCTTTATGATACAGCGCGCGCGTGCTATACATTCAGCCCTCCCCCACCGACGTTGCGTTGAAGGTTCTCTCAAATGATATCATCCGTAGCATATGAATATATATAAGTATAATATATTTTTCTGTGTCGGTCACGTTATGCAATACTTTGGGCGATACTCAAGCTGAACAAAATACAGATCTATATTTCGTTTCGTTTTTATACTTTCGATGGCCTACACTACATGAAGATCTGACGTGTTGTAGCGTTAGGTCGCGTCAGAGGTCACACGAGCGGCTTTTGACCCTGTGACGTCAGACATTTGATTAACCAATCAACATTGATGTTACTAATGGATTACCCATAGATCCGTGAAAAACATGTCTAAAGCTCGTCGTAGCAGACCGTTTCATAGGCTAATCCGTCATATCATTCAGTGTACGTCAATGATAACAACTGTTCCAGATCCTAGTTTAGTAAAGACAAGTAGAATGAAATTTTGAACTATAAAAACGAAACGAATTAGAAACTGTTTTTTAATCAGACTGGGCGGTACTGTCTTGTCGGTTCGTGTCGGTATTAGTAAGACCTTTATAGTTTGTAAGGGAACATTAATCGGAGGACGGCTTTAATTTTTTGAACATTTAAATAGACAAACATGGATCTAAAAACACATATTGATATAATATGAATGTATGTAATGTGATTTATATTCAATTTTTGAAAAAGATATTATAATTTCTGATTTTATCGTGATCGGTGAAAAACGTGAAAAGTTCAAATTGAACGGCAGTCGTTTACCTTTTTTAGATTGTTATTTTGTTGTTTGTGAATCAGCGTTTATTAATAAGTTTCACATTGTGTTAAAGGATATGTTTTCATTTGTTAATAACAAAAATGGCACCCAAACGATAGGGTACTGATTATGAAACGTTAACCGTGTCTTTAATATTGGATAGTAGGGTCCTATAGTTTCACGACAAGATAACAACCCCAATATAAACTGAAATTGGCCAATATTGAATTATAATTCGTGCTGCTAATTCCGAAGATTAAAGTGGCATTAGTAAAGTGGCATTGCTATAACAGTTAGAAATAGATAATAAAAATAATATATGCTGAAAATTTCAGTGAAAAACGTAACTCTGAAACCTTGATATTAGCGACACAATTGTCATTACTACCGTTGTTGCCAGAATAAACAAAGTCTCGATTATCCACCACAAAACGTATTTACATTTACTAAATAATCAACTCTCGATGTCATCAGTAGCCTGTCATATTTATTGGATTAGGAACCGATCTGCTGCTCAACGCTCATTCATGATTAAATCAAAAATGGATATTCGACATTATATTTTTTTATCGTACCGACTTCAGTAAAAATGATCGAATCTAGACCCAAAATTCAATCGCTAAATTATCAGTTCAGTATTGATCAATTTGACTGAATTCTCGGTTCAAAGTGGATCAATTTGACTGAAATTTTTAGCAAATTCCCTTAACAGTATCTATTTTTAAGCTAATATAGTGAGAACTGTCAGCTATCTTATCTATTTAAAATCCCATAATGCATGTTTAATGTATATAAGATCTGCTGTTGTGATAGACCGTGTCATATATCTTGTTTACGTACAGTTTTAATTAAATGTCAACTGTGACAAATTAATCTATATTTATGCAATTATTAAACATAGTATATGTAGTCTAATATCCAAATAATTAGTCATAAATTAATAAGAATCGGTAGGGGTTATATTAATTATAAAATTCTATACCATAATTATAACGGCTGGAAACATCGACCTTTTTTTCAAAAGAGCTGCAAACTTTATAATTATTATAGTATATTTATATAGCACGGTTTTCATAAAATGTTCAAAAGCGCTTTACAATAAAATAATTATTAATATAAAATACATCAATACATAATTTAAAATACATGAAACATAAGTAAAATCATTAAAATGAATATAAGCATGGGTCTATAAGAAGCCTTAATAAATATGATATCGGTGGGCAAAAAAAAAATAAAATAAAGCTATAAGAAAAACCAATATAAATAGATACAAAACAATAAGTTAAACAATATCAATATGTTGTATACTGTTATTTCAAATTATTATGTATACCTTGAAACAATTCAAAGACAATGCTATTTCGTTTCGTATTTTATAGATCAAAATTTCGTTTAACTTGTCTTAATTACACTAGGATCTTGAAGAGTTGTTATATAACCCGCGTTGTAGTTGATGTGGGGGATTAGCCAATGAAACGGCGAATTCTTGGCGTGCTGTGCCCGGAACTGTGGGTACATCAACGCTGACTGGTGAATCAAATGTCTGACATCATATTGGCAAAAAGCCGCTAGTATGACTTTTGACACGACCTCCCACTACACCTGATCAGATCTTTATGCAGTTGAGGCC
Source organism: Patella ulyssiponensis (assembly GCA_963678685.1). Classification (NCBI taxonomy): domain Eukaryota; kingdom Metazoa; phylum Mollusca; class Gastropoda; family Patellidae; genus Patella; species Patella ulyssiponensis. Next base: position 103,118,122 of record OY783225.1, read on the forward strand.
AAAGATAAATAGAGAATCTCACACTTGTCCTTTTTGATATAAAAAGTATCAACACAAGTTCATAAAGTAAAAAAGCGAGGTTTTGTCCATTTTTTGTTTTTACTTTAATGAGTAGCAGATTATCCTTTCTTAGATCCACAAATAAATAAATTTGATTCTTTGCTATTGATTTCACCTTTACTGAACCTGATTACATCAATTTTTGACAGCAATTCAACCATTACAAAGGCCTTTATATTGACCAAGTGTTTCCATTAATATCAATTAAAGAAGAATAAAAAAAGAAGTTACTTTTAATAAAAAAAAATGAATTGTTCTTTGAAAATAAATAAAGTAGTTGCTTTCTAATTGACTAATCAAATTCAGATTATGAAATTTATCACACAAGCGATATCTACTGTAGAATGTGTTACTGGGTGATAAAAATTAATATACGGTCTCAACTTCCGCCAATACAGACTCATTGTATAACGTTGACAACGTGTGAAGAGGCAGTAAAAATATGATTTTATAAAATTTTTGTAAAATACCAGTTAAAAGCAAACTCGCGAAGTTGGTGTCTTAAACATCGTCGGAACATGGTGGTTATACTTGCAAATTTATAAATAAAAGGCGAAAAAACTGTTTTTCAAGATGCGCATGCTTTAAACTAAAAATATACTAAATAAACCCTAACGAGAGCCGCCGGGTTGTTTTTAAAAGCTCAACTCTTTTTTCATAATCAGGAACGTCACAAAAAATGAACGAATCCGTATACTTATTCATGTAACAGAAGCTTAAATGAGTTGAATGGTCGAATGATTAGCAGGTGCGCGCTGTATCATAAGGCCATTCATTTAGTCAACTGGCGAGGTTTAGATTCCACAGTTGTACGTGGTAAGGAGTAGGGTCGCCTGTTAAAGCTCTTATATTTTCCCTGGGTCCTTCTCTTCCCTCCCACTGCTAGATGTCCCTTACACGCAAGTGATTATTGAAATAAAACCGATCCAGGTGTTAATCCCGAAATGACCTGTGTTGAGTGGACGTTAAACACCTCCCTCGCACTCTCTCTCTCTCGCCTCTTTTAAAAATGAAAATGTTGTGACCAATTTGATCAGAAACAGATTATAACAAAGCATCTATGGCATGGGCTGTCGATAGATGTTATGATAACCTACAGGTGTTATCTTTTTATCTTCTGTTTGTATAGATGTATGTTTCATTCATTCACAGCTCTAAATCATTTAAAAGTAAAGCCAGCTGATTATTTTCAATAGTTTTAAGTGTAAATGTTTGGACAGAGGTATCAATTATTCAGTTTTTTTTAGAAACTACTAAACTCTAGAGAAAAGCCGATAACAATATACATATAATATTAGTTGTTCTATTATTGCTATTAACACTTCTGTTATTGTATAACACATTTGTTCTATTAGTAAGTGCAAGAGGACCTCACTACACACAAAACAAAAAACATCTGTAAACACAGTGGTTCATTGAGCATAGCGCTTGATCAATTAACCATGCTGCGGAGGTCCGCGGTCCAATGCCCGTGTTATATCTATAGGCGAGAGTCTCTCAGGATATCCCAGTCGGAAATGCGTCGATTTTGTTCGCATTGAAAAAACACAAGATTTCACTGTCATTGCCAGTATGTTAAAGATCCCACGACAATTGAAATTCGAAATAAGATAGTTCGAAGCGACGCTGCCCGAGCAAAGTTTCTCTCGTAGAACAATGCATGCTTTTACTCATTTCCATTAGTAGAAACCTAATACCTCAAACCCGATGCCATTTCTCTGATAACACTGATGGAAGGGGTATTCTTAAAGAACTTTTAGCACTCTCATTAACATGATATTTAAAAAAAAACCCAGTAAAACTTTTACCACCACATCAGCAATCAACCAAGTCTCCTCTATTTGCTATAGAAATGAAATGAATTTTTAATTATGTTATTAAATATCAATTCTTCTTTATTTTGTTATAAACACTGTATGTCATTGAATTTCTTTATCAAATACCGAGGGGTGGCCGAATGATTAGCACGAGAAAGTCTGGATTGGCCGAGAAAGTTCATTCAGATTTTCCGGCGTGGTTTCCTCTTGCCAGTGATGGCCTGAAAAGGACAGCTGTCTAGTCGTTCTGATGGGACTAAAAACCTTGGCAGTTGGAATTCGATATAAGAGTAGGCCGTAGCGCCGCTGCCCGGGCCACATTTCCCTATAGCACACTGTATGGCGTATGCCCGTCTTAGTTCGGAGCAGAACAGTAGGACGTTAAACCCCATTTCATTTCATTTCTTTCATTTTAAACAAAATATTGCTTACACAAAAAAATACCAAAACACACATTAGTTAAATAGGCTTAGAATTACCTATTTATTGGAAATCAATATACCAAACCACTTTTACCATTGTTCCTTCAATCACTGAACGATAATAAATAAATATATATATTAATGGGATGATTTAGCTATTCTGTCTCACATATATTGGGCACCCAATAAAAACAGAACATGGTAAGTATAGCATATGCGATAACAATTCAGTATGCAATCTTTGCTGTTCCCCGATCTTTAATAAAATACCCCTCCCCGCCTGAATATATAATATCTATGATAAAGGTACACAGATCAGAGAGTTTCTCTCTCAGTGGATCAGAAGGGTACTAACTAACCCTGTTGTTTTATTACTAACGGTAAAGCAGTCAGTGAAATGCCCTGATATTAGTTGTTCGACGCGAATACAACAACAAAAAAACAGTTATAGATTTATTGAGTGTTCTACTTAATTCTCTGACTAAATCCGCAGCAAGTAAGATATCAACGTTCCTCACAGAGTCGATGTTCTATTCATAGATGATGGATTTCTAAATAAGACAGTGTCGTATGGCGCTATTCAGTAGCCCACGAAACCTTCATGAAATTATTTGTCTACATTGACTAATTTCTTCATAGTTGACTAGTTAATCGTCACTAATATGAACAGACCAGGTCATTTCGGGACTAATACGTTGTTTAATTTTATTTCAATAATTCGCTTGCATATAGGGGTCTTTAGCAGTGGGAGGAAACCGGAGGACCCGGAGAAAACCCACGGGATTGGACAGGCGACCCAACTCCTTGTCACGTACAACCGGGAATTGGAAACCACGCCAGTTGACTCAATGACAGGATTTATGATACAGCACGCACGTGCTAACCATTCAACCATCCACCCGACATCCCTAGCGAGCGTGGTACGCGCTTACTTGCAATGTCTGTGTAATTTGTTGTATTTTCGACTTTATTTGTGTGTAGTGCTGTCCTCCTTTGCTTACTAATCGTGTATAATACTGTGCATGGTAGATAATACACAGTTCTTTAAACCGTTTACAAGACATGACAAAGTTGACTTTATATTATATAAGGGTTATTCTAGGCTTCTTCATGTCTGTTATCCAGGGCGAGAACCTCTCGGTCTAACTCAAAACCTGAGATAGAACCTATAGATCTAAATCAAAACACGAGATAGAACCTATAGATCTAACTAGAATCCTGAGATAGAACCTATAGATCTAACGTGAATCCTGAGATAGAACCTATACATCTAACTTGAATCTCGAGATGAACCTCTCTAACTGGAAACCCGAGATGGAACCCCTTGATCTAACTGGAAACCCGAGATAGGACCCCTCGATCTAACATGAATACGATTCTGTCTATCTGGGGCGAATTACTTGTCAAGATCTGGTAAAAGATGAATGGTAATTATAATAAAAGAAATCTTTGAAGACAAGAACAAAATCATATAATAAAAAAAATGCTTGTTACTAATATTGTAAACATTAATTTCAAGTTCAAACTTTTAAATCTAAATAGAAAAACACTAAAACAATTGTCCTCACTGGTAAATTATTGACCCCTCCCCCACTATCACTAATGCATACTTTTATCATCAGCAATTATTGGCAAACAGCTGTCTCCATCTGTTATTTTTTGTCCATGGAAACTGATATGCCTCTTCTATATAAAATATATTAATAATGATAGCAGGTTATTAAAACAAACATGTCAGTCGAGTTGCTGATCAACCAATATTATGTCAGTCGAGTTGATGATCACATCACCGACCACTACTCTAAACAATGGACGGAAAATTGGCGACGAGTTCCGATTGCTCCTTGGTAGTATTAAACAAAGCGTAAATTTTGTTTTAAAGAAAAATGAATCCCCTGATACATGATCTGTTTATGTCGTAAATATTGTAATTAACAGTTTGTGTATGATACTTTATGGATATCAGACCAAATTTCAACTATATTCGGAATTCTGCCCAGCGGAAATTGGATTTTTAGAATGGCTGGTTATTAGACCAGATAATTAGAAATTTAAAACGTAAATAAATGAAATGAAATGGAGTTCAACGTCCTTCTCTTCTGTGTTAACCAGGATACTGAAGACGGGGAACGTAAACAATGTAAGAGAAAAAGCATTGAAAATGTTCAAACCTGTCGGCTGACAAAAAAGTGTGTATGATCGTTCGTATCAGAGCAGAAGAGCAGAAAGGTGGCTTGAAAGAGGGAGATAGAGAGAGAGAGAGAGGGGTGGGGGAAGAGAGAGTTTAACGTTCACTCCACACAAACTAGGCGATTTCAGGACCAACATATGGTTCAATTTTATTTCAATAATTTGCTTTTCCGTAGGGGTCTTTAGCATAGAAAACTTGGCATCGTCACAATATCGGAAATGACTTCGCAACCCGAATTCACCCCAAAATGCCATCTAGTCTCCCGCACATAGCATACAAAAGTAATCTTGGGGTAATCGAAATATCAAGGAACATTTTCGTTCATTACCAGGAGAGAACCCGGGACCTCCTGGCTATCACGCAAGTCCATGGCTCTCGTAATAAGAGGTTAGTTAAAACGTACATGTCGCATTCGTTAAACCAAATGTTTGAGAAAAATTAACTAATAAACCTATTTTCGTACGAAATAGACTGCGCCGCGTCCTAAGAGAGGAAAATATAGAAAGATGTTATTTGTGATTCTAACATAGGCAAGATGGATAATGTAGTCATATTTATGATTCTAACATACGCTGGATGAATAATGTAGTCATATTTAAAGTCAGGATACCAAGTATATTAATCTAAAATAAGTGTGGCCCACCCTATCTGATAATAGTCCTAATTGGACAGCCAGTTCATGTGTTCATTGGATGCTTATCACATAATTATGCTTCTATTTAAATTTTGGTGTTAATGGCTTCGTGATAACTCTTGCATATCACCCGATATGCAGTTTTCTATAATCAGCATATTAATCATATGCAATTAGTATATTTTGTGATTTATTTTCAGGGCACTGCCTAGATTACACAATTTAATTTTATATCTGCCCAAAACATACACACCTGTAATATATTTAAAAGATTACATTAGCTACGGGTTATTGAAAATATGAGGTTACGTGAAAACGCCACACTGGAAGCTATTTCGTATATCATCTCATTGTCTCTGTACCTACGTTGTTTGAGACTAATATACGGTTGGTCTGGGTGTCGTTGGTAACATACAACATGAAGAAGATTTTACATAAAGGAGTTTGCATAAAATCTTTGCGAATTCCTAATACCATGGGTTCTTTTACACAAACGATTAACCCCACTTTCTTTCGCAGCCCGTTTTTGTTCCTCAAAACTACTCGGCATCCACGGTCCCCGGGAATATATACTTGTGTATGCTCCCAAAGCCTAGTATTCAGACATTTGAGAAAGCAAGACTAATTAATATCAATAATTCCAAAGCTCAGGGGATACAAGCACATATACAGGTTAAGAATAACTGATTTATACGCTAACTATACACCATTTTAAAACTAAATATAACATTTAAATAAATATGTGTTAAAATACTCAATAGAATGAGAACCTTTGATAAACATTGAAATCTCGTTCCATATTGATAAAGCAAGAAAACTAAAACCTCTTGCCCCAATTGTTTTCTTTCTCCACCTTCAGTGTTAAATTTAAGTAGATTGGCTTCCCACGGAAATGGTCTCCTGGGGCCGTCGCCCCGTTTAGCTCCCTCTCTACATACACTTCTCTAAACAACACGGACGGTTATTGACTATTCAATCAAGGTACTACAATGTTGTACGTTGTATATAAATAGGCTGTAGGATATTTCTGGCGCACAAATAATAACTTTATGCATACAAATTATACCAAAGAGATGAGTATAAAAGAGCTTCGTCTGTTCCCTAATCCGATTTCGTATTGAGTAAAATATTGTTTTTGCCAAACATATTAATATGGCACTCTGTATTATAGCTCCCGCAAGACATAAAAAGAGTTGGGTTCAACGAGAAGACATGTTGGAGGATCACATCAGAGTCTACTGTAACATGTAAATCCAATTAGTTTGGGGAACTACGAGCGAATTTGGACGTCATGTGTCCGAGGCCAATTGTTCTCGTAACAATTAGTTCAAGAGAATGGACACGTGAGTCGACAATTAGAGTTCCTGGAAGTCGTCTTATGAATTAAATAAATCAATTCTTATGTGATTAGTGATCAGAAAAGGATACAAATTTGGCTGGAATGGATGTGTTGGTTCGTTTAGTGACATAAAATCTGCTTTACGACCGTAGACGTAATTGTAATCTAGTTTATTGCCGGCCGTATGTTTCTTAAATTGGGATATGATTTGTTGTTTATTTAAACAGTCTGTTAGCTAATGAAATGAAATGAAGTTTAACGTCCTACTGTTCTTCTCGGAACTGGGCTAATGAAGACGGGCATACGCCATACGGTGAGCTATGAGGGAAATTTTGCCTGAACAGCGGCACTACGGCCTACTCTTATATCGAATTTCAACTGTCAAGGGATATTTTACGTGCACACCAATGTGCTCAGTCTGTTAGTGTGTAAGCGAATGCGAAGCAATTGAACTCTTAGTAACAGCGATCGATTTCCGTTAAATCTTTCAGAATAAAAGTGTAATAGCATAGGACTCGGCCCACTATTAATTGAAACAAAACGACTGGTCATCTAATTCAACATGTAATTCCAAATCAAACATACAACGTAGTGCAACTTCTCAACAGTATATAAAACAGACAACATTGCAACACTTCTAAGCAACACACAGTGCGAGTTATTATTAAGCTCGCAATATTATTTTTTTTCCTTTTCGCAAATTAAATTCTAGAACATTTTTTTTTAAGTATTAGAGAACTATATAAAGGTGTTTGAAATATACATGTATTTAGGTAAACATGTTTCCTATTTAGTGTAAATGGGTATATAAATTCAGTTAAACGCACCATTCTGCCCGGACCACTTTTACGCTACATCGTCTAATGTAAACAGTACTCGTGCCAATCAGCCAATGATTTACGCCTCACATGTAGAAAGTAGTCATGTTATGCATAGTTTAAAGAAGACTTTCGCAACACCTCTGTGAAACAGCTTGCCAACTGCTAAGGGGTCATTTTAGCTGTGTTTTGTCCCATCCAAACGTCTACACGCCCTTGGTTGCCAAACTCATCACCCTGAATCACTGACAAGGGCAAATCGTGGTATTATTTAAAGATACATTATGGAAGATTAGATAAAAAGCCGATAGTTCTCACTTTAATTGTTACACACTAGATAATGTAAAGAGAATTCGCTGAAAATGTTAGTCAAATTGATCCACTCTAAACCGAGAATATAGCGATTGAATTTGGACCGGTACGGTAAAAACGTAGTCTCGAATATCCATAAATGGTCGTTGGGCAGCAGATAGGATTCAAATCCAGTACATATTGCAGACTAGCGATGACACCGAGAGTTGATAATGGTCTGGATAAGTTGATTTATGTCTGATTAATAATTTAGATAACATTTCATGCTTAACGAAAGACCTGCAGATTGGCAAATTTAGATCTTTGCGTAATTTAATTCTATGTTTTCCTGATAATTTAGTTATGGGAAAATGACTATCAAATAATTATTTTAACCTTGACTACGGTCAAACCGGTCAAACGCGACCCCGAGCTGTTATATTAGTCAGTATATTATTAAATTAATTTTGAATCTTTCTGCTAATTCAATAATGTGAAAATGACTATCAAATAAATTCCCTTACCACCGAGGCATACAAATATAAAAACCTGTATCATGTTCATATCATATTTATAAGGCCAACCAAATTCAACTTTAGTTTTTTGAGGTCTTGTACGATAATCGAAATGAAATGAAATGTGTTTAACATCCTACTGCTCTGTTCCGATTGGGCTAATGAAGACGGGCATACGCCATACAATATTGCCCGGACAGCGATGCTACAGCCTTATTTTCAATCGAATTGCAACTACCAAGGCATCATTTCCGTGCACGCCAATGTGTACACAGGATCTAGGTTTTTGAACATTTAGACAGCTATTACCGGGGGCAAAGCCTCGACCTCCAGACTATCCAGCCAGTTAACTCAATGACAGACCTTATGATACAACCTGCACGTGTTAACCATTCGGCCATCCAACCTCCATGACCCCGAAGAACAGAAGTTTAAATTGTTATGGCCTAACTCATCAGTATCAATCTAGCCATGTAAAATATCATATTTTTGTCGCTTTACTCAGTAATTTGTGTTAATGAGTTAATGAACCCAAACGAATCTGATAGGTTTGCACACGGGTGCGTCCATTACACGGAGTAGTTTATTAGATATACGTGTAATCGTGGAGCTTATAAAGCTTTCTCAGACTTAAATCACTAATTTAAATCACTGTTGATGAGAAATATGTTTGATCGAAAACACAAAAACTTATGAAGGGCTATATTTTAATTTAAAAAAGGGAATCATTTTGAGTAAATTCTTTAACATACACTATACAAGAGCTAAGTCTACCTATTGCAGATGCTTATTTAGGCCTGAAATGTTATATTAAATTATTAATTGGACATTAATTAACTGATTTAAGCCATAATCGAATCTTGACGCTAGCGTGTGATATTTACTGGATTTGAATATATTTGGATGGATGATTTAACATCAAAATCGATAATTAGGACCCGTTGTTTATTGTACCGAGTGATGATGCTCGAGGCTAAGCCTAAAATTCAATCGCTATTATTTTGACTGAAAGTTTCAGCATATTCCCATTTACATTATAATTTGGGGGTTGGGATAGCCTAGTAGTCTAGGGTGCCGTGCTGCGACCTGTAGCTAGCCGGTCACCTCTGGCTTGCGGCTGTGGTTTCGAGCTCCGGTGTGAGCGTATGTGGCATGGAGATAGGGGCGCCTTCTCAACCTCGTGGGTTTCCTCCGGGCACTCCGGTTTCCTCCCTCTGCTAAAGATCCCTACGCGCAAGCGAATAATTGAAATAAAATTAAACCATATGTTAGTTCCGAAATGACCTAGTTGTGTCGAGTGGGCGTTAAACCCCATTTCTCTCTCTCTCTCTTACATTGTATTTTTTTTTTTATTTATTTAAAGAGAATTGTCTACTCTTTATCTAATGACCCTTTAACTTTACTCTGAGAATACGTTGATTATCTCGCTTGATTATCTCGCTTTCCGGAATTATAGTCGTACACGGGGCAGTGTATGCATATTCTTTCTATACCGTTGTACACTTATTTGGGACGACCCCATAGTTAAAATTATAATTATACTTGAAATGGCTAATCTGAAGAATATAAACGATTAAAACCAAGCATGACCTCGATGTTCGTGGATACAATTATGAGGGAAATGTTAATGGAGGTTTGAAACTATCAGATGGTCATTAGTTAATATTCATCGAGTTCAACAGTTTGTGTAACCATATCTTTACTCGTAATATTACTTTTCATTGGACGTCTATATTTACAGTTTATTATGGAATATTGGACTTTTAAGATAGGATACATATAATGGTTCGCACTGTACAGTAATATAGGATAAACACTGGTCCGCACTATACAGTAATATAGGATACATACTGACCCGCACTGTGCAGTAATATAGGATAAACACTGGCCCGCACTATACAGTAATAGAGGATATACACTGGCCCGCGCTGTACAGTAATATAGGATATACACTGTCCCGCACTGTACAGTAATACATCTGTTAAGGAAATTCAATTAAATGAGTGAAGATAATCGATTATAAGTCATGGAACATTTAAAAACAATATAATCATTTAAGGTCAAAGACATGCATTTATCTATAGAAAATGATGTTGGTAGTGGCATTCTGTGATAGTAGTAGTGGTTGTTACTACAGACACCAAATCCAGAATAGTTTATGGCGTGCGCTTTAGATCAGAAGTTTTGTCATTGAACTAAACGGCATCGTTTCGATTCCCAGCTTGTACGTGAGTAATTTTGCCTATATATTGAACTACAATTGGACCATATTTTGTACCATAATAACCTGCTCTCTCTCTCCCCTCTCTCTCCCTCCCAACTTCTGTTGCATAGATAAATTGATCTCCGCGTGTAAGTAGGAATCCAATTAAAATAAAAAGTTCAGAAATTACCAAGGAGGAGCTATCTGTATACTTGATGATCAGTAATCTAGAAAGGATCGTGGTTGCTCATTAAATATCGGAAAGTCAACAAGAAGCAGCCTCGACGCAACCGCGCGCCCGAGGGACAAATAACAAACCCTATTAGATGAAAAACCCGGTCGTTTAAAATCAATTGCGATGCGGCAAGTGATTTGTAATGATAAGAATCGGCTTTCAGTTTAAATTATTCCCCGAAGCCGAGTTGTCCTGTAATAAACTACCCGGGCACTCAGTTAACAACCGACCATCCTTCTTAAATCACGTTTTTCTTATTAAAACCTCCAGCAAGACTCTTATAAATCGCTTTAAGTGTGCCAGTTTAGTCTTCGGTCCAACTAGTTTGCGGCGATCAAGAGCTCTATAAATACGACCGGTGAAGACAATCGTGTCGTTAATTGGTGAAAAACTCGACCGTTCTTGTAATCCGTTGCCTAAAAACACGTCCCTTGTCGTCAAATTAAACGTGTTTTTCGAACGAAAATGGCCTTTCTGGCGGCACGTCTGTCTATAAATTGGTTTAAGGATCTCATACCGACTTTTAAAGGATGCCAACAAAACGTTCAATATGTTTTCATGTCTGTTCAGCAGATAAATGTTTTTTATTAACCAACAACAAGAAATCGTGTAAGGTTAAAATAAAGTATGAAGGGAATTGATAAAGAAATGTGGAAGGTATTGAAGCAACACTGTGCATAAAAATAACAAGCCTCGTCGATCATGTTGTAAAACGTGAAATGAAATGAAATGGGGTTTAACGTCCTACTCTTCTGCACCTAACCTGGGCTAATGGAAGACGGGCATACGCCATACAGTGTGCTATGACGGAAATTTTGCCCGGCATATTCTTAGATCGAATTCCAGCTGCCAAGGGATCTTTTACGTGCACTCAAATGTGTACGCGGGACCTTGGTTTTTCGTCCCATCCGAACGACTAGGCAACTGTCCTTGTCAGGCCCTCCGTTCTGCATCACTGACAAAGGGAAACCACACCGGCAAATCGAGATGAACTTTCTCGGCCAATGCACGGATCGAACACCCGACCTCCTGGCTAGCGAGCCAGCGTCTTACCCACTTAGTCACCGAGATTCCCGTTGTAAAACGTGGCCGGTGATTCCGCCGGGGGCCGTTATCTCAATATTTCATTTTTACCAAGCGGTTTGGGTTTCTGAAATTAAGTTTTAGCTCTGGCGATTTTTTTGCAATACGTAGTGATAGATAGGTATAGAACACCAGACACTAGTGGCCATTTATTTCGGAAGCGAAGTTCAGTTGCTGAAATAAAATCCCAGCTATAACGATTGTTTTTATATGCAGTGATGGCCATGCGTATTCTTTCTAGCACATCTGACACCGGCATCTATTTATTCCGGAAGTGAAGTTCAGCTGAAGTGTAAATAGCTTATACAAATATATAACAATTAAAATCAATGTTTATCTTTATTAATCTAAGTAAATAATTTATCTTTGTTAATCATTCTAATTGCGTTGAATTATATATCGTGATAACACCGTTATCCAGAGGCAAGACTTATTTGTGGTTACTCACCAATTTTCAATGGTTGAATTTGAGAAATTTGAGGGTTTGAATGGTTCAATAGAAAGTCATAAAATGGTCTTTTGAACTTCATGACGGACTTGTTTTTTATACATATAAACAACAATATATTTCTACTTTAAGGCGCCAAGGTGTTAAAATTGAGAAATAAAATATGAAATTTGTCCGGAATTGCAGTTTTCTGGGATTAATAAAATAAGTCAAAAGCAGCGGACAAAATTTAAAACACATAAACTTCTAATTTGACTTTTTATATTCAGTGAATTTGGATTTTATCATTGCCTATATCATAGGGTCTATGGTATTATATTTAATTATATATAATATAAGAAACCCTTTATGAAAGATAAATTTATCGAGTACAAACCCATGTACTAAATATATAAACACTTGTGTTGATTCATCAAGATTCATGTAAAAAAACAAGACATAATGATTATCAATATAAAACACTTGTCTCGTATATAAGCAATCAAGCGTAGCTTATTCTCTTTGGCGATTGGTACTGTAATACAAATGGTTCTCCGTGTTCTTCCGGAACAAAACATTCAAACTATTTCGCCTCTTTAAATATTCCTTAATTAAACAAACTTAAACAGCATAACATTGCCCGATACATAAATCGTTATGTTGGCTTCCTGTTTACTGGCAAATTGCACCACCATCGCTTTCTTTCGTATTCAGCATGACGTTATTTACACAAATTATGTGACAGAATCCAATATTCAGAGGAAATTGTCTTGGCTGGAAGTGCAGGCAGTGGCCTTTCAATATTTCAGAAACAGTCTGCATGTGTTTAAGTATTCTTTTAGTACATCGAGCAGGTCATTAGATATTAGAGCGGTTAAGATGCACTCCGGGATTCCCTTTTTGCATGCTACGTCATCATTTTCCGAGGACCTTCCCCCACGGCGGTAGACGAAGTAGCTCGTGAAAAAAGCCTTGGACCCTCCCGTGGTGATTTCAAATAATTCTATTTTAGGCAACCTTTTTCACAATTCTACCAAAACAAACCCCTTTTAAATATACCAGCCTTTGCTAGACACTGTTTGACAGGTGGAAATGAAAGCAAAATGATAGAACAGATCGACAATTTCAAACATTGCACGTTTTGCTCTATTCACGATGATCTCACCATTGAGTTTTGCCAAGAATACGGATTTACATGAACCGCGAACTTGCGTCGCATCTTCCGAGAACGACGACAACCTGATCTCGTTCTTGTTCTCGGAACACATCTGTATACATTTGACTGCCCTAAAGGCACAACTGCAATGAAATGGTGTTTAATGCCCTGCCGTTCTGCTCCGACTGGGCTAATGAAGACGGGCATACAACATACAGTGTGCTATGGGGGAAATTTTTCACGGGTAACAGCACTATACCCAACTCTTATATCGCATTACAACTTTCCAACTGCCAAGGGATCTGTTACGTGCACGCCAATGTATACACGAGGTCGTTTGTTTTTCGTCCTTTCCGAACGACTAGATAGCTGCACCCAAGAAGGCGAATCCGGCCCTGGTTCACTGTATATTAAACAGAGCATATTAAACAAGATGGTGGCAGTTGTGTACTTCATGTCTACTTTATATAATTGTCTGTTTCTCATCTTGCGGGGGGTTGGGATCGCCTAGTGGTCTAGAGTGCCGCGCTTCAACCTTTAGCTGGCCGGTCACCTCTGGCTTGCGGCTGTGGTTTCGAGCCCTGGTGTAAGCGTACGTGGCATGGAGATAGGGGCGCCTTCTCAACCTCGTGGGTGTCCTCCGGGCACTCCGGTTTCCTGCCACTGCTAAAGACCCCTACGCGCACCGAATTATTGAAATAAAAATGAAACCATATGTTAGTCCCGAGATGACCTAGTTTGTGTCGAGTGGACGTTAAACCCCATTTCTCTCTCTCTCTCTCATCATGCAGGAAAAATGCGAGTCTGCAGGTTGTCGGGGGTGATGTACGAGTTGGCGAGGTGCTTGTTTCGCCATCAGCTTCCGCTCGTGACTTGGGGGTGATGATGGACTCAGATCAAGAGTGTGTGTGACAGGGCTTCTCACTCACTGTGGCGTATAGGGAGAATCCGGCATTTGTTAGATCAGTCAGTACTGAGAAATTGGTGCATTGCTTTGTGACATCAAAGTTGGATTACTGCAACAGTCTGTTTTATGGTCTCTCGAAATATAAGTTAAATAAATTACAACATGTTCAGAATTCCGCTGCTCGACTGGTGGTCCGAAGGAAGCTGGAGCTTCACGCAGAGATGACGCCCATACTTCGAGAGCTACACTGGCTCCCAGATGAGAAGCGGATTCATTTCAAACTGTCATGTGTAATTTTCAAGTTAATACACCATAGCGAGTCAGCGCCTTGCTACCTCACTGATATCAATAGTATTCAAACTCCATATTATCGGACTAGAAGCAGTTATGACGTGAAGCTGCGACCCTTTTCCCACAAAACTCATGGAAAACAAACCAGTGAATTGTATGGCGATCGCGCCTTCAGTCCTGCCGCGCCTACTCTCTGGAATGAGCTGCCACTAAGACTTAGATCACTCACCAAATTCCGCCTGTTTAAATCCAACCTCAAAACATATTTATTCAATTAGGCAATTATACTACTGGTCAAACTAATATTTTTACAGGCATACATTTGTATATCTTTAATTGACATCTTTTTTTAAATTGGTAGTTTTATTAATTTATTATTATGTATATACTATGTGTAGTACGCCCATGTAAAGACGGTTGAGATAATTTGTGTGTAACGGTCTATAAACAATATATTATTATTATTATTATTATTATTATATAACAAACACAACTAAACATTGATCAATTTGGGTAGTTCCACTTTTTTCTGAAAAGGGCTATTAGTCTCTCATATTGCTTGATATTCTTGTGTGTGTCAAAATGTACCTTAAATACAGATAGTAACATGAATTGTTTTCATTCACGCTGTCTATATAGTAAAAATAAAGATACCCCCCCCCCCCCCCACACCTCCATCCCCAAGTGTTTATGAAGTTAAATTGGTATTTATTGAACGTCTAGCGCCACAAGCTGAAATGACTGGACCGCGGTAAATACCTCTTTTACATCACATCATTAATACGTTTTTGGGCCCATCCAAAGAAAAATATTTCGATGCTATATTATATTTATTCTGCTTTAAAGGCATTATCCCGATTTGAAAAGCCTAAAAAAGTCCGAGCACGTATGAAAGTTAAACGCCTAAATATAGTGGAATGGTGTATTTATCCTGTCTCAAAATATCAACCCAAAACGTCAAAGCTGCTTTTCCGGATACGTAGCCCTTTTAAGATTTCGAGTCAATTTTTCGTTGGCTGACCTAATGGTCAATTCCCTTTCCTTTAGAAGTCTATACAGTGAATGACCCATGTGCTGTACTTGATAACGAAATATACTTGGCAAGGAGTAGGGTTGGTGGCCCAACATCGTAGGTATTCTCCGGGACCTCCGGTTTCTCTCCCACTGCTTAAGACCCCCACGCGCAAGGACAAGGACAAAACAGGCTGAAAAACCTTCAGTCACCCTCTCTCATTCTCTCTCGCATTACTCACCGTCACCGAACCACCGCAGCTCCCTGTAGAATATGGAAATCGTCCTTTAATCTGTTAAAGTACGATAATTGACCGATAAGTCTATCACCCGGGGTCTCGAAAAAACTTCAGACAGATTAATCATTGTCTGCAATATCACCCTGCATGAACGTGGACGTTAAACCGACTGTTTATAATCTAGCATGAATAATTTATACCCTGGTTATTCACAGCTGCCTTGTTTGAATGACAGTGTGATTACATAAAGTATACGATTTGAAAAAAAACCCCACCGTAACCGTTATATCTATCTAATTTCAAAAACTCTATCATTCTGTATTCTCAATTAGTTCCTTCGGTCTTTACACGCAGTTCCATTATTCAAATACAACGCCCGATTACGACGCAGCGACACCCAAACGTTAATGACAGCATATGTAGGCCTACCAAGCGCTTTGTTGTTGCGCTTTGTTGTTCAAATCAGACGATGAACCTGCGACGGAATAACAAATATGCGTTTTAATGTTAAACTAGGAAACTTTCGTGACGTCGATGCGCATTACGAAATATGCACAAAGACTTTTCAATTGCGACTTCAATATAATAAAATAAGACATATATTTACAGAAAACCAGTCTTACAACCCAGATATCCAGGAAAGTCAACAAGAATCAATGTTTTAATGCATTATGATATTTTTTTTGTTATTTTAGAAAAAAAAATAGTAATGAATAAAACAAACCGTTATTAATTATTTATTACTTGCGCAACACTACGATATACCAGGAACCCGCCATCTTAGAATAATGACATCATGTCAAATATCCTTGCCCAAAGAACTGGAGAAGATTGACATTATACTTCCTTATACACAATTTCGTTCCTTGTTGATATTTTTTGGATATATTTCTAATTTCATCATTTTGCTGTTAAATTAACCCACACTAATAGTTTATTATTGTTTAAAGATGTGTTTTAATAATCTTGGCACTCTTTCAGATCAGATGGGAGATTATTCCCAAATTATACTAATTATACTAAAACTGTCCTTTGGCCTTAATTTAGCATTCGGAACACAGTCTAACGTTTGATCGGCCGATCCTGTACTGTTTGGTTTTTGAACCAACTCGATAGATAACTTGGGAGTTGTTTTAACGCGTGTTTTTCGTAATCACACGACCATATCTTTTGCCTTTTTGGGAGAACTGGTTCATAATTGTCTGGCGAGAATTTTATTCATTGTCAGCTACTTAACGTTGGGTATAAAATATTGTAATTAGACCGGAAGGGGGGTAGTGGCAACATTCGATATTAGCCAAAAAAATTTATTACATTATATGAATCAATGGAGTCTTCGTGCTGCCCCCACAAATCACTTGCTACATTTTCTGTGGTTAGCAGTGTTTTAACTGTTTATTACTCGGGTGCAAGTTATATCTTGGACTCTTTATTACTGGTGAGATTTTGTTTACCATTCTAGTATACCATAGATCTGTAAACACATCGCTGAATTCTTGGTTCAGAGTCGATCAATTTCAGCAAATTTCCATAACATTATCGAGTTTGTAACTATTATAGTGAGAACTGTCAGCTCTTTATCTTATCTCCCAGAATGTATCTTCAAGACTACAGTGTATTTAAGAAAGATTTATGACAGGGTCAGAAATATATCCGAAAGCCCTTCTTGATCTTGAGGCCGTAGGCTTCAGACTGTCAAGCCGAAATCCCGCGCTAGATTGATACCAAGCGGGATCGGCACGTAAAGCAATACGTTGGAAACATACGTTGGAAACATACAGATTTGTAGTAGGAAATATTATGAATTAATATGCATAGGGCAATCAACTCCCAGACAAGTCTCATCATTCTCAGTCATCTTTCAGTCTTGTGTGTTATTACAGTATAAAAATATTATGACAGATTGTTCCTGTTGAGACAGACAATAAGTCGAGAGAGTTTTATCAAAGAGGGCAAAAATTGATGTACCGTAAATAATATTCATTTTTACAATAATACCAATTAAAACAATAATTTCGTAGCGGAAATAGAGACTCAAAATAATAAAATATTGTACCCGTTAACCTGAAAATTATTCAAATGAAAGCATAGTATCTTTCTGTTTGACTGGTGCGACACCATTTTATTTTAAGCTCATTTGTATATTAGGTTATGATAAAATACTGGAGAACGCTAGATCGAGACGGTCCAGAACATATAACGTCATATACGGGTTAGGGTTAGGGCAGAAGATTTCGTCCAGGTCTGAAGATGTAAACGGTACTAGCACTAACCCTAAACCTTGTTACCCTAACCCACAATCCACATATGACATCATAATGTGCCAGACCGTCGTAGATCTAGCATTCTATTTATTAAATATTCTACGGAAGTTAATTCGTTTCAAAATGCAAACAAATATCACACGGGGTTCAAAATAGACAATGAAATGATTGAAATTGATTTTAGGGTTATATTTTGATCCTATACACGGCACCTCGGTTTTACGTCCTATCCGAACGACTAGACTCTGATCCTTGCCAGGCACTATTGGCAAGCGGAAATCACGCTGGAAATCCCGGGGAACCTTCTCGACCAGCACCGAAGGTCGATTCCTAAACCTCCTAGTGAGTGAGGAGATGCTGTGGGCTAATCGTATCGAATAATGCCACAATTATAACAATATCTTATTCAAAATGGGGACTCCCAAGTTATTGTATCAACGGAATCCCGAGCATTATATATTGACATACAAACCGAAGCACGCTGTTTGTACAACATCCAAAGACCTGGATCAATTTTCTTGAGTTGATTGTACATCGCCATTTTTGAAATATTCTGTGGGTTTATTACCTACAAGTGGTTGTATAACATTGATCACACAAATAATGATGGTACCATCGTCAATAAAACCACAAATTTATAAAAATAATGATTTCGAATCCCAACCGATTCCTGCAAAAAATGAAAACAATGCTGTAGATCTGAACGTGGCATGTGGGCCTGCAGGTTTTCCGACGTGCTTCCTCCTTGTCAGTGATGCACAACTGTCTAGTCGTGCGGATGGCACGAGAAACCGACGTCCAATATATACATTGGCGTGCACGTAAAAGCTCCCTTGACAGTGAAGTTGTCCGGGCAAAATTTCCCTCATAACACACGGGAGCGTTAAACCCCATTGCATTTCATTTCATAAAATAGACATTATTGAAGGTTATATGGCGTCATTTATGTTATTTCAGATTTTAGTAAGCGATGCCCCGTAGAACAATTCTTTGAAGAATGGGACTGTAACATTAATTACATTATTATATACGATTATACTGATAAGCTCAATAATATACATTAATTGGTACCATTAAATTGTAGCAGTATCTCACAGATCTACATCGTCCGATCAAAATCTCAAACAATTTCATTCGATACGGGAAATGATGGTGTAGGGCATCACTTCATAAATTCAACTTAACATTAACCTAATTGTTCTAAAGTACTGTTTGTAATCTATGTGATTTAAAAAACATTTTCCACCCTTAATCGTTGACTTGTTGATCCCGGGGATTCGATGAGCAAATGGTTAGCAAGTGCGCGCTGTATCATAAGGTCTGTCAGTGAGTCAGCTGGTGTGGCCGCCTGTCCAACCTTATGGGTTTTCTCCGGGTCCTCCGGTTTCCTCCCACTGCTAAAGACCCCTACGCGCAAGCTAATTATTGAAATAAAATTGAACCACATGTTAGTCCCGAAATTACCTAGTTTGTGTCGATTGGACATTACCCCCCCCCCCCACTCTCTCTCATTAGCCCAGTCGGCGCAGAACAGTAGGACGTTAAACCGATATCATTCCTTTTGACTTGATGACATTGTAATGTTTACAGAAAGTAATTTCACGCACCTTAAATTGTGAAAGGGTCTCATTAAAGGCACATTACAAAAATCTTCTATTTAATGTGTATATTTACATGAGTTAGTTATAAAGAGTAGATAGAGTGATTAAATAACCCCTGGTCTTTTAATCCTCCATTACTCACATTCACAGCTCATTTAATGTAGGTCAAGAGCTTGTTGGACCTTCAGGCGATAGTGAGATATTATTATTAAATTCTCACACAACTCTGCGAGGTGATTGTAGCTGAGAGGTCATGGTACTGAGGAACCAGGCGAGTTTTCAAGCCCGGTTCCAACCGACGCCGGCAAGGAGAGAGAGAGGGGGAGAGAGAGAGATTGAGAAATGAGGGTTAACGACTTAACGTCCACTCCCAACCCAGACTTTCGGGAGTAAAATATGGTTTAATTTGATTTCGGGAGGAAACCGGGGGACCTGTAAAAAACCCACGAGGTTGGACAGGCAACCCTACTCTTTGTACCAGGGATTCGAAACCATGACAGTTGACTCAATATAACCAAGTATGATACAGCACGCACGTGCTAACCAATCGGCCATCCACCACCTACACACCGACAAGTAACGTATAACAAAGTCGTTCGGATGGGACCAAAAACCCATGTTTATTAATTATTATTATTATTTAATACATTTATATAGCGCATCTTTCACCGAAGTGTTCAGATGCGCTTAACAATAACAAAGTAAAAATACAATTTATCATAAGAAAGAAGTTCATAAAAAACGATTCCTAAGAAATACAATTTATAATAAAAAAAAAGTTCCTAAAAACAGTTCCTAATGTAAAAATGATATAAAAAATTTTAAAACTACACATTAAACAGTCAAATGTGTAAAAATCAGTAAAAAGCCTGTTGGAATAAATGAGTTTTCAAGTACGATTTGAATGTAATGATGGAGGATGATTTTCAAATAAAATAAGGTAATTTATTCCAAAGTAACGGTGTATAAAATGAAAAGGCCCTTTCGCCATAGGATGCTAGTCTGGCTTGGGGTTGTACAAACAGTAAATCATCCCTAGAAGACCTTGTGTTTCTCACTAAAGTGCGGATTTGTATCAATTCAGATACGTATGGAGGTGCGAAACCATTAAGACATTTATATGTGATTAACAATATTTTAAAATCAATTCTGAATGATACAGGAAGCCAATGAAGTGTGTAAAGAATTGGAGTTATGCGTTCATGATAACCAACACCAGTAACCAGATTTAAAAGTACCATGACAGCTGGAAATCGACGATGATAAGATTCCTGTACCTGGCTCGCTAGTCCGGAGGTCGCGGGTCCGCTCTGGGTGTTGACCGAGACAATTTGTCAGTCAATAAAATAGAACACATACTTATGGAAGAACGTTAGGAAAATACTCTTCGAAACATAGCCGAGAAATATTAAGTAATTGTTCTTCCATATGCATGTGTGACAGTTTTTCTATAATGCCATTCTTTGAATAGCCAAATATATAAAAAATTAAAAATCCTAATGAGTACTGCCGTGTTTCGGTATGTCACGTTATGTCACGCCACGACTTGTCACGTCAACATTCAAGTTACACCATGAATTATTGAGTATAGTAGCACTCAATACCTATTAAAGCGGAAAAAATTGTTATTTTGAATTCTTAATAAAACCGGAAGTTATACTTCATGACAGAACTTTTTTATATTAATTGTTAGAGGACATCAGGGTCATCATAGTAATAAGGGTCAAGGCCCATGACAAGATTAGGCCACATCTAGATGCCATCCTGAATGTCGAAAAAATGATGAAGAAAACTTTCGCAAATCTTTTAAGCGAATATTAATCCAGCGAATTTCCAAATTTCTAAAAACCATTAGTTAAGAGTCCATGTGGGATTCGACCAAAGAATCCGAAAACGAAAACCCGAAGAAGATCCGTTGACAAATAACGGTGACATCGGCAGTCTGAGTTTATTTTTTGTCCCATTCGTAAAACACTTTTTGTTCGTCAAAAATAACCCAATTAATATTTAATAAATAGGCGCACGGGCCAACCACATCTACGTAGGCAGAATGTTTGCACCATGTACAGTGTTGGCTGTACAAACTGACATCAGGGTCATCATAGTAATAAGGGTCAAGGCCCATGACAAGATTAGGCCACATCTAGATGCCATCCTGAATGTCGAAAAAATGATGAAGAAAACTTTCGCAAATCTTTTAAGCGAATATTAATCCAGCGAATTTCCAAATTTCTAAAAACCGTTAGTTAAGAGTCCATGTGGGATTCGACCAAAGAATCCGAAAACGAAAACCCGAAGAAGATCCGTTGACAAATAACGGTGACATCGGCAGTCTGAGTTTATTTTTTGTCCCATTCGTAAAACACTTTTTGTTCGTCAAAAATAACCCAATTAATATTTAATAAATAGGCGCACGGGCCAACCACATCTACGTAGGCAGAATGTTTGCACCATGTACAGTGTTGGCTGTACAAACTGACTATATTCCTTACTAACAAAAACAATACGTGTATCTATAATATAGTTGTTACTTTCTACACTAAGATTTAACATATATTCAGAATGGCTATCGTTCAGCGTGATGTTTCGTGAGCGAGCCGAGATATTGGATGGCCAAATGATTAGCACGTGCGCGCTGTATCATAAGGTCTGTCGTACTGGCGTGGTTTTGATTCCCCGATTGTACGTAACAAGGAGACGGGTCCTCCGGTTTCCTCCCACGCGCAAACGAATTATTGAAATAGAATTAAACCATATGTTAGTCCCAAAATGACATAGTTTGTGTTGAGTGGACGTTTAACTCCATTTCTCTCTCTCTCTCTCCTGCGCGAGCCTTCAGTGAGTTAATAGAAAGATTCGTGGGCGATGCCTTTGCGTGATTGGAAGCTGTACGTTTTCATTGCCTGTTAACAGTGCGCAAGTGAAACACAGCACATTGATAAGTAAATTATAAAATACGGAATACAAAACAAAAATAAAAAAAAAAAGAAAAGATTTTCAAAATATACGATGTTTTAAACGTTTTTAGATCCGATATACCACAAACCAAATTAACCAGTTATCAAAATGCAAAGTTCTGTTTACGAATTCGGGAAATACCGCGAGAGACAAAAAAGGAAATATTTGTTTATAATTATATAGTTTATAAGAGAGCTTTGAAAGTACATTTACAATGATCTTTAGTCTGTTTTTACTAATTGTATATAATTTAACACTGAATAATTATTCGTTTCCCGACATTTTCACAGTATGTTTTTATACTACTGTAATTATTATAATTTACTGTAACAACCAACACAGCAGGCTGATGATAAAATTATGCCGGAATTAAAGATCGTGTACTATTACATTGATGATGCACTGGCTCTACAGTACTAGGAAACTTAAAGGGACTATGATTTTTTTTTAGAAACCTTTAAAAATAAACGAAAATGGGTCTTAATTTATTATGTATATATTGAAATTAAAGATGGCAAAAAAAACCCTACACTTTTATGCTGAGATAGCGGCTCTTCGGGAATTTATTAAACAGTAATTCATTTGACGTTAATTGAATTACCAAAGAGTAACTATTCCAAAACATGTATATATACAGATATTTGTAAATCAAGTCATTTCCATTTCAGAAATAGTAGTCGTATACGTAAAAATATTTCCAAGGAAGCTATGAAAATTTCAATTCATTCAATGGTCACTTCTAGACTTGAAAACTGTAATTTTTTTAATTGGCCTTTCCAGCAGATTGATAGATAATACTTCGATGATTTTGAAAAAATATTTGTTCCGCTTCAATTTAATATCAAAGTTTTCTCCAAATCCCTGTCAAAAGATTTTAAAAGCAAGGAACTTCCCCAAAGTCGTACTGATCTATTTTAAGCAGCCTGGTTTGTCACGCCATTTGTTTAAGGGAGGGGCCATTTATAGATTTGTCGTTACTCGTTGTCCATTTACAATAAACGTTGAAGCCAATGTAAATTCTTGGGTTATCTTCTGCCAACTGGTTTGTCTGCTATATCACCTCGGTGGAAGCGGACGTTAAATAAAGCTATTTCACACACTCTGTCAACTTATCTTTCCGTCTTTTAATCAAGTGCCGAAGACAGAGGGAGGACGAGAGAAAGAGAGAGAGAGAGAGAGAGAGAGAGAGAGAGAGGGAGAGAGAGATATTATAGGGAAGCTTTAACACGACACAAATAATGCCATCTCAGCTATTTCAATAACCCGCTTGCACCTAAAGGTTATAGTGTTGGAGGTAGGTAATGGGGGGGGGGGGTGCAAGTGAGGTTGAATAGGCGATCTTACTACGTGTCACCGTATAACGTGCAAGATTGTGATAGAAATCGCGCCATTTGACTTGATAGCATAACTTATGATTTATCTTTAGCCCCCCCCCCCACACACACACCGGACAGGGACATTGGCAAAAACCGCAATCATAAAATAATTTGGACACTGCCTACTAAAAAAGATCGATGATTGAGGACTAGTAGATTACTAATGCCGAATTTATAAAAAATAAATTGTTGCTAACAACCGTCTTTTTTTCTTCAGCATCAATTAATCAAGATTGTCAAATCAAAATAACTTAGCTTTATTTAGCTGACAAGAGTTTTCCTGTAATAAATATTGTGTCTTAATGTTGAAATAAATGATCGTATTAATCAATGTATGTCTATTGGTGTAGTTCCAATTCTAGGCTCGTTATATTTTGAAAAAAAACTCATTAAAATGAAATTTGACACGTATATGTATAGATCTAGAAAATATAATAATTTATTTTAAAAAATTTGTATTATTTCATTCAACAACTCGTTTTTTGTTATTTCGAGAATATAAAAGAGAGGTATTTGAGAGATATTACAGATGAATCTCATTTTCTGAAAAATTTGAAAAATAAAAAAGTAGTAAATTGTGTGATATATTTTTCTATTAAAGTCTTTTAGCAATAACTCATCATTCCAAACCCTTGTGTGTTATTATTTTTAAAGGGCATTTAAAATATGTGATAGGTATACAGACTGAAAGCTTTAAACTGTGACAAATAGAGCACTTAAACAATATTTACTCAAAATCAAATATAAAGATGCGTCGGTCCGTCAATTTAAAAGTAATTAATGTTATATGATAACACAATCAAATTAGCCTTAGACTTTTGTGTGTGTTTGTGTGTTTGTGTGTGTGTGTGAGGGATGTGGGGGCGGTGAGTAGTCTAGCGGTGCAATTTACATCAGAAGCATCATGTGGGGGCAGACCACAATTAAATTTTACCATCTCGGTATACACAAATTGTAGTTCGTCTATTTATAGCAATAGTCTCTTTGTCTCTTTTCCTTCCGCCTTTCACATGACCATTTTGTTTATTTTCTGGTCTAGAATGGACGAAGAGGGTGTGAATTAATATTTTCTGCCGGGTTTTGGTACATATTCATGATTTTGATGCGGAGGGATAACGGGGTAATCAGATTGGCAACCAGTTACATTTGTTAAGAATGCTTCTTCAACATTTTGGTGGTCATCCTCATACAAATTTTAGTGCAAAGACATGATCATTTGTTCCTCTCTCTCTGTAGTGAACGGCGGTTGGATGGCTGAATGGTTAGCGTGTGCGAGCTGTATCATAAAGCCTGTCATTGAGTCAACTGGCGTGGTTCCGAAACAGGGTCGCCTGTCTAGCCTCGTGTTTTTTTTCTGAGTTCTCCGGTTTCCTCCCACTGCTAAAGACCCCTACGCGCAAGCGAATTATTGAAATAAAATTGAACTACATGTTAGTCCCGAAATGACCTAGTTTGTGTCGAGTGAAAATTAAACCCCATTTCTCTCTCTCTGGTGAAAAGCATTCGGCCCAACGAAAATTTGGGGAAGATTTGAAGGTGGGAAATAGGCCAGAATTAACATTGAAGTCAATGGGGAAATTAATAGCAGTCTGCCTCCATGTCTTAGAAGATTCGGATTGGAGATCCGTGCTGGTTTATGGCGGAATATGTATTTTGAAAGATTAGAGACAGTATGGTGTATAATGTGTCGTTGTTTCTTTCTGCTATTTGATAATCATCAATGGCGGATGTTTATTAGTTTATCAGTTTATCCGAAATTTAGATCACGGTTACTCGCCAGCTATCGAATAGTGTTTCACTAAAATTATTTTCTAAGTGGTTATATATAACTGAATAGACAATAACATAATTACAATCCTGTTTCTAGAAACAGTATAACCAGATCTATATTTCGTTTCGTTTTTTTATACTTTCGATGGCCTACACTACATGAGGATCTGACCGGTTGTACTGGAAGATCGCGTCAAGGTCGTACGAGGGGCTTTTGACCCTATGACGTCAGACATTGATTAACCAATCAGCGTTTACGTTTCTATTGGTTTACTCACAGTTTCGTGCACCAAACGTCAAGAACTCGCCGTAAATGACTGTTTCATTGGTTAATCTCTCACTTCAACTACAACGCCGATAATATAACAACGTTTCCAGATCCTAGTGTAGTTAGTACAGACAAGTAAAACGAAAAGAAATAAGATCTGTGTTTTAATCACATTGATACCACTTGTTCCGAGGAGATTTAATTATTTTCCAATAAATCCATCAGTTTACAGACAAGACCTATCAATCCCAAATTAAAGATCACAATGTGTTAGAAGACTTTTTTTCATTATGTCGTTTAAATGATTTTGTTTATCTATTTTACTCTTCAATTATTTGTTGTATTCATCAGTGGATTTTACCATTCCATATTTTGATAAACTTGTAAGATCTATAATTCAATCAGATTTAGTTTTGAATTAAACAATAAAAGAAACGTTCGAATGTCTGATTATTGACTTATATGGATTATTTACATACAAGAGAACTACGTTGCTGGGTTGGATCTGGGCGTGTGGATGCTATGTTATACCCCCATTTCACTGGGCCACGGAAGACTTGCGGAAGGAAATTCGCAAGTCTTTCCTCTCACATCGTATGGCTCCGCCAGCAAGCGCAGTGAATCCGTAGTCCTTCATCGTCGTCCACAGACTTTTGCGAGCCCAAATTGTTCCGCGAACGTTCCTTTAAATATCTTTTGCGGAAATATTTTCCATGATCTTCCGCAATTGAACCGGGATCGATCCGAGAGTCTTTCGATGTCAATCCGTATACAAACATAGTTGCCGCAAGTTGTCCGCATATATTCAGCAGGCATTCCGTCACTTTCCGCGGGTGTTAAATGGTAACGGATGACCTTCGTTCATGTAAGGAAGAATACGGAAAGCGCGGTATATTACGGAATGTTTACGGAAAAGATGAGGATGAGACGCAAAAGAACGAGCGATAGCCGGCCTGACGACAGATTAGTTACGGATTAGGCGCGGTTAATAAACGGGCCATTTGCGTAATGCATGTGGAACGCGAGGACTACTTGCAGAAGCGGCGTATCAATCGCGGTTTGTTTGCGGACTTCCCGCGGAAAAAAATTTCAGGGTATAGAATCCGTGGAAAGCCGACCTCCATTTATAAATATTTCTTCCTCGACGGCAGAGCTGCCGGAAAAAAATTGCGGAACACATGGGAATGAGCACGGAAGACATAAAGATAATTTGCGGGTCACACTCGGCAGTAGCGGAATAACTGCGGTATCTGGAGATACTAATCCGTTTGGCACGGTAGAAGTGCGGAATAATAGCTGAGTACTTGCGTTCTGCGCGGAATAAATGCGCAACAAATGCGGACGATCTTCGGCAACAGCGTTTTGTCTCGGATCAATTACGGCGTACCTGTGGAGAAATTGGTAAAGAGCACATGATTTGCACGTGATTTCGCCTATAAAGTTGCTGTTTTGAAGAGGAAAGCACATTATACCATCGATGACCCTAACGACGACATCGAACTTCTCAGCGCCTTGCTGCTGCTTCATGAATACAGCAGTTTGAAACGAGAAGTTGAACTCCGAGAAAAAAAGCAACCAAGAAGAAGGGCATACACGCTGAAACGCTTTTGGGTGCGTTCATGGTTGAGAGTGGAGCGAAGAATAGGTCTCGGTAACTTTGACAATCTGATGGAAGAGCTCCGTTTTGAAGACAAGCCGTCGTTCTTCAACTACCTAAGGGTGCCACCGAACCTGTTTGATGAGTTGCTGGCCGCCTTATCTCCTAGACTTACCAAGAAGGACACCAACTTTAGAGCCGCCCTCACGCCAGGTCTCAAACTTGCTGTGACAATACGTCATCTGGCTTCTGGTGACAAGTATCCTTCTCTGGCATACAACTTCAGGGTATCTCGTCACACCATCACAAGCTTCCTACCCGAGGTTTGTCAGGCTATAATCGACCATTACAAAGACGAAGTGATACAGTGTCCACATACTGAGCAGGAATGGAGATTCCTCAGTTGGGACTTCCAAGACAGATGGAACTTTCCTCATGCGGTGGGTGCTCTAGATGGGAAGCACGTTGCCATTAGAAAACCACCATCTTCTGGAAGCCTCTACCACAACTATAAGGGATTTTTCTCTATTATCTTGTTTGCATTGGTAGACGCCAATTACAGATTCCTGTGGGTAGACGTTGGTGGTATGGGGCACATGTCCGACGCTCAAATATTTAACGCCTCAGAACTGAAAGAATGCATCGAAGATGGTAGCATCAACTTTCCGACACCAGACGTTCTCCCATACGATGATGTCAACACTCCATACTTCCTTCTGGGGGACGATGCTTTTGCCCTGAGAAAGTACCTCATGAAGCCATACTCCAGACGGGGACTCACAGAAGAAGAATTAGCTTACAACTACAGGATATCCAGAGCACGACGAGTCGTCGAGAATGCCTTTGGCATCTTAGCAAATCGCTGGCAATTCCTTCTCACAACATCGCAGCAGGGCCCAGATGTCGTCAGAACTATGGTTGAAGCTTCTATCTGTCTTCACAACATAGTGAGGACAAGATACACTAGACTGCATGATTCCGTTATCGACAGAGAAGACGAGGACCACAATATTATCCCGGGGCAGTGGCGTCAGACAGCTAACATGCATGATCTTGCAAGAGTGGTTGGTCCCAACAGAGACTCTGTAGAGGCCAAGAAGCAGCGGGAGTACCTCAAGCTTTATTTCAACAGCGGAGTCGGACAGGTCTCTTGGCAACCCTACGCCAAGAAGACACAGATTAACACTGAGTGAAGTGCAAGTGACCATTAAGTGACAGTTAAACAAACCTGCATTTTCTGTACCTCCAAATTGTTTTTAACAATCGCGCGAAATGGTTACACTGTTATTAAATTATCTGAAACATTCGCTGTTTTATGTTTTAACATCTAAACTCCGGCAAACATAATAAACAATAAAATACTGAAGTAATTAATAAATTTATTTAAAGACAAACAAAATTATTTACATCATTATCACATCCTGGACATAATGTAAACTCATTCAGTGCTATTTACATATCAAATACTAGGCATACTTTATTGTTCTGTCAGAGTATCAGCGACTCCCACGTCAACGTTGTCGTCGTCCTCCTCCAATGCAAAATCTTCGTACCTTCGAAGATCACATGAAATGCCCGAAATGTTAGCCGCCCTGCTACTGCTTGCAGTGTCTGTGTGTACTGGTGTCGATGTAAGGGACAAAGCGCACGACACTGAAGGCCAACTGGCTGGTCTGGCTGACTGTTGTTCCTTGTGAAGCTGAGATAATGCCCCTGATGTCGAGGGCTGTGGGTACTGCTGAGCCAACCATTGGGAGACTTGTGACCCCCACACGGACACTTGTGGACCGGACAACACCTGGGGCCACTGTGAAGGTGGAGGCTGCCAGAACTGTTGTGGCTGCTGCTGGGGCTGCTGATGTGGACGGCTTCGAGGTGGTGGTGCATTAATGACAGGAAGATGAAAATCAGGTTGGCGCCGGGGTTGATGCTGCTGTTCAAGTGGTGCTGAGGCTTGAGACTGTTGGGTTTCCAGGGCTTCTGCTCGATCAGAACATTCGTCCAGAAGAGCCATGATCTTCGATTTGGCATACCGGTAAACAGGCTTAGGTAGGGTATTGACAGCAGATGGCACCCAGTTGGCAAAGGAGGACCTTTCAGTATCATAGACGGACATCGCTTCTTTTTTCTTGTCAATGAGTTGCTCAGCCACCATCAGTAGTCTATCAGCCCGACAGTCGCTAGTTGATTCAGAGCCGTCAAATTGATGTTTCCCGCGACTAGTGATTCTTGATGTGGAGACAGGTGTAGCAGCTGATGGCGTGGTAGCTCCTGTACTGACTTGCAGGGGTGCATGAAGTAGTTCAGGCAGCTCTGTGCCGTCCTCAATATCTTCCGTGTCTTGGTGCAAGACCTGTTGGAGTGGCTCAGAACCAGCAGTAGAAATCTTCGCCTGCAAGGAGACAACGTCCCGCCTCTGGACCTCTATTATATGGGGACAAAGGAAGCCAAAACTCTGGTAAATCAAGCTATCCCTCTCTGACATGGTGATGTCCGCTTGTGCAGACTTCAATCGTCGCAATTTACCCAGTCTGGTCCGGACGCTGTGAAACCACTTCTTTAGTTCCTCTTCGCTATAACCCATCAACTTGGCCTGATCTGCCCAAAGCTTTGCCTTACCCTGCTTGTCTAACCAAGCCCTCAGTTTCTTATTATACAAACAAGCATTTGCCCTTATAAACTCCACCATCAGATCTTCTTGCTCGTCGGTGAGCTTTATGAATGTCCATGCCTTCTTAATGAGACCAGCGTCAGAAACAAAAGCACTGTCATACTCTTCTTCCTGGTCTAGTGGCTCATTAGGAGGCGGTGTGGGAGACCTTACTTTCTTTGTTGGACCCTTCTTCTTACAACTAGGCTTCCCCCTTGGCATCTTAAAACAATTGTTTGCAATACCTGTTGTCGATGACGAGGTAGAAATATCTATGAATGGAGGATGACTTTGCACGGATTTTATACCCTGCCAATTCTTCCGCGGGAAGTCCGCAAACAGTCCGCAATTGATTCGGGACTTCCGCAAGTAGTCCGCAAACAAGTCGTATATTAACCGCGCCTAATCCGTAACATACAGCGCTTTTATTTCGCAGGCGAAGTACTTCTGTATTTTTCCTTGCACGAAAGCATGTAGTCCGTGACTATTTGACACCCGCGGAAAGTGACGGAATGTCTGCGGTATACATGCGGACAACTTGCGGCAATTGCGTTTGTATACGGAATAACAGCGGAAAACTTGCGAATGCTACCGATCGCTCCCGGTTTAACTGCGGAAGAGCACAAACAAGTTTTTCCGCAAACGTTCTTTTGAACATGTTCAAAAGAACGTTTGCGGAAAATTTTGGGCGCGCGGAAGGCTGCGGATAATGTGAAATGAATACGGATTCACTTCGCTTCGTAGCGGAACAATACGGTACAACAGGAAATACATACGGTGCTTTGCGGTATAATTGCGGATTTGCTTCCGCAAGTCTTCCGCGGTCTAGTGAAATGGGGATGTAAGTCCGTGCTTTCTGTCTTCAAAACAATGATTTTATCGGCGGAATCCGGTGTCATCCTATAATCTTTACCGATTTTCCGCAGGTACGTCGCGATTGGTCCGAGACGAAACGCGGTTGCCGAAGATGGTCCGCACTTGTTCCGCAGTCATTCCGAAGTTCTACCTTGCCAAACAGATTAGTACCGCTAGTTACCGCTGTTATCCCGCGTATTTTCCGCCATTGCCGAGTGTAGCCCGCAAGTTGTCCGGATATCTTCCGTGACGATCCGGGCGCATTCCTAAGTGTTCCGCAGTTTCTCCGCCGCTTCGCCGTGATTTGTACCGTAGTTTACCCGTATGTGTTCCGAAGATACCGTGACTGTTCCGAAGGTATTCCGAGAGCGTGTGAAATGGACATTTTCCGTGGATATTTTTTCCCACTTATCCGCGTAAAAATGCCGAAGCTCTTCCGCTAAAGCCATTCCGCGGAAGTCCGTGAGTACCGTAGCTTTCCGCAGCTCAGTGAAATGGGGGTATTAAAGATGAAGGTCGCAAACTGACAACAATAAAACATCCGAAAAAAGAGGATCGATAAAACTATTAGACAAGTGAACATTGTAATAAGACATCCTGACAATGGTAGGGTAGTTGTAGAACGAATCAATACCAAAAAATGTAGAAATATACAACAGTGTTTATCAAGACGATTGAGTATTCGCAATACATGTTCACCCATATTTCAATTTTACCTCATCATGACTGTTACATTTCTTTTTTCTTAACAATTATTTTAGACTATCCATTTACTACGGGTCTATATGGCTTAATTATGTAAAATGACAATTGAATGTATAGTTATATTTATGTATGTATTACTAGTGGTTGACTCGTTGTACCACAGGTATAGACAAGAACCGGAAATAGCATACCCCGAAATCGGACGTCCATGGCCACCAGGCCTATATGTTACTCCCCGGTCCGACCTACCCATATGCACCAAATTAATTTCGGCTTCGGGACAGTCCTAGGGTAGACGTCAGCCCCGAACAAACAAACAAACCATGCTGGGGGGCTCCTGGGAACATTTTTGGACAACGTAAAGAAAGACCTCCTGGTTAGTGCACCTTGATTGATCAAAATAATAATAAACAGACCAGCCCCGAGTTCACAAAGTATCCTCCTTGATCTAGAAACACAAGGTTTATAACGGCTTATTATTTAGTTTAAAAGAAAGCGAACACTTTTAAGTAAATTCGTAACAGAAGTCGGAGTCTGGTCAAATTATGGCACGCCACTGTAGCATACATGGTTTGGTCAACTCTCGTTAATCTGGTGAGAGATTATTGTGTAACCCCAACATCCCCCCCCTCCCTCAGCCCCAGTGACATAGTTGATTTTCATTTTCGTTTGCTTTGTCACTGTTGTAGTTCACATATCTGTTCTTTAATAGATGATATAAACATGATTTTCGCATTGTCTCCGTCCAAGCAATTCTTAAGGTTGCAACGTTTACAATTGGTTTCGGAAGGAGTCCCCCCCCCCCCCCCCCGTCGACAAAATCCTGGATCTGGCCTGCCCCTACAAACTGAATATAATGGAAGATGTTTTGTTATTGTTACTATAGATTTGTTACTTAATTTACGACACTGTGTCACGCAGATTAATTCAGCTCACGCTAATCGGATAAAATATAGACAAAGTGATTCCAGATGAAATACCCTCGTCTATGTATCTTGATTGGTAGACAGCCCTGGGAATATCTGACCCTAAACACACCCAATTAGTAATTAAACTCAACTTTATGTAAAGACCGCTGTTTCTTAATTTTGTCAGAGGTAATTAAACGTGGTAGAAGGTCCAAATAAATCGGGGTAGTATAACTGTACAGGCAGAGAAAGAGAGAGAGAGAGAGAGAGAGAGAGAGAGAGTAACGTCTACTTTATAATATGTATGTTATTTTTTCAGTATTAATAGGAGGTATGTTTCATTTAAAATAATGTCCTTGAGCAGTGTGCATGTCCCTTAAGAAACAGACCTTCTATAGACCCTTTGACCCCCCATCCCCTTCAAAGCGGAATTAAGCAAATCTAAGAAGTAATTTCAGCACAATATAGGGTTACCATAAATCAAGAAGGGTTATAATAAATACCGAAGGTCAACCATAAACTTTCAAGGGTAACCAAAGACTATGAATAATAATAAAAAATTAACGCACCAGTCAACGTACGTAAAGATCATTCAAGTTTTAGTCTGTACAGACAAACAATGTGGTTTCCAAGAGTTGAGGTCATGAACGGCTTAAAAGTAACGCTTAAACGTTGAATGGTACAATGATTCCTTATCTCAGCTCAGAAATGGCTGAGAATTAAGACTCAACGCAGCTGTACCACGACGTACGAAACAAATGTTTCTCTGTTGGATTACACTCGATGTTTCATTTGTAGGGTGGTCGAGTGGTCTTACATGTGCGCTTTAGATCATAAGGTCTGGCATTGAGTCGCAAGAGAATTATTGAAATAAAAATTGCAGCTCTCTGTCTCTCCCTCTCTCTCTCTCTCGTTTATGTAACCTGTCCACGGCACGAAATGACGTGCTTTGGTCATGTTGCCCCCACATAATGTCCATGTGTATTCTACAACAATTATTGTGGCCGGCTGGGAAATAAAGGAGGCATGGCCTGAACCATTAGCAGGACGTTTGCGCCGTTGTAGCTTTCCATGTTGAGTTAAGTATAATTGTGTTGAATTCCATCTATGTATACCACATAACTTAAATATTTATAGACAGTAACTGAATAAACAGTAATCCAACTCTTAGTTAGTTTGGGGGAAATTACTCGTTTTGTCAAATATCAACTCAGACAACAATGTACCGGATGTTCCATTTCCGGTTGACCATGGCACACACTCTACAGATCATTCCAAGTGATTTAAATCAATCCGTGTAAAGTTGCCCTTATTTAAGATTTACAGTTTTACAGGCTTAAGCTAAGATATCACCCAATTAATAATCCAAGATTACTAATATCACAAGATTAACCCAAACTATCATACAATTGATAAGATCTTACTAAATTAATAACCCAAGATGTCCAATATCACAAAATTAAACTAAGCATAGCCGATCATACAATTTATAAAATCTTACGCAATTGATTACCCAAGATAAAACTAAGCATAAACGATCATACAATATATAAGTAGTGACACATTCCTATCTGACATTGAATTCGTTTCTCATCCAAGGAATTCACATCGCTGTGCCGTAAATCACAATGCAATATACGCGACAAAGCGTGTATTGCTGATACTACTGCTGACTTTGGTTTAACAATTTTGGTCTAGGATATATTGGGAGATTTCCATACGATTTAAATCAAGCATGAATCGGAAAAAAATTGTCAACGCTAGGATTTACATCTTTTTACATATAATAATGTCTGTACCCTATTAACAGTTGTCTAGGTTAGTTATTTCCCAACAATAAATAGCTATATAAACTTTTATGTACTAAGATCAAATTTTCTTGATGCACATGGCTCATCATAATGATACAACGTGTTGGGAAATATTCCTCTTTTCGGGGTTTATCTCTATCTCCCTTATTGTCAGCTTGTTGTCGTTTTCATTTAGAGCAAGGCCTGTTAAATTATGTCCCGGGACTGTGCAGATACGAGTTTGCCGAGGTCTGCCCAGTGTACAGAAAAGTAGCACTGCAAGCGCAATGTGATTTATTTATTTAAATATGTGGGCTTTAATAGCGAGCACCGGGAATATGACCCAATATTTCTGTGTAAGAACCGATGTTACTGAGAAAATCAATCTGGTTTGAATTGTACTGCTATGAATCATGTTTATTACCAGTTAGATAATGTGTTATATAGTTGTACATGTACACAGAAATGTCAATACATTATTCATTAATCACGATCTACTAATAAAAACGGCTAAAGGGCTGCAGCGACAACAACAAAAAAAGAAATCAAAGTAAACAAAAGATCATATATTTATAATACCCACTCACAGACAACCTACCATGCAACTATCATAAAGGTCTCGAGGTGTAAACGGGGCTAGCGCTAACCCTAACCCTAGAACTAACCCTAATACACGTGTCCTAACCGTGTTTACATTTGGCGACCGTAACGAAATCTATAGGTGGCCTTACTATTTTGGCTTATTACATATGATAGACTTTTCTTCATTGAAGAAGCTGAGGCTACAAGAGATGTATGGCGCATCTTCATTCGTGTGTAAACAAATTCACGTATCATATGTAAAAGTTGACCACCCCTGTAGCTAGTGATTTCTGAACTCCTTCTCCACCCCCTCCCTTTAGAATATCTAATACTGATACCAGGAATTACTTTCTTACCACGAAGGAGTATGACTGCAATTCTAAAACACATCCTACTGATTTACTTAGCTTAACAAACAAATTTTGTTTCAAAAAAATACAGTTATAATACTACTATGTTTTCGCAGAAATCCATGTTCTATTGACCACGACAGGCCTGGCCTGACGTAACCTATTCTGGCAGCTGTTTAGTCGTTCGGATGGGACGAAAAACCGAGGTCCCGTGTGCACATTGGCGTGCACGTAAAAGATCCCTTGGCAGTTGGAATTCGGTATAAGAGTAGGCCGTAGCACCGCCGCCCGGGTAAAATTTCCCTCATAGCACACTGTATGGCGTATACCCGCCTTCCATTAGCCCTGGTTAGGTGCAGAAGAGTAGGACGTTAATCCCCATTTCATTTCATTTATTCTAAAGCTATGGGGGTTCTGAGTCGCGCAACGCTATATAATTTTTTTAATTTGTCCAAAGAAAATATATTTTTAAGCATTTATAAGAAAGAAAAAAGTTGAAAAAAAACCCATTAAACAAACCCATTAATGAAGATTCACATAAATCCTTATGCCACATGATGGTAATGTCGTACGAGACGAGGAAACTAACAAGGAAGGACTTACATTGTCATATAATCTAGATCAACACAAATGTCAACAACCAATAAATTAAATAAAATGGGGTTAAACGTATTACTTTTCACACTGATCAGCACTGAATATTCGTTAGGCCGCTACAGTCACTGATAAGGATGACATCGACGCGACTTAATTAGTCCCCCATATCAACTTTTTTATTTCTTCGAAAAATTAAATTCTAAAACATTTTTGTATGTATTAGAAAAATAAGTAAAGACGTTTGAAGTATTTGTAGTTAAAAAGTATTTCCTATTTAGTGTAAATTGGAATTAATATGAGTAAAAGGCATCATTTTGCCCGGAGCAGTTACGTCCTATTGAAACAATGCACAAGCCTTGGAGCCAATGGTTGTTGCCACGTGATGTGATTGCTCGTGTTGAAGACAGTCATCTGTGACAGAGATAATTCGTAAGTAATTCTCTGTGAAACAGATTGACTACTTGTCTGTACCAACCGGGATAATGAGGGCGGGAAAAGAAATGATATGAGGTTTAACGTCCTACTGTCCTGCTCAAACTGGGCTAATAAAGACGGGGACAATCTATAGTTAGTTTATAGTAACAATAACAGATCATCTTCGAGTCGGGACTAAAATAAGGTTCAATTTTATTTCAATAATTCGCTTGCGCATAGGGGTTTCTAACAAAGGGAGGCAACCTTATGATACAGCGCGCACGCGCTAGCCATTCGGGCATGTGCCCCCTCATCCAATCCTTTTAGAACACGTTGATTGGCGTATTTCTTAAAATACGGGTTTCTTCTTGTCAGTTCGAATTCGAAATAAGAGTAATCCGTAGAGTCTACTCTTAGCCCGATTTTCCACTCTCAGCGGTTCTTTGAAGTGCACACCAATGTATACACGATGCTTTGGTTTTTCGTTCCATTCGAACGACTAGACACCTTCCTGCACCACTGCCAAGAGGTAATATCTCGGCCAACACCGACAGCGAAACCGAGACTACATGGTTAGCGATCCGGCGTCTTTGTTTATCTTGTAAATGTTTATTCAAGAAGTATAATACATTTCATTTATAAACATTTATAAAAATATTCTAGCCTGTGAATTGTACAGTAAATGAACTTAAAATAAAAAGTTAACGCAGCTTCTCTGGCGAGTTTTTAAAATAGGCATGGAATATCACGGAATGAAGTTAGTGACGTTGGTATGATGATGTTATGACCTGTACACCTATCAAGATTGGCCCATTTCCATCAATATTGACATATTTTCTGTCTTGGACAACGTGCTTCTTATACGTCGTAATTTGCTGGACGGATTTGATTTGCATGGTAATGCTGATCAGTACCGGAGAAAAGGTGAACTGCCGTAAACTTATCAAAGACGTCAAATCAATAGCGGAGCATTATTTTCCCATCGCACCCTCACTGAATAAAGATAGAGTAGTGAATTAATAAGGTCATTATTCAGTGAATCAAGATTAATAAGCTGATTATTTACTGCTAATTAGAGTAATGGTATTACATACAATAACCGAGAAGACGGGCGAGACTAAAGGTCTTGTTATTATTGCTCGAACAATAAGTTATATCATGTTTGATCCGAATCAATATTTCTTTGTCTGCATCGTATATAAGAACCGCCTAACGATAGTCTATGAACTACTAACTAGGGATATGATTTATAAAAAGACTTAATCACATGTTATTCAAAGATTTCGCTCTTAATATAATTATTATACAAAAACATTATCAGATGTCATTCAAAGATTTGTCCCGACTGTTAGAACCGCCATTCTATTATATAGATTAAAAGAATAGACGTGTTTTTCCAGTCTCTATTGTTTAATTGTCTATGTCTGGCTGCATAATATCCCGTTACTTGAAGAAAAAGGTTGTTGATAATAAGTGTTAATAAGACAGAAAATACAACCGTACCATTAGTCATAATCAAGACAAAAGTCTAATGATTTTTGTAGCCATGGTCCCTCACCCAACTTCCTGCGAAAAATTTCATGATTTAGTTACTTAAGAAGTTAACGTTTTATATGGGTAAACTACAGGAAATGAAATGAAATGGAGTTTAAAGTCCTACAGGTCTGCATAAATGAAAGAAGATGATTAATACAATGACATCATTAGTGAAGGTTCTGGAAATAAATTTATGAAATCAAAAGAAATTTTGCCTGTGATCCTAACAAGGTTATTAATACACGCGACAAAAATTAAACTATGAAAGCTGGCTGAAAAGTACTAAGCCTATCTGTGAAAGACCTGTACAAACTCTCTCTCTCTAAAAAATAGAAATGAAATATCCGTATTTTAAACAGATGGTATTTACGTTGATTTCTAATCCATACTGAGCACTACTCGGTACTCACCCATCTTTACTTTTTAATCTATGTTTTTTTATATGTAATCATTAAGGGCTTTCTGTTTCCCCGGTATATACTTAGTGTTAATAGCTGATCATTAATTAGCTCATATCAAAGGTAGCCTTGGGTTATATAGAAATAAAATGATGAGATATATGGAATTAGCCTAAATATATAGTCACCAATCGATTTCATATATAATTATAATAATAATGTATTTATATTGTTAGCTGCTAAATTTAATAAATGAATTAAAAAAAAGGGACCGAGCTAACGATGTAGTGTGAGATTCTGATGGAAGACAGAAATATAATTCCAACTGCCAAAGGCTCTTAAACGTGCACGCAAAGTCGTACACGGAGCTCCGTTTTTGGCCCCTCAGTTTTATTCCCAACCAACATTATGAAACAATTACGTCACTATTTACGGTAGGAGACATGGGGTTTAACACCCACTCGACACAAACTATATCATTTTGAGACTAACGTATTTTTCAATTTTTATTTCAATAATTCGCATACGCGTAAGGATATATTTGAGAATCAGAATGGTATCGGATGACCCGAAGAAAACTCAAGAGGTTGGAGAGGCTTGTTTGCTCCTTGTCAAATACAGGCGGAGATCTCAAGCGCATGCGCTAAATCATTCGACCGTAAAACACCCTTAAAACATGAAAAAGGACGGGACAGAAAATGCGAAAAATGTCAAGAAACAATCAAGCGATCATAAATAGTTGCATGGAGTAGCTAAGCTGTTAAAAGACATTATTGCTTCGGTAGACTTCGCCAATAGAAAAGAATTCCATTAAGTAGATCAGCCTTAAATCACATTGTGCGCCAAATTTGATAAAATCCATCGACGTGTTTTGTCAATTGACGAGTTTTACAAGGTATTTTATTGGTTTTATGGAGTTGAATGAACACTTTTTAATAATACTTTTCTCTAAATACCTCGACGCTTGGATTTTTCTATGATCGAGCAACTCTAATATACAATTACTAATGATATTTATTTTCTTTGTGAGATTAATAAGGACGCTTTAATACTTGCAGGATTGTACGTAGACAACAATCCCGCAACTTAATTTAAACAAAAAATACATTTATCATCCATTCACACGACATCAATAGTTTAAACAACTTGTTTATTTCAACAGTTCTTTATAGCGACACATATGTCATACACAAAAAAATGACCGACAAAAAACTCAGTGATAGATCCATTTTGTTACCAAAAAAACCCTCCTCTAAATCAAATAAAAGTCGATTAGAAGACATAAGTTATAGATTGAAGCAAACACACCCACGGCTATTCTGATTATACTCCAGCTGCCAATAGTTTCAAAAACTACTCGAACAGTTTCATCAAAATAACCGATTCAATTGAATGATAAAATTCCATCAAAGGGGGGTAATTTGCTAGCCCATTATATCATCAATATATTGAATAATATGCTTAAATATTGTCTATCTTTTCCAACTTCCCATTGATTAAGATGTCTTACTCGACCAAGGGGGTCTTTAGATCGGTCAATAACGCTCGTTTGTCTTAACAGACATTTTAAAATGATTTTACATCTATCACCTTCGACCAGATCAAAATTCATATACATAGATGATTCTTTTCAATTCTCTGATCGTCCCTTGCTTAATGACAATGTCGTGAAATTTAAATCTATATAAAATAGTATTTTGTTCAGTATTGCCAAATACATGGTAAACATTCGGTAGCCTTTGTAAACGACATGGGATCGAGCGTCACCTTTTGATGGACCACTTGAATCCCGGCGAAGAGGTTGTCTAGCATGAACCGGAAGATGTATATCATAACTCTGAAATCGGAAGTGGCCGGCCATCGCCACCATCTTAGGTTACTTTGCGGTCCGAGCTACCCCTATACAGCGAATCTCAGCCTCACGACAGCCCTAGTGTAGCCTTCAAACTTGAAGAGACAGACAAACGATAGTAGAGATTGATATTTTCATTAAATATTTTATTTTAACGTGGGTAAAGATTATATTTGAAATGGCTAGAAATCTACGAATAAATAACACAAATATCTAATATACATAAATGTGAATTTAAAACCAACAGCGCCTTAGAAACTGATTTCTTCAGTATTAACGCGCTTTATGAATGGTGATATTATTATTATTATTATTAAATAATATTATTATTATCTTGATGTTTTTAGACTCCACAACATTGTTACATTTATTAAGTAAGATTAAACAAGCAGTAGGATACGGCTCACTAATCTATAATCGCTCAGGGGGGTTGGGATGGCCTAGTGGTCTAGAGTGCCGCGCTTCGACCTGTAGATGGCCGGTCACCTCTGGCTTGCGGCTGTGGTTTCGATCCCTGGTGTGAGCGTATGTGGCATGGAGATAGGGGCGCCTTCTCAACTTCGTGGGTTTCCCCCGTGCACTCCGGTTTCCTCCCACTGCTAAAGACACCTACGCGCAAGCGAATTATTGAAATAAAATTGAACCATATGTTAGTCCCGAAATGACCTGGTTTGTGTCGAGTGGACGTTAAACCCCATTTCTCTCTCTCTATAATCGCTCAACACACTTCCATATCTAAATGGTGGAAATACACCAAGTGGGTCAACTGAATGCACAGTGAGTGATGGAATAGTTAACAAACATGTCGGAATAGACCACAAATAGATCGTCATTTCCGGAAATTGAGAAATGTCAGGCACGCGAATATGACGGCGCCAAAGGACTTTAGATGAATATACGGCGATTATATTTTGACAAATTAGAGACGCACAAATGAATGATCGGATTATATGTTTTAAATAGGTTGCCAGGCAAGAAAACATACGCCCAGAGCAGCTAAGCCACCCGAGCAGCTAACAAGGGTTGTTTATTGTTTCTTTAGTCAGTAAATTGAAATAAGCCTACTTGGCTTGTTTTTGTATCCTATCATT
The DNA here is from genome assembly GCA_963678685.1 of Patella ulyssiponensis. Classification (NCBI taxonomy): domain Eukaryota; kingdom Metazoa; phylum Mollusca; class Gastropoda; family Patellidae; genus Patella; species Patella ulyssiponensis. Next base: position 103,159,323 of record OY783225.1, read on the forward strand.
TATGCTTTTTATATTGTATAATATTCTCGAAATAAATACTGTTTAAACCAAACATTTACAACACACTAAAATCAGATTCGGAGTAACAGCTTACACAGTTATTATCAGAAATCATTACCACTTGTTTTGCTTTTATTTCTGTCATATGCTAACGGTTAGTATACACAACATTTAATATCATGAACTTAGCTGTACACGTTATTGGAAATCGTTTAAAATTGATTGACTTCGTGATCTTATGACCTTAAACCCCTTTTATAAATTTAAAGTCAATCGGAGCCCTGCACCATTTTTGAAGTGATCTAGTACCGCTGGCAGTAATTATCGGAAATCGATAGGGTTCGTCGTCTCAGGACCTTTAAACACTAATAATAAATGTAAAATCAATCGGATAATAACTTCTTCTACTCGTGACTTTGACCACTGTGTATAAAATTAAAGTCAATCGGATGAAAATTATGGTCTACAAAATTCGCCTGCAAATTGGTTAAGAAAATCGCCCGGGTGTGCCAGGCTTTAGACTACATAAAAACGACCCTTCGCAATGTCAATTGGTGTATTTATTTATATATTTCAGTATGATTTCATTTCGTTTACGAAACGTATAAAGAATAATAATTTTCTCCTTTGTAAAGTACAAAGAAAACCAAGATAATTAAATTAAGTTAAGCCCTCTTTCTTTTTTTATGTCTAAATGCACAGAGTAATTTATATTGATTGGCTACAGATCAGGGTTGCATAAAATCTAATTAAACATAAATGAAGTAATGTGAATGTGAAATCGTGCAATGATCGTCAAAGAATAAACCCTATAAATACGACGAGTATACGAAATAGATAAAATAAAAAAAAAAGAACATTTAAACCAAGTTAGACTGTGTTGATATACGGACTTTACTTGTATTCAATAAAAAGAACTAGAGACATTTACTTAAATTTACTGTACATAACCACTTTAAAATCATACGGTTTTTCTTTGATTTCATTTTGAATCATGTGGTTCGTCTTTAATTTCATTATCCATTAGTGGTGTTATTGTCATGTTTCTTTGTGGATAGAACACGAAAACAAGAAACGCAAATCTGTTTTCTGTTTATTTGAATTAGTAACCGTCAATTACAGAAAAAACATATTTTTCGCCATGATTCCTTTTCAGTATTTGCGATCGTCTACGTAACGGCCGCTTTAAATGATGGAATGATACGCAGAACTGATCAAATAACCAACGTATGACTAATATAGCAAATTAATTTGAATTGTCTGGAAGTGATGGTGTTCACTTAAACCTAGGTTAAGTTAGCTTGATCTTCTTGTTGACTTCAAACTCTCCAATTAGCTGCCATAATTGACACTTTATCGTGTCGCCGTGATTCCCCTAGGTTGGTCTTTTCGTTTTCAGCTGTTCATTACAAGACTTAAATACGAAACGACAGACAAAGTCCAGCTCCAGGTACGAAACCGGAGCATCATATTGATCAGTATCCCTTGGCCGTATTTTAACAACTAACCTTAATCAGTGTTACATTAAAAGTGTCATTAGTGGTTTCCTAAATCAGTTGAAGAGGAGGAAAACCCGATAGTAACTTCTATCACCCCGGGTTACAAACAAACCAGTCATAGATTTCAGATTATGAAATGAAATGAGATTTAACGTCTTATTTTTTGTGCACCGAATGGGTTAATGAAGGTGGGCTTATGCCCTTATGTGTGCCTCGACACAAATACAACTCTGCCCACGGACTCTAATATCGAAGTAGTCTCATAGGTGAACTAAGCCCTTTGTAATGACACGTGTACAAAGTATCTTGACAGATTTGTATCTATGGTTCTGTAGTTTACAAAAAGGAGGGAAAGTTGTAAAGTGTGTCTCCAGTGTAAGCCCGGTATGCCATCAGTTTATACACATACACAGAGCAATACAAAACGGTATGAACCTAAGACCAAATCCCTTCACAAATGCAAGACATAAGAACTTAGACATAAAAATTCTTCTCACTGCCATGCATCTCCCAACACCTTGAAGTACCTCTAGAACCACCCGCATAGCATTTATATGTGCAATTCGTTGTTTAAACGGATATTTAGAGTATATATGCATAGATGTGGGATATTCTAATTTTGGGCAAGCGCGTAAAGTGTAAACATGTAAATTGAAAGAAATTTGATAATGATTGATGCCCGAAAAATGTACAAAGCGGCCGTCTAATTTTCAAATTGTCTTGGGTGACCATTGCCCACTTGATTTTGATGTTTGTTGTTTATAGCGTGCAATATCAGTTTAGTTTGCCTTGTCCGTAGGTTTGTCTGATGGTGGTTTATCTGTATGTAGTGCGGTCCTCCTGCACCTACTATTATACGATACGATTACTATGATAATCAAATGTTGTAGTAGATTAATAGTTGTATATCTGTATTCGAATTTAAGGAACGTTATAATAATGCAAATCCTATGGACAATCGATACCATAATGCAAATTTTACTACTACTATCGCACGTATTCAAGCTTATAATGATTTACACATTATCGTCATATAATAAAACAGTTCACCCATCGTAATTAAATCGTATACAGACCTAACAGGACAGATTTCCGATAACTATAAACATTCGTGATTTATAGTAATACATTAGCGTTCTGGTGATGGAATGAAATATTAATTCTTTTTTCCGTGAACATATAGTATAAAGCCCGTTTTCCATATATACATTTTCGTAGCGTTCCCACGGCGAAAAGGTTCATCTAGTGCAAATGTAATGGAATGTTTCCCGCTAAACGACAAAAAAGCGCGCGGAAACGTCTGCATGGAAACCTTGCCTTACGAAGACATCTTTCTTCTACACATGCAAAGATAAAGGATAGTAACTAGAGCTATGGCTTAATTATGTAAAATGACAATTGAATGTATAGTTATATTTATGTATGTATTACTAGTGGTTGACTCGTTGTACCACAGGTATAGACAAGAACCGGAAATAGCATACCCCGAAATCGGACGTCCATGGCCACCAGGCCTATATGTTACTCCCCGGTCCGACCTACCCATATGCACCAAATTAATTTCGGCTTCGGGACAGTCCTAGGGTAGACGTCAGCCCCGAACAAACAAACAAACCATGCTGGGGGGCTCCTGGGAACATTTTTGGACAACGTAAAGAAAGACCTCCTGGTTAGTGCACCTTGATTGATCAAAATAATAATAAACAGACCAGCCCCGAGTTCACAAAGTATCCTCCTTGATCTAGAAACACAAGGTTTATAACGGCTTATTATTTAGTTTAAAAGAAAGCGAACACTTTTAAGTAAATTCGTAACAGAAGTCGGAGTCTGGTCAAATTATGGCACGCCACTGTAGCATACATGGTTTGGTCAACTCTCGTTAATCTGGTGAGAGATTATTGTGTAACCCCAACATCCCCCCCCCCCTCCCTCAGCCCCAGTGACATAGTTGATTTTCATTTTCGTTTGCTTTGTCACTGTTGTAGTTCACATATCTGTTCTTTAATAGATGATATAAACATGATTTTCGCATTGTCTCCGTCCAAGCAATTCTTAAGGTTGCAACGTTTACAATTGGTTTCGGAAGGAGTCCCCCCCCCCCCGTCGACAAAATCCTGGATCTGGCCTGCCCCTACAAACTGAATATAATGGAAGATGTTTTGTTATTGTTACTATAGATTTGTTACTTAATTTACGACACTGTGTCACGCAGATTAATTCAGCTCACGCTAATCGGATAAAATATAGACAAAGTGATTCCAGATGAAATACCCTCGTCTATGTATCTTGATTGGTAGACAGCCCTGGGAATATCTGACCCTAAACACACCCAATTAGTAATTAAACTCAACTTTATGTAAAGACCGCTGTTTCTTAATTTTGTCAGAGGTAATTAAACGTGGTAGAAGGTCCAAATAAATCGGGGTAGTATAACTGTACAGGCAGAGAGAGAGAGAGAGAGAGAGAGAGAGAGAGAGAGAGAGAGAGAGTAACGTCTACTTTATAATATGTATATTATTTTTTCAGTATTAATAGGAGGTATGTTTCATTTAAAGTAATGTCCTTGAGCAGTGTGCATGTCCCTTAAGAAACAGACCTTCTATAGACCCTTTGACCCCCCATCCCCTTCAAAGCGGAATTAAGCAAATCTAAGAAGTAATTTCAGCACAATATAGGGTTACCATAAATCAAGAAGGGTTATAATAAATACCGAAGGTCAACCATAAACTTTCAAGGGTAACCAAAGACTATGAATAATAATAAAAAATTAACGCACCAGTCAACGTACGTAAAGATCATTCAAGTTTTAGTATGTACAGACAAACAATGTGGTTTCCAGGAGTTGAGGTCATGAACGGCTTAAAAGTAACGCTTAAACGTTGAATGGTACAATGATTCCTTATCTCAGCTCAGAAATGGCTGAGAATTAAGACTCAACGCAGCTGTACCACGACGTACGAAACAAATGTTTCTCTGTTGGATTACACTCGATGTTTCATTTGTAGGGTGGTCGAGTGGTCTTACATGTGCGCTTTAGATCATAAGGTCTGGCATTGAGTCGCAAGAGAATTATTGAAATAAAAATTGCAGCTCTCTGTCTCTCCCTCTCTCGTTTATGTAACCTGTCCACGGCACGAAATGACGTGCTTTGGTCATGTTGCCCCCACATAATGTTCATGTGTATTCTACAACAATTATTGTGGCCGGCTGGGAAATAAAGGAGGCATGACCTGAACCATTAGCAGGACGTTTGCGCCGTTGTAGCTTTCCATGTTGAGTTAAGTATAATTGTGTTGAATTCCATCTATGTATACCACATAACTTAAATATTTATAGACAGTAACTGAATAAACAGTAATCCAACTCTTAGTTAGTTTGGGGGAAATTACTCGTTTTGTCAAATATCAACTCAGACAACAATGTACCGGATGTTCCATTTCCGGTTGACCATGGCACACACTCTACAGATCATTCCAAGTGATTTAAATCAATCCGTGTAAAGTTGCCCTTATTTAAGATTTACAGTTTTACAGGCTTAAGCTAAGATATCACCCAATTAATAATCCAAGATTACTAATATCACAAGATTAACCCAAACTATCATACAATTGATAAGATCTTACTAAATTAATAACCCAAGATGTCCAATATCACAAAATTAAACTAAGCATAGCCGATCATACAATTTATAAAATCTTACGCAATTGATTACCCAAGATAAAACTAAGCATAAACGATCATACAATATATAAGTAGTGACACATTCCTATCTGACATTGAATTCGTTTCTCATCCAAGGAATTCACATCGCTGTGCCGTAAATCACAATGCAATATACGCGACAAAGCGTGTATTGCTGATACTACTGCTGACTTTGGTTTAACAATTTTGGTCTAGGATATATTGGGAGATTTCCATACGATTTAAGTCAAGCATGAATCGGAAAAAAATTGTCAACGCTAGGATTTACATCTTTTTACATATAATAATGTCTGTACCCTATTAACAGTTGTCTAGGTTAGTTATTTCTCAACAATAAATAGCTATATAAACTTTTATGTACTAAGATCAAATTTTCTTGATGCACATGGCTCATCATAATGATACAACGTGTTGGGAAATATTCCTCTTTTCGGGGTTTATCTCTATCTCCCTTATTGTCAGCTTGTTGTCGTTTTCATTTAGAGCAAGGCCTGTTAAATTATGTCCCGGGAATGTGCAGATACGAGTTTGCCGAGGTCTGCCCAGTGTACAGAAAAGTAGCACTGCAAGCGCAATGTGATTTATTTATTTAAATATGTGGGCTTTAATAGCGAGCACCGGGAATATGACCCAATATTTCTGTGTAAGAACCGATGTTACTGAGAAAATCAATCTGGTTTGAATTGTACTGCTATGAATCATGTTTAATACCTGTTAGGTAATGTGTTATATAGTTGTACATGTACACAGAAATGTCAATACATTATTCATTAATCACGATCTACTAATAAAAACGGCTAAAGGGCTGCAGCGACAACAACAAAAAAGAAATCAAAAGTAAACAAAAGATCATATATTTATAATACCCACTCACAGACAACCTGCCATGCAACTATTATAAAGGTCTCGAGGTGTAAACGGGGCTAGCGCTAACCCTAACCCTAGAACTAACCCTAACACACGTGTCCTAACCGTGTTTACATTTGGCGACCGTAACGAAATCTGTAGGTGGCCTTACTATTTTGACTTGATAGAACGCATTACATAATTGAACTAAAAGTGGCACATTTCATTCCTGTAATAAAAATAAAGTCAGACAGTAAGCCTACTCATTATATTTAGCGATTTTCTTTTCGAATACATAGTGGTGTAGGACGGAGCGTCGGACAGCGTGTAGTCGTTTGGATTGGATAAAAAGATGAGGTTCCGTGTACACATCGTTGAGCACTTTCGAAATAAAAGTAGGAGATAGCGCCGCTGTTCCGGCAAAATTTCCCCATGGCACTCTGTATGGCGTATGCCCGTCTTCGTTAGTCCATTTCGGGGCAGAACAGTAGGACGTTAAACTCCAATACATTTTCTTGTCACATTAATCTATGTTAAGTTTACAATATGCTATAATGAATCAAACTAGGAATGATAGATTTTTCTTCGTTGAAGTAGTCCAGGCTACAAGAGATGTATGGCGCATCTTCATTCGTGTGTAAACAAATTGACGTATCATATGTAAACGTTGACCACCCCTGCAGCTAGTGACCGATTAAGCGCCAAAAATGGGTATATATTTGATTAAACTTTCTGAATTTCAATTTCTGAACTCCTTCTACACCCCCTCCCACAAGAATATCTAATACTGATACCAGGAATTACTTTGTTAACATTTTACAAATTTTTAATTTTCGGGTTCTACAAATTTTATTTCGAAAAAATACAGTTATAATACTACTCTGTTTTCACAGAAATCCACGTTCTATTGACGACGACAGGCCTGACCATGACTAACCTATTCTGATCTCTCTTCTATAGATATGGGGTTCTGAGTCGCGCAACGCTATATATTTTTTTCAATTTGTCCAAAGAAAATATATTTTTAAGCATATATAAGAAAGAAAAAAGTTGAAAAAACCCCATTAAACAAACCCATTAATGAAGATTCACATAAATCCTTATGCCACATGATGGTAATGTCGTACGAGAAGAGGAAACTAACAAGGAAGGGTTTACATTGTCATATAATCTAGATCAACACAATAAATCAACAACCAATAAATTAAATAAAATGGGGTTAAACGTAGTACTTTTCACACTGATCAGCACTGAATATTCGTTAGGCCGCTACAGTCACTGATAAGGATGACATCGACGCGACTTAATTAGTCCCCCATATTAACTTTTTTCTTTCGACAAATTAAATTCTCAAACATTTTTTGGAGGTAAAAGAAAACTAAATATAGACGTTTGAAGTATTTGTAGTTAAAAAATATTTCCTATTTAGTGTAAATGGGAATTAATATGAGTAAAAGGCATTATTTTGCCCGGAGCAATTGTGTCTTATGTAAACAATGCACGAGTCTTTGAGCCAATGATTGTCGCCATGTGATGTCATTGCACGTGTTGAAGACAGTCATCTCTGACAGAGATAATTCGTAAGTAATTCTCTGTGAAACAGATTGACTACTTGTCTGTACCAACCGGGATAATGAGGGCGGGAAAATAAATGATATGAGGTTTAACGTCCTACTGTCCTGCTCAAACTGGGCTAATGAAGACGGGGACAATCTATAGTTAGTTTATAGTAACAATAACAGATCATCTTCGAGTCGGGACTAAAATAAGGTTCAATTTTATTTCAATAATTCGCTTGCGCATAGGGGTTTCTAACAATAGGAGGCAACCTTATGATACAGCGCGCACGCGCTAGCCATTCGGACATGTGTCCCCTCATCCAATCCTTTTAGAACACGTTGATTGGCGTATTTCTTAAAATACGGGTTTCTTCTTGTCAGTTCGAATTCGAAATAAGAGTAATCCGTAGAGTCTACTCTTAGCCCGATTTTCCACTCTCAGCGGTTCTTTGTTTGAAGTGCACACCAATGTATACACGATGCTTTGGTTTTTCGTTCCATTCGAACGACTAGACACCTTCCTGCACCACTGCCAAGAGGTAATATCTCGGCCAACACCGACAGCGAAACCGAGACTACATGGTTAGCGATCCGGCGTCTTTGTTTATCTTGTAAATGTTTATTCAAGAAGTATAATACATTCCATTTATAAACATTTATAAAAATATTCTAGCCTGTGAATTGTACAGTAAATGAACTTAAAATAAAAAGTTAACGCAGCTTCTCTGGCGAGTTTTTAAAATAGGCATGGAATAAACGGAATGAAGTTAGTGACGTTGGTATGATGATGTTATGACCTGTACACCTATCAAGATTGGCCCATTTCCATCAATATTGACATATTTTCTGTCTTGGACAACGTGCTTCTTATACGTCGTAATTTGCTGGACGGATTTGATTTGCATGGTAATGCTGATCAGTACCAGAGAAAAGGTGAACTGCCGTAAACTTATCAAAGACATCAAATCAATAGCGGAGCATTATTTTCCCATCGCACCCTCACTGAATAAAGATTGAGTAGTGAATTAATAAGGTCATTATTCAGTGAATCAAGATTAATAAGCTGATTATTTACTGCTAATTAGAGTAATGGTATTACATACAATAACCGAGAAGACTGGCGAGACTAAAGGTCTTGTTATTATTGCTCGAACAATAAGTTATATCATGTTTGATCCGAATCAATATTTCTTTGTCTGCATCGTATATAAGAACCGCCTAACGATAGTCTATGAACTACTAACTAGGGATATGATTTATAAAAAGACTTAATCACATGTTATTCAAAGATTTCGCTCTTAATATAATTATTATACAAAAACATTATGAGATGTCATTCAAAGATTTGTCCCGACTGTTAGAACCGCCATTCTATTATATAGATTAAAAGAATAGACGTGTTTTTCCAGTCTCTATTGTTTAATTGTCTATGTCTGGCTGCATAATATCCCGTTACTTGAAGAAAAAGGTTGTTGATAATAAGTGTTAATAAGACAGAAAATACAACCGTACCATTAGTCATAATCAAGACAAAAGTCTAATGATTTTTGTAGCCATGGTCCCCCACCCAACTTCCTGCGAAAAATTTCATGATTTAGTTACTTAAGAAGTTAACGTTTTATATGGGTAAACTACAGGAAATGAAATGAAATGGAGTTTAAAGTCCTACAGGTCTGCATAAATGAAAGAAGATGATTAATACAATGACATCATTAGTGAAAGTTCTGGAAATAAATTTATGAAATCAAAAGAAATTTTGCCGGTGATCCTAATAAGGTTATTAATACACGCGACAAAAATTAAACTATGAAAGCTGGCTGAAAAGTACTAAGCCTATCTGTGAAAGACCTGTACAAACTCTCTCTCTCTAAAAAATAGAAATGAAATATCCGTATTTTAAACAGATGGTATTTACGTTGATTTCTAATCCATACTGAGCACTACTCGGTACTCACCCATCTTTACTTTTTTATCAATGTTTTTTTTTATATGTAATCATTAAGGGCTTTCTGTTTCCCCGGTATATACTTAGTGTTAATAGCTGATCATTAATTAGCTCATATCAAAGGTAGCCTTGGGTTATATAGAAATAAAATGATGAGATATATGGAATTAGCCTAAATATATAGTCACCAATCGATTTCATATATAATTATAATAATAATGTATTTATATTGTTAGCTGCTAAATTTAATAAATGAATTAAAAAAAGGGACAGAGCTAACGATGTAGTGTGAGATTCTGATGGAAGACAGAAATATAATTCCAACAGCCAAAGGCTCTTAAACGTGCACGCAAAGTCGTACACGGAGCTCCGTTTTTGGCCCCTCAGTTTTATTCCCAACCAACATTATGAAACAATTACGTCACTATTTACGGTAGGAGACATGGGGTTTAACACCCACTCGACACAAACTATATCATTTTGAGACTAACGTATTTTTCAATTTTTATTTCAATAATTCGCATACGCGTAAGGATATATTTGAGAATCAGAATGGTATCGGATGACCCGAAGAAAACTCAAGAGGTTGGAGAGGCTTGCTTGCTCCTTGTCAAATACAGGCGGAGATCTCAAGCGCATGCGCTAAATCATTCGACCGTAAAACACCCTTAAAACATGAAAAAGGACGGGACAGAAAATGCGAAAAATGTCAAGAAACAATCAAGCGATCATAAATAGTTGCATGGAGTAGCTAAGCTGTTAAAAGACATTATTGCTTCGGTAGACTTCGCCAATAGAAAAGAATTCCATTAAGTAGATCAGCCTTAAATCACATTGTGCGCCAAATTTGATAAAATCCATCGACGTGTTTTGTCAATTGACGAGTTTTACAAGGTATTTTAGTGGTTTTATGGAGTTGAATGAACACTTTTTAATAATACTTTTCTCTAAATACCTCGACGCTTGGATTTTTCTATGATCGAGCAACTCTAATATACAATTACTAATGATATTTATTTTCTTTGTGAGATTAATAAGGACGCTTTAATACTTGCAGAATTGTACGTAGACAACTATCCCGCAACTTAATTTAAACAAAAAATACATTTATCATCCATTCACACGACATCAATAGTTTAAACAACTTGTTTATTTCAACAGTTCTTTATAGCGACACATATGTCATACACAAAAAAATGACCGACATAAAACTCAGTGATAGATCCATTTTGTTACCAAAAAAACCCTCCTCTAAATCAAATAAAAGTCGATTAGAAGACATAAGTTATAGATTGAAGCAAACACACCCACGGCTATTCTGATTATACTCCAGCTGCCAATAGTTTCAAAAACTACTCGAACAGTTTCATCAAAATAACCGATTCAATTGAATGATAAAATTCCATCAAAGGGGGTAATTTGCTAGCCCATTATATCATCAATATATTGAATAATATGGTTAAATATTGTCTATCTTTTCCAACCTCCCATTGATTAAGATGTCTTACTCGACCAAGGGGGTCTTTAGATCGGTCAATAACGCTCGTTTGTCTTAACAGACATTTTAAAATGATTTTACATCTATCACCTTCGACCAGATCAAAATTCATATACATAGATGATTCTTTTCAATTCTCTGATCGTCCCTTGCTTAATGACAATGTCGTGAAATTTAAATCTATATAAAATAGTATTTTGTTCAGTATTGCCAAATACATGGTAAACATTCGGTAGCCTTTGTAAACGACATGGGATCGAGCGTCACCTTTTGATGGACCACTTGAATCCCGGCTAAGAGGTTGTCTAGCATGAACCGGAAACCGGAAGATGTAGATCATAACTCTGAAATCGGAAGTGGCCGGCCATCGCCACCATCTTAGGTTACTTTGCGGTCCGAGCTACCCCTATACAGCGAATCTCGGCCTCACGACAGCCCTAGTGTAGCCTTCAAACTTGAAGAGACAAACGATAGTAGAGATTGATATTTTCATTAAATATTTTATTTTAACGTGGGTAAAGATTATATTTGAAATGGCTAGAAATCTACGAATAAATAACACAAATATCTAATATACATAAATGTGAATTTAAAACCAACAGCGCCTTAGAAACTGATTTCTTCAGTATTAACGCGCTTTATGAATGGTGATATTATTATTATTAAATAATATTATTATTATCTTGATGTTTTTAGACTCCACAACATTGTTACATTTATTAAGTAAGATTAAACAAGCAGTAGGATACGGCTCACTAATCTATAATCGCTCAGGGGGGTTGGGATGGCCTAGTGGTCTAGAGTGCCGCGCTTCGACCTGTAGATGGCCGGTCACCTCTGGCTTGCGGCTGTGGTTTCGATCCCTGGTGTGAGCGTATGTGGCATGGAGATAGGGGCGCCTTCTCAACTTCGTGGGTTTCCTCCGGGCACTCCGGTTTCCTCCCACTGCTAAAGACACCTACGCGCAAGCGAATTATTGAAATAAAATTGAACCATATGTTAGTCCCGAAATGACCTGGTTTGTGTCGAGTGGACGTTAAACCCCATTTCTCTCTCGCTCTCTCTCTATAATCGCTCAACACACTTCCATATCTAAATGGTGGAAATACACCAAGTGGGTCAACTGAATGCACAGTGAGTGATGGAATAGTTAACAAACATGTCGGAATGGACCACAAATAGATCGTCATTTCCGGAAATTGAGAAATGTCAGGCACGCGAATATGACGGCGCCAAAGGACTTTAGATGAATATACGGCGATTATATTTTGACAAATTAGAGACGCACAAATGAATGATCGGATTATATGTTTTAAATAGGTTGCCAGACAAGAAAACATACGCCCAGAGCAGCTAAGCCACCCGAGCAGCTAACAAGGGTTGTTTATTGTTTCTTTAGTCAGTAAATTGAAATAAGCCTACTTGGCTTGTTTTTGTATCCTATCATTTATGCTTTTTATATTGTATAATATTCTCGAAATAAATACTGTTTAAACCAAACATTTACAACACACTAAAATCGGATTCGGAGTAACAGCTTACACAGTTATTATCAGAAATCATTACCACTTGTTTTGCTTTTATTTCTGTCACATGCTAACGGTTAGTATACACAACATTTAATATCATGAACTTAGCTGTACACGTTATTGGAAATCGTTTAAAATTGATTGACTTCTTGATCTTATGACCTTAAACCCCTTGTATAAATTTAAAGTCAATCGGAGCCCTGCACCATTTTTGAAGTGATCTAGTGCCGCTGGCAGTAATTATCGGAAAGCGATAGGGTTCGCCGTATCAGGACCTTTAAACACTAATAATAAATGTAAAATCAATCGGATAATAACTTCCTCTACTCGTGACTTTGACCACTGTGTATAAAATTAAAGTCAATCGGGTGAAAATTATGGTCTACAAAATTCGCCTGCAAATTGGTTAAGAAAATCGCCCGGGTGTGCCAGGCTTTAGACTACATAAAAACAACCCTTCGCAATGTCAATTGGTGTATTTATTTATATATTTCAGTATAATTTCATTTCGTTTACGAAACGTATAAAGAATAATAATTTTCTCCTTTGTAAAGTACAAAGAAAACCAAGATAATTAAATTAAGTTAAGCCCTCTTTCTTTTTTATGTCTAAATGCACAGAGTAATTTATATTGATTGGCTACAGATCAGGGTTGCATAAAATCTAATTAAACATAAATGAAAGTTAGGCCAAATGAAATGATGTAATGTGAATGTGAAATCGTGCAATGATCGTCAAAGAATAAACCCCATAAATACGATGAGTATACGAAATAGATAAAATCAAATAAAAAGTACATTTGAACCAAGTTAGACTGTGTTGATATACGGATGTTACTTGTATTCAATAAAAAGAAATAGAGACATTTACTTAAATTTACTGTACATAACCACTTTAAAATCATACGGTTTTTCTTTGATTTCATTTTGAATCATGTGGTTCGTCTTTAATTTCATTATCCATTAGTGGTGTTATTTTCATGCTTCTTTGTGGATAGAACACGAAAACAAGAAACGCAAATCTGTTTTCTGTTTATTTGAATTAGTAACCGTGAATTACAGAAAAAACATATTTTTCGCCATGATTCCTTTTCAGTATTTGCGATCGTCTACGTAACGGCCGCTTTAAATGATGGAATGATACGCAGAACTGATCAAATAACCAACGTATGACTAATATAGCAAATTAATTTGAATTGTCTGGAAGTGATGGTGTTCACTTAAACCTAGGTTAAGTTAGCTTGATCTTCTTGTTGACTTCAAACTCTCCAATTAGCTGCCTTAATTGACACTTTATCGTGTCGCCGTGATTCCCCTAGGTTGGTCTTTTCGTTTTCAGCTGTTCATTACAAGACTTAAATACGAAACGACAGACAAAGTCCAGCTCCAGGTACGAAACCGTGGCATCATATTGATCAGTATCCCTTGGCCGTATTTTAACAACTAACCTTAATCAGTGTTACATTAAAAGTGTCATTAGTGGTTTCCTAAATCAGTTGAAGAGGAGGAAAACCCGATAGTAACTTCTATCACCCCGGGTTACAAACAAACCAGTCATAGATTTCAGATTATGAAATGAAATGAGATTTAACGTCTTATTTTTTGTGCACCGAATGGGTTAATGAAGGTGGGCTTATGCCATTCGGTGTGCCTCGACACAAATACAACTCTGCTCACGGACTCTAATATCGAAGTAGTCTCATAGATGAGCTAAGCCCTATGTTAATGACACGTGTACAAAGTATCTTGACAGATTTGTATCTATGGTTCTGTAGTTTACAAAAGGAGGGAAAGTTGTAAAGTGTATCTCCAGTGTAAGCCCGGTATGCCATCAGTTTATACACATACACAGAGCAATACAAAACGGTATGAACCTAAGACCAAATCCCTTCACAAATGCACGACATAAGAGCTTAGACATAAAAATTCTTCTCACTGCCATGCATCTCCCAACACCTTGAAGTACCCCTAGAACCACCCGCATAGCATTTATATGTGCAATTCGTTGTCTAAACGGATATTTAGAGTATATATGCATAGATGTGGGATATTCTAATTTCGGGCAAGCGCGTAAAGTGTAAACTTGTAAATTGAAAGAAATTTGATAATGATTGATGCCCGAAAAATGTACAAAGCGACCGTCTAATTTTCAAATTGTCTTGGGTGACCATTGCCCACTTGATTTGATGTTTGTTGTTTATAGCGTGCAATATCAGTTTAGTTTGCCTTGTCCGTCGGTTTGTCTAATGGTGGTTTATCTGCATGTAGTGCGGTCCTCCTGCACTTGCTATTATACGATACGATTACTATGATAATCAAATGTTGTAGTAGATTAATAGTTGTATGTCTGTATTCGAATTTAAGGAACGTTATAATAATGCAAATCCTATGGACAATCGATACCATAATGCAAATTTTACTACTACTATCGCACGTATTCAAGCTTATAATGATTTACACATTATCGTCATATAATAAAACAGTTCACCCATCGTAATTAAATCGTATATAGACCTAACAGGACAGATTTCCGATAACTATAAACATTCGTGATTTATAGTAATACATTAGCGTTCGATTGATGGAATGAAATATTAATTCTTTTTTCCGTGAACATATAGTATAAAGCCCGTTTTCCATATATACATTTTCGTAATGGAACCGTTTCCCGCTAAACGACAAAAAAGCGCGCGGAAACGTGTGCATGGAAACCTTGCCTTACGAAGACATCTTTCTTCTACACGTGCAAAGATAAAGTATAGTAACTAGAGCTATATGGGCGGAGACAGATCAGATTGTTCCGTGTCTTTGATGGAGAGAAGTCAGCTCATGAAAATGTGGACGACAGTTGGAGCCGGGCAAAAAGACAACAATGAACGTTAAATCAATGGGGAAATCAATGGTGGTCTGCCTCCACATATAGACTGGTAATTATCTCCCCAGATTCCATGATCGACAAATGTCGTTCCTCTGTTATTATCCATTCTCTCATCCCCACCCACTTTTCGTGTTAAAGAATGCTTGAATTTACATTCTCGGTAAGGGTAAAGAGAATATTCATGATTTTGAGGTGGAACAGTCGGTTAGTAAAGGGACATCAATTAGGGGAAATGGCGTCATAGTATATAGATTCCTTGAAACGTAGCATATTGCTGAGTTTCTGTGTAGTTATAAATAGTACTATTATCTTCATGAAATGGGGTTTAACGTCCTACTGTTCCGCTCCCACTGGGTTCATGAATATGGGCATACGCCATACAGTGGGATATGATGGACAATTTGCCCAGGCAGTGGCACTACGATGTACTCTTATATCGAATTCCAACTGGGAAGGGATCTGTCACGTGCGAGCCATTGTATACACGGTCCCCAGGTTTTTGTCCTATCTGAACGACTACACACCACTGATAAGGGAAACCACGTCGGAAAATATGTAATATGTAATCCAGTATATATAGTAGCGTGTAAGTTTCGTAAAGCCTCGGTGCCAATTTATTGATTTATGTAAGAATAATAAGTATTTTGGGTAGTGGCATGTACAGGTTTGTTAATTCACGGGGCCAAGCCCTTGATTGTATGCACCCTCCCCTTTTGGGTCGCCTGTCCAATCACGTGGATTTTCTCTGGGTCTTACTGCTACAGACTCCTACGCGAAAATGAATTATTGAAATAAAATTGAACCTCGTGTTAGTCCTGAAATGAACTAGTTTGTGTCGAGTGGACGTTAAACCCCGTCCGTCCCTCGCAGCTACACTTTAAATACCGGTCTGTAAAAACTGATAAAATAAAAGTATTATTCAAATTAAGTAGGGCAGAAATTACAATAAAGAAACGAATCAATCATTAGAAAATTCACTCAATTTCGAGTCGAAATTTCACTCCTCAATGCCAACCTCGCAATGGAACGGATGACCGAGGCCGATGTCCCTCCTTTTTGCGCGTCACTGTCTCAGCCTCACTTTACCGCGATATATTTGTTGCCCGTTTCACCAAGAAATGTATTTTATTTTCATTTAACTCTATTTCATTTGCCACCATTTTGTATGATCCGACGTAAATTTGTATTAGTTTTATTTAACCGCACAGAAGATGATTATTTCGCGTCATATGAATAAGTTGGTTTTTCAGATAGGTAAGTTCAAAAGCGTACAAGAATCTCATACATTTCCATTATTCATGAATATAGAATGTAAAAGCCACGGGGGATTCTGTTTATATAAATGTATATGTCCATTATTGATGACGATTAAGAAAAAGTTTATTCCATAAAGAAAGATTTATAAGTCTACACAGGAAATGATCATCGAGCTTAGCTTTCAAAAAGAAGCCATAGACGTTATTTTATTCCAAATCTACCGCCATTATTTGATACCTTAGCCAATCCGTAACCCTTTTATAACAGATCCCGATGTGGTTTAACAATCTGAGTATATTTCAATAACTACAACTCCCAATATAAAACGTGTTTATAGTTAAATCAGACACACCACATTCGCAATTGGTCACCGGCGATTTCAACAAACGAGTACCCAGCGAATAGTTGAAAGAAATTTTTTAATGGAGTTCATTCACGGGGGTTTTCCTATATCGTGCACAGACAAAAGAATAAATCCACCAAAGTGGAACTATGAGACACATTCAATAGTTCAATATAGGAGAACGGAGTCGTTAAATTCTGGCATTCATTTTGCACTCAGTCCTGGGTGTACTTGTGGTAGATATATTACTATAATGACGTCATCATTGATGTGGAAGCAGACGTTAAACGTCCAAGCGGGAGACAGACGTGTTATTTCTTGTCTCTTAATTTCTTGTCTCTAAATGTCATTGATTCAGGACTGAAAATAATGTTCTAAGTCGATTGCTTATTAAAAGAAGTTCTGTAGCATAATATTCATTGTACACGACATCTACCATTAAAATATAAACATTATATCACGAGATTGTTCGGGGAGAACCGTAAGCCCATTTGTCTAAGTGTCGTGTTATTATTAAACTGTAAAGGTGTTTCTTATTATAACGCTGTAATTGTATTTGTTATTATAATAATGTTATTATAAAACTATTAAGGTATTTGTTATTATAACATTTAAAATACTGTATAGGCGTTTGTTATTAGATTACTGTAAAGACAAAAGTGTGGAGGCGTTTGTTATTATAATACTGTAAAGACAGTTGTTATTATAACACTTTAAAGGTATTTGTTATAATAACACTGCAAAGGCGTTTGTTATTTTAACACTGTAGAGGCATTTGTTACTATAACACTGTAAAGGTAGTTGTTATGAAAACATTGTAAATGTATCGTTATATCACACTGTAGAGGTATTTGTTATTATAACACTGTTAAGGTATTTCGTATTATAACACTGTATTGGTATTGCCATTATAACACTGTAAAGATATTTGCTATTATAACAGTGTTAAAGCGTTTGTTATTATTTAACTGTAAAGGCGTTTGTTATTATAACACTAACTGGGTTTCTGGTCGATGCAATAATAGAGATGAAAGATAATTAAATAGTATTTGCTTGTAAAATAATATGCTTTATTCAGACGTTTTTCTCAACTTCACAATTTGGGAAAAAAACATATACACGAATCGTGAATTATATTTCAATTTCCAACTGTCAAGGGTTCTTTTATGTACACGCCAATGTATACACGGACCCTTAGTTTTTCTTACCAAAAGACTACGCACTATCCTTGTCAGGTCATCCGTTCTGCGTAAAACTACGCGTAAAAGACAGAAAGTCTTCGATTTAATGGCAGCATACATGTCAGTAATTAATACTTAAAGGTGTATCTAAATATTGCCTTACCTTGGATTGCACAGTTAAACCAAATTTCGGAAAATCTTGTCAATAAATCCCTTCAAACGACACTATAATTGCAAAATTGAATATAACTAATAATATTGATATTTATAAATTTCAAAGACTTCTGTATAATAATACGCTTATGGTGCTGACAGATGGCGCCATTCAAATTAATAATGTATACAAAATTTTAATGATTTTATAGTTGACTGGTCTATATTCATTATATCCTATACTTATATATGAATTGTTATTGGCTAGTCAATCTCTGATCACAAATAAAATAAAATGTTGCTGAGTTAGATAATAAAAATCAATTTCAACACACAAATAAAAAAACACTAGTTCTAAAAACGCGTTATCAAACACAATGACAATTAGTAAATATTGAGATCAATAAGCGTGTTCGTCAGATAGGGGGATACCTGTCGAAACGTCGTGCTTTTAGGTGTTTTGTTGTATTATGGGAAAATTGATTTCAATTATAGCCACAATTGACCTAGACATTGAACTAATATCAAACAAATTAAAGGAGTCCATACCTCACTTGATTCCGTCTTACAGATTATTTAAATATTTTTACTGAACACCATGTGTCGTCGAATCGGTGTGGTCGTTAACACAAATCAACATTTATTACTAACAGAAGTAGTTTTGGGTCAGGAACTGGGAATGGGTTCTCGATATATTAAAGGAGCTAAATCGCTAACATATGGGGCCTAGAAATTGACAAAAGTGGGTCGCAACTCATATAATACTGTAATATGAATGTATATAAACTGATTTACGTTCAATGGTTTCCGTTTTTACTCTAATTTCAATTAGTTATGTTTCCGCGAAATAAGCCAGCAGTCTAAATCGAATGCAAATTTCTAGCGTCTGGTTACTCAAGTCTACATACGCCGTTTGATTTGGTGCAATGTGTCTAGCCTCGTTCCTCGGGTCTCTTGCTAGAACAGGGGCTGAAACGCATTATTGTACACGATTGGTATACCAATGGTAAAATATTTATTTTGTCTTAAATATTGGATATCAGAAGCCCATCGTTTCCCAGTAAGATCACAACATCAATGTTGATTTAAATTGACAAATAATTCGTGTTTTCAATGTTGAGTTAAAGACTTAGCTACTTTAAACTGTGTTCTGTTAATATGTTTCCCGATCGCTAAATGCCACTCAAAGATTCAATATCAACTTATGGTTAATTTTATATGTTTATAATAATGGTTGTAAACACATGCTCAATCACCAAAGATGACTCCATGACAATTGTCACGCGCACGTCTGGTTTCGTATACCAGAGTGTTTCCTTTTGACCATTGCGGTTACGTGTATACTAATTTTATTAATATAGTAATAAAGAATGCTGCCATGAAATGAAATGTGGTTTAACGTCCTACTTTCCAGTTCTGAACCGTGGTAATGAAGACCGGCATATGCCATGCAGTGTGCTATGAGGGGAATTTTGCCCCGACAGCGGCACTACGGTCTACTCTTATATCGAATTACAAATGTCAAGGAATCTTTTACGTGCACGTAATTTACTAATTTGTGACAATTTAATAGATGATATCAGCCACCTTTGAGTTCTTTCAAACTTCAAAGGATATCTCACCTACAACGACATGGCTACTCCCCGTGTATGATGAGTAAATATTGTTTATCCGCTTATTTTCGTCATTGGACATCGGAAACACTCGAGGTTACTCAAATGACATATACGATCTTATTGGGTTATCTTCTGATTTGTTCTATGAATATTGTGTTATGTTCATTGATCACATTCTCCCCTAAAAAGGCAACACCTAGTAACTCCTTTTTTTTTTTATCAAAATTGAGTAGTTACTTGGGTATGTACTTCCATTTGTTGTACTAGATATTCTAATCTTTTGATTTTGTAAGCAGTTACTCCCATGACACAACCTAGGAACTCTGTTCATTTGCCTAGTATGCCACGGAAAAACCTAGTAACTCAATAGTCAAATCAATGGATAAGCTGGGGCTTGATATTCATTCATTTCTTTTTCCTTTGTTTTGTCAAAATAAGAAAAAAAGTGAGTTACTAGGTTTTGCTTTTGACGGGAGCATTCTAAGTATACACACCTCTACTTAAAAAAGGACTTATACCGAAAGGCGTATAGCTCTAAGCATCAGGTTAATGTAATATGTAATGTGAAAGGATATAAACTAATTCACAATAAAAATATTTAGCAATGTGAGCAGTCATTTGCGCCTGTTAAGCAGTCGTTGTTTTTTTGTATTTCAGAGGAGAGCCAAAAAAAGCTCCCCTCTATCAACAAATTGAAAAAAATGACTCTCCTAAAAGGTTCTCCCAGTTTCGATAAGAGGAATGCTTTAGAAATTAAGGAGAGTGATTTAGAAATTAAGGAGAGTGATCTGATATTAAGGAGAGTGATCTGATACTAAGGAGAGTGATCTGATATTAAGGAGAGTGATTGGTAGATAAATGTTAATAAACCCCCAATGACTTTGTAAAGGAGAGTGATTTTCAATTTTAAGGGGAGGGAAAAAAAACTCCCCTCGGTCGACATTCAGGTGAGCTGTAGGCGCTCGAGAGCGATCACTCGCCTTAAAAAACAATGACTGGTAAGTCAAGTTTACACGTTTATCTCTTGTCATTTAGTCCCGAAATGTCCTAGTTTTTGTCGAGTGGACGTTAAACACCATTTCTCTCTCTCTCATTTTGTCATTTGTAGATCCCAATATTCTACGTTCCTCGTGACTTTTCAGTCGTGCATACTTTGTCAGTGTTTAATTCGTGTAAAACTATGGAGAGAGAGAGAGAAATGGGGTTTAACGTCCACTCGACACAAACTAGGTCATTTCAGGACTAACATATGGTTTCAATTTTATTTCAATAATTCGCTTGCGCGTAGGGGTCTTTATCAGTGGGAGGAAACCGGAGTGTCCGGAGGAAACCCACGAGGTTGAGAAGGCGTTCCTATCTCCATGCCACATAGGCTCACACCAGGGATCGAAACCACAGCCGCAAGCCAGAGGTGACCGACCAGCTAGAGATCGAAGCGCGGCACTCTAGACCACTAGGCCATCCCACCCATCCCCCCCCCCCCGTAAAGCTATGGAACTAATAGCAATGGGTGTTTGATTGAAAAAGACAACGTGTTGCAAATGATACTCCATTGAGCTGCATGCAACATAGACATTCTATACCAACACTCGCCAAATTCGTGGCATATATTTATATATTTAAAATCAATTTTGTTTAATTTTAGCCTGTCCAGCCCCATGAGTTTTCTCCGTGTACTCCTGTTTCCTCCCACTGATAAATACCCCTACGCGCAAGCGAATTATTAAAATAAAATTAAACTTTATGTTAATCCCGAAATGACCTAGTTTGTGTCGAGTGAACGTTGAATCCCATTTCTCTCCCCCCTCCCCGTCTCTCTGTCTGTCTGTCTCTCTCTCTCTCTCTGTTAATAAAACATTCATATATTCGTAATAAACACAAAAACATAATATTGAACACAATACTGTTTTCATTAAATCAACGGTTCGTTGTGGGTTATGTTTTTGTGTTTAAAACATGTATTTGATGCGCGTTTACGTAGTTAAAAGTCTTCCTTTCTGAAATTTCTCATTACTTCTGAGGTTAGCCGTATATAATGCGATTATACATGATGAACATTATGTATACCTCGATAATTCTTTTCTTTCCCCTAGTCTTTTTGTAATTATAAAAATATAATAGATTGCAATAATAAATCAATGGAAAATTAATGAAAACATAAGATTACAGAGTTTTTATGTTAAAGCGAAATTTCATATTTTCTAAGAAAGTCAAAAGATAACTATTTATATGTCGTTTGCTTAAAAGGTTATCAACTCACTACGATCATAGGTATCATTCTCAGGCACACCGGAAATAATAACACAGTTACCTCCCATGTTTTTGTATCCTCCGTGTGAATGGCTATCTTCAAACGTTTGAATTTGAAATTGAAAATGATATTTTAGCCAATTTCTCAACTGACAATAGTGAATTATAGGATTAATAGGATTATTCTTTAACAAGAATATACCATCGGTTTTAAGGCTTTATTTTAATAAATTTCAAAAATATAACTTAAAAATATGGAATTATGGCTTTAACGTATGAAATGAAGAGAGTCTGAGAATGTATGGAAAACGAATTTTAGTTAAAGTAGCCAAGTCTCTAACTCAATATCATTCAAAATCTTCAACATTGAAAACGCGAATTATTTGTCAATTTGAATCAACATTGATGTTGTGATCTTACCAGAAAAAGATCGGCTTCGGCTATCCAATACTTAAGACAAAATAAACATTTTACCATTGGTACACGAATTGTGTACCATAATGCGTTTCAGCCCCAGTTCTAGCAAGAGACTCGAGGAACGAGGCTAGAAACATTGCACCAAATCAAACGGCGTATGTAGAGTGGAATAACGAGACGCTAGAATTTTGTATTCGATTTAGACTGCTGGCTTATTTCGTCAAACATAACTGATTTGAAAATAAAGTAAAAATGGAAACCATTGAATGCAAATCAGTCTATATACATTCATATTACAGTATTATATGAGTTGTGAACCACTTGTGCCAATTTCTAGGTTCCAAATGTCAGCGATTTAGCTCCTTTAAATAGACTCAATTTCGATGTTTCTGTTTTGAACGTTTATTGTTTTGGAATTTTAATGAGATTCTTAGATATCATGTTACACACTGTGGATGTAATGTGAACGTTTTATTTTGTCGTTTATTGTTTTGTTCATAAAGCATTGACTCCCCCCCCCCTCATCAAACCCGTACACTCCACAACCCAGAATACTTATTATTCTTACATAAATCAATAAAGCAATCTTTACAAAATATAAAATCAAGTATTTTGGTATCACTTACCAACACTTGACAACGGAAAAGATCACGGATTTTCATTTTTACATTTCTGTTTTCATCAATTTTTAGAACCCTCCATGCGAATAATCTGAATTCTAATTGCTAAAAGAAGTAACAGCGCTTGCAAAAAGAGGCCATTGACCATTAATATTAAGATCTGGTTCCTAAACAGTCGATGACTGATACAATTAATAAAACAATGAAACTGCATGTTGGTTTGCCTGTATGTCCTCGCACAGCTTCCCAGAAACGAATGGTTTACATCCACAAGTTCTTGAATGATTTGTGATGCTTGAACACTATTCATGATATCCAAATACTAGATCTTGACCGATCTGGAAAATATCTTTTTTAAGGTTAGGTAAGAGTAAGATTTAGGTTTACAATTTACACGTCAAACGTACAAATTGAAGCTGTAAAAACGGTGGATTGTGAGCAAAACTCTTCCGAAGGGTTAGGGTTAGAGTTGTGAATATTAACATGGAAAGATGTTTTACAGATCGGTCAAGATCCAGCATCCTGACCCAGCTATGGTCGTTAATTGTATCAAATCTCTCTTATACGATTGGGCACAATCAGCCCACCAAATACAACTGAATACAACTGATAGAAACCCCATTAACTCAAACTGATAAAAATAATTTGTAATTTAGAATTTCCATACAGCGATTATCAAGCAATTACAATTTCTATTTCAGCCACTTTTTTTGAAAAAAAGATCGATTCAACCAGTTATATGATCTGATTTACAAGCTACGGCGAACAGTAGCCAATATCAGGTAGATTTAACCGTTGGGATAAGATTCTAAAATTCCTCATTCTATTAAGTCGTTAAGGAGGGTGGGGTGGGATGGATAAACATAAACAAGTAAGACAACGGTAGATAGGACACGGTCCTGCAGATTGTAGAACTAGTGACGTCATATATGAACAGTAGGTTAGGGTTGGGACCTGCAGATTCCGTCAAAGTCTCGAGATGTAAACAGGGCAAACACTATCCCTAACCCTGGACCAAGCCTAACCTTTACCGTAAACCTGACGTAAAAGCCACCTATGAAGTCATATGTACGTGACCATCTCCGATCTAGCGTTCTCCAAACAAGTAATAATATAGTACTATTTTGGCCCAGAAATCGAGTATTACGTCAATGCCACCATCTTAAAATTCTGACGACATATCCCAGCATGCCAAATGTTATGTTAAGAATACACGGTACATGTATAAATTGGCAGACTTTTATAGGCCTTTTTCGAAGAGGGTCGACCACAAAAAGAAAATCATCGCGATGAGTATAGCGCTGATGCCAAAGAAGTATATAATGTTGTTTTAATGTCTCGAAATGCCATTAAACGTAGGCGAGTAACAATAGTTCAAAATAAATCATGCATGCATTTATGATATGACTGCGAAGATCAAAAGCAACAATGAATTATATTATAATTATGAAAACATGTTTTAATAAGTACATCCAAGAAGGAAATGACTCGTCTGTCTCATTTAATTATGTAACTTTTAGAAATGGCATTTCCAAAGATAACCCGTTATTACTGTTAATTGATTTTGAAATTAGGTAAACAATAATTAGATAAGGTATATCACCATCATTTTTGAACATGTATTATATTTTATATTACTTAACTATAAACAATAGATCCACGTTATTCAGAGAAGCGGGGATGATGGAGTTCAACTTAAACAAAAGCTTTGGGAAATAACACGATCTGCTATCTGTTGCAGAGAGAGAGAGAGAGAGAGGGAGGGAGGGACTAGGTCATTTCGGGACTAACATAATAATATGGTTCAATATTATTTCCATAATTCGCTTGTGCGTAGGGGTCTTTAGCGGGGGGGGGGACCTGAGAAAACCCAGGAGGCTGGACAGGCCAATCGAAACCACACCAGTTAATTCAACAACAGACCTAATGATAAAACGCACACGCGCTAACCATTCGGCCGTCGAGTCCTCTATCTGTATCGAACCGGAACTGGCTGCGACAATGACCACTATTGGAAACGAACAGAAACTTGCTACATTAACCTCAATCTGAAAACCCTAAAGTTGGAAATTTCTAAAATTTGCAGTGTTGTGGATATGAGCGGGTGTGTGTGTGTGTGTGTGGTGGGGGGCTATTTAAATATTAAGCTGCCTGCCCACATTCAGCCGTAGCAGAGTCACGTAAAACACCTAATTTGACTTAAGACTTTCCTGGACTGTGTTGTTATGCGCCTTTATATCATGTTCCTTCCAACCAAAATATATTTTATAACATCAGACGTCAACAAGAATTGGCATAAACAGGGAAAGAACAACAGGAAGAAAGAATTATTTATAAATATCAGGGCAAGGATATGGCAGCCCTGTTCCTTTATAATACTATTATTCTATTCAAACGTCCATCTTCCTTCACGAGGCTTCCTATGGATTATTATCTGTACCATCCGTAAAATTACAGTTGTAGCACGGTTGGCAGAAATGAACACACATGGCGTTTTTAAATATGTGTATGCATTCGGTTTACTTATTTCTACCTAATATCCGGTGCAAATATTCTGCCAAACACGCACACGAATTGATTATTATATACAAAACACTCGAGATGACATATTTATTTTTCACTTTTAATCACCGAATTAAACCCCTTCAGTTCACATTTCTACGGGGCCACGGTGGATCAGCGAGTAGGACGATAGGTCACTAACAAGTGTTCCCGAAAGATTATCTCTAGATTTTGAAATCTGATTAAAGCACAGATCCTATTGCGTTTCGTTTTTAAAGTTCAAAATTTTGTTTTTCCATTCTCTACTACACAAGGATCTTGAAGGGTTGTTATATAACCAGCGTACTGGTTGATATGTTACGGCGAGTTCTTAGCGTGCTGTGCACGGTACTGTGGTGAAGGATACGAAAGTTTTACGTGAAAAGTTATATTTCATTCGTGAATGCCGAACCAAAGTCTTTGAAATACGACTCTAACCTTTACGGCGATCCCCAAATACATTCTGTGACCGGTGTCTACAAAATCTGAACCAAAATTTCAAATACCTGCTATCACTTTTCAAGTGAAATATTTTTTCCAGTTGGAAATTATAGTCCACTTTTTTGGTCTGCCAAATTATTACCTTCGTAATTGTGTAATGTTCGTGACCCTTGTTTCGGAAAGAACCGTGACCAAAATCAAATTCGCATAAGTCTGAGTAGTTTTTTCTGAACGGCGGAACAATTTCCAACAATAATTAGTGATCAAAGGTTTCAATCAATTTATTTGTTATAATAACGGTGCCGAAAAGCATGGCGTTAAACCCCCATTTCATTTCATTATAGTTAATATTACATAATGGCGGATATTACCGTTGCTAAGCAGAGAATGGACCTGTTTAACGAAAAACTTAAAATATATTATGATATTGATGCATCAGGATGACCTATATAGGGAAGTTATAAAACACAAATGCGTGAAATAAGTCTCAAAAGTATGCCACAAGTGGCCGAAACGAGACTTTATCGTTCATTGGGTTTTAATCCGCGTTAATGGTTTGGTAATTAATGTAGTGACTCTATTTACAGAAATTCTCATTTGCCGTGTTTTTCTTGCAAGCAATTTCTGTTGCCTTTTGGTCTAAGATCGACGGAGTGTGTCCGTATTTCCATTTTCTTCCAGTTTTCCGGCAAATATTCAGTTTCCAGAAAGGCCAGGAAGTAAACAGACATGGACTAGAGTTATCGCCCACAAAAATGACGTCACTGCCTCTAGAGTGTCGTTTGACGAAATCTAGAAAAGAACCTAAACGGTCAACCCCTTCTATATTTTTATTCCGATGATTGGGACATGTTGGGCTCTTCGTGGTATAAAGATTAAGAACATCAAAATGTTCACACAAATGTTATAAGTCAAGAAATGTCTCGAATTTAACGCTGAAGTCAATTAGGAAAGCCCATTACTGGTCTGGAGAGGTATAAGAAAAGATAAGTTAAATGCAGATTTTGTTTAAGTCCCTAGATATTAAATGTATTACAACACATTCTATGAGTCTTTTTCACCTATAACGAAGTTATACATACATTATGCAAGAGCTTAATCTGCCTATTGTAGGTCTTTCTATAGGCCTGAAATGTTACATAAAGTATTAAACATTAAACATAAACTATCATTCAACACTCCATGTCATCGCTAGCTTGCGACATTTACTTGATTAGGATCCGATCTACTGCTCGGAGCTTATTACTGATTAAATCAAGAAATGGATAATCGAGACTACGTTCTTTTTTTTATCATACCGACTTTAGTAATGCGAGGCTAGGCCGAAAATTCATTCGCTCAAATCTCAGTTCACAGTGGATCAATTTGACTTACTGAAATTCTCAGCAAATTCCTTTTACATTATCTAGTTTTTAACTATTAAAGTTAGAACTGCCAATTCTTTATCTAATCTCCCATAAGGTATCTTTAAGTGAACACTGTCATAAAAACAGTTTAGTAGATTCTCATGTTTATTCAAATAGTATATTAAATGATATTTTTTGACTAATACTATACTAATCCTTTTCACAATTGTTATAAGAATTTAGATTTGAATAAATAATCGAATAACAACAAAGTATTTAGGGTAATCAGTACAATTAAATCTTAAATAAGCTCACACAAGACGGAATAATTCTACAATGGGACACTGTACGTCTTTATTACCCAATTACCAGATTAATTAAAAATAATAGTTGCTTGTGGTGTGTCTTCCTGATACATTGAATACTTCAAACTTGAATTTATTAAGGCTGTGGCCTGATAGCACGCACGTTCTGAAAGCAAAAGAAAAAAAAGAAGAGAAATGAGGTTTAACGTCCACTCGACACAAACTAGGTCATTTCGGGACTAACATATGTTTTTTTTTAAATTTTATTTCAATAATTCCCTGGTGCGTAGGGGTCTTTAGCAGTGGGAAGAAACCGGAGTACCCAGAGAAAACCCACGAGGTTGGACAGGCGACCCTTCTCCTTGCCACGTACAACCGGGGATTGTTCTTAAAGCAACGACCGCGAGTTTTACATCACCTATAACATGTAAGGAGTAACTTCAGACTTGAATATGTAAAAGAGTATACTGTGATCTGGTTTCACGTGGAGCTGGATATTTGATAACAAAGAATATTGATTGTTGTCTCAAAGAAAACAAACCCCTCCATCAAACGGATGTCTACCCACTTGAATTGAGATAGAATCCTAAGGGAGACGTCTAAACTGAATTATCAATCAACTTGATCTCATTAATAATGCAAAAACATGTAAAACACTATACCCTAAGGCCACGCCAATTTCAATGACAGTTCTTCGCGAACACCTGTAAAAATTATCCTTCTTATTTCTTCGAGCAAAAATGTAATTCAAATTATTCAAAACACAGAATTCCTTGGTTGCGCTGTTTAAAAGCTATTATTTCAATATCTTGTGCCATTCTTCGAGAATAGATCCGCCATATACAAAAATCTGTATACTCAAAGGCTAAATAAACTTTTTCAATTTTATAAAATGAAAACTTAACACAATTCTCGGAGTATATTTAGTGTTTTCGACTAAAATCGTCGATTTAGGGCTTAAAATGTCGGTCAACTAGCTTAGTGTCTGTTCGCAAGCGGAGCTTAACTGTAGACAGACAGTCTAGAGCTTTGTCCACACTGCCAACATTTTGGATATCATTTTCGGGAACCTGTCGGTAATACACCTTGGCAACAAAACATGACCCTGTATACACTCGGCAATATGTTGGGCAACTTAACAACAGATGCCATTTTGTTCACATTATTTGACTCCAGGTAGAGCATGTGATTTATGGCTCATTTCTGATTGGATAAAACTCGACAACATCATTAGAATCTCGGCAACAAAATCGACCGTCTATTTATTTCGGCGGCGTTCGGACAATCATCCTCGGTATTCCGTTCTACTCCACTAACCCTTGAGTTAATCTATGGGGAGAGACACGTTTTCAAATTATCCGCCCTTGATGATTGTGCTATTTTTATCGACATATCCCATACTTCGTTAATTGAAAAGGAAGTTGGCAAAGGGAAGTAACATTCATCGAACAGGGTTTGGATTTTGCCTTAATGAGAGCAGTCCAAATTACTTTAATTGCGTGTTTATTAACAACGAATCATAATAACACATACTTGACATGAGTGAAACGTGCGCCAGATTTTGATAATACAATTAATTAGAAATAGATTAGAAATATATATATAGATTATATACATGAATCATTCAATAAATGGACAAGAATATGGTTATCTACCCCTATAAAATCGAAGGCGAAACGACTGGTTTGTAAACCGTTTTTGATTCGTTAGTAGGCCTCATCTACAATCAAGGCCAGGGCAAATAATTTGAAATTGTGGAAACCCCATGTATTAAGCCAGGGTACAATGGAGTAGAACGGAATGAGACCACTGGGGCTAACGAGGATGCTGACAACATGTTACCGTACTGTACACACCATCAACTTTTTCATCAACATCGCACATGCAGGTCAACAGCTTATTGGACATATTGGTAGTGTGTACAGAGCTTAAGTTTAGTATGTATCTTGTACGTGTTTCAAGTGGCTATTGATTTATCAAAACTCCCAAATAATAGAATATCAAATGGTGTGGGCTTACTCATACACACGCAGGTGGACTTGAATCTTAGATTTTCTGGTTTTGCTCTCGCTGTATAATACATTACATTTTAGGGGTGTACAATGAGGGTGGAGGGGGGGGGGCTGTCTACTCCAGATAGACGATTGGGCCGATTGTTTTGCCGAGTGGGCCGTTTTGTTCGGGAAAATGGCCCTGTTTCCGGAGTCTCTTACACATTCAATCGCTCCAATTGAGTCATTTAAAAATTACATAATACTAACTATTTTTTCACCTAATTGGGGTAATAATTGATTTTCTAATTATGGGTGGGCCTATTTTGTAAACCCCCCTCCCCCCTCCTGGGAAAATATGTTTGTGTGCCCTTGAATACATTTAATGATTTTTTCTCACAACCAAGTGGTAACTTCGTTAACTCGTTACTTTGGCAATTGTCACAGATTTTCTATTGACAGCCACTGCTTTAGGTTTTGATTAACCAATTTTAAGTTTATGGGTTTCATATCTTATTAATGTGTTTGCTCGTAAGTTACTTAGTGGCATGACAAATTATAACCATGCTAAACTATAAAATAATAAAAAAAAATGTGACAGCTCACAGCTGTGTAATATAGAAATGGCTTTTAACGCCACCTGGTGTTCTTATATAAGTAAACTTTAAAGCTGTCATAGAATCGCAATAATACAGGTTTTCGTTATACAAAAACGAAACCTCGGGCCATTATGTAAAACAGTCATTGTCAGATATAGATGAATAGAGAGAGATCCTTGACATTTCCACCAATCTGATTATTTTGTTTCGTTTTTTTTTATAGTTCAAAATTTCGTTTTACTTTTTATACTACACTAGAATCTGGAATTGTTATATAACCAGTATTCTGGTTGATGTGGGGTATTAGCCAATAAAACGATCTGGCACGGCGAGTTCTTGGCATACGAAACTGTGGGTAGCCCACTAGAAAGACCAACGCTCATTTGTTTATCAAATGCCTGACGTCATAGGCCAAAAGCATCTCGTACTACGCCACCTTCCATTACAAGCGGTAAGATCTTCATGCAGTGCATACCATGGAATGTTTAAAGAAACGAAACGAAATATAGATCTATATTTAAATCAGATTAATTTTCCACTTAAGAGCCCCGCACCCCAATCCCTCATCCTGAATACTAGAGGAGGAGGAAATGTATTTAAAACACAATTGAGCAAAGCCGAAAATGATGACCACTGTTTCAAAAGGCATTGTGGGGTCCGTCGGGGCTAGAGAAAGATGAAAGTATGCTTTGTACATATTCGAGCAAAGCCGAGAATGATGACGGGTTTTTATGAATACAGTGGTCATTTGCAAGAAAGTCTTATGACAGTTCCAAAAATAGAATACACATTGGTTTGAGACACCTTATATTGAAACACTGGCTTCCTAATTTTGCAGATCATTTTGGACAAAATAGGTGTGCCGAAACCTTCATGCAAGTTAAATAGACCATTTCTTAATTTGCAAAGGGGGGATGACGTGGCTAAGTGGGTAAGGCACTGGCTCGCTAGCCTGGGGGTCGGGTGTTCGATCCCTGTATTGGCCGAGAAAGTTCATTTTGATTTACCGGCGTGGTTTCTCCTCGTCAGTGATACAGAAATGAGGGCCTGACAAGGACAGCTGTCTAGTCGTTCGGGTGGGACGAAAAACCGAGGTCCCGTGAGAAACAGAGCCAACCCACTTAACAATATGATGTTAATTTTACGTTAAGTTTACGTAAAAATGGTCAGTTAGTTTACCATCATTTTGCTCATCTTTTTAACGATAAATTTACGTCAGGAAATGACGTTAATCTAACGTAAACTTTACGTCATTTTTACGTTATCTTTACGTCATTTTCTGATGTAAATCTAACGTAAAGTTTACGTCATTTTCTGACGTAAATCTAACGTAAATTTTGCGTAAACTTTACGTCACTTACGTTAGATTTACGTCAGAAAATGACGTAAACTTTACGTTAGATTTACGTCAGAAAATGACGTAAATATAACATAAATATGACGTAAAATTTACGCTAAATTTACGTCATTTCCTGACGTTAAATTGTCGTTAAAAGGATGAGCAAAATGATGAAAATCTAACCGACCATTATAACGTAAATCTAACATTAAATAAACATCATTTTCGGATGCAATTCTAACGTCAAATCTATTATTTGCGTTTGTAAACATGACATTCAGTCAACCAATAACCAAATGTTCTTTAACCATAGGAAGGGCTGGATGGTAATGTAATCTAATGAATGCACTTTAGATCATAAGGTCTGACAGTGATACCTAGTGGACTGGTTTCGATACTAGACGTGAACAGGGAATTTCTCTGGGTCCTCCAATTACTAAAGACTCCTAGCGTAACCAAAGTATTGAGAGAGAGAGAGAGAGAAATGGGGTTTAACATCCACTCGACAGAAACCAGGTCATTTCGGGTCTAAAATATGGTTTAATTTTATTTCAATGATTCGCTGGCATGTAGGGGTCTCAATAACAGGCCTTATGATACAGCATGCATGTGCTAACCATTCAGCCATCCCCTCCCTCCTCAAATTATTTAACTTGTATTGAATTGCAGGTGAGTCCCAAAGTCTGTCTATTGTACGTTAAAAACCATTTTTCTCTCTAAGCGGTGCATTATAAGATCAGTCATTGAATCAGGTGGCATGGTTTCGATTGCTGAGTAGATTTTCTCCAGGTCATCCAGTTTTATCCCACTGCTAAAGGCCCCTAAATGACCTAGTGTGAGTCGAGTGGATGTTAAACCCAATTTCTCTCTAAAAGTAATTGTAACCAAACGTAGAAAACTACACACTTTACATAATTATATAACAAAATACACTACAAGTATCTATACTTTATTTAAAAGATAAATATATAATGTAATAAAGTACAAAACAGGCATTTAAATTGTCACAGTTTATCCACAGCACCAAATTAGTGACAATTTAGGAAACAGCTCTATGAGAAAAAGATCTGTATAGCACTTTGAAAATGTGGAAATATGGCCACAGTCTGTCACATATTTGGAAGGAAAACTGTGACATTGACCAAATTTGATAAAATAAAAACTATAGCCTACCACCTTTGCATAAGGTTTTCAAACTAACTTTGAAAAGGAAATTTGTGGAATACTGAATATTGAAACACGTCTGAAAAAATGAAATGGGATTTAGCGTCCTACTGTTCTAATTCAAACTGGGCTAATGAAGACGGGCATTATCATATAGTGCGCTATGGGGAAAATTTTGCCCAGGCAACGGCGCTACGGTCTGCTCCAAATGCCAAGCGATTTTTTGCGTGCATGCCAATGTGTACACGGGACTTCGGTTTTTCATCCCATCTGAAGGACTAGACAGCCTGTCCTTATCAGTCCCTGCATAACTGACAAGGGGGAAAGCACGCCGGAAAATCTGGATGAACTTTCTCAGCCAATGCAGGGATCTACACCAGACCTCCAGTCTAGCGAGCCAGCATCTTACCCACTCAGCCACCGTGATCTCCGAAATGAAAAAAATTATAAAGCAGTATTCACATGTTTTGCGGTAAGGGGGGGCGGGAGAGATATGTTTTTAATAAAGAAATAAACAAGCTAAGAAATGTCGACAAATACCTTCATCCATATATAACTCGATGTGGAGTATAAGACGAAGGCCCAATTTCAGCGAAAAGGGATATAGACTTATGCCCCAATGAATATAGTAATCCTGAACGAGAAAGTTGCGAAAAGCTGAATATTATTTGCTGCAGTAGATTTTCAACTCACTGATACAAATCAGTTTAAGCCAAAGAGCTGTTACATGTATATAAGACTGACAGGATATCTGCTTGAGGCAAACTATTCATAAACAATTGACTGTCACAAGATCAGACGGAAAATATTTTAGGCTTACTGCTTGTAAAGTAAAGCTTTTGGCCTACATTCTGGTGTATTTTGTGCTACCATAGATAAATATAATATATTGGTTCGGTACATATAATATATTGGTTCAGTACATGATTAAAAAGTCTTTATTTCTTTGACATCTGGACAGTTTCGTAGATGAGTGCTCTGATAAATGTGCTTTCGACCATGAAGACAGTTAATACTGCTCTGATAAATGTGCTTTCGACCATGAAGACGGTTAATACTGTTATTGAGTTCAATGCATGGTTTCAATCCCAAGTTGGTATGAT
The DNA here is from genome assembly GCA_963678685.1 of Patella ulyssiponensis. NCBI lineage: Eukaryota > Metazoa > Mollusca > Gastropoda > Patellidae > Patella > Patella ulyssiponensis. Next base: position 103,193,444 of record OY783225.1, read on the forward strand.
GATAAGCAGTGATGTCATCTAGCTTCCATATATAAAGCCCTTATCAACCTTCTTATATCTTCCTCGACATGACTTCCACCAATGATGCTCAAATTTTCCTTACATATATATATATAGGATCTCTAAAAATAACAAAAAACAAAATAAAAGCAACTTTTATACTCCAAAATAAAAATGAAATTAGGTTTAAGGAATTCCTTTCTCACATTCCGACTAACTTACGCTAAATACATAGATCAGTGATTAATTTTAATTGTTAGATTATCTGGCTTCTTTACTTACTTAAATGTGTAAATACAACTTACAGAAATCAGTTCATTTTAAAGTTTGTCGAAAAAATAGAAACAAAATATTATGTTGATTAATCGTAAACTTCTACTTGAAAATAGTATTGGATTGTTAAAAAAAATTCGTCAGATGTTGTGACAAATGATTCCTTTCGAAAAATAATAAAGAATTACGGTGAAAAAATATAAAATAGGGATACAGCAGAAATATATAGCTGTCGTGTGGTCGTGGAAGTTCTTTTCACATCCCTGAATTTGTAAGCTCAGTAATACATCAGCAGTTGGGGATATAAGAAAAAACTTACTTTCAAATCCAATCACTCATTTATCTGGTATATTCTACTTTTCTAGTTCTCTGTTTGTGTAATCCAAGAACTGTATATTGTACATTTATCATGCAATTTAGGAAAAAAATCCATTCCGCGCGCCATCTTGCATTCCCAGGATACCTAGCTTCCTGGTTCATGCTGTGTTGAGAAAATATGCGTATAGATATAAAAGAATAAAAAAATTATTTAATAATGATTGTTTAATCAGTGTGGACAGCATACGGAAAACGACAACAAAAATAGACCAGCTAATATTGAAATACGTTAATAGATATTACATCTAATAATTTAGAGTAATTTATCTTGACCTTGACCCCTGACCCAAAATGGCGCCATATACGTATGTTTCTTATGTGACCATCAACTGTTCGTTCGTTCGTTTCTGTAGTTTACAAAATCAACTGTACGCACTTCAATACCTTATATGTAGGCTAAACTATTTTAGGTATATGAATAGTAAAATTGAAGAAATTATTATTTGATTTCGAGGCCTTATTTTAAGCATGTGCATGATATAAATAATAGCTGGATGTAGCTATTATAGTTAGTTATTTTGTTGATGTTTAATGAAATAGATCGACAACAGTCATTTTATTGAGTTATATCAAATTCAATAATCCCGATTTTTAAACCAATATTTCGATTGCGAATATATAAGTCTCTACTTTTAAGTTGTTGGAATTTGTTAATTTTTACTTTCTCAGTGTTAAATTTATCTAGGTCAAACTACACCATATTCGTTTGACACCTTTCAAACGTGTGATAGAATCTACTAATAATACTATATAACACTTAATTAAATATATTTTTGTGGTAACAGAGCTAATTATTTCTTACATTTTGAAAAAATAAAATTATCAAGAAAAGGCAAAAACCCCGCTCGTCACTGAAAATAAACATATTTTCTCATAGAATGACCCCTATATCAATTAAAGGAAATAAATTATATAGCCCAAATTTGAAAATTACAATAAATAGTTAAATGGTTGGAAGGGTATTTCCTGAAAATTTCATGCCTATGTCTTCAAAGGTTGCTGAGAAATTATCTTCGGTCACCTTTTTGGCTAATTTTTTAAAAAAGTGTATACGGACTTGATCAATTTTGTGCCTTAAAAGTGCAATAACTTTCTTATTTCTTTATTGATTTTCAAAATTTTTTGGGTTTCTTAAATGTGAGAGGAATTGAAAAACTAGTAAATATTCAATTTTAGTCAGATTCAAAAATTTAAAAAAAGCTTTTGCATTAATTGCTACATCTTGTTGAACACATTGAGACAGTAAATTTAATATTCAAATAAGCTTCAAGTTAAGAACATTTATTGCTGAATGTTATTATAATGTACACAGCATATATGCACGGGACTTCAGTATTTTGTCAGATCTGAACGCCCGGGCGGTTCTGCACCACTACCGAGATGAAGCCAGCCATGAAAATCACTAAAACCTTGATCGGCCAACACATACCTATGTGAACGTAACTAAAATTGTTGAGATATACTGATGTGTTTGCTTCTAGCTATGACTGGATTTTTAAAATTAGCTTCACCTAACAAACCATTCAGCACAGGGAGATCCATCTACTTCCTTCCTAGAGAATATATCTCTGCCCTAAATGCCCGCCATACTCCGTTTTACATCTGTCATACACACATTTTCAGTTTTATTAAATGGAAGCAGAATAAATACTCAACAAATAAAATGAAATGAAATGTTGTTTTATTGCACATCAGCTCCAACCGGGCTATATTGTGCCAAACATAAGGCGAATTTAACGAGACAAAAAATACTCGAAAGTTTTAGACTAAAACCGTTGATTTAGGACTTAAAACGTCCGTCAACTAGCTTAGTGTCTATTCTCAAGCGGGACTGACTAATGAAATGAAGTGGGGTTTAACGTCCTACTGTTCTGCTCCTAAACTGGTCTAATGAAGACAGGCATACGCCATACAGTGTGGTATGAGGGACATTTTGCCCAGGCAACAGGGCTACGGCTTACTCTTATATCAAATTCCAACTACCAAGGGATCTTTTACGTGAACGTGAATTGTTCACAGGACCTCGGTTTTTCGTACCATCCAAACGACTACACAGCATCACTGACATGGGGTAACCATGCCAGAAAATCAGTGGGTAAGAGGTTGCAACTGCCAAAGTATCTTATACCTGCACGCCAATTTTTCATGGGACTTCATCCGAACAACTAGACAGCTGTCCATGTCAGGCCCTCCATCCTGCATCACTGACAAGGGGGAACCACGTTCGAAAATCAGTGGGTAAAACATTGGCTCACTAAACTTGAGGTTGGGTGTTCAACCCCTGCATTGGCGGAGATCGTTCATCAGTGATGCAGGACAGAGGGCCTGAAAAGTGACAATGTTTAGTTGTTCGGAATGGATGAAAAACCAAGGTCCTGTGTACACTTTGCCATGCACGTAGGGCGTAGTGCAGCAAGCCGGGCAGTTTTTCAATCATAGCACACTGTATGGTGTACATTCAGAGCAGAACAGTAGGACATTTAACTCCATTTCATTTCATTTCTTATATCAAATTCCAACTGCCACAGATCTTTTACATGCACATAAATTGTTCACAGGACCTTGATTTTTTGTACCATCTAAATGTGCTATGACGGAAATTTTGTCCGGGCAGCGGCGCTACAGCCTATTTTTATATCGAATTCCAACTGACAAGGGATCTTTCACGTGCAGCCCAATGTGTACACAGGACTTCGGTTTTTCGTAACAATCTGAATGACTAGACAACCGCCCTTGTCAGGCCCTCTGTTCTGCATCACTGACAAGGGGAAACAGACCGGAAAATCAAAATGAACTTTCTCGGCCAATGCAGGGATCGAACACCCAATCTCCAGACTAGCGTGCCAGCGCCTTACCCACTTAGCCACGTGATCCCCCGTCTATAAATAGTCTACATGTTGCAGTTAGGAACAGTTTTTGTTCCTTCTCGGTATGATCCACCTTAGGGTTGTACCTATTTATTTTTTGTGGGTTTTTTGTCAACGGACTGCAATTCTGAATGGATCATTTTGGGACTTGGTATATTTATTCTTTATGCCGTAAGGATATTAACAACTATCAATTTTGTTGCATGGCTTGACCCCCGGGGCTGGTGCCACACTCACTTTTTTTAGTTGATATTATACAGGTTACAATTATACACAGATTTTGTTCAATTTGCCCAAAAGAATGTTTAAAATTTAGAATTTGGTATTTTAATTGTTAGTATCCTGACATTTTAAAACTGATATTTGTTTTACGTTAGACAACAAATATTAGGTTTATGTTAGATTCACGTTAGAAAACTAATGTTACATTAACGTTAGACAACTAACGTTATATTAACGTTAGCAAAATAACGTTATATTAACGTTCGAAAATTAACGTTACATTTACGTCAGAAAACTAACCATAAACTAACGGTTAGAAACCTGACGTAAAATTTATGTTAGATTAACGTTAGAATTATCACCAATAACACATATATAATTATTTTGTCTGAATTCCGACTATTAATCAATTGTTAGAATGTGCACACACTGGTATGGTTATTTAATCAAGAAGAATTCTTACGAAAAAAATTGGTAAGAAAACCGTCATAAAATTTACGTTAGATTTACGTCATTTTCTGACGTAAAAGTAACCATAACCATTATGAGTAAAAGTAACGTCAATTTAACCGTAAAATTTTACCATTATTGGACGCTAACCAAAATCTAACCATAATGACGTAAAAGTAACGTAAATCTAACCATCCATGTTTAGTGGGAACGCCTTACTAACTAAGCAATCTGGCTCCACAATTCAATTAACTCTACATGACCAGCCTATTAAATGAACAGACCCACACCTCACTCACTATCCGTTGAAAAATGAAATGAAAGCAAATTGGGTTTAACGGCCTACTCTTATGCACCTAACCTGGGATAATGGAAGACAGTGTGCTATGAGAGAAATTTTTGCCCGGGCAGCGGCGCTACGGCCTACTCTTATATCGAATTTCAACTGCTAAGGGATCTTTTACGTGCACGCCAATCACGGGACCTAGTTTGTGTCGAGTGGACATTAAATCCCATCTCTCTCTCTCTTTCTCTCTTTTACTTACACTCCAACGAAATTTAGAAATGACATACTTGCATGAATACAGAAAACAATTTATACTATAATGCCGAACCCCCGTTTAAAGGAGAAATTTGGTAAACTGAAAAATCTAGGAATGATATATCAATATGGTGGTATATTCATATCATATTGTAAGCTTATTACCTACTTACACTTATATTAAAATACGTTTGACTGCAGGGACGGACCACGCCCCGGACCAACTGGTTTCTTCCTTGAGCAATAATTGCGATGAAGAACACGTGACATGACGATAAAACAAATACAGCACCCCACGCATGAATTATTTTTCTCCTCGGAATTATTCAATTATACATTTCAGTGGATACAAAGATGATTTTTTTTTTTGATAAAAAAATATTTTGATGTGACCCCGATCCCTCTGGTCCTTCCGACCACATCCGACGGTCTGCAGTCCAGTCCGCAGCTGTCAATGATAAACACAGAAACAGATGGAAGGCATGCATGGGGAATACAAGACCTGTCGACTTCTTCATTGGGTTTTATTAAACACGAGACGTGACCTAGGAAACCTTGACTAACATTGTAGTGTCACGGACCTTAACGAAATTACTCACTCGTCTGCCACATTCATCAATGATAATTAAAACCCAGCAATATACTTAGTTAGCATTCACTTTGGCATTGGAAACCAGCTCGTCAAATTCATTATTAACAATGATGACGCCTTATCTGGTCGACGTCTTATCAAATTAAATTGACGACTGATCATCTTAATTGATAGGCACGTGATTGACGGATCACGTAGCACGTGAATATCTAAACGTTTATTAGTTTTATGCAACTATAATACAACCAATTAACTCTAGAGCTTGTCCACAATTACATTAAGGCGCTGTACCTACTAGAGACGACTGACTGCTATAGTTTTACATAAGGAGCTGTATCCACTAGAGTCTCTCCATTTCTCACGTGATTTTCTTATATATGTTTATCAGAGTTTGCAAAATGAAGGAATCCGATTGCGAACTAAGGTATTTTAAAATACGTTTTCTATTTCACAAGTAAATAATTTCTGCACTTTCCGCTCTGCCAAATCCAGAACTTTCGTTTTGCTTCAAATGTTGTATAAATCCTTAATTAGACATATATTAAAGATACATTATAGGAGATTAGATAAAGAGTTGGTCGTTCGCACTATATTAGTTAAAAAATACATAATGTATAGGTAATTTGTTGAAAATTTCAGTCGAATTGATCCACTATGAACCGAGAACTAAGCGGTTGAAATTTCCGCCTTGACCAGATCAATACTAAAGTCAGTAAGATAAACAGCATAGTCTCGATTATCAATTTTTTAATTTGAATAGCAATCAGCGTTAAACAGCATATATGATTCAAATCCAGGCAACATCGAAGCTTAGGGTAGCCTAGACATTGAGAGTTAATTAATGTCTTGATAAGTTAATTGATGTCTAATTAATAATTTAGATAATGTTTCACTCCTAAAGAAAGACTTAGGCAGATTTAGCTCTTGCATAATGCATGTTTAACATGCCAAGCCCATAATCAACTCTCTAGGCTATCGGAGTATTTTGATATTCAATGGAATTAAAGCTGGTTGTTAGATAAAACAATTATTAAAAATTGGATGAACGAGACTAACAACGGTCATAACTCCGCATCTTTGGTCCACGCTAGTATGTACTTAGATTGATTATATAAATACTGAACGGAATGGAACCTTTAGAGGGCTCATATTCCAATTAGAAATTAATCTTTCACAATAAGGAAGTATACAAGTGATTCCTATATCGCTTCAAAGGGGGTGGGGGTCGAATGATTTGCGGGTGCGCGCTGTACCATAAGATCTGTCATGAAGTCAACTGCCGTGGTTTCGATTCCCCGGATGTACGTGACAAGGAGTAGGGTCGTCTGTCCAACCTCATGGGTTTCTCTGGGTCCTCCTGCTAAAGAAAGAACCCCACTCAAATTATTGAAGTAAAATTGAACCATATTTTTTAGTCCCGAAATGACATAGTTTGTGTTCAGGTGACGTTATACCTAGTTTGTGTTCAGTTGACGTTATACCTAGTTTGTGTTCAGTTGACGTTATACCTAGTTTGTGTTCAGATGACGTTATACCTAGTTTGTGTTCAGTTTACGTTTTACCCCATTTCTCCCTCTCTTTCCTATCTAATTTTAAAGGAGCTAAATCCCTAATATTTGGGATCTAGAAATTGACACAAATGGGTCACATATAATAATGTAATTCGAATGTATATAAACTAATTAACATTCAATTGTTTATGCTTTTACTGTAATTTCTAATCAGTTATGTTCTGTGAAAAAAGCCAGAAATCTCAATCGAAAAGCAATCTCTAGCGTCTGGTTATTCCAGTCTAGATCTATAGAATTGCGCATGAGGTCACCGTTTGACATGATTTGTGGAATATGTATAGCCTCATTCTTCGAGTCCCTTGTAACAAATCGCGCACCAATGGAAAAATGTTTATTATGTCTTAAATATTGGATATCAGAAGCCATCTTTTCCCTGTAAAAGCACAACATCAATGTTGATTTAAATTGACAAATAATTCGTGTTTTCAATGTCGAAGAATTTGGATGATACTGAGTTAGAGTCTGGGCTGCTTTAAATGGGATTGTATGCTCTTTGAACAAAAGTTTATAAGTTGGTTTGAGTCCACAACACCTGCAGTATGCGTGCTATTTTTATTACTGATATGAAAATGTCATATTACTCATTATAAATATCATAATCCAGAATAATGTGATATTCTAAAACAACATTTATATATACTGTGCTTCCCGAAAACAATTTTCAACGTTTCCAGACCAACAATCAAATTGGCATATAGAATGGGTGATTGAGAAACAATTATCTACACATAACTAAGGGTTGCTCGATTGTCAGTCCGGAACGTTTTGAATTGACAGAATTGCAATCGAGTGACGCGGAAATCAGTCCTGTCATAGTTCTGTCCGTCTCGACAATGGCGGTGGTGAGAGTAGAATCGTGACATAATTAAACACAACAAAAACGGTTCAGCTCATCTGTCATGGTTGGTTGAGATATTTTCGTAAGCATTTGGCGCGCTGTAGCCCGAAATCTACCTTTACAGTTCAGTCGACACAACTTGGTCATTTCGGGAGTCAAATGTATGGTTCAATTCCATGTTAATAATTCCCTTGCGGGTAGGGATCTTTAGCAGTGGGGGAAACCAGACGACCCGGAGAAAACCAACGGGGTTGGACTGGCGACTCTACCTCCTATCACGTACAACTGGGTAATCGGTAATCATTGGTAGACCCTATGATACAACGCACACGTGCTGACAATTCGGCCATCCACCTCCGCCGTTATAGAACGAGTAGGCATACACTGCCACTAAGTGTACCCAGGAAACTTAATGGTTGATAGAGATAGAGAAGGAGAGAGAGAAAGAGGTTTCGATCACTGGTGTGGGCGTTCATTGTATGTGGCATGGAGATAGGGGCGCCTTCTCAACCTCGTGGGTTCGCTCCTGGCACTCCGGTTTCCTCCCACTGCTAAAGGCGCCTACGCACAAGCGAATTGTTGAAATAAAATTAAAAACCATATGTTAGTCCCGAAATGACCTAGTTTGTGTCGAGTTGACGTTAAACCCATCTCTCTCTCTCTCTCTCTCTCTCTCTCTCTCTCTCTCTCTCTCTCTCTGTAAGTATAAGCTTTGTGGACAGATTCTGTAATCGTTCCAAAACGATCGGCTTCATACTTGAACTTATTAAATAAATTGCGAGCATTTGTTTTAGAAAGTGCTAGTGAACCGCCCACTACTTAGAACAATAGAAACCGGCGACAACCTAAGGGCCATGTCAAACTACATTATTACTTTCCACAAGTTGACATGTCAGCAAATCTGGTAAATAGGTCGCGCTTAAAAAAATATTATTTTCTATTTCAGAGGCGGTAGAAAATATTCAACGAGTTACCCTGCACCGAAGATGACGATGTTGACATGCGATGAACATAACGATGGCACTTATTTTTACGTATTATATATATTATAATTTTCATGCAAATTAGACATGCAAATCTTATCTTATTATTTTGAGACATAGCTCGTTTCCCAATCCAAATAAATTAGTATGTATTGTATATGTATGTATTATATGGTACATGAATATTGTTTAAATCAGATTTATTCAACGACTTACCCGTTCATGGAGTTACATAATCAAAAACAACTTACATTTATTCAGCCGTTGTTATCTCCTAATCCTTTCTTTATTCCTCGCTTGAACGCTGCACATCGTCTACTGAATCATAACACGTGGTATTTCAGGTTAACTATATACGTTATCTATACCTACGTTATTCAATACCCCACATTAATAAATAAAAAAATATATAATGTAGCCTTTGAATCGTGGCCTGATTCTATATCAAATCATACTGTTTATAAAAACTGTTAGCGTTTGATATGTCACCCATCATTATTTGTTTCAACCCATAGTCATGTTATTTAGTAACGATGTAATGTGAACTTTTAAAGGCCCCATGTAGACTTCGATCGTTTAAAGAGTCATAGCGAGAAAAAAAGTGAGGGAGAGCTGAAATTTTGAGACAAGGTAAACACACCATTCCTCTATATTTTGGCGCTTAAATAGGGATGGTCCCTTTAAGTGCCAGTACAAATTCCTTATAATAGTACTAACCCTGTTACTGTTAATTGGCATCGGTATTTCTTTTATGGGTAAAGAGAGAGAAAGAGAGAGGGGGGCGGGAGAGAGAGACATTCTCTCGACGTACACTAGGTCATTTCGGGACTAACATATGGTTCGATTGCATTTCATTTATTCACTTACATGTAGGGGTCTTTAGCGTTGGAAGGAAACCTACGAGGTCGGACAGGCGACCTACTCCTTGTCACGTACAAGCGGGGAATCGAAACCACGTCACGTAACTCAATGACAGACCTAATAATGAAACAAGCACGCGTTAACCATTCTGCCACCCAAACCCCTGAACCGGACTTTAAAGTGTTATCTTGATTCCAGGTCCATTATCTGTTCAGTGTTTATTTACATATGGTTTATCATATTTCCATTTATAATGACGTCAACGGCTTGTCGTGTGGTGGGTCTCGTGCACAGAGCATGATATACTTTACTCGAAATATCCCACGAACTGGAGTGGCAAAATCATTAACATTTACGTGTTGTAAAGTTTGCCAACTGCTGTTAAATATAGTATAATTGCTCTGTGGGGTAGTAACTAAATTTCATCATTAAAAAGACATTTCCTCCAGATGCTTAGCAGTATTAGTAGTTCAGCTTAGTAAGAAATTTTTCGCTTGCATTAAAACAAAATCAAGAACACCATCCCGCTCCCCCGTTCTGATATACCACGTACAGTCTCATGTTGTATTTTAGTGAATAAAACCGTTTAATTCCGAGTTAAATACTGTACGAAACCTTTGTCCTGGGATTGTCCGTTTCACATATATGTAATAAATAAAATAAAATTAAGACGTTTTGACTGGAATAATAATTCAGCACTTGTTCCAGCTCCACACTGTACCTCCATCGAGGAATAAATTGACTCTTGGGGCTCACAATTCATGAGAACCATGATTTAGAGGGGAACGCGTCAAATTTGCGGTACAATAACAACAGGGGTTTCTTTACAATTCTTAGTAATAACGGTTCTGTTAAGTCGAGCTCACTATTGACAGTCTTCCGGGAAAAGTTTTAGTAAACCCATTTTTTCGACACCATGTTTTCGCAGACTGACTGTATGGACTATTGGTCCTTCACATACAAAACTTTAAGCCGGTTCCTTTTTGCTGGTCAGCGAGCGAACGCAACCTGCGACCCTTGCGTGTCAAAACATGACGTACGACAGATTGTAAGCCAGGCTTTAGATATACAAACAAATACTTCCACTGTGCCGCACTTGACGAACTGTCAACAATTTTACTTTATCTGTCAAAGTGGTCAAATTACACGATTTTATGATTGGCAATTTATGTTCGACCTATTTTCATGGGGTAATTGTGGTTCGATGTCCGGCTAAACACTTCGTCCCTACGCACCCACACTAGTAAGGGCTAAACCAGAGTCGAATTTCGGAATCTGCATAGGCATACAAACCCGGTCAGCTTTTGACGGGGTACAAAAATGGGAGCGCTGAAAGTGCCAGTGAGCGCTTAGGTCACAAAGCAACGTTCGGATGGGGGCTTTCCTCAAACATTCGTGAAAATTATATGGCCGCAGACGCGTTTTCTGGCAATTCCAATCCGCGAGTAGAACGCCAAGAAAGTAGTCTAATATAGCCTTTTTATGCCCGAAAAAGAATCCTGTGTCGATTCTTGGGCTGAAAGCCGCGGATGAAGCCTGAAAATATATGAATATTAGAATGATGGGGGGAAGAGACTATCGGTACGTACGCCTGTGGGTGATACGTGTTCGTAGCGCTGATTGATGCGTATACACTGCTACCACGCGCCCGTAAAAATACTTAGCGTGTTGCGTGGAAGTTAATCTTGTGGGCAATTAAGGATTCATTTTATACGGAAGTTGATGAAACTTGATAGTTATTTGGCGTGTTACGCGAGGAGTAGTATCTGGACACCGTTCCAGGACTCGGACAATTATCCACCATTTCTGACTATTTCCTGCCGAGAAATTAAGTGTGGATATATCGCTTACGTCAATACAACACGCAATATATATCTTCCTAATCATTACGAACGCTATGGGTGTCATGGATTTCTGGTACGAATGACCGATCAGCACAATCTTGTAGACCACTAGCCCAACTTCCTGCCACGATGCTGTGGCCTTATGTAAAATACCGCCGAACACCTTTTCATTAGAAGTGACAAATAAGTCGGCTTTCATGGGAATGTACCAACTGTCTGTCGTTCTCAAAATAAACTGACCTCGAATGTAGGGGACATTGAATACTATGAACAATTTCTTGATGACGACCATTTGTTTAAATGTTAAATATCAAGGTCCTCTTGAAATACACACTTTCTAGCGTAACGGGTAAACGACATTTTTACCCGACATTACGACACTAAAAATGTCGTGATGTCGGGTAAAAATTCGTGATGTCGGGTAAAAATGTCGTATTGTCGGGTTGTCGGGTTGTCGTGATGGCGGGTTGTCGGGTTGTCGGGTTGTCGCGTTATGGAACAAAAAACTGGCAATAAAGAAAATGGTTGATCAAGTGGAAGTAGATTCACACTCATATTGCAGTTTGAGTTGCATTCGTATCCATTTGTATACGTCCACATTCATAATGTGAACCGTCTTCATTAGCTCAGTCGGATCAGAACAGTAGGACGTTAAACCCATTTCAGTTCATAATGTGAACATATTATGCCGCCGCCCATTTTATTTCATAATGTGAACATATTATGCCGCCGCCTAGCCGCCCTTGTCTGTGTGTCTGTCATTGAGTCAAATTTGAAGAAAATCCATTAAGAATCGCGGCCTGTAGAGTGTTTACAGACTAAATATTAATATAGGTACGCATCCTGTTATTGAAATGATTGATCATGCCGAATTTAAACAAAATCTGTTAATAATTGCAACCTGTAGAATATTTACAGACAAAATAATAACAAAAAAGCGGGATTGGCACCACCCCGCGGGGTAGGGCATGCACCCGGAGAAAACCCACGAGGTTAGACAGACGACCCTACTCTTTGTCATGGACAAGCTTGGGCTGGAAACCACACCACTTGACTCAATGACAGACACACAGACAAGGGCGGCTAGGCGGCGGCATAATATGTTCACATTATGAAATAAAATGGGCGGCGGCATAATATGTTCACATTATGAACTGAAATGGGTTTAACGTCCTACTGTTCTGATCCGACTGAGCTAATGAAGACGGTTCACATTATGAATGTGGACGTATACAAATGGATACGAATGCAACTCAAACTGCAATATGAGTGTGAATCTACTTCCACTTGATCAACCATTTTCTTTATTGCCAGTTTTTTGTTCCATAACGCGACAACCCGACAACCCGACAACCCGCCATCACGACAACCCGACAACCCGACAATACGACATTTTTACCCGACATCACGAATTTTTACCCGACATCACGACATTTTTACCCGACAATGTCGTGATGTCGGGTAGAAATGTCGTGATGTCGGGTTGTCGGGTTGTCGTGTTGTCGGGTAGAAATGTCGTGATGTCGGGTTGTCGGGTTGTCGCGTTATGAAAGGCGACATCACGACAATACGACATGATACCAATCAGCCACCGTAGTTTTCGGTGGTGTCTCAAAATATTCAATCAAAGTTTATGGTAAACGAGCCCCTATCGAAAATTAACAACAAATACGAAAACGACAAACCGGTGTCATTTATTTGTTTGGTGCAAAATATTGACTCAATAATTAGATATAAAAGCAAATCCCAACTTAGTGCTGAATGGTCGTTTGGGGTGATATTTTTCATTGGAATATATCGAGAAAATATGGTGTAGCGTTCATTCGACACAAACTAGCTCTTTTTGGGACTAACATATACAGTTCATTTTTATTTCAATAATTTGACTTGCGCGTATGAGTGTTTAGCACTAAGGGTGGGGCGGAGAAAACCCACGAGGATGGAAATACGACCATACCCCTTGTCACTCTGTATCATGCTGTCTTTAATAAGACTCTTTAAAAGTGTAATTTATGTCATATTTATTTCATGTCTGTTATTCCATATAGACGTCTGTTGATAAGCTGATTTATCTCGGCGAAATACCGTTCCCACGGAGACACTAAACCAGTCTGCCACTGTGTAATGTATCGTGAAAGGTACCGAAGTACGCATGCCCTAACCTAGCAGTCTATTTAAAACCAGCTTAACGATCTCTGGTGATTTTAAACCAGCTTAACTGCCAGGGGTTATAAGCGTAAATTTCCACGAAAGGAAACGAAATTTACATGCTCAAACTTAGCAGTCTTTTTCAAAACTGGCTTGACGATCGCTGGTCTGGCTAACTAAACCAGCTTATCTCAGGCGTTTGATTCGGGAAAATAGTTCCGATTAAATTACTTTTGTGTGTGCGAAAAAATGAATGAACGCTCTACTCTTCTACACCAATGATCAGTATGTTTACCCTTTGGATATGACGTCACATTCCTAGATGTCAAGGTCGTATCATTCTTCATTTAGTACTGTCGTAGTTATTTCCTTTTTTTCTAATAATATAAAGTACATAATTATGTATCAAAGTAGTTTACGTCACAGACAAATGTAACACATTTTAGATATGGAGCAGGGTGGAGATATAAAAAATAACGATCTGTTTTGTGGAAGGGGATTATTGACGTCATTTTATAAGATGACAACAGAGTGTGTCGTTAATCACATATTAATATTGACAATAAAACCAGTAAAGCCAAGACACTGTTAAAGGGACAGTTTCGTATATTCAAAGACAATCAAAACAATTGAAAGAAATGGAATGGGGTTTAACGTCCTAATGTTCTGCTCCGAACTGGGCTAATTAAGGCGGATATACGCCATACAGTGTGCCAGAGGGAAATTTTGCCCGGGCAGCGGCGCTTCGGCATACTCTTATATCGAATCCCAATTGCCAATGGATCTTTTACTTGCACGCCAATGAGTACACGGGTCCTCGATTTTTCGTCCCATCCAAACGACTAGACAGCTCTCCTTGTCCGGCCCTCCGTCCTACATCACTGACAAGGGGAAACCACGCCGGAAAATCTGGATGAAATTTCTCTGTAAATGCAGGGATCGAACACACGAACTCCAGGCTAGCGAGAGAGCGTCTTACCCACTAAAACCACCGTGATCCCCGAAAGTCAAAACGTAATAATTTATGATATAATATATTTTGCTTAATAGATACAATTATAGGAATCATTCTAACACTGAAAAAAACCCATTCATATACAAATTTGAAATATTTTCTACCCTCCAAAGGTACTGGAAAACTAAATCCAAGTAGAGAGTTATCTCGATTGTCAAGGTATGTTGTTAAGCAGGTGAGGATAGGGAGTCCTGGTCGACCGAAACAAAATTATCTCCCTTAATTTTAGAGATTTCGCATAGAATCACGACCCTTTCAAAAGGTCAACGTTTCGCTTTGAACAAAAAATGATATAATTATTTGCTAATTTCTCAACTGACACAAGTGTATTATAGGATTAAGACAATATTCTTTAAGAAGCTATAGGACTTCGTATATATGCCATGTATTTTAAGACTTTTTAATACATGACTTTAAACAAATGCAATCATGGCTTTAAGAACTGTGGCAAACGAGACTACAGTAAAACGGTCTGTCATGGAATAAGTTTTAAAGACAGTAATAGACATGTTAAATGGTTTTTTAATAAGCTTTCGAGACGAACGGAGTCAAACGACCTCGACTTCAAAGTTGGCAGACCAAGAAAACTGGGTCGTAAAATAAATATTGATATAAAATAGAATAGTAAACAGACCAAAGATTTTATTGCAAAGATAAATACTAATTGGTGAACAAGGTATAAAAATACCTAACGGTACCCATACAGAGAGAATGGTCAATAACTAACGGTCGTATAATACTAATGGGTCAACTGTGTTTGAAACAGTCATATAATAATACTAATTGAGGTTTTAAACACCTAACGGTACCCATGAAGCTAAAGTTGATAACTAGCAGCCATATAATACTAATGGGTGAACTAACGGTACCCATGAAGGTCGATAACTAACAGCCATATAATACTAATTGGTGAATTGGGTTTTAAAAAAGTTCCTGGTTGGGCCCAGTTGTTGGCAAATCATTCTCGCCTTTTCACACGGGAGAAAATGTGAGTAAGATATGTGGTTTGATGCCAGTGACCACAATTACATGTGGATAATGATGATAACTTTGAAAAACCTAGTATATAATCGAAGGCTGTCCCCAGGTGTAAGATACTGTATAATCCAATTAGGTGAGGAATTTCGACCCTTAGTCTAACTTATTACTTTACAAATACATTTATAATTGTTAATGTTTCACACAAGAATAAAATAAAATAAACCAATTATAACAATGATTTAATTTATAATGGCGTTTCAACCAAACATAGTGATATACATATGTACTTTTTAAATGTTCCAATTTGATTAAAATGCAGATCTATATTTCGTTTCGTTTTTTTATACTTTCGATGGCATACACTACATGAAGATCTGCCAAGGTATAGTGGGGGTTCACGAAAGGGGTCAAACGGACGGCTTTCACCCTCCGACGTCCGATATTGATTTATCAATCAGCATTGACGTTTCTAGTAGTATACCCACAGTTCCGCGCATCAAAACAAAAGACCATATACTCTTTCAGTTCCTAGTGTAGTATAGACAAGTAAAACGAAATTTTGAACTATAAAAACGAAACGAAATAGGATCTGTGTTTTAATCGGATTGTTTATGTTCGTGTTACCGTTTGATTTCTGAACTTTTGCAGATTACCACCAAGTTCACACGGTTTTCTTACTCCAGGAAAATACTTATCTTAAACACTGATCGAAATTGTAACTCTTTTCTTATTCATTTAGAAATGTATGCCAGGTCTTTCAACCAAACATAATGACTGTATTTATTAATGTGTTCGTGCTACTGTTTGTTTTTCGAACCTTCAAAGGTTCCAAAAAAAGTGTACACGAATTTCGTCCTTCCTCCAGAAAACATCTTGTTTTAAATAGTGATCGAAATTATGACTCTCTTCATATGTTTTCAAAACTGTATCCTGCATTATTCATCGACCTGAGTATTAGCTTGGGCGTAGGGGTCTTTGTCAGTGGGAAGAAAAAGGAGAAACACAACGACAGCCACAACAATTAGTATAATGTGCACTAATTTTATAATGGTTTACGCGTGCGCGTTGCATAATAAGGTCTATCATTGAGTGAAATGGCGTCGTTTTGATTTCTCATTAGTACGCGACAAGGAGTAGGGTCGCCTGTCCCAACCTTGAGGGTTTTCTCCGGCTCCTCCGGTTTCCTCCCACTGCTAAAGACCCCTACGCGAAGCCAATTATTGAAATGTTATTGAACCATGTTTGTCCCCCGAAAAATATCTTAGTTTGTGGACGTTAAACCCACCTCTCTCTCTATCCAAAAAGCTTTGTGATAGGTGAGCCTAAACTCATTAAAAGAAATGGGCCTAAGCCTTTAAAGAAAAAAGAAAGAGCACAAATTCATCTAACGATAGTGCTCTTAGGTCATTTTGTTATCTAATTGTATCAGGAAATCAAAAATTTGCCTTCTTCTGCTTTGGTCTGAAATGCGGCAGTGTGAAGTTAGCTCGATTTTCGTTTTTCGTTTTTCAATATTGGTGAATATCGAAAAACGAGCTACTCGTTTTTCGATATTGGCGAATAACGAAAAACAACTAGCTCGTTATTCGATATTGGCGAATGTTGAAAAACGAGCTACTTGTTTTTCGACATTCAAACTTGAATCTCAAAAAAGTAGATTTGATGGAGGTATATCTGTAGAATGTCTCCAAAACACATTTTATTAAATACGTTTTCTAAAAAGAACTAAAGATATCATAATTCAGGATGCCTGAGCAGTGGATTCATATAAAACTGCTCTTTCTCCTTGTTTTTTGATATTGGCGAATCTCGAAAAACGAGCTTCTCGTTTTTCGATATTCAAACTTGAATATTAAAAAAAGCAGATTTGAAGGATGTATATCTACAGAATGTCTCCAAAACAAATTTTATTAAATCAATGATCTAAAACGAACTAAAGATATCATAATTGAGGATGCCTGAGCAGTGGATTCACATAAAAACTTTTCTTTCTCGTTGTTTTTTTATATTGGCGAATCTCGAAAAACGAGCCACTCGTTTTTCGATATTCGAACTTGAATATCAAAAAAAACAGATTTGATGGGTGTTTATCTACAGAATGTCTCCATGACACATTTGATTAAATTAGTGATCTAAAACGTACTAAAGGCATCATAATTGAGGATGCCTGAGCAGTGCATTCACATAAAATCTGCTCTTTCTCCTTGTTTTTTGATATTGGCGAATGAGTGATCTCAAACGAACTAAATACATCATAATTGGGGATGCCCGAGCAGTGGATTCACATAAAAACTGCTCTTTCTCCTTGTTTTTTGATATTGGTGAATCTCGAAAAACGAGCTACTCGTTATTCGATATTCAAACTTGAATATCAAAAAAGCAGATTTGATGGATGTTTATCTACAGAATGTCTAAATTGACACATTTTATTAAATGAGTGATCTAAAACGAACTAAATACATCATAATTGGGGATGCCCGAGCAGTGGATTCACATAAAAACTGCTCTTTCACCTTGTTTTTTGATATTGGCGAATCTCGAAAAACGAGCTACTCGTTATTCGATATTCAAACTTGAATATCAAAAAAGCAGATTTGATGGATGTTTATATACAGAATGTCTAAATTGATACATTTTATTAAATGAGTGATCTCAAACGAACTAAATACATCATAATTGGGAATAACCGAGCAGTGGATTCACATAAAAACTGCTCTTTCTCCTTGTTTTTTGATATTGGCGAATCTCGAAAAACGAGCCACTCGTTTTTCGACATTCAAACTTGAATATCAAAAAAGCAGATTTGATGGATGTTTATATACAGAATGTCTAAATTAACACATTTTATTAAATAAGTGATCTAAAACGAACTAAATACATCATAATTGGGGATGCCCGAGCAGTGGATTCACATAAAAACTGCTCTTTCTCCTTGTTATTTGATATTGGCGAATCTCGAAAAACGAGCTACTCGTTATTCGATATTCAAACGTGAATATTATAAAAGAAGATTTGAAGGATGTATATCTACAGAATTTCTCCAAAACACATTTTATTAAATCAATGATCTAAAACGAACTAAAGATATCATAACTCAGGATGCCTGAGCAGTGGATTCATATAAAAACTGCTCTTTCTCCTTGTTTTTTGATATTGGCGAATCTCGAAAAACGAGCCACTTGTTTTTCGATATTCAAACTTGAATATCAAAAAAGCAGATTTGATGGATGTTTATCTACAGAATGTCTAAATTGACACATTTTATTAAATGAGTGATCTAAAACGAACTAAATACATCATAATTGGGGATGCCCGAGCAGTGGATTCACATAAAAACTGCTCTTTCACCTTGTTTTTTGATATTGGCGAATCTCGAAAAACGAGCTACTCGTTATTCGATATTCAAACTTGAATATCAAAAAAGCAGATTTGATGGATGTTTATATACAGAATGTCTAAGTTGATACATTTTATTAAATGAGTGATCTAAAACGAACTAAATACATCATAATTGGGAATAACCGAGCAGTGGATTCACATAAAAACTGCTCTTTCTCCTTGTTTTTTGATATTGGCGAATGTCGAAAAACGAGCCACTCGTTTTTCGATATTCAAACTTGAATATCAAAAAAGCAGATTTGATGGATGTTTATCTACAGAATATCTAAATTGACACATTTTATTAAATAAGTGATCTAAAACGAACTAAATACATCATAATTGGGGATGCTCGAGCAGTGGATTCACATAAAAACTGCTCTTTCTCCTTGTTATTTGATATTGGCGAATCTCGAAAAACTAGCTACTCGTTATTCGATATTCAAACTTGAATATTAAAAAAGCAGATTTGAAGGATGTATATCTACAGAATTTCTCCAAAACACATTTTATTAAATCAATGATCTAAAACGAACTACAAATATCATAATTGAGGATGCCTGAGCAGTGGATTCACATAAAAACTTTTTTCTCGTTGTTTTTTGGATATTGGCGAATCTCGAAAAACGAGCACTCGTTTTTCGATATTCAAACTTGAATATCAAAAAGGCAGATTTGAAGGATGTATATCTACAGAATTTCTCCAAAACACATTTTATTAAATCAATGATCTAAAACGAACTAAAATATCATAATTGAGGATGCCTGAACAGTGGATTCACATAAAAACTTTTCTTTCTCTTTGTTTTTTGATATTGGCGAATCTCGAAAAACGAGCTACTCGTTATTCGATATTCAAACTTAAATATTAAAAAAAGCAGATTTGAAGGATGTATATCTACAGAATTTCTCCAAAACACATTTTATTAAATCAATGATCTAAAACGAACTAAAAATATCATAATTGAGGATGCCTGAGCAGTGGATTCACATAAAAACTTTTCTTTCTCGTTGTTTTTTGATATTGGCGAATCTCGAAAAACGAGCCACTCGTTTTTCGATATTCAAACTTGAATATCAAAAAAGCAGATTTGATGGATGTTTATCTACAGAATGTCTCTATGACACATTTGATTAAATGAGTGATCTAAAATGAACTAAAGATATCATAATTCAGGATGCCTGAGCGGTGGATTCATATAAAAACTGCTCTTTCTCCTTGTTTTTTGATATTGACGAATCTCGAAAAAGGGGCCACTCGTTTTTCGATATTCAAACTTGAATAACAAAAAAAGCAGATTTGATGGATGTATATCTTCAGAATGTCTCCAAAACACATTTTATTAAATACGTTTTCTAAAAGGAACTAAAAATATCATAATTGAGGACGCCTGCCTGAGCAATGGATTCACATAAAAACTTTTCTTTCTCGATGTTTTTTGATATTGGCGAATCTCGAAAAACGAGCCACTCGTTTTTCGATATTCATACTTGAATATCCAAAAATCAGATTTGATGGATGTTTATATACAGAATGTCTAAATTGACAATTTTATTAAATGAGTGATCTAAAACGAACTAAATACATCATAATTGGGGATGCCCGAGCAGTGGATTCACATAAAAACTGCTCTTTCTCCTTGTTTTTTGATACTGGCGAATCTCGAAAACGAGCTACTCGTTATTCGATATTCAAACTTGAATATTAAAAAAGAAGATTTGAAGGATGTATATGTACAGAATTTCTCCAAAACACATTTTATTAAATCAATGTTAGCTCGATTTTCGTTTTTCGTTTTTCAATATTGGTGAATATCGAAAAACGAGCTACTCGTTTTTCGATATTGGCGAATAACGAAAAACAACTAGCTCGTTATTCGATATTGGCGAATGTTGAAAAACGAGCTACTTGTTTTTCGACATTCAAACTTGAATCTCAAAAAAGTAGATTTGATGGAGGTATATCTGTAGAATGTCTCCAAAACACATTTTATTAAATACGTTTTCTAAAACGAACTAAAGATATCATAATTCAGGATGCCTGAGCAGTGGATTCATATAAAAACTGCTCTTTCTCCTTGTTTTTTGATATTGGCGAATCTCCAAAAACGAGCCACTTGTTTTTCGATATTCAAACTTGAATATCAAAAAAGCAGATTTGATGGATGTTTATCTACAGAATGTCTAAATTGACACATTTTATTAAATGAGTGATCTAAAACGAACTAAATACATCATAATTGGGGATGCCCGAGCAGTGGATTCACATAAAAACTGCTCTTTCACCTTGTTTTTTGATATTGGCGAATCTCGAAAAACGAGCTACTCGTTATTCGATATTCAAACTTGAATATCAAAAAAGCAGATTTGATGGATGTTTATATACAGAATGTCTAAATTGATACATTTTATTAAATGAGTGATCTAAAACGAACTAAATACATCATAATTGGGAATAACCGAGCAGTGGATTCACATAAAAACTGCTCTTTCTCCTTGTTTTTTGATATTGGCGAATCTCGAAAAACGAGCCACTCGTTTTTCGATATTCAAACTTGAATATCAAAAAAGCAGATTTGATGGATGTTTATATACAGAATGTCTAAATTGACACATTTTATTAAATAAGTGATCTAAAACGAACTAAATACATCATAATTGGGGATGCCCGAGCAGTGGATTCACATAAAAACTGCTCTTTCTCCTTGTTATTTGATATTGGCGAATCTCGAAAAACGAGCTACTCGTTATTCGATATTCAAACTTGAATATTATAAAAGAAGATTTGAAGGATGTATATCTACAGAATTTCTCCAAAACACATTTTATTAAATCAATGATCTTAAACGAACTAAAGATATCATAATTCAGGATGCCTGAGCAGTGGATTCATATAAAAACTGCTCTTTCTCCTTGTTTTTTGATATTGGCGAATCTCGAAAAACGAGCCACTTGTTTTTCGATATTCAAACTTGAATATCAAAAAAGCAGATTTGATGGATGTTTATCTACAGAATGTCTAAATTGACACATTTTATTAAATGAGTGATCTAAAACGAACTAAATACATCATAATTGGGGATGCCCGAGCAGTGGATTCACATAAAAACTGCTCTTTCTCCTTGTTTTTTGATATTGGCGAATCTCGAAAAACGAGCCACTCGTTTTTCGATATTCATACTTGAATATCAAAAAAGCAGATTTGATGGATGTTTATATACAGAATGTCTAAATTGACACATTTTATTAAATAAGTGATCTCAAACGAACTAAATACATCATAATTGGGGATGCCCGAGCAGTGGATTCACATAAAAACTGCTCTTTCTCCTTGTTATTTGATATTGGCGAATCTCGAAAAACGAGCTACTCGTTATTCGATATTCAAACTTGAATATTAAAAAAGCAGATTTGAAGGATGTATATCTACAGAATTTCTCCAAAACACATTTTATTAAATCAATGATCTAAAACGAACTACAAATATCATAATTGAGGATGCCTGAGCAGTGGATTCACATAAAAACTGCTCTTTCACCTTGTTTTTTGATATTGGCGAATCTCGAAAAACGAGCTACTCGTTATTCGATATTCAAACTTGAATAACAAAAAAGCAGATTTGATGGATGTTTATATACAGAATGTCTAAATTGACACATTTTATTAAATGAGTGATCTCAAACGAACTAAATACATCATAATTGGGGATGCCCGAGCAGTGGATTCACATAAAAACTGCTCTTTCTCCTTGTTTTTTGATATTGGTGAATCTCGAAAAACGAGCTACTCGTTATTCGATATTCAAACTTGAATATTAAAAAAGAAGATTTGAAGGATGTATATCTACAGAATTTCTCCAAAACACATTTTATTAAATCAATGATCTAAAACGAACTAAAGATATCATAATTGAGGATGCCTGAGCAGTGGATTCATATAAAAACTGCTCTTTCTCCTTGTTTTTTGATATTGGCGAATCTCGAAAAACGAGCCACTCGTTTTTCGATATTCAAACTTGAATATCAAAAAAAGCAGATTTGATGGATGTTTATAAACAGAAAGTCTAAATTGATACATTTTATTAAATGAGTGATCTAAAACGAACTAAATACATCATAATTGGGAATAACCGAGCAGTGGATTCACATAAAAACTGCTCTTTCTCCTTGTTATTTGATATTGGCGAATCTCGAAAAACGAGCTACTCGTTATTCGATATTCAAACTTGAATATTAAAAAAGCAGATTTGAAGGATGTATATCTACAGAATTTCTCCAAAACACATTTTATTAAATCAATGATCTAAAACGAACTACAATTATCATAATTGAGGATGCCTGAGCAGTGGATTCACATAAAAACTGCTCTTTCACCTTGTTTTTTGATATTGGCGAATCTCGAAAAACGAGCTACTCGTTATTCGATATTCAAACTTGAATATCAAAAAAGCAGATTTGATGGATGTTTATATACAGAATGTCTAAATTGACACATTTTATTAAATGAGTGATCTAAAACGAACTAAATACATCATAATTGGGAATAACCGAGCAGTGGATTCACATAAAAACTGCTCTTTCTCCTTGTTTTTTGATATTGGCGAATCTCGAAAAACGAGCCACTCGTTTTTCGATATTCAAACTTGAATATCATGTCTAAATTGACACATTTTATTAAATGAGTGATCTAAAACGAACTAAATACATCATAATTGGCGATGCCCGAGCAGTGGATTCACATAAAAACTGCTCTTTCACCTTGTTTTTTTGATATTGGCGAATCTCGAAAAACGAGCCACTCGTTTTTCGATATTCAAACTTGAATATCAAAAAAGCAGATTTGATGGATGTTTATATACAGAATGTCTAAATTGACACATTTTATTAAATAAGTGATCTAAAACGAACTAAATACATCATAATTGGGGATGCCCGAGCAGTGGATTTACATAAAAACTGCTCTTTCTCCTTGTTATTTGATATTGGCGAATCTCGAAAAACGAGCTACTCGTTATTCGATATTCAAACTTGAATATTAAAAAAGCAGATTTGAAGGATGTATATCTACAGAATTTCTCCAAAACACATTTTATTAAATCAATGATCTAAAACGAACTACAAATATCATAATTCAGGATGCCTGAGCAGTGGATTCACATAAAAACTGCTCTTTCACCTTGTTTTTTTGATATTGGCGAATCTCGAAAAACGAGCTACTCGTTATTCGATATTCAAACTTGAATAACAAAAAAGCAGATTTGATGGATGTTTATATACAGAATGTCTAAATTGACACATTTTATTAAATGAGTGATCTCAAACGAACTAAATACATCATAATTGGGGATGCCCGAGCAGTGGATTCACATAAAAACTGCTCTTTCACCTTGTTTTTTGATATTGGCGAATCTCGAAAAACGAGCTACTCGTTATTCGATATTCAAACTTGAATATCAAAAAAGCAGATTTGATGGATGTTTATATACAGAATGTCTAAATTGATACATTTTATTAAATGAGTGATCTAAAACGTACTAAATACATCATAATTGGGAATAGCCGAGCAGTGGATTCACATAAAAACTGCTCTTTCTCCTTGTTTTTTGATATTGGCGAATCTCGAAAAACGAGCCACTCGTTTTTCGATATTCAAACTTGAATATCAAAAAAGCAGATTTGATGGATGTTTATATACAGAATGTCTAAATTGACACATTTTATTAAATAAGTGATCTAAAACGAACTAAATACATCATAATTGGGGATGCCCGAGCAGTGGATTCACATAAAAACTGCTCTTTCTCCTTGTTATTTGATA
Source organism: Patella ulyssiponensis (assembly GCA_963678685.1). Lineage (NCBI taxonomy): Eukaryota > Metazoa > Mollusca > Gastropoda > Patellidae > Patella > Patella ulyssiponensis. The sequence continues at coordinate 103,218,203 of OY783225.1, forward strand.
TTGGCGAATCTCGAAAAACGAGCTACTCGTTATTCGATATTCAAACTTGAATATTAAAAAAGCAGATTTGAAGGATGTATATCTACAGAATTTCTCCAAAACACATTTTATTAAATCAATGATCTAAAACGAACTACAAATATCATAATTGAGGATGCCTGAGCAGTGGATTCACATAAAAACTTTTTTTCGCGTTGTTTTTTTGATATTGGCGAATCTCGAAAAACGAGCCACTTGTTTTTCGATATTCAAACTTGAATATCAAAAAAGCAGATTTGATGGATGTTTATATACAGAATGTCTAAATTGACACATCTTATTAAATGAGTGATCTAAAACGAACTAAATACATCATAATTGGGGATGCCCGAGCAGTGGATTCACATAAAAACTGCTCTTTCTCCTTGTTTTTTGATATTGGTGAATCTCGAAAAACGAGCTACTCGTTATTCGATATTCAAACTTGAATATTAAAAAAGAAGATTTGAAGGATGTATATCTACAGAATTTCTCCAAAACACATTTTATTAAATCAATGATCTAAAACTAACTAAAGATATCATAATTGAGGATGCCTGAGCAGTGGATTCATATAAAAACTGCTCTTTCTCCTTGTTTTTTGATATTGGCGAATCTCGAAAAACGAGCCACTTGTTTTTCGATATTCAAACTTGAATATCAAAAAAGCAGATTTGATGGATGTTTATCTACAGAATGTCTAAATTGACACATTTTATTAAATGAGTGATCTAAAGCGATCTAAATACATCATAATTGGGGATGCCCGAGCAGTGGATTCACATAAAAACTGCTCTTTCACCTTGTTTTTTGATATTGGCGAATCTCGAAAAACGAGCTACTCGTTATTCGATATTCAAACTTGAATATCAAAAAAGCAGATTTGATGGATGTTTATCTACAGAATGTCTCCATGGCACATTTGATTAAATTAGTAAACTATAACATACTAAAGGCATCGTAATTGAGGATGCCGGAGCAGTGAATTCACATAAAAACTGCTCTTTCTCCTTGTTTTTTTTGATTTTGGCGAATATTAAAAAATATGGAGAAAGATCAGTTTTTCGTGAATCCACTGCTCGGGCATCTCCAGTTATGGTATTTTAGTACGTTTTAGATCACTGATTTAAAAAAATGTGTTTTGGAGAAATTCTGTAGCTATATATACATTCATCAAATCTATCAAATCTGCTTTTTTGATATTCAAATTTGAATATCGAAAAACGAGTAGCTGGTTTTTCGAGATTCGCCAATATCAAAATACAGCGAGAAAGAACAGTTTTTATGTGAATCCACTGCTCAGGCACCCTTATTAACGACATCTTTAGTTTGTTTTAGAAAACGTATTTAATAATAAAGTGTTTTGGGGACATTCTATAGTAATACATCCATCAAGTCTGCTTTTTTGAGATTCAAGCTTGAATATCGAAAAACGAGTAGCTCGTTTTTCGAGATTCGCCAATATCAAAAAACAAGGAGAAAGATCATTTTTTATGTGTATCTACTGCTCAGGCATCCACATTTTTAATATCTATTTCATTTTAGATCACCGATTTAATCAGATGTGTTTTGGAGACTTTCTTTAGCTACACATCCATCAAATCTACTTTTTTGAGATTCAAATTTGAATGTCGAAAAACAAGTAGCTCGTTTTTCAACATTCGCCAATATCGAATAACGAGCTAGTTGTTTTTCGTTATTCGCCAATATCGAAAAACGAGTAGCTCGTTTTTCGATATTCACCAATATTGAAAAACGAAAAACGAAAATCGAGCTAACTTCACACTGCCCTGAAATGCTTAGAAAATGGGTCGTCAATTTTTAAAATTTTCCTGAGGGGAAGCAACCGAGACCCTCTCGGGCGCTCGCATATAACCACAGATCACCGTTCTATTACCCATAGCTCATGTGAACTATTTTTTTACTATGGCAGCTGTTCAATATACATTTTTATATATTGTATTGTTCTAGATCTCCACTCTTAAACAATAACTGTCAACTTCAAGTCGATTTATTATACTCATAAGATCGCACAAGACGTCAATTAATGACATTTCTATTGTACTATTGTATGAATTTTATAATGTTTATGAAATATCCATTTTTATACAGTGTTGATACCAGTAAATGCGGCCGTTTTTATGAAAAATTGCGCCATAAATTAGATATAACATTCGATTATTTGCGGTTCTTATGTGTCATTTTTATTGCGTATTAGTATAATATGACTGTCTCTGGACGAGTGTTTATTTAATAAGAATGTAACTGTTAGACTTGGCGTGACGGTTTCTATCGGCCGTCACTTGATCAATCCCATTTTGTTTTTTTACGATCTTAGAAACGTATAATTGTTTCTTCATAACGGAATCATTCTTAAAGTCACGTGGTCGGTGCAGAATGTAGAGATAGGCCTGGTAGGCTCAAGGGGGGGGGGGCGACCAAGGCATAATATACTATTTTTGAAACTGCCATAGTCATTTTTTAGGGTTTTTATCACAGTGTTAATTTGAACATCTTCGCATTTTTGTTCCAGTCCAAGATATTTAGGGGGGTGGGGGTGGGGGATGGCCTAGTGGTCTAAAGTGCCGCGTTTCGATCTCTAGCTGACCGGTCACCTCTGGCTTGCAGCTGTGGTTTCGATCCCTGGTGTGAGCGTATGTGGCATGGAGATAGGGGCGCCTTCTCAACCTCGTGGGTTTCCTCCGGGCACTCCACTGCTAAAGACCCCTACGCGCAAGCGAATTATTGAAATAAAATTGAACCATATGTTAGTCCCGAAATGACCTAGTTTGTGTCGATATTTAACAAGACCCATCATCAAGTTTATTGACCCCCTTCCCTTTCCACTAGTCGAATAGGTTAAGGCCTCTCTTTATCTAAACGCGGCACTGCATATAGATTCCATATTTACGTTGTCTGAAACTCCGAAAGCGCAGTTTTCAAAACTTACATTGCCGTTTTTAAGATGAAATGTATTTTGTTTCGAGATCGACCACTTATCGAACCCATCCCCCAGTCTAACTTCATTAACAACCGCTCGTTCTTTTCTGGTCTACCGTGTTTGCTTTTACACACAGACGCTTGGTTTAAATGTAAGGAACAAATGTTCCCCAGGGTACTAATTCTATTTGCATGTTTGATGCATTTTCTCCTGGCATGTCTCCTACATTCGTAACAAATCAATGACATCTGTTCGGTGGATATATATCCAGCTAAGGTCTGTCGCGTTCATTGATTTTAACTTAAAATATATTGCATATGTTGGTTTTGCGTTTTCAGATGTATATTTACTGTTTACTTCACGTGTTTTGTTGTATTATGGGAAAATTGATTTCAATTATAACCACAATTGACCTAGACATTGAACTAATATTAAACAAATTAAAGGAGTTCATACCTTATTTGATTCGTTCTTACAGATTATTTAAATATTTTTACTGAACACCATGTGTCGTCGAATCGGTGTGGTCGTTAACACAAATCATAAACCCTGCCATTCGGCCACCACCTTATTCTTAGGGTGTATTTGTTAATGCAGGCGGATGATTGTCGGGGGGGGGGGGCACTACGTGGAAACAAATTCTAAACAACAAACCTACAGAGAGAGAATGGTTTAATTTTATTTCAATAATTCGTTTGCGCGTAGGGGTCTCTAGCAGTGGGGGGAAACCGTAGGACCCTGAGAAAACACACGAGATTGGACAGTAGACCCTACTCCTTGTCACGTTCAGCCGGGAATTAAACCTGCAGACAAGACAAACAACACAGACATTGCTAGCACTAAACAATAAAAATGTCAAATCAACTGAGTTTGTTGAGTCTTTGCTGTTTCTTTCTTATTGGTTGTACATATCAGGTGTTGTGGGGTTTTTTTTAGTAATACTGCGTTTCAGTTTTTTTTAGTAATACTGCGCTTCAGATGTCCGAAACGTGAGCAGGAAGCCCTTTTGTTTCACAATGCTGTCGATAAAAGACAAGTGCCTGTCATTGTGAACGGATATTACATCACAGGGCTTCGTTAAGATGACAGTAATAAGTCGACTAGAGACTAGAAATCTCATTTCGTGGACTAAAGATGACACTTCGCTGTAAATGTTAGCTAAAGAAAAGGAAATCTTGAGTAAAATATTTTTGTGCAATCGTGATATGTAGAAGCAGCTAAGGTACTCCCAAAGATTTTTTTTATTGCAACGGTTATACGATGTTATCGCAATACTATATTATTGGAAACCCAGCCACCTTTCCAAAGCCGCATTTAAACATATACAACTGGGTGTAGTGTTTTCGTTGATGCCCATAGCAGTTATATCTCATATTCGGTTCATATCAACCGCTGATGACGTCATGACAGGTTGATATTTCATTTCAACTGCTGATGACGTCATCCCAGGTCGATGTATTCGGCTCATATCAACCCGATGACGTAGATGATCGAAATAATACAAAGAACACAGAAATGAAATTTTATTCTTTTGACAATAAAAAACCCCATTGTTATAGTACAGTTTGAAGCATTCTGGACCGAAATAGACGGCGTACTTATCGGCATATTTAAATCGGTTATCCATACTCCATGTCTAAGATATCTTTCAGAATTTTCTTTCCGCCCACATTATTTCTCCACACACTCCAAGTTTTCTTCAGGCTTTGGATAGATTCTCATCATATTTGCATTCATATCTATTTTGTTATTATGGTGACTAAAATGGATTGATTATTTGTCTGACTGCGTTTTATATCCATTTTGTTTTTGCTTTCAATTCTATTTCTCCAAAATGGCGACGTTTTTCGGGACTAACATATGGTTTAACTTTATTTCAATAATTCGCTTGCGCGTAGGGGTCTTTAGCAGTGGGAGGAAACCGGAGTACCCGGAGAAAACCCACGTACAATCGGGGATTTGAAACCACGCCAGGCCGTATTACAAAGCGCGCGCACGCTAACTATTCGGCCATTAGCCCCCCTCCTCATTTAAAAATGAATATGTCATTAAGATTTTAATAGGTATGTAAATTTCTTTGACATTAAAGTGTTAAATGGAATATCAAACGATATAACAAGTATTATATTTACAATAATTTTAGGTGCATGGTCACGTATTTATCAGATGAAAGAAGTTTAAATGACGCGATCTCAATGCGGAGGGGTGGGGCAGTTGGCTGCTCTACGAACTGGAACTAGACAAACTCCACCCTAGCGCTTTACATTATAAAATTGAGTGAGGCTCTTAGACCCACGTAAGGTTTGCAGCAAATTCAGTAACTTGTTAAGGAAAATAGCACCATGTGTTACACTCCGATTACATTACAGATCTATATTTCGTTTCGTTTTTTATACTTTCAATGGCCTCTTGTACATGAAAATCTGGCTGTTTGTAGCTACCTACAGTGCCATGCGCTCGCGCCAAAAACTCGCCATAACAGACCGTAGTGTAGTAGGTTTTTTATTTTCGCTTGTACGGAAGGTATAAAAAAACCGAAACGAAATTGTACTGTGTATTTTAATGGGGTGTTTGAAACACGGGTCACGAGAATGTCTAACAATTGTATATAACTAACGACCACTGTGTTCATTGGGTCACTACAGTGTCTAACAAACTACTTACATGTAAAACACAGACAACAATTTCACCAAAATACAACTGATACAAGATCAATGCCAGTCAATCCGACAGTAACCGTGATCCGTGGAGACGGTAGAGACAGTGTTCGTTTGTTGTGTAAATAAGTTCGATTGAATAAACTTGTCTTGGACACGCTTCTAAATAAGTTGGATTGAATTAACTGGGATAGGCTTCATTGAGAGGTTTACATACATCTAGTACAAACAGTTTGATCACAAACGTATATTCTTTAAAAGGGAGAGGGGGGAAATGGGGTTAATGTTCACTCGACACATTTCGGGACTAACATATTATTATGATTTAATTTTATTTAGCGGTGGGAGGAAACCGGAGGACCCGGAGAAAACCCACGAGATTGTCACGTACAACCGGGGAATCAAAACAACGCCAGTTGACTCAGTGACAGACCTTATGATACAGCGCGAACGTGCGAACAATCTCGCCCCCCCCCCTCTATTCTTTAAAAAAAACACTCTCCAGCACTAGATGCTATCATCGCCTGGTCCTTAGATTCGAGTCCCCAGATTCTTCAACTGCCACCTAGAGACTTCAGTTTTAGTGAAACTGAATGACAATGTGTGTAAATAAAATGATGCTGTTTTTGTTATTCATATTTAATCATATCTGCTTGGTGTTTCTTTTCTTTTGATATTAAACAGGCATTAATTGTTATGTGCTTCAAATATTATTAGCAGCAGCTCCAAAGGATTTACACATAACTCGTTAACAGCTCTTAAAGTGACAATAGCGTTTTTCGGGTGTTCACGGGATGGTACACGAGAGAAATATAAAGATTTAACGTGGCTATTCAGGGATGCTGTAATTAGATTACAGACCTGTAAAATGGTTTACAGACCTGTCAGGTTATAATTAAATTGTTTTAAATCTTTAACGTTCAGCTTACTGGTCGTGTTAGACTTCTTACACCCGTTAAAAATAGCGTACTTTAAAGCCACTGCTCGTGAATTCTTCTTACTCTCGTTAAAAATAGCGTACTTTTAAAGCCACTGCTCGTGAATTCTTCTTACATCCGTTAAAAATAGCGTACTTTAAAGCCACTGCTCGTGAATTCTTCTTACTCTCGTTAAAAATAGCGTACTTTAAAGCTACTGCTCGTGAATTATTCTTACTCTCGTTAAAAATAGCGTACTTTAAAGCTACTGCTCGTGTATTCTTCTTACTCTCGTTAATAATAGCGTACTTTAAAGCCGCTGGCCGTGTTATTCTTCTTACTCTCGTTAAAATTAGCGTACTTTAAAGCCGCTGGCCGTCTTGTTCTTCTTACCCTGGTTAAATTTAGCCACTGGTCGTTGTATTCCAGGCGCGGATCCGAGGGGGGGGGGCACAGGGGGCCGCCCCCCCCCTCCTCAGCAGCAGTGAGACTGATCATCACTGTTCAGACCAGCACTTGCAGCTAGCAATGGGATTCCCAGATTTTAGTTTTTGTTTAGGGTCGGTATGTATGCCCCCCCCCCTCGACAAAATCCTGAATTCTACATGTACTTTAAGATCGCTGGTCCTCACTTAATGAAAGATGAAATCTTTAACAAACTATTCTTGTGAAAGTTGAATCTTCAAAAGGAATATCAGCTGAGTATTATTCAATTCCAATCAATTGGATAAATTATTTTGATAGGCGTCCATTTAATCCGACAGATAACAACCCAGTAGATTGATTGGGTTTTTTTTAATTGGATATTAAATTATCAATGCGAGCGCTTTTTAGTGCTCATACAGCTTGTCTTCAAAATGAAAATGACGCTGTGTGGATTTATAAAGATCCGTTCTTGTGTTTTCAGTGTAAACCTATATTAAATTTATTGTATAAAGTTCATCGGTAACAGTGATCAAGCTTTCAATTTAATTTTTCACCAAATTTATGGGGGTGGCCGAATTAAACTCGCGCTCTTTAGATCATGGGATGGTGTGGTTTCGATCCCTACTTGTACGTGACAAGGAATATGGTCGCCTGTCGAACCTCATGGATTTTCTTCGGTTTACTCCCTGCGCGTAAGTGAATGATCGAATAAATTTTATAAACGTGTTAGTCCCGAAATAACATAGTTTGTGTCGAGTGGATGTTTGTCTCTCCTTCACTCTGTCTTTTTTAGTTCAAAATTTCTAACCGTCAAGCAAAATTTTGCAAATTGAATTATTCGTCTACTTCTTTTTTTCATTTCTAACCAGCAGCGTGACTGTGTTATTTTCAAGAGAAATAAGTCGATTTAATACTGTTTTCTCACCAAACATCATATAACAAGATTTCAAGGGATTGTGATGATTACGTGAATCTATAGGCTAAACCAATGATCTTAAATTACTGAAGGAAATTACATTGCTGACCATCTACACAAACAAATACTGGGGCTAACTGACGGACGCGACGTCTGCTCGTACAAATTCTAATTACTTCGTATTTTTGGACTTTTTCCCTCCCCGCACTCCACTTCGCTTTATAATTCTCTGAAACCTAATAATTTGAATGCCTTGAAATGATTAAGTGTACCGGAGTTCCCAAAGAATAACTTGCGTGTGATAATCACTACGCTTTTTCCAATAATCGATTAAGCTAATCGAATTGAATCAAATTATCATCCGTTCCATTGCCGGGGTTATTCTAATAATTTAAATTTAACACCGATCGATAATTCTATAATTAATCATGCTCGAGATTAAAAAAAAACCAGCTTACAACTTTAATTATTTCGAAAAATATCACTTTCAAGACAAAAATACACTGGCTAATAATACGTCATTGGTTGGTTAATTTGAAATGGGTAACCTTTATACTCCTTATTAGGAAGCAAGTTATAGGTTATACTAATCACGCGTCATTCTGGAGTCAACCTTTTGTTTTGTCTAAAGTGATCAGAATGTTTACTGCAAATAAGGGAGAGAAGAGACAAAGTAGCAATTATCGATTACGTTGTAAATCATTTTAGATGTGGGTGGTTTTTAAAGGGTGGTGGTGTGCTCTTTAGATGGCGGGTGGTAATGAAACGAAATGAGGTTTAACTTTCTACTGTTCTACACCAACCGCGTTAATGAAGACGGGCATACGCCATACAGTGTACTATGTGGTGAAATTTGCCTTGGCAGCGACGCTATCCCCTACTATCAAACATTTAGATGTGGCGACTTACTCATTGAGCAACGATGGTTCTCGGTCTCTAGAAGAGTATAATGCTGGAAATAGGACCACTGTTGATGTGTAAATTTGTAAATATAAAACGGTGATTTTTTGAAACAGCAGCTGTGGGGTGTCTCCCCCAATGTCGATGATTATAGACTGCGTGGAGCATGATAGAGTCGATCTAAGACATATCCGAGTCACGGATGGAGCATTATGATCATAAAGTAATGGGGATCGAAATTTGAACATGAATTTTCTTGTCTTAGATCTCCTGACGTGCCAGAAAAAAAAGAAACTGTAACACCATCACGTTCACGATTCAGTGAAAATCTGCGACAAAGCTCATATAGTTGGGATCACGCTTTGGGGTTTAGTACATGGGAAACAACTCCTAAAGCGAGGCATTTAAAGAGTTAGCTCCCATAGATTAAAGTACACCACTTGCTCTGTATTATTGCATGAAAATCATCTGAGGCATTGCAATGACGACCAACAATACGCTACGCTATAAACTGTGCTATGAGGGCACAAACATGACCGTGTGTAGACATTGTGGAGAAACCATTGGAGATTACGGGAAAAAGTTCAAGGTTTATACTGACGCATGCGCCTTAATCCGTTCTGAGAACCAATGTCGTTTACATGTAGCTGTGTCGTTATTCGTTCCGAGTAGGGTACCGAGAACATAACGTCAGTGGTCCACATTAGATCCGTTCTCAGAAAAGAATGCTCATGTTTGGTTGACACTACTCAAAATTCAACCATTTCGTCCCGGCGTGCTTTAAAGTGATAAATTTTCTACGATGAACAATCCATGCGTACATGTATTATTTGGAAAATAAAGTATTCTTTTCTGACTTTCCGTTTGAACTGTTCATACAGATTTTACGACAGAATCGGTAATTAAAGGTAAAAACTGTAGAAGGTAAAATTTTGACAGGTAAACTTAATAGATCGCCATATTTGCTGTACAGACTGAGGTGCTTTTGTTCGTGTCAAGAAACTACCTTTAACTGTCATTCTTAAAAAGGGAAAATCCTTTTTCCTTGGAACCTAAAATAGACGAAAATGTAATATTAATATTTATAGCTGACTTACATTCATTTTAATATAATGTTATTGTAATTTCTAAACAGTTTATAAACAGGAACTGAAAATAAACGAAATGGGTCATATTAATGTAATATTAATGTTTAACATTCATTTTCTTTTCAAAAAATGTTATATTAATTTCGAAACAGACTTAATACAGAACCTAAAACAAACTAAATGGACCATATTAATGTTCAACTACCTTTAACTGTCATTCTTAAAAAGGGAAAATCCTTTTTCCTTGGAACCTAAAATAGACGAAAATGTAATATTAATATTTATAGCTGACTTACATTCATTTTAATATAATGTTATTGTAATTTCTAAACAGTTTATAAACAGGAACTGAAAATAAACGAAATGGGTCATATTAATGTAATATTAATGTTTAACATTCATTTTCTTTTCAAAAAATGTTATATTAATTTCGAAACAGACTTAATACAGAACCTAAAACAAACTAAATGGACCATATTAATGTTCAACATTCATTTTATTTTTTAAAAAGATCTTATAGTAATTTCTAACCAGTTATGATCGTCGAAATGCATTATAATGTTGTTAACCAAACCTAGAAAAATAAACTATAGGAATTCATGATACAATACACAAATTAATGATAAAATACACAAATTCATGATAAAATGCACAAATTCATGATAAAATACACAAATTCGTGATAAAATACACAAATGCATGTTATGATAACACAAATCCATGATAAAATGCACACATTCATGATAAAATACACAAATGCATGATACGATAACACAAATCCATGATAAAATGCACACATTCATGATACGATACACAAATCCATGATAAAATGCACAGATTCATGATACGATACACAAATTCATAAAAAAAATGCGCACATTCATGATACGATACACAAATTCATGATAAAATACACAAATTCATGATACGATACACAAATGCATGATACGATAACACAAATCCATGATAAAATGCACACATTCATGATTCTATTCACAAATTCATGACACAATCACACAAATTGATGATACGATAAACACATTCATGATAAAATACCAATTCGTGATAAATTATACAAATTCATTTGTTTGTTTTTTTTTTCTTAAAATTTCATATCTTATAAGGTTATTCCTAAGATATATATTATACGGATGGCGATATTTTCTCAAATATGCATGATATTTTGACAGGCATATCTTGTCATACTGTTGAATCTTGTCGAGTTAAATGCCACCGAAAAATGTCCCCAGATTAAGATAGCGCCTATAGGTCACAATTCTATGGAATGCAATTGCTGCTTATGACTAAGCGACGTTTCTTTATAGTTATTGATTGATAATGACGAAAGAAACCTAGTCGGTTACTGCTTATGACTGAGCAACGTTACGACTAGGCTTAAGCAGTAAAATTATTGTATTCCATGTGACCTGTTTATTCCAGTTCAATTACTAAATGCCATTGTAACAATTTAAGATATCGTCACTTAAATTTGATATCACTGGAAATGATATGAACAGAATATTAATTTGGTAAATAAAATAATAAGTACAGTAAGGTTATTTCCCTCTAATTAGACCAGTTATTATTATTAGTGTGATTATTGTTTAAAATGAACTGTTTATTGTGAATGTTTGATGTTGATTCTGTATGTTTACTGTGATGTAACACGTGCGGTGTACCCCTGGTGATAATATTTTCCTTGTGTTAATGAAAGAAGGAATAATTTCTCTGATTTCATGTATTGTGTGTAGCTCGTGTTATTCCTGATAATTTCCACCAGATTCCTCGTTTTCGGGGTCCGATTTTTACTCAGAGGCCTCGTGTACGATGAAATTGGCCGTGTAATATAGTGGGACCACGTGTTAAATTTGCCGCCATGTCGAAACCGTGTATTCCATAGTTATTTCAATATAACGTCTGTTTTTCCATGTGGTATAATTCAAGTCAAATTAATATAAACCATTCACTAATAACACCGAACCCGTCCTCAACTTCTGTTTTCATTTACCATTCCCGAATTATGATATGGCTTACAGGACCAATGAGGGCATTTTATGGCAAATTCATATGAAAGGAACGAAAATTTAAGCTGGAGTCACCAAGTTTGTAAAAATATTACACAGCGAATTAAGATGCGAACTTTTGACTCGCGGTCAATATTTAAGCTAGAAATCTGTTTGGTTCTGGGTAATAAAACAATCGTTAATAAATAATGCATGAAAGGGAAGAAAACCCGATATTCCCTGGTTGTTGAGCCGGTCAGGTGTTGGTGCGTCTTGGTTGTACGCTAAACAAGGGTTATAACACATGTAATAATAATACACGAACAATGCACATGTACATTATAATTACACACAAGGCTGATACACGTGTATAAATAAAGTGCTAACACAAACGACTTTATCCACACTAATAATACTGTTATGACATCAACACATATATACTAAGATGTGTTTTTCTTTTTTTTACTCTAACAATGTTCCCAGGTAAAATAATAAATAATGAACAATTTGGGTTATTCAATTGAGTTATTATTTTCTGAGTGATCCATGCGGTCCCTAAATAATATTTCAGTTTATGGCTACACATACTTCTTTTACTTTTTTGTTGGACGTTTAACCCCAATTCATTTCATTTGCTTCTTTGATGAAAATAGATAAAATGCTGAGTAATTAATTCTTTTAGACTTGTTCAATAAAATATTGTTTTATTCAGTCTTCATTGCTTTTGTTACTTCAATAAAATATTGTTTTATTCAGTCTTCATTGCTTTTGTTACTTGTGTGTTTACGTTGAGGTTTTATCACCTCATTTGAATCTTTGATTTCACTTTCACAAATTCAATAAATAAAACTGCTAAAACTTCACAAATTAATAGTGACTTTGTTTATAAGCATTAATGAAATAACACAGTATAAATAGTACATTTTTATTGAATATGGGTATGACAGATGTTGGGTTGAATTGTTCATCTTCTTATCGTCTCTGTACGCTTTTCCAACCCGTTCATAATTTCCTTTGTATAGAGTCACCAACGTTTTGGAGAATTCGGTCTGTTGCTAATCTATGGTTATCGATATGATGTAAATTTGAGTATTGCAAATAGATTATGTTCAAAATTGGAGACAATTCATTTAATTCACGCCCCACCCCCTATCTCTATAATCCTTGTTTTGAAGTCCACCAAAATACAATCATCAGGTGTTTACATCTAGACGTATTCTATCCACTAGGGTAAATAACAATGTTTACATCTAAACAATGTTACATATTTACCTCCATAGATTGGCTTACTCTACAGTCAGGAATATTCTAACAAAGATGCTCTTTGCGTCATCCTTTAAATATCTTTCTTGTAAGAAATTCCTTAATATTGAATTTCAGAGAAAAGAGGTACCCCAGGGAAATTTGAGGATGTATTTGATCAGTAACTACTGCGTCTTAAGAAATATCTACACCATTAAAACAATGTTTTAAAAAACAGACTATTTACCAAAGTGAAAATGTGGAAAGAGGGATAACTACCATTATCAAAATACCTCTGGTGGTATCAGATAGCTTTGGTCCAATATCTTTAACTAGAGGTTGTGTTAGCATGAAAGATAGAGGAGAAAATTAAGTCAGTATGAATGTGTATAAACAAGATCGTTTGCTACTGGATCGGCTGTCGACGTGAAACCAAATCTCCCAACAATTTGACTAAGAAGAGGAACTTTAGATGAACGTGAAACTGACGCAATAACACGATCAGGTGCACAAACAACTATACTTTCCGATTGAGCTAAATTTGAGAACAATGGCGCATGCTCGGAAGTATTGCCATTGTCTCAGGAACTCAGTGCACCTGTGAAAACAAACACGGCCTAACATCGGTAGCAGTAGTCAGGAAGGAAGGCACATCAGGAAATTTCAACAAGTTTACGAAAATTTCATCGTGGAAAGAGAGTGTCAGAAATATAATATTCATATAAAAAATGGTGGAAATTTTAAGTGAAATCTGTTTTATGGCATGGTATTATTTAACTCGAGTTGAACTTTATAAATCTGTCACGGATGACCTTAACACTCTTTCCCGAAGTACAGTTTTGGTTTTCTTCTCTTTCTGAATGTGTCCGTGATGCCATGGGTTGATGTAATCTACTGACTGGCTATATCGTAACAAAGTCGCAATAGTAAGGGCAGAATGGCCGTAGCAGAATTATCAAATAGGCCCAGATACATACGCATCCACTGCGCCCAAAACGACGAAATTACACAACACTATAAAACAAACGAAAAAGCTCACAGAAACAAACAAAAACCCACAAATAAAAATACAAACAACAATAACTAAACTGTTTCAATGGCATTTAGTAATTGAACTAGAGTTTAGAGGTCACAATTCTATGGAATACAATTACTGATTATTACTGAGCGACGTTTCGACTAGGCTTCTCTAGTCATTATCAAGCAATAACTAACAAACAAAAACGTACTACATGTACTTAAACTGGAATTGTTTTGTTACAAATTTTCATCTAATTGAGTTGAGGTTAAGACGGGTTTGTTAAATAAATAAGCATCCACTGCTATATTTTCAAAACAAAATAAAATAAACAAATTTTTAAAAAAGCCCACAAAACAAATAAAATAACACCAACAAACAAATTTGGACAAGAATCTTTTTGTCTAGTTTTCATTTATTTGGGATGAGTTTAATACATGTTTTGATTAAATAATAATGACCTGATTTGTTGCTCAAAAACACTCGTCATAGGTTTGTTACATTTAAAGCTGCAATTTCATGTTTTTAAGTTATATTTTTTCTTAATATACTAAAATAGAGCCTAAAAAATAGATGGTATCTACAAACAGCCCTATCTTATAATTCACTATTGCAAGTTGAGAAATTGACAAAAAATATCATTTCCAACTTAAAATTCAAACGTTTGAAGATAGCTATTGCGTGGGGGTAATAGAAAATCAAGGGAGGTAATTGTGTTATTATTTCCTGTGGGAAAGATTTTTAAGAGTGGGAAATAATACCTATGATCGTATAATTGTGAGTTGACAACCTATTGAGCAAAAGACAGAAATAATTATGTTTGACTTTCTTAGAAAATATAAAATTCTCGCTTTAATATACAGCTCATTATTGCAATATATACTTTCAATGGCGCTGTACAATTATTAAAATATATAATGTATTATTTACATAAATATAAATCTAGTATACTAATATATAATAAATTAATTCGAGAAGGTGCTTTGAAAGAGATACGTTTCAGTGTTTTCTTAAACGTTTTTCGTTTTGTAGGTAGGACGAATAATGATTGAATGTTTGACAATCGTGTCGAATATCAGTTAGGATTTGTAAATCTGCTGTCAGCGACGAGTAATAGGTTTATTCTACGTATGAATATAATTAGGTAAGCGTGTGTGGTTCACATATTTTTATGTATATTATTAATAGAACGTATCAAAGCAAGGTTTTAAAATTAACTAGCAAAGATAACATATTATCTCTAAGAACTCCTTAGGAGATAATTAATGAATATGGTGGCTGATATATGAAACTAGCATGGAATTTGGCATTTTACAACGTTGGTAAGAATACAGCTGCACTAGGAAATTGTACTGAAACGTTTTAATCATCATAAAATCAATTCACTTTTCATTAAATTCAACTTCCGTTTTAGAACTACCCTGAAAGGCCGTTCCAGGCATTTTTTGGTGTGCAGATCACTTAAAAGAATAATTATTTATTGAAAAAGATATGCAACAAAGGATACTCAAAATTGCAGATTACGAAAAATAATACCGAGGAATTACTGATTAAAACAGATAGGCAACAAAGCGTCCGAAGAAATATGCAAATTAATTAATGTAAATATATCTGTAAAGCCTTTAAACGTCGCAGAAAGTTACTTGGGAATTGAGTTGTTTCTTCTATATATTTTACGTTTATGAATTTGTCTATGTATTGTGTTAATATTGTTGTACTTTGTCATGTTTTTAAGCTAGAAGTGGACGAATGAAAAAAAAAACTTGAAAAAAATAAAAAGGTTCGCCCCTTGTCCAGAAGATTTCATACTTAACCTCATCACGGATTATGAAATACTTATCTCGATATGTCGATTTTTATCATGGGTGGGCGAATTAGTGGGTGTGGTGTGAGGGAAATATCGGCAAAAACAAAATATTTTCATGTTTAACCAACATATTACAGACAAAGTAACATATTTCTGGATAATGTTTGTCTATAAAACATCGGTTGGGGATAGTTGTAAACACCTACAAGTGCCCATTCCCCCCGAGTGCCCATTCCCCCCGCGTGAAAGCAGAATTATTTTGCGTGATATTTAAAACCCAAGAAGCCATTATTGACCTGTGAAAGTCTGAACAAAAAAGTATTTGGTAGCCCAGGTACTAAATATAAACAAACACAAAAAGGGTAAAATTTAACGGGAAAGTTTCTGGTACAGAACAAAACCACAATATAGTTAGTAATATATATAGTTAGCTACCTATGAAAGTTGGAATGAACAACCTCGTATAAAGTGAAGATAGCTAGATAGTTAGCTACCTACGAAAATTGGAATATACAGCACAGGACAACAATACATACGAATAGTTAGCTACCCATGAGAGTTGGAAAGTTCAGAACGAAACGACATATTGTTAACTACCTATGAAAGTTGGAAATTGCAGAACGAAACAATAATATAGATAGTTATTATGAAAGTTTGAAAGTACAGAAATGAACAACAATGTCTAAACTAATAGTTTTCTACCGATGAGCAGCAAAACATCATATACATGTAAACTAATAGTTATCTACCTAAGAGAGTTGATTAAATATAATTTAAAGACGATACATGCTGTTTTATAGCTCATTAGTTGTAATCAACATTAACACCTTTACAAACACTCGTATAATAAACCGTACAACACCTGGGTAACGTTTACATCGAGTTGAAGAAGAAAATCCCTTTTCATTCACTAACTTCTTTCATTTTTAATATATTGAAATTCTATTTCTAAATTAACGAAATATAATTATTGGAATCATTAATATTTCCTTACAATAATTTGTAATGTATAAAAATATATATGTAACTTATGTGGCTGTGTCGTGTGTGTATACTTGTGACAGGGGAGATACTAACTTCAGTAAGTAAAGACAGGTCTTTATATGTGAGAGAAATCAAGAAATACTCCACACAAAATACGCAGTACGATCTACTACTGCATGCAGCCAACAGCCCCCGAAATGATTCTTGTAGACTAAATTCAAACATGAATGACTTTTATAGCTAAAGAAGACGGGTACGGAAACGATTCTGCGGATGTACAGAATGGTAAAGTGTGCGCTTTAGATCACAATGTATATCACTGAATTACAGACTTCTACGTTTAAGCGAATTATTGAAATATAATTGAACCAGAACCGAAATAACTATAGTTCATGTTAAACCCCATTTTCCTATCTATAACATTCTGAGTATTGTTGAGTCAACTGGCGTGGTTTCGAATCTCCGGTGTACGTGACAAGGAGTAGGGTCGCCTGTCCAACCTCGTGGGTTTTCCCCGGTCCTTCGGATTCCTGCCACTGCTAAAGACTCCTACGCGCAAATTATTGAAACAAAATTAAACCATATGTTATTCCCGAAATGACCTAGTTTGTGTGGAGTGGACGTTAAACCCCATCTGTTTCTAAATATTATATTTTATCAAATATAGTTATTAATGTTTCAGACAATAATTAACATGTTTTCTCTCGTTGAATCTACATCAATTAAACGATTAAAATCTTTAATAAATAGATTTTCTTGTTTCTACAAGAATTAGTTGGGAAATTTAACGGTGCGTGCCATAGACCTATAAAGTGGTTTTGGCGCCAATGGGAGATTTATCACTTTTGGTAAATGGCGGTTCAATTGGTACTTCTGTATGGTTCATCTGAGATTTTGATTTTGGTTCTTAAATAACATAAATTGTTAGAAAATCTCTCCAAGTCGTTTGAATGTGTAGAATGTACATATTGTAATTTTATTAAATTATTATAACAAGGTGTAGCAATTGAACTTCCGGTTAATTGACACGTCATAAAATTTATATAAATTGCGTTTTAAAAATGTTTTGATATGACAAACGTACCTTAGTTTACGTAAATAATCTATTCTCTGTAGTGCCAGAAATGTCTGCAAATTAGGAATCATTTATTTTTTATGAATATTATATATTTGAGGGATTTGAATGGATTTGATTTAGGTCATATGAAGTGTAACCATTGATTAATCCGATGGGATAGTTCTATTAATGGTGGGGAGCACTCGATACGGTTGATTTCTTAAACAATTGTTAAATTATCGCTTTTATCAATACTTTTATCAATTCTTCTTTATGTCAATAATTCGCTTGCGCATAGGTGGTGTTGGGGGTGCAAACAAACCCCACGACGTTGAATAGATGACCCTGCCCCTTGTCACGTACAAGCGGGGAATCGAAACTACGCCACTTGACTCAATGACTGACCTTATGAACCAATGCACACACGTTAAGCACACGTAAATGTCTTATATCATACTATTCACTTACTTAAGGTAATGTCGGATGTGTGATGTATTCAGATTTTCACTTTTTTCAGAATGTCTTTCTATTGCAAACGGATACCTGGGAACCGGAAACGAAATAAAATGATATGGGGTTTAACTGGCTACTTTTCTTGTATTTCAGAATGTTCGAAAATGAAAGTGAAAAACATTCTGAAAATAGTACATTGATAAATAGTCGGAAACAGTCTACAAAATTACGTAGGATTTTGACGAAATCCAATTTAGATTCGAATATTTCAAAACCTCTAGTATCCAAATTTGGGGAATCGATACCATTTAGGCTCATATTTAAGTGAGGGCGATTCATTCCAGATCACTACAGATACAGAATTTCGTGTTAAGTCAAATATGACTTATAAATCCATTTATGTGATATATTCAATAATATGCAATGGGTGTTCTGCAAAATATATTGAGAAAACTGATAACCAACTAAATATTAAAATGGATTTCCATCGCTAGCAAATTAGGCACCCGGAAAATAGAACAATCTAATTCAGCACCCCTTTTGATAAATGTGAACGACGCGTATTCAAAGTTTTCCATCTTTACAAGGAAAATTTTTAAAGATACTCATTTATTAGAAAGTAAAGAAATGAGTTTTATTAAAACAATATATCCTCTCCTTAAATCGGAAAATTGGATAACTGAATATTATTAATGCTGGACGTATATTTTATTATATTTTACTATCTGGAATTGTACTTAATTTATTTGATAATTGTTTCGTAACTATGCTCTGTCGTAACGTCATTGTATATATTGCATTATAAAAATATCAATATGGCCCGGAAAGGTTCAAGAGAACTGAAAACATTAGCCATAAACATGTGTTTATTTCTTTTTTTAACGTAATTGTATATATCTATTTCACAATATATCATTTTTTGTGAAAATGGATAAAATAAAAATCAGGCACAATTGATCCTAAACAAATGTCAAACTATATAATCCAAAGGACGAATTCGGCAAACTGCCACAAAAGAGAAATCCAAAAATTGGTTTTTGGTGTTCATAGGTAATTTGGAAATGATAGTTTCCGATTTTGTCAGACGGCTGGAATGTGTTTAATGTTTTTGTATTTTTGGAAGTTTTTTTTTCTAAAAGGAAGAAATCATGGATTCAAAGACAGAAATTGGGTGTTTTACCCACAAGCTTGACCGTCAACCGATATTACAGACTGTAGTTACAATTCAGCCAAAGTGGCGCCGAAATTTCATCATTCGTTTTGATGGTCTTTAAAGATGTTTGATTAAAACTGGTAGTAGAATGTAGCGATAAAATGGTTTATTTCTTATTCCGAATTCCTTTCATCTCTTCAAATATCCAATGAAAGTGTCGGTTACAATTAAGATTGGGGCTCAGAACTATTTTCTTATGATCGCTTATCACCCGTGTCCAGCGGTACAGGTCGTAATTTAAGGCGGAATATTGTTGCGGTATGTCCGTTTAACTGGTGCCGCTTCAACGTTTCTAGCTGCGAACGAAGAGCCGTAATTTGATACTATGTCATAAAATTAATACCCGTCTTAGAATTTAGGAGTCAAATTGGTTTTGTTATCAGTGGCATCGAAATGAGAAGGATACTATTGATATCAAGTAACTCGAAATGTTTGAAATGGTCAAATTTAATCAGATATGTTATTAGTAAACGCCATGTCGCGACTCAAT
Organism: Patella ulyssiponensis; assembly: GCA_963678685.1. Classification (NCBI taxonomy): domain Eukaryota; kingdom Metazoa; phylum Mollusca; class Gastropoda; family Patellidae; genus Patella; species Patella ulyssiponensis. Next base: position 103,238,333 of record OY783225.1, read on the forward strand.
AGAATTTATATCGACGAAAGATAGAAATTGGAGATATTTCACTTTATCAATATTTTCAAAATAAATGGGTAAAGAGGTGGTTTGTAATTGAATAAAACATTATACTGGATATCGTGTGCGATCGCTTTTTTCTTTAAAAATGTCCGTTTGCTAAATTTTCTATTGATCGAATTGCTACAGAAAATAAAAAGCTGTGTTAACTAAAATTAATTAAATTTTAATTGGAAGCAGGCTAGACAAATTCTGATTAAATGACCAGAGTTCTTTGATTTGGGTGTAAATTGGAAAAAAAAAAGTTTATTTAATATCATCGGATGTGAAGATTGTTTTTTTTGAGTTAGGAATATATGCCTATTTTTCAAAATGTAAGTCTACAGATGGCGCGAAGGTTAGTATAATCAAAGACTAGTAAATAAATTGACTTTCATTTGATATTAAGTGTCGTGTAATTACTATTTTGAAATTTATAGATTTTGTCCTATAGAAATTACAAACCACAGATCACCCCATTTTGACCAACATCTAAGACGTTTATCCCCAGTACAAATTTATGGATACACATGTACTGATTTTAATATAAGTGACGTTTCGATGAGGATACTCTCGTCTTTATCAAGCAAATGATACACTTATAATTTACAGAATATACAACGAAAATAACAATCAAATACAATTTGTTGCATATTCTGTATATATTTGTTTACTATTCACATGTATATTATGTATCATTTGCTTGATGAAGACGAGAATATCGTCGTTTATTATAATACTCAGTAATTGTGCATCCATAAAATTGTACCTTGTAGTACAATTACTAAATGCACGTAAAAGATCCTTTGGCAGTTGGAATTCGATCTAAGAGTAGGCCGTACCGCCGCTGCCCAGGCGAAATTTTTGCTCATAGCACACTGTATGGCGTATGCCCGTCTTCCATTAGCCCAGGTTAAGTGCAGAAGAGTAGGACGTTAAACCCCATTTCATTTCATTTCATTTCCATTTGATGAGTTAGTTTTAAAAATGGAGCAACAAATAACGAGTGATATCCTCGACGATTTGCACGATTAACAACTTAAAATCCTTATCTCGATACATTCCGCCTTGGAAATGGGAATTTGTAATACTACAGGTCAGCATGATGTCAATGTCATGTCCAGTCTAGTCACTGACCAAACCAATCAAGGAACTCACACGTCAGTTTCCCCTCCTGTCAGAACAAGGAATGGCGTGGGACTGGCTATCTGAAATAACGCAGCGTTGCAGGAATGTAAGACGTTATGTTATGGTTGACGTACACTTAACCCAAACACGCGACTACACTAACCGGTTATATAAGAGTGTTACGCGCATGTTATCTTCAGGATGTACGTACATCTACACGTGCTTTTAGTTTACTTGAAACAAGACATATAGATGTAGATAATTAATATCATAGATTACAGAACTACGATTATGTAAACGTTTTACAGTCCAATAAATAAAACCAATATAAAGACACAAACAATTGATAACCTTTATTATTTTTAATATCAAATATACAATAAATAATAACCATATATCAAATATACAATAAATAATTACGTTTATTAATATATAAAGCATATTTCAAACATACAATAAATAGACCTGTAATAATATGCATATCATATATCAAACATGCAATAAATAGAAACCTTTATTGCTTTTATGATTTCATTTGATTTACATATTAATTATGATAAGAATGCAGTGTCAAATGGTTATAACCCGAATACTATATATTGGCAAAACACATGTATAACGCCTCCTCAACACACTATTTCCGTCATTTCAGATTAACATAGATGATGAAATTCTAAGGGGGAGGGGGCTACTCTTCGCTGAATTCCAATGTGTACGCGGATAGACCCTGGTTTATCGTTCCTTCCGAAGTAATAGACTTCTCTTTCTCACAACCACCATTCCTTACAAGAAGGAAGGAAGATGGGATATTTTAGTCCAGTGTTCTCATCGGTCGACTACTGTGACCCATTTAAAGAAAAGATAAAGGAGTGAAACGAGCTGCTGTCACAGATAGGTTAAAATACATCGTAGATACATAAAACGGTTGTTCTAAATTTCTTAGGGTGTGTATCTACTTAAATTACAGCGTCAACAAACAAGGAAATGGCCGTGAATATCGTCTTCTGTGTCAAAACGTGGAAAGCACAGAATAATTGGTTTGTATTTTTGATTAAACGTGACATGTTTTTAAACTGTAATGTTTCGGTAACTTAAACTTAAGGGTGTGCGTGTGTACGTGGGGGGAGGGGGTATCCAGCAGCCATTGTAATGGACATTGAACGTTGTGGCAGGTATTGTAACCAGTTTTGGACAGAAATACGTACGATTCCTTTTTCTTCTGTTATAAGAACAACTGCGATTATAAATCAGGTGGTGTCAGGTGTTTGGAAAGAATATCCTGTAGCCGAGATGAAATGATGTATAGCAAAACAATCGATAATGACCAAGAGATTGACTGGTGTTGTCACCGATTAACACGGTGGCCAAAATCAGTTCAAAGTTTCTTCCACGAAACTACTCAACTAGCGGTCTACCTCTTATTAGTCTTATGTATGGGGAAGCCACTTTCGCTCGTTGAGCACAGGACTGGCCCACTGCCTGGTTGCTTTCCCCTGTTGGACAAGAAAGTTCATTGGAATGTTTCAGCTTTGTGGGGCAGAAAGGGGGATATGGCATGGAAAAGCGTCTAGTGATCCGGCTGGCACGCAAAACTGGGGCCCTATTGTATGCCATTGTGAGTACGTTAAAAAAAAAACCCTAACGGTTGGGTAATCGTGTTAAAACTGAGGGGTTGTATCATAAGTTCTATCATTGAGTCAACTTGCGTGTTTTCAATTCCTCGATTTTACGTGACAAGGAATAGGTCGTATGTCCAACCTCGTGGGTTTTCTCCGGGTCCTCCGGTTTTTCGGGGGTTGGATGACCGAATCGTTAGCATGCGCGCTGTATCATACGGCCTGCCATTGAGTCAACTGGCGTGGTTTCGAATCCCCGGTTGTACGTGGCAAGGAGTAGGGTCGCCTGTCCAGCCTCGTGGTTTTTCCCCGGGTACTCCGGTTTCCTCCCACTGCTAAAGGCCCCTACACGCAAACGAATTATTGAAATAAATTTGAACCATATATTAGTCCCGAAATGACCTAGTTTATGTCGAGTGGACGTTAAACCCGATTTCTCTCTCTCGAGTTAAAACTAGGCCGTCGGCGAAATGTCCCTCATAATAGCAAACGTTTTCATTTTTCCAGTTAGTACAGAAAGAGTAAGACATTAAACCCATTTCGTTTCATTTCTCATTTCTTATTTCGGTACATATATCATGTAAGAGCTATTCTGTTCAACTATATATTACATATGAAATGGTGCTGAACTGGTTTTGGTCAGTGATATCGTTTCAGTGCTAGACTCGTCTTACACCATTAAGAGAATGTGTAGGTTTTCAAGATGTACGCCCCTTCATTAAGAGAAATGTCGGCCGTAGTATTAATGACGGGCACCTGTTGGCGATAAACAGACAGTCAAACTATTGATTAATTAGTGAAACTGCTCAATGATTTATTTATATTATATAATCGTCACACCACGTGGGGTTTTTATAATCACGAGAAATAGCAGAGTTCTGTTGATGCAACAACTGAAACGGTGTTTCTGAATGAAATCTCAGGAGTTTTTACGAGGTGTTGACAGACTACAAACATGTATAAAATAAACAAGATTATTTATTGAAATCACTTTGTTCACAATTATATTCACACCTAATTCTCATTCATTTATCACTTTCTTTCTGATCTCCAAACCCACTTATGTATACTTTACATCTAATCTATTTATTTTATTAAAAACCGCTTTAAAATGAAATGAAATGAAATGGGGTTTAATGTTTCACTGATCTACTCCGCACTCTGCTAATGAAGACGAGAATACGCCATACAGTGTGCTATGGGGCCAATGTCCTCCGGACAGCCGCACTACGGCCTACTCTTATATCGAATTCCAACTGTCATCCGAACTACTATACAGTTGTCCCTGTCAGGCCCTCCGCCCTGCATTACTGACAAGGGGGAAACAAGCCGGAAAATCTGGATGAATTTTCTTGGCCAATGTAGGGATCGAACACCCGACAATCAGGCTAGCAAGTCAGTGTCTTACCCACTTAGCCAACGTAACCCCCCCCCCCCCCGTCTTAAAAGCTTTATCTCTTACATAATATTTTTTAAGGAAAGCTACCATAAAAGCTTTACTATTATTTAATGCAACTCACCGTGATAGAAATGTGAAGTAAAATGATTCTTAAAACAAATATTATTTTGAAAATGCAAAGATAGGTGAATTCTGGGTTGCCCTGTTTATAACAAAAAGCTATTAATTTACAACTTTACTGAAATGTTACAATATTGGCTCGTTACTTGAATTTCAATGTCATTTCTGGGTGTTTATTGGGTCAACTTCCGCCACAGCAGCTCCACTTTATAACTTTATATTCACATTAATATAGCACTCCTTAAACTAATATAACCCTTATGACTAAATGCCCTTTTAAAAACCATCATCTTCCAAACAATAGGAAAGATCATCCCCATCCTGTAAAATAAATTCTGTACTTAATACATCTACACAATGTTTAAATCATTTAACTTCTTTTAATATGATTTAATCACGAAGATCAACTTGTATGCTTCAACAATTCTTGATCGTTTTAAAGAAGACACCACTCCTTTATTGCTAAATTGGCGTCATTGAAGGGATAGTACAATCATAACCAAATATAAGACAGTGATAAAACCTATATTCAAATTTTGTTTTTTAATTCGACGAATTATCTCATTTTGATATTAGAATTAGTCATTGCTAAATCGGGGGAATGGTTACAATTATTGTTGGTGTTAATTAATGATCTGCCAGTTGCGTTCTATCTTTTCAGAAACCAACACAAGAAGTTATTCTATCATGGAGGCACAGTTAAAACAGTTATTTGCTGTGACAATGAAATTGGTTGGTACATTATTAAACATAAGGTTTTTATAAGTTAAATGTAGATATATTTTAGGATCAGGTGTGTTTTAATATAGGCTTAAGTCCAACTCTGCACTTAATAACAGCCTTGGAAGGAAGGAATATATAGTTTATGTTCGGTTCGTTTGAAGCAGGTGCTCTCTTTGGACTCTACATATCTAACATATACTGATCTCTACACACCAGTATTACACCGATTGGCTAGAGTCGAAATACCCAACTTTTACTTCAGTATTCAGTTTGTATGATTTGGCAATATTTCTGAATACCAGTATTTCATCAATTGGTAATACTATGGCCAAAACCTTGATTGGGGTAATGTAGGCCTAGTCTGTTCTCTCAGTCATTTTCTGAGAATAAAATATTGCTTATATATTTGTAAGAAAATAAAGATTGTTAAATATTTGTATTGGTTATGTTCTGCTCTACAAGCGAGTATTGCAGCAACTAGTAATATTCCTGTAATCAAAGTAGGACCTTTGGGCAGTTCGTATCATTTGGCAAACGATTTGCACGGCTTAAACGCCTACTCGACACAAACTAGGTCATTTCAGGACTAACACACGGTTCAATTTTATTTGAATATTTCGCCGTGCGCGTAGGAGTCTTTAGCAGTGGGAGGAACCGGATTAATCGGTCAGACTGTATTTAGCTAACTTGCTATATATATATTTCGACCAATAAAACTTACAGGAATACGAAATTTATCTAAATTCCTGTTCAATTAAGAAATAGATCCTATCCAAATAATTAATGATTTTAAAATTAGATCTAAAATAGATATATACTAGGTTTCTAACTCAATAGTACATCAAAGATTTATTTGATATGAGAATTCCTCAATCATCATGGCAATAAGAGACTTTAAACCTTTAAAGTAAGAATTTAATGGACATTGAGTAATGTTCTTTATTTTATTTATAAAAATCCCCCCAAAAAATAAAGTTGTTCCAAAATATAAACTAAGTCTGCTCAGTTTGTGTTTTTTCTGCCAATTTGTGGAACTCACTATCTGAAAATCTTCGATCCAATCCATCATTAGCCTCTTTTAAATCCACATTGAAAACGTACTTATTTGAGAAATATTTGCAAAAGTGATTGCGCTATGAGCACGACTATATAAATGAGCACGAGGTGTAAGTAGACTTATTATTTAATATACATTATGCAAGGCTAAATTATTAATTAGGCATTAATTAACTTGTCCAGACCATAGTCAACACTCGATGTCAAAGCTAGCCTACGATATTTATTGGATTACGTTCCGATTTGCTGTTCGACTTCCACTCATAATTAAATTAAAAAAATGGATAATCGAGACTATGTTTTTATCCCACCGACTTTAGTAATGATGATCGAGGCTAGCCCCAATATTCAACGGTTCACAGTGAATCAATTTGACATTATCTAATCTCTTATAATGTATCTTTAAAAGAGTAAGCAGAATAGAAAAAGCGTAACCATTTGCGTAAAAACGATTCATTGGTCATTTGATTGTTTTGAAAAAAAGGACCATTAAAATTAACTACCACAGTATGGAACAAATTGACCAAGATGGAACCCAGCTAAAAGCTGTAATATTCAATATATGTGGTTTGGGGATTATAAGCCGCGTACTTCATTATAGATAATTAGTCCAATCATACACGTGTTTAGAGTCCAATAAGCCCCCAAAGCGACACAATGTACGTTCGTACACACGTGCTTCCTCCCATTTGTAAACTGTTTCCACAGTCTGTTGGTTTGTCGGTGACGTGTTAATTAGTAAGATTTCAAGTCAAATGGGAAGTGAGGATATAAATTCAACTCATCCTAAAATCTTCTGCATCCTGCTTATTGTTTTAAAATGAAGTTTACACAGCTTCCGGTACGAAGATGGCGGTTGTTGCCAACACCTATATAGAAGATCTACTTCCCCGATAGTCCAATTTCCGAAGTTCCACGCCATATACTATCAACGCATGTGTATAAAATCTTGTATTTTGTAAGGCGTGCTTAATTTCAAAAACAACTGATCCTATTTCTCATGTTAGGAGTTCACATAACTTACTTTCATCCACAGACCATTTTACGCCAGCGTCACACGGACCTAATCTTGCTAAATTTTATGGCTAAAATATGAAACCTTCACTGGGAGATCATAAGAATTAAAGTTTCAAATAGAACTAGTAGTAATCTACTCACCTTTGTGATGATATATCACTCAAGGCACAAAGTCCACACGAAAAATGACCTGCCTTTCACCATCCGGAAGTAAGTCTCCAATGTGTGAATATGTGATCTGAAACCAACGTTTGCATGTTTATTACTGTCCCGATCCTTTGTAAAGTTTTCCCTGCATAACATTTTACCAGGGAATGAAAATTATTTGATGAACTTTTAGGCTGCTTCAACTTTCCTATGCTTTTCTTGTGGCACATCGACGACCGGTTGAATGCTGAACACCAAATACTAAAAGATCAAAGCCGTTGCAGAATGCTAACAACATGTATTTGGGATGTTTTTAACTAGATCATAAAAGAAATGCCGTGCTAAATGGCGTAAACGGGAGAAATTGGGGGTATTTCGATCATTTTATCGGATTTTTCAGTATTTTTGTTAATTTTTCGGTATTTGATACAGCTCCTTTGTTATTTGTTCACATACTTACTGCTACCGTATCTATATTTAGATTGAGCTCATTCAGTTATTTATCACAATCAATCTGCTTCTGTAAAAGTTTTTGAATGACGTTTTTATCATGAGCTGTAAAGTTTATGTTACCGCTAAAGTTACCCAAGGAGTTATTTTGCTCTTTGATTTAAAACAAAAATAGAGACAAGTTCTACTTAAGACATCGAGTAGACAGGTCTTTCTTTACCTGTTTTAGATCATAAACACTCGCCCTTAGTATCATTTACCAATAAGCCGTCTATTTTTTATTACCACCTTGATTTTTTTTTTTAAATTAAAGAAACTCCATGGTGCTTTTTAACTGTTAATTTACACTCACTTATAATGAGTTCATTTTCGTTGAGTGACTTCTCTGTTTTTCGCCATTTCAGGAGCCAGATTGGGGCACGGTGTTGGCAGAAAAGGGTCCTCCGATTGCATTTGGGGCCTTGTTTTCTCCGTGTCAGTTGTCCAGGACGCGTGTGACGAAAACTGAAGTAACGTGTCGAAAAAAAGGATGCGAACGCGCCGCGGCCCGGAAAGGGTTAATTCATAGCTCACGGTATTTCTGTTGGCACAGAAAATACGACATTAGCCGCCATTTCATAAGCCAGTTTTTGGCACGACAGTTTCTATTACGTGCACGAAGCAGGATATACTTATCTATTTTTGAAAACACATAATACTACCTAGCGATTATCTGTAAACTTCACATCGATAACACAACTTATCGTACGGTTGTTTTTTTATTATAAACTGTAATATAGAAAATAAGTTTATCCTTATTGCTAGTGGACCAATACTATGTGGACGATCCAAATCGGAAAAACTAAAGTCACTTAAAAGTTGTAGCATGTGATCAATTTGAAACGTGTAAACAATCAAAATTCTTGAAGACAATTAGCGAAGAAAGATGTTAAGAGTGGGCCCGACATCATCATAGAATTTTTAAAGAATAAGTTAAGAAATTGTATCGCCATGACGTCTATTAAACTACTATTGTTTTATACATAACCCAGTCTAGCCATTACTTGATTTAATCCAATTCGTTAATGACTGAAAAACTTAAGGCGTTCTCTACCTCGTGTATTATCTAAGAAAAAGTATTAAAAATTCATCAATAGCATATCTGTAACTACGAAAATATTTATAGTAAAATTCGACAAAGGGCGGCTAGTGAAAAAAGAGGCCGTAGAGAAACCATCTTTTTAGCGCAGTTTGTTTTGGTTAGCAGTGGGAAGCAACCGCCCTACGCCGAACTTAAACAAACTATGGTAACGTCATCCCGCCACTTGCAGCCTTGCGGAACCCGGGTAGAATTACCCATTGTAATACAGTGTTAGGGTGTAGTCATTAAGCTGTCTGAGAAAAAACCCTGTCATAAATTTAGAGATTCTATATGGCATTGTAAAATATAGTTAGACTCATGATTTGAATGAAGAATCCGGTGTTCAACCAAGGCCGTATTCTGCCATTTAGAATCTAATATTCGAGAATTGGATAATATGCACTTTAACCATTTGGTATTTTTACAATATAAAGACACTCGGGTCATCTGTTTCGTTTTTCCTTGTAATATAAAGACTCTTTATATCATATGTTTTGTTCTATGTAAACTAAAGACCGCAAGGGATAAGTAAACAGTTAAAATGTAACACGAAGGTGCACGTATAAATTATATCGTGCATAACTAATATACATAACCAATGTACATGTATAACTAATGTACGTGCATACCTAATGTACGTATATAACTATCATATATAACTAATGTACATATATAACTCATGTACATGTATAACTAAGGTACATATATAACTCATGTACATGTATAACTAATGTACATGTATAACTAATATATATATATATATAACTCATGTACATATAATAATCTTTTTGAGTGGCATTTAGTAACTTTATAACGTTGAGAGAATACTCTTCGAAACGTCGCCCTTGATAACGTTAAGAGAATACCCTTCGAAACGTCGCCCAAATAAATAAGTAGCTGATTTTCCATAAGTATGTGTTGTAGTTTAATGTACATATATAACAAATGCACATATATAGCTAATTTTCATATTTAACTAATATACATGTACTGATAATATACATGTATAACTAATGTACATGTATAACTAATGTGCATGAATAACTACATGTGCACATAAGTATCTATTTGATTACGATGGGTTTCGTTGGAAGTGCATTATTTCAGCTTCATTTCAATACGTCTCATGGTAAATTATAAATTTAAAAAAAAGTATGTTGTTATTGAACTTGATAGATCACGACTTAATAAGTTTCTAAAAACAGCATTATTGAACTCCGGACTTAGTTTATCTGGTATCAAGACTTTAAACACAAATTGTCATCATAAAATCAACCGGGACATATCTGTATTCCGTGGGAAAAATACACCATCATATCATAGTTTTAAGAGAAATACGTCTTGCGTGAGAAAACATAGTAGTAATAATCGCTAGGGTTATCTTGAAACACAAAACTAGTAAATCATAATTTGTCTGTTATTTAATGTTTACATGTTTCCAAACCACTTATTTTTTAAAAAGATATTTTTTTTCCCAGAAGCATGGCGCTTCATATCTTAAAACCACAGCTAAATCTTAATGTAATTTAGATTAAGTTACCAGTCGGGGATCCACTAGTTTATGAAATCTATGCAAACGGCAACATAAGATTGAAATTCTAGTACACACAAAACTGTTAATCACATGAAATTCAGTGGCCGAAGAAGGCACCAGTAACATGTGAGAGAGAGTGGGGGGGGGGGTAAACATCCCCTCGACACACACTAGGTCATTTCGTGACTAAAATGTGGTTTAATTTTATTCAAATAATTTACTTGCGTGTAGGGGTCTTTAGCAGTGGAAGGAAATCGAAGGACCCTGAAAAAACCCACGAGGTTGGTCATGGGAATCGGAACCACACCAGTTGACTAAATGACAGACCTCTTGATACAACGCGCACGTGCTAACCATTCAGCCATCCAACCCCCGCGATCGTAAATGGATATTGAGAATAAATGCCGGTTGGCAAGGTAGTGTAATAATAGTATGTGGACTTATGCATGATAAAGTAGTATTAGGTGTTTCGAAAATATTAAGCGTATTTTGCCTCGCTGAATCGATCGACAGTACACAAGCACTAGATCAAAGACGTAGATAATCAAACTGTCTCGCTGAATTGGTCGACAGTACTCTAGCACTGTATCAAAGACGTACAGAATCATACAAGACAGATACGGCCTACTTGGGACAGACGAACCCTACTCCTTTTCACGCCATACACCACTCGCCCCTCCACTCCCTTAGTGACGTGACATGAATATAACGTACACGTATGTGGCAATATCTATTTATATGCATACCGAGTATAAATATGTTGCGTAGATTTGCCAATGTGTTTTTAAAGGAGATAGGTTCACTAGCCCGCTATAAATATGGGTATCAATAAATCTAACCCGAACCCAACCCTAATTTAATAGATATCGGTGGACTAATGAACGAACCCGCGGACTACTGAGTAATAAATCTAACCCGAACCCAACCCTAATTTAATAGATATCGGTGGACTAATGAACGAACCCGCGGACTACTGAGTATTCCCCGTTTAAAGCTAATGGTATTGACACGTATAAAGCTAATCAAGTCGTTCTAGTTATTTCTTACCGTGCATATTAACATAACTTTTTTTGTGTTTTTATCTGAGTATCTTCTGTGATAATTGTATTTAGTGTAGTAGACCTATACAATTACTATGCGATTTACGACCAAGACTTCATACGTTGCCAACTATGAGGAATATACCGACACTTGATACGGCTTTCAACGTCGGAACCATTTGATTGACGTGGTGGGGTCTAGCAATCTAAATTTACACCCCCTTCCTTGGTCTCTGATTGGCTCAACATGATGCTTTATACAATACATTCTCGTCAAAGTGGAAACGGCAGTTCTATATTGTTCTTTTGAGTTGATATCTACTTTCAGAAGATTCAAATTAGCTTTGCTACCTTCTTCATGTACCTCTTCAAACATTGCGAGATAAAGGAGGTAAATTTTTGTGGTTATTTCAATCATTTCGCATTAGTTTTGGATAGCCTCAACCAACTCATCTTCTCATGTTTTTATTCGTGTAACTCTCTTGCGTTAGAAAACTAGTTTGTGTTGTGTTTTGTATCTGAGCCAAAACGAGACCCGATAGAGCGTTCTTATCTTAATTGGCGTAGAGTGTTGAATGACACGATGATTACCGAACAGCAGTCGTCACAGGATTCTGCAGACGATAAGTTTAGATTGTCGGATTCCTCGGAAAATGACACCGAAGATTCACGAAGTAAAGATGACAATATCGGCTCGTCGCTGGACTCGGAAGAAATCGGAGAAATAAATAATTCCCGGAAGAGGATATTTAATCGGTCAGGTGACATGGGTTGCCAGAGTTTAAAAAAGATGCGTCGCAAACAGCCTCAGACTTATGAAGACATACAGACTCAGAGGGTCATGGCTAATGTGCGTGAAAGACAACGGACCGAGTCACTGAACGACGCCTTTGCTCAGTTGAGGAAAATCATCCCGACTCTACCTTCCGATAAACTTAGTAAAATACAAACTTTAAAACTGGCCTCTCGTTATATAGATTTTCTTTATCAAGTTCTACGCAGCGAAGACGCCGATTCCAAAATGGTTAACTCATGTAGTTACATGGCCCATGAACGATTAAGTTATGCCTTCAGTGTGTGGCGGATGGAAGGAGCCTGGGCTATGAATGGACATTGACACAATTGAAATCCTTTTTAATTTCCAACTTAACGGTGTTTGTTGCTAAATGTGGACATAAGGATGCTGTCCATTGGAGATATTTATCTTCTGTCTTCATTACATACAAAAAGTTAAATTCTTAATCTTCAATCCGAAGTTTATTTGTATTGTTCAAGGGAAAAGAAAAGATGCGTCCCGCCAAGGTAAGGACACAATTGGTGTGAACTAGACAATGTTCCTTAAAGAATGACAGTTGGTGAAGGGTGATGACTTCATAAGGTGTGCCTCCGTATGGAAAATTCAATCGGAGATTGTGTTTGAATAATTAGAATGAAACAAACAATGATTATTAGCTTAATTACATTAATAATGAAATGCTATAATTGATAAATAATGAATCACGCGTGCCAAATATAGAGTATATAAATCCGTTATATATTTTTATCATGTTTTTATTGTGTGTTTTAATTATTAAGTTTTTCAGTGTGTTTGTTTTTGTGAAATGGATACCATAGTTAGTTTGAATCCAGAGGATATTTATACGAAATGAATATTAGACAGGTTTCGTTTTTAATTAAGTGACGAAAAACAAAATATTTTCCTTTTTCTCATTAAAACATAAAATGAAATAAAATTTCACTTTTTATCAAGAATTTCCTAATTTTGTTATTCAAATAGTTTTTAATTGAATGCATATTAAAATAATGTCATATTTGATATCTGACTCGAATATGAAGTAGGATCAAATTAGAATTATTTTTGGACTTAATATTCTATAACAAATATTGCAATCAATTAATATTTCATGATTATGTGTGCGTTGTTTGGAGATTCAATTAAAAGTATTGAGTAAGCATTTAAAATCGAAAAGTACACTGTTTGTCTAAAAGTGAAATTTTTAAAATGATGTTATTTTATAAAGGGGGGGGGGGTAGGTTTGTAGTATGGGTAGAATTACAGGGCAAACAATATCTTGTACTCACCAATCTTTATTAGTATTTACCATATATTTTTGAATCAGTAAAAATAGTAAGCGTTTCAGTTTTATTCTATAATTAAATCATTCAGTGGTTCAACTTTTCAACATTTATCAGTCAAGACGAATGAACAAGTTTCTATTGTCTTTTAATTTAGATATCAATAAATCCCTTCAAGTTAATTGTTATTAATATTCATAGATTTTTTTTAAAATCTTATCTTTTCATTTTTTTCTGAAAAGAAAATACTTTGGTGGACATTAAAGGGTTACTGTTATTATTGGTTAATTAAATTAATATTTTAGAAATGAATATTGCTAAACGATGCAATATATAATAAAGACTTCCATAGTAAATTGTTTCTTTATTAATTTTAATATTGGTCATTAATAACAATATATGTTTATTTAAATTAATTTAATCTGTTTGAGGTTTCAATGCTTTGTACATTTTAACAAAACGGTTCCACTTTAAAGAGAGTTATGAACATATGAATGTCTTAATTGTGCAAAAATTTTGACACTAGGCTTGTAACCCAAACAGTTCACCAAGTCAGTGAGGATATAAATCTAAATTAATGAAATTTGATGTTTACGTAAAAATAAACATAATTCAATTATATCTTAATATGCCATGAGAAAATTTAAAACTAGAAAAAATTAAGGACTTTAGCTTTTTAAATCGCTTAAGCCTTATCTCCATGGTATCCCGCGGGAGAAATCTATGCACGTGCGTGCCTTCTATATATCTTTAACGCAGCAATACTAGTGCCAGAAATGCCACGTGCATTTGTTTGTTTGTAATCTAAAATATTTTGGTTATGATTTCGATCTCTTTAATATATGTTTGTTGCATTCCATGTATGATGGTTCTAGATATGAAAGGTATAAATAATGTGCCTTTGTTTGTTATTTTTGTTTTCTTGACTTCCTTTACCTTCCGCTTCATCTTTCATTTTCTGTGGGTTTCGAGGATAGTGTATTCCAACTCACCGCCAGTCGAGCTTATTTGAAGTTAACGTACACTTACAATATAAGACATTGTTCTATTGTATTTGTTTCTAGCCTTTCTTTCATTTCATTCCCTTAAAGGGTCAGAACTAGAATCGTAACAATACGTTTGGGGGTATAGTAGTTCGGATGTTACGAATGCAAATATGTGTTTTTCAAAAAGACAAAAACCATTAACTCTATCCATTTCATTTCACACCAAAACAAGTCAGCAATTTTAGTGTTGTTTTCATTGTTTTAAGTTATTCAGAATTTAAATACGTCATGAATGAGATCGAATGTGTGTGTGTGAGAGAGAGAGAGAGAGAGAGAGAGAGAGAGAGAGAGAGAGAGAGAGAGAGAGAGAGAGAGAGAGAGAGAGAGAGAGAGAGAGAGAGAAAGAGAGAGAGAGAAATGGGTTTAACACCCACTCGACATAAACTAGGTCGTAGGGGTCTTCAGCACTTGGAGGAAATCGAAGGACGCGGAGTAAACCCACGAGGGTCTATTCAATGTTAGTCAAGTGTCGATATTTACCTCGTTCTAGAAACAACTTTATGATGGATTTTGTCAAGAAGATTCTGTTGCTACTTCCTGTTATCACGTGATGCCACAAGTTTGTTTTTCTACAAAACACTGACTAAAACATTTTCAAAAACTTGAGAAATAAACCTTATCGTGATGTGCATCATTTCCAGCTTTACTAAATTGATGGAGAGCCTGGTGGTTAACTTGTGGACATTATTAAAGTGCATGATTTGAGTATTTCTATTCATTTGACTTGAAAGTCATAAACCACGTGAAACTGAACCTATACAAAATAACCCCGCATATATAGTTTACAGTCCCTGAATTTGTGCATGACGAATTTTTTGTGAACCATTTGCTCTAGAATCGAAGAAGAAACTTTTAATTTACAGTTCTGCCAATTGTGGTGAACGTTCGTCATTCTAGGCAAAGGGTAAAATAGACAGGTTGACGAAACAAAAACAACGGATTAATAGTAAACTATAAAACAGTACTAATTTATTGAGAGAATAATGTTGAGAGAATAAATAGATGATAATTAACACCGAGTTAATGGGTAATCCATGGTCTGTGGCCAACTAAAAGTAAATGAATGAACAGCTTCTGGAATGAAACTAGAAGACGTTAGTAATTGCTCCAATTCCAATATCTTGTTGTTATTAGTCGTGATAACAATACGGGGGTATTTATCGAAACGTCGTGGATATGTATAGCAAATGAAATGGGGTTTAAAGTCCAACTCTTCTGCACCTAACCTGGGCTAATGGAAGACGGGCATACCCCATACAGTGTACTATGAGGGAAATTTTGCCCGGGCAGCGGCGCTATGGCCTACTCTTATATTGAATTCCAATTTCCAAGGGATCTTTTACGTGCATGCCAATGTGTACACGGGACCTCGGTACCATTGATTGTTGTCCTGTCTAAATGTTCTAATTTTGCTGCCACCAATTGATAAATACCACTAATGGATATGGTGCTGGTTGGTGTCTTTTGCCTGGATCCCACTGGACATTTTTTGCCTTGGGGATGTACAACAGATGGAAATTGATAAGCCTAGTGAAGGATCGGGAACAGGTTCTTTGGTGTCTCGGATAAGCTTCTGAAACATCGCAAGCCATCTTGGACCATCGGGGGCATTTATTTTTTTATTTACCAGAATGAAGCTCGATTTATGAGCATCACAGACGGACGTTTGTAAAGCAAGGTGTTGATAATCCAAAGGCATGGTTATATATCAGAAGAATGCTTTCAAGTAAATGTCTTTGTCGGTGGGAATATTATGTATAATGATATTCTAAACGTTAAAAGACATCGTAAAATGTTTATTTTTAGCCAATATTGTGACCCAATTCTTACATAATGCATTAAATTTATAACTAAATCAAGTAAAGTTCAAATGTCAATTCAATATTATAGTTCAAGGCAGCGCACCAAACCTTTTATTCATTTATTTTTCAAAGGGACAGTTGCTAGTTGAATTTTGATTCTTTTTACTGGTCCAATATAAACGTTTATGTTTATTATGTTCACCTTTGTCCGTTAGTACGAATATTCTTTCTCTCGTTGTGGTCATTACATCAATAAAACAAAAGAATTTATACATAAAACAATCACTGGTTTGTACACATATAGCACGACGTTTCGACAAGTATCCTTACTCTTCTATTCTTGTCGTTACGAAGACACACAAAAAGATACTTGTCGAAACGTCGTGCTATATGTTTACAAACCATGGTGACTGTTTTCTATATAAATTGTGTTGTGTTTTTTTTAATGTGCTCCATCGCCAAATGCCACTCAAGCATTTGTTGCGTTACTTATATTCTATATCACAAATATATGTGTTCTATTATCTCTGCCTGTAGTTTTAAAAATAATGGACTAAGACTGGTAATTAAGACACTAGTTTCTCGTGTTATAGCAATTTTGCCTTAGTTATAGAATTTTGCCTTCTTTCCGTAACCGCATAGCAACTCTTTTGAGGCAGAAGGGTCAGGAAGTAACCAGATACTTTTTTACCAGTGTATTATTCCATAATTTATTTTTAGGTCAACGGTCCATTGCTGAAATATTGGGGGAGCCGAAAATAATATAGTTTCATCAATCTCCTACACAAGACTTTAGCAGTTATATCTTTCAGTATATTAGATATAGCACAGTCAATTAAAACCAATCTTAACCATTAATATCATTTTGGGGTTGCTCAAATGTCTTAAATAGTCATAATATCGGTAAAATGAATAAAATAGGCTAGTGAAGAAATTTGTTCCTCCCTTTCTAGAAAGCTAAAAGCATTGTTGTTATTAGTTAACGCGTAATTCTATATAGTTCTATGTTAGCCTGTGTGTTGTTTTCCATTAGAAATATTCTCTACATCGTAAAAAACGAGAAGTTAATGTTCTTTGTTTAGACAAACTTCCTATTTAAAAATACATTTAGTTAAATACATCGGTATTGAAGTTTTAAAAAGAAGGTTAACCGCTGTTGTCAAAATCATAAATCGTTTTCAAAGAACAATTATGAGTCATGTGATTGCAATGCCGTATTTTCGAAAAAAAGAACAGGTTTTTTGTTGTTGAAGACAAATTAGGGACCCTGTAACACGTTAGTTTTTACAGGGTTCCGATTTGAAAACATTGTTATCACTTGCAGATGGGAAGAATTGAAATGGGGTTTGACGTCCTAATTTTCTGCACAAATAGGTGTAATGCAGACGGACATATGCCTTTCAGTGATTTATGGGGGCAATTTTGCACGGGCAGCGGGTCTACTTTTTTTTCGAAAACTATTTTATGTGACGTCGGTGTTTCGTCTCACCCAGACGACTAGTCGCTGTTCTTCACCAGGACCGATGACCTGGTAACCGAGTTAACGCAATACTGGGCAAGTTTATCACTTATTGGGAGGAAAAGGTCGTTGGAAACCTGTTCGATCCCTGCATTGTCCGAGAAAGTTCATCCAAATTCTCCGGTGTAGTTCCCCCTTGATGTGCACGTAAAAGATCCCTTGGCAGTTGGAATTCGATTCAAAAGAAGGCCGCAGTGCCCGCTGTCCGGGTAAAATTTACCCCATAGCACACTGTATGGTATATGCCTGTCTTCATTAGTTCAGTTCGGAGAATAAGGGCGTTAGACCTGATTTCGTTTCATTTCGTAGGAAATTTATCGATTGTTCCGTAAGTTGTGTTACATCACCTCATTATTACCTTCCTTGAGGATTACAATGTTTTTGCGTATTACTCTTTTTGAGACTGCAGCTCACCACAACTGGTTCCTGTCCAATTTGAAGCGCCGTGCATTGTCCTTCGTCGGACGAACAATACCGTGTAATCATGGCTTTATAAGTAGATTTGATATATAGCCACGAGGAAGGGAACTTTTTTCGATGTTCAAATATATCAATGCCATTATTACGCGCTTAAATGTCAGCTCACATGCGCATTGTTTCGTACTTGACACGTGATGACATATGTATATAACGGGGTGATGTTGTTTCGATTAACATGCTACTTCTACAATGTCTTGTTTGTAAGCACCTTCCATCATACAGATCAATGGACTTATTAGTCAAGGCTACTCTCAGAGAGCGGTATTCAATGAATTTGCTAGACAATTCAAAAAATAAATCATGAGATTGGGAACTCGGGCGAGTTTGAAATAATTTAAATAAGAAATTATTTAACAAAAGACGCCATTAAATAGGTTATTCTCATACCCCGTTTATTAAATTAATATTAAAAATGAAAGTCATAAGTCGTATTTGATCAAAATACGTACAATTTGTGCATATTCCAAAATAGGACACTATAATACTTACCGTCCAGGAAATAGGCCAGGGTGTTCTCCGGCACGCACGCCAGCAGTCATACGTGTATGATACCATTCATAAATTTTAAGGTGCCCAGGTAAAAAGGATAAGGACAAAAGACAAATGCCAAGGCCATAGGGAGATGACGGGAACTATTACTCAGAACGATCACAAGAATTGTTTTAATAATTATTATCCATGAACACGGTTGTCACTTAAAGAAATTAGATCCTATCGACATTCTTTATGAAACGTCATAAAAGGTGGTTCAAAAATGGGTAAACATAACTCAAAACGAGATAAGTATACATGTACCCTCTTCCCTCCTAAATTCGGTGTACGCAAAATGTAACAATACTCAGCCATTCATCCTCTCACTTCCTATCGCTACCTAAAAGCATGTTTAATTCTCGTGTATTTTGTTTTTTAATTGGATTAAATTAATATTTACTTCCATTTATAATTTGAAGGAGGGAAGACTGAAAGGTAAATAGCGAGTCTTTTAAAAAGATTCGTTTTATTCTAAACACTATGTGATTCTTGATTACAGACTAGTTAACAGGTGAGTTATCAGATCCGAATCTAAATTAAAGTCTTAAGTTTCTTGTAATTCAATTCTTTTTTAAAACAACAAGACAGTTTTTAAATAATGCCGCCCAGTTAAACGCAACAACTCTATAATCCTTTCGTTTAACACACCGCAAAACTAAAAAATAGGCGAATACGTGCAAACAAACATTAAACTGCAGCTTTCTATTTTTTTTACTTTCAGTTTTTTTCACTTCGTGCTGTTGAAAGAATTAGGGCGTTATAGTATTGTGAAAAGAATACTTTAGAAATCATTAGAAACAATTGTTAAACTGTGTACATGTCGGCTGAATATGTCCACCTGGGATGTGAAAATAGTCTTAACACAAAAACACTCCCCTTAGCAAAATATCTAAAACTTAATACATAGATACAAAATAGAACAGTTCAACCATTGTTCGAAAATCATACTCCTTGAAAAATAGAAAAAGGCCAGCGGATATAGACCTCCACCAAGCTTCCCGCCCCATGCACGTGTTTCATCGTTGATAGAACGCGAAAGCGCCGTCTGCCGGTAGCGGAATAACGTCAAAAGGTTTTGAAGGAAAGACGGCCTCCGGTACGGTTTGCCGCCATAACACTTGAACAAACAATAGCTACCCTAACCCTCGTGACCCTTTGCATTGTCTCGAGGCAAAGCGAAAGATAGTCTCGATCTCTCTCCGACCTTTTCTGGTATTCTCAAATTATGTTATAGAAAATGCGATTGCTAGAATGATACTGGATAATCCAGTCTGGTAATGAATCGGGATTATCCAAATTCAAACCATACTTTCAACAAACATCGCTGGAGAACGGAACTCAGTGTGTACAACTATTTGTTTATGTTAAAACGCCTGGAAGTGCGCGTATGATGGGAGGGGTTATTTACAAGTGACAATGATGGGGTATTCCTTTCATGACGAAATGTTTCCCTCCCGACTCTTTCATCTATCTCATTATTTGAATAGTTGTCGGTCTGAATAGAGAACTGTTGGCGCCATTTTGGTCGTGCTGATAACAGTATAAACTGTGATAGGTATGAATCACGGTTAGATCTATTTGATAAGTCGAACTTTAAGTTAGGTCAAAGGTCGCGAGATGGAAACAGGGTAAGCGCTAATTCAAACCCCAAGCCTAGCCCTAATGCCTACCCTAACCCCAAGCAACAACCCCTTCCCCACTGCGTGTACAGGGGAACTTGGTTTTTCGTCACTTTTGATCAAGGATGGTCGATTTCTGTATATTTTTTTCTGGAGTATTGTAAAGCATTTCATCAACTGTTTAAATCTGATGACGTGAACTATTTGGTAACCTATAGATGATAATATCGGTCTAGATGGCACTTGAAGGTAATATAATAGAGTCAAGGGGGATAAGTGAAAACCTCTAACATCTCAATAATATTTTATTACACCCGAGAGAAAGGGGGAGAGGGAAAAGAGAGAGATGAGGTTTAACGTCCACCCGAAACAAACCAGGTATTTCGGGGCTAACATGTGGTTCAGATTTTAATCGAATATTTCGCTTGGTGGTCTTTAGCAGTGAGGGGAAACCGGAGTACCCGGAGAAAACCCACGAGGTTGGGTAGGCGACCCTACAACCGGGGAATCGAAGCCACATCAGCTGACTCAATGGCAGACCTCGTGATAACACCCGGGAGAAAGTGTGCAAGTATTAACTTAGATCTACATCAAAACTGCACCTCTAAATCTCATATATTGTTAGCAAACTAGTTGACCAAAGTGGTAAAACTGTTTGCGTCTACATAACGAACCTTTGATTTCAATTTCCTGTAAATACCTTCTGGTTTCTATGTGTATTTTCTTCCTCTAATCCACAATCCGAGAGCTTGATCATCTGATATCCGAGTATAATTTAACATCCCAATTGTAGGTATCAAACATTTCCTATTTCGATTGCAGAGTATCGAGGGTATCCCCAACCCTGGAACAGGCGGTTGCCTCGATTGTTACGACAAAGACACCCCGACGAGGTTTATGGACACTTTTTCGACTTTTTTCATACTCCAATACCGTAAGTGTTATCAAGTCCCTTATTTGCTGGGGGTTGGGATGGCCTAGTTGTCTAGAGTGCCACGCTTCGACCTCTAGCTGGCGGGTCACCTCTGGCTTGCGGTTGTGGTTTCGATCCCTGGTGTGAACGTATGTGGCATGGAGATAGGGGAGCCTTCTCAACCTCGTGGGTTTCCTCCGGGCACTCCAGTTTCCTCCCTCTGCTAAAGACCTCTACGCGCAAGCGAATTATTGAAATAAAATTGAAACCATATGTTAGTCCCAAAATGAACTAGTTTGTGTCGAGTGGACGTTAAACCCCATTTCTCTCTCTCTCCCCTTATTTGCTGAAACGACGCACAGGTCACTTTAAGTATTTTGGACCAACCCTTTGGATAACATAAATTTAACATGGTCTGCTATCCGTGCAAGTTGTAGATTAGCTGGAGTGTCTGTTTGTTTGGGGTTTTTTGCAAGTTAATTTGTTACATCGCACTGTTAATCTCATCTCATCTCACCCAACGGGCTTATGAATTAGTCAGAGTTGTATGAACACGAAACACTGATTGCCCTGTGCTAAAGACCCCGAGCATTAACATCTTATTCAATAGAGATTTACCCCTATCACTCTCTGAGTCTCTTTCGCTGTCCCTCCACTCGCTGTCTCTCTCATTCTTTTTCTTTCCACCCCTCTCACTCTCTCTTTCTCTCTCTCATTAAAAGACCCATTAAAGGGATTTCCGTGGTCCTATTTAAATAACTATACGCATTAGTAGGAGGTCTTTATTATCTAAATGAGACGAATTATAATTAAATTAGCTCTAACTTCTCTTTTGAAAGGCCAAGAAATTAACTCAAACATTTTCATTAACATGTTACCATAATATAGTTTTAAACTTGACACTAAACGCGTTTAGTTATTAAGCTGGAGTAATTACCTTCGTTGGTTTCGGGGAATCGCCACAGGGTGTCCAAACTTAGTTTTTGCATTCTTGCTGAAAGTGTATTTTTAGTGCCTTTTGAAATGCTTTTACCGATTTAATATTAAAATGAAAAAAACGATACTATGCAAAATATTAGGGAAATGAAATGAATGAAAATTAAAAAAGATGAAATGGGGATTTTGGTCCTACTGCCTTGCTAATGGAGACAGTCATGCGTCGTGCAGTGGGCTATTAGGGGAATTTTGCCCTAACAGCGCATTCCCCCTTTTTCATGCACATCAATTGTATACGGGCCTTCGTTTTTTTCCTTCCTATCCGAACGATTAAACACTTTTTATTACAGTTTAGCTCCTTCAAGATATTTTGCTTAACAAATCTAACATCGGCGTAAACACTAGAATGCATAGCAATTCACAAAAGTACCCGAATGACGAACCTGACATTTGAAAGCGAACTCCCCATGGAAATGCAAAGAGGTTTGCGTGGGTATATCACGGTGAGGATCTTAAAAAAATCTCTTCCTGTTTCGAGGACTTAGGACTAATTAAAGTGCCAAAGATGTCACTTTTTATTTCAATTAAATATTAATGTGTTTAAAGAAAGGGGGGATATAAATTTTCCCTAGAATTTTTAACAAACAGCTGGGATATGAAATATATTTCAAATTTCTTCAGAAGAATGTGCATTGCGTTATTTATAAGAATTTTAAGAAATAATTAGTTTTTTAAAGCTATATGATGAATAAATGCTATAAAAATGGTTATCATATTTACTGTTGAAATTCTAAAATATGAAAATGATTGGACTGGCTCGTTCTATCCCCATGACTGCCCCATCCTACCCTGAAGAAAACATTCTATTTTGGTAACAAAGTGACGGGAACATTCTATTCTGGTCATGAAATCATCTTGTCCTGATGACATGACCATCCTATACTATTTCATGGACAATTCTATCTTATTGAGGGGGTGGGGTGGATGGCTGCATGGTTAGCGTATGCACACTGTATCATAAAGTCTGACATTTAGTCAACTGGCGTGGTTTCGATTCCCCAGTTGTACATTACAAGGAGTAGGGTCGCCTGTCCAACCTCGTGGGTTTTCTCCGGGTCCTCCGTTCGCTAAAGACCCCTACGCACAAGTGAATTATTGAAAGAGAATTAAACCATATGTTAGTCCCAAAATGGCTTAGTTTGTGTCGAGTGGACGTTAAACCCCATTTCTCTCTACATCCTGGTCAATCATATCCCACTGACTAGATAACCATATCCTAATTACGTGACCTCCATATCCTCGTGACGGGATCTACATAACCTAACGACATGATCGTCATATCCTAATCGCAGAATTTTCCTATAATAATAGGATTACAAGATTTTCAAATCCTAGAGACGTGACCTGTCTAGGATCGTCATATTCTAAAGTCGGATTTATCCTACAATAATTACATGATCTTCAGATCCTATCGACGTGATCTGCTCAGGATCGTTACATCCAAGGATACGACAAACACGGCTACCCGAGACACTTTTCAGCCAATCCCAATGACGACCCCATCCTCTCCAGATGATTAGGTGTTCTTAGCATGACCTATCCTACTGCTGGAAATATCCTATTTTACTGACGTTTAATATCCTATCCTACTGACGGTTAATACCCTGTCCTAGTGATGGGTAATATTCTATCCTTCTGACGGTTAGTACCCTATCCTTCTGACGATTAATACCCTATTCTAATGATGGGTAATATCCTATCCTAGTAATGGGTAATATCCTATCTTATTGATGGGTAATATCCTATCCTAGTAATGGCTAATATCCTAGTGACGGTCAATACCATATCCTAGTGACGGTCAATACCATATCCTAGTGATGGGTAATATCCTATCCTTCTGACGGGAATAGCCTATCCTAGTGACAGGATCTGAAGGGGTAATCTGTGTAGCCCCAAGTAAAAAATGATGTCCTCAAATGGAATGGGGTTTAACGTCCTACTTTTCTACACCGACTAGCTAATGTCCTCAAGGGAACAACTGAGACGCATGCATGTTTCTGGTCGAATGCTTCTCTTTTACTTTATATAATAACATGCATGTTTCTTTATTTTATATAATAAGAAGATTTTGTTTCGAATCACGTTTTGGTCAACTCAGACTAAGTATATATGTTTTATTCTCACACCTGCAATGGGGCCCCACATCCCAGGACGTATGCATTTATAAAATTTATAAAAGTAATCAATAGCATATTTTTTCGGACTATTTTTATTAAATCATTTCATTAAAAGAGAAGTTGGTTGTGAACATAGGGACTGCCAATACAATACTGACCACAGAGCTCCAAAATGACGGGTACACCCCATGCAATATGCTCTAGGGACATTTGGCTATGGTCAACTCTTCTCTCGATTTCCAACTGTCAATGTTTCTTGATCCTCAAATCTGCACAGCAGACATGGGAAAACCATACCGGAAAATACCGAGGAACTTTCTCGGTGAACACCGGAAGTAAACCCAAGACCTCCTGGTTAGCGAGTCAGCACCTGACTCATGTACCTATACCTCTATTTCCCAAAAGGCTGTAAAAATACAGAAATTTCCTCTTATCTTATCTAACATAATTCCTCGTTCTTCTTAATTCAATTTTGTATATAAACCAATTTTATTTCTTAATAAATCTTCAATTCTTTTTTTGTCTTTACATCTACGTTTTCGTTTCGGTCTAGACAATTAGGATTTCCGTTGTATATCCCATGCCTAAATTTTAAATTAATAAGAATGAACGGAACTTGAGTTAGTATGCCCCCAGTCTAATACCAATAGACGCCAATGGGTATTTTACATATCAAAGTTTGTTTACAGATTCTACTAGAGGGAACGTTTCACAGTTTCTTGTATGGTGCTTCAAATCAGATACGATTATTTTATAAATTATATATGCCGCATTTTAAACAATAATTCTAGGTAACGGTATACAAAATAAGGGCAATGATATGACACTGTCTAAAACCTCATTTAAAGGACAATATTGGCGCCATTCATGATCATATATGTGATAGAACTGTTTAAACACTTTCCAAAAATAATTTGAACACAGAGATCATTGCTACGATAAATGAGTTATAGAGGTTTCAACAATCGGAAGTGACGAACCCAAAAGGAAAACACGAGTTATCCCTCTATATAACTGACTGAAGTGACGAGTGATACCAGATACATGGGCGAATTTCTGCACACTAATAATTCTTTCGAAGACCAAAAGTTGTTATATGGGACTGCAAGAGGATATCTGACAATTCATAAAAAGAATTGACTGCCATTAGATAAGAGAACACGAAAGAAAAACAGAAAAAGTCCGAGCATTGCCATGTCTTTTTAAGGTATAGAAGAAATAAAATCAAGGGAACGTACGGACTATTTCTATTTTTCTCGTGTTCTCTTATCTAATGACTCTCAATTACTTTATTGAATTGCCAGATATCCTCGCCAGATATCCTCTTGCAGTCCCAACTCTTGCATATAACAACTTTTGGTCTTCGAATGACTTATTAGTGAGCTGGCATTTAGCCGCGTATCTGTTATCACTCGTCACTTCAGTCAGTTATATAGAGGGATAACTCGTGTTTTCTTTTTGCGTTCGTCACTTCCGATCCCTGAAACCTTTATTAGGCATCTATCGTAGCAATGATCTTTGTGTTAAAATTATATTTGGAACGTGTTGAAGCAGTTCTATCACATATGTGATAACGACTGGCGCCAATATTGTCCTTTAACGTGTATACCCTGGTTACGTGAATATTTGTTAGTTTTTTAAAAGTGAATTATGGGAGATATGATAAAGAGCTGACAGTTAGGCCTCGATCATCATTACTAAAGTCGGTACGATAAAAAACAGAGTTTCAATTTCCCACTTTGACGTTAAATCATCCATCACAAAATGTATTCAAATACGAATCTACGTGTTTGTGAAACGGTCCCCAATTAGAAGAATTTAGAAGATTTATCTTGAGTTGAGAAGATTAGCATCTTATCCGGTTTCTAGAAGAAAAGATGGTTTCCTGTAAATTAATAACATGATACAAAGTTCGTTCCAATATTCCCCTAGTTAACAATATAAACAATCTCATAACTCGTGTATTGTACACACAAAATAATGATAGAACCACGAACTTTGAGTATCTTGTCAAAGTTTACAGTTATATGGGGGTTTGGATTGCCGAATGCTGTATCATAAGGTCTGTCGTTGAGTCAACTGGCGTGGTTTCGATTCCCCGGTTGTGTGTGACAAGGAGTAGGGTCGCATGTCCAACCTCGTGGGTTCTCTCCGAGTCCTCCAGTTAAAGACCCCCACGCTCAAGCGCCATTTTGAAATAAAACTGAACCAAATGTTTTTACCGAAATGACCTAGTTTGTGTCGAGTGGACGTTAAACCCATCCCCCCCCCCTCTCTCTCTAGCAGTTATGGGTGTCCAAGATTTTAATCCAAGGGTGGATCAACTCTGTGCCACTGCTTCTCTAAAATCATGGAATAATGTAATATTAAAGGGACATTGTGGGAAATTAATTAAAGAGTTGGCAGTTCTGGCTATAATAGTTAACGTAGAGAGAATATGCTAAAAATTTCTATAAAATTTCTTCACTCTGAAATAAAACGAGGTTAGTAGAGGCATCGATAGTATTAACAAACGAAACGAAATATAACTTTGTTATCAGATTGGTCAGTCATCTAACTACATATGCTTACAACACGAAACACTGTGAGACGTATGAATTAAATTATGCTTTTATGTTGCTTTAAAAGAGGATATTTTTCAATACTCTCATTACGAAATTTTGCAGATATTACCATCATGTTTATTATTTATTATTTCAATTCCTGGAATTATATATACTTGGAGAACACATTACATACGACTATGCTACAAATATTACCCCCCCCCCCCGCCCTTTGTATTGTTGACGTTCAAACTGCGCCGTTCAAACTTGAAAAGCCAATATAGTAGCTATCACATTATCCGGCAAATATGAAACTATATGCAACAATGTTCCTAGGTAAAATTAGAGTACTACACCCAGTGAATTCTTCGAAATATCAGCAAATTTAAATGCGTTTGATAAGTGATAACATTACTCTTTGAACAATCTATGAAGTTATTTCAAAAAACACAATTAGTCGTCTATACTGCACGTAAATACACAAATACCACCGTACTATGTACCAGGAACTGATTCTGACGTCATCGCAGCCATTATGGATCGAAGTCCGTCATCGGCAATGGGGGCCGGTGGGGTTCTCTGCGAACTGTTACAAAATGTCTTTAGAAAAACAGACTGTAAATGGTGCTATATAGAGAATATCTCGGTGTTTCTAGCTAAGCACTTATTTAACGTGGGGTAACCCTAGCAATTTCATCAAAAATACGCAAATTCATGACTAAAAGGGGACTCAAAACTACTGAAGAGTATTAACTAGTTTCGGGACCCTTGAAACTGCCATACTCTTTTTCAGCCCAGCCCTAATAAATAGGGGAAAAATAGGATGTTAAAACGTGTTGCTAATTTCTCCATTAATTCATTATTGATCATTTTAATTTACAAAACACAGAGAAAAAAGTATGTTTCCGTTTCACCCAATAACGAATTTATTGTCAATTCATGAAGAAAGATACGGTGTTGTAAATTTCCCTATTACATGGTAGACTTTAACTTATCATAGAAATTAACAAACGGTATTTTGATCGAGTATATTACAGCAGCAAACACGTTTCCGTTTAATTCAAAATTCCAATAAACGGTATATTGTTAGTTCGAGGGTGGAGTGGTACGGGTGTGAAATAATTTTGCATGAAATACGTGTCTTGAATACAAATGGGTTAATTGACATGAAATATTTGGTTCTACAAATTTGAGCACAGGGTTTCTCGTACTCATCACCAGCACAAGCGAATAACTTCCTTTTCGGGTAAATACTATGCGGAATAATCACTTCCGTTCCATCGAAAATTCCAATAAACAATTTATTTTTATAGAAACCTGTGGTTACTATAGGTCTACGTGATATCAGGGATGGGCTAAGGGTCGTAGAAGATTCTCTCCCTATGGGAATGAGTTCCGGAGGAGTTTTCTCCAACGGGGAGCGAACGGTGCTTGCAAATGGTGCTTTCTAGAGTATTGCCAGGTGTTTCTAGCTTACGCACCGACAATCTTAATTCATCAACACCAACGTAAATTCGTGATTAAAAGGAGACCCGAAACTACGCAAAAACATTAACTAGTTAAACATACATTATGCAAGAGCAAAATCTGCCTATTATAGGTCTTTCTTTGGACCTGAAATGTTATAAAAACTATTAATTAGACAGTAATTAACTTATCCAGACCATAATCAGCTCCCGATGTCAGGGCTAGCCTGTGATATTTGTTGGATTATAGTCCGATTAACACTCAAAACTCTCCTTCGTGATTAACGATTAAATTGATAATCGAGTTTTGTCTTACCGACTTCAGTAATGAAGATCGAGGTTAAGCGGAACTTTCATCCGCTTAGTTCTCGGTTCATAGTGGATCAATTTGACTGAAATTTTCAGCAAATTACCTTTACATTATGTAGTTTTTAACAATTATAGTGAGAATTGCCAACTCGTTATCTAATCTCCAATAATGCATCTTTAAGGGACCCTTGAAACAATCATACTCTTTTTCTGTTCATCACTG
Organism: Patella ulyssiponensis; assembly: GCA_963678685.1. NCBI lineage: Eukaryota > Metazoa > Mollusca > Gastropoda > Patellidae > Patella > Patella ulyssiponensis. The sequence goes on from OY783225.1 coordinate 103,267,353, forward strand.
GAATTGATACACAGGGACTGTAAATATGGAAACCCCAGTGAAGATGGTGCAAAGACAAACGCTAAACAGTTGTTTGGATTTGTTAAAACAAAAATTTAACTCATAATAGAGATCAGTAACCATAAAACCGTATTAGATATATTTTAAAATCAATATGCACATCAGAGCATAAACATTATGCGTTCAGTACCCATAAAAACCCGTATGAGATAACATTTTAAAATCAATATGCACATGAAAGCATCCCCGTTATGCATTCTATTGCTAATTAAAATACACACCATCTGGCTGGTTATTCGTGTCGGAATTGAACACACTAACTTAAATAAACTTACATAAGACATTTTTCAGGTCATATCCAACGGACAGAAAAAAATGACGATTAATCCAAACTCCGTCATTTTGTCCCTGGTTTTCGAAAAAAATATTTGAGATCAGAATTGAACCAAATGACATCGAAACCATGTGAATGACTTATTCAAGTCATGATTATTTTAAAATTAGATATTATGGATTCAAATTTCGCTGCTTTTTTTGGTTTTTCGAAATTCATTTTTAAATTTAGAGACATCGGAGACCATATAAACGACATAGTAAACGCCATATCTTACAAGATAGTGACTGGTTATATATGGGGCCATTTTCATTCTATTACTACATTTGTCATTCTGTTTGATAATAGGTGAACGACACAATGTGCAAAATAACTTTTTTCTTGGTTTGGTCCAATTTGTTATTTTTGAAATGTTTTGTAAATTAGTAAGACGCTGACTCGCTAGCCTCGAGGTCCCCGGGGATCGCTCCCAGGGTTGGCCGAGAAAGTACATCGGTATTTCCGGTGTTTTTCCACTTATCACTGGTGCAGCACGGAGGCCTGACAAGTGCAGCTGTTTCATCCTATGGATACTGCGAAAAACCGCGGTCCCCTTTGTCTGTGGTAGTTGAGATTCTGTGTAAGCCGTAGTTCCGCTGTCCGGGCAAAATGTACCTCATAGCTCACTGTATGTCGTATACCCGTCTTCATTAGCCCAACCGGAGCAGAACAGTAGGACGAAAAACCCAATTTCCCACCACTGAAACGCACTGGATAGCAACCATCGCTCTCAGAAACATCCTGGAGACCAACATATTAAATTATGTTAATTACGTAATTATGCCGTGACTGACTTCGGCCTAATTTGAATAACAGAAGTATGATTGAACCCAGCTGCATCGATTTTTTTTTGCAATTGGTTTGGGGCCACTACATGTCTGAGATTAACTTGCCCCGCCTAGAATGAGCATACAAAGTTTCACTTCGATCGTACAAGCGCATCGTTCCCAAGACCATCAACAAGGACAACGAGGTGGGTAGTTGGATTGGGGACCAGTTCCTGATGTACATATCGAATTCATACAGTGTATGCTATAATATGACCAAAAATAACATACAAATATACCGACTCCGGATTAAATCACTTCAAAGAATATTTTAAAACTAGATCGAATACTGAATATTGTTCTATTACATGTTCATGAAACCAACAAAAAGTACGAAAACACTAATGGAAAAATGTACACAAATATATTTGTATTAATAAAAGCCAGGTTTAAATTGTGAATGAAGGTATTTAACCATTGGTATTTGACGCCAGAAGCCTTTTAAAACATATACATTTATATATACACATGAAAATAATCAACTAAGAAACACCGATGACATAATTCTGTCAACATGGGTCTTATTGGACGACACCGTGCACGTGCTAAGAGTAAATAAAGCTCGTGTGTTACCGGAAGCTGCGCAATGACATACTTGGACATGTGCGTTTCATTTACAAAATTGGTCGACAGTGAGGATGAAAGAAGGTTTGCAATGAAAACCATAAACGGGGGTTATGAGCGCGCTTATTATTAGTTTTAAGATGGCGTTGAGGAGCCTTTCAAAGAAAAAAAATTGTGAAATAGAAAATTTAAAAAAATAAAATGTGGTTATAATGGTGACACCTGGTACATTTTAATCCTGTTCTATTTAATGGAATATTGCAGTGGTCAGAACTCCCGTTAACATAATAAAATGAATTGGGGGGTAACGTCCTTCTGTTCTGACCAGACTGGGCTAACGCAGACGGACATACACCATAGTGCAGATGCTTTGAGGGAATTTTAGCAGAAAAGCGGCACTATAATTAGGGTAGGGTAAATACAACACTTTTTTACAAAACACTGAAACTACAAGTGTTTCTTAAGGCGAAATTCGACACTGAATCCAAATCTGAAGAGATTTTTGACCTAAAATGTGTGCCTAGGTCAGTACAATCGCATTTTGTCAAAATGGTGGTCAAAATATGACTTTTTTGCTGTTATACTCTAAAATCATGCGAAGTATGGTGTGTAATATATATTTTCTATGTTTTGCTGTGTCGCTGAGTATGATGCCGTGTTAAAAAATATGATTGTATGGATCAGTAATGATTTTAGTCCACCTTTACGCCCAAAGTTGGTTTGTTTTGTGCTATTTCATCATATCTACGGTGATGGAAGTGTTCGATGAATGCTATTTTTGAGTATAGGAGATGATTTGTGATTGTTCTCTTCCAGGTTGTAATTTTTTATGTGCTGTAGCTTATCAGAGATTTAAGTTTTTTGTTATTTGTGTAAGCTTACTTCCAGAGATAATATGATATGATGGCATCAACTACCAAAGCGAAAACAACTCGTAGCGATGCTATAGTTCATGAACTTAAATGTGTTAGCTACAATGAAGAGGAAGAATTCCGTTCCAAATGTAAGCTCCAAGTCATATAATTGGATGTATGTTATTATAAAAATAATAATAGTAATGTATTTATATAACGCCTATTATCCAGTAGACTGCTCAATGGCGTGGAGTTGTCTGTCAAAAGAAATGTTATATTGAAATAAAGAGATGAGTCTTTAGTTTCTTTTTGAATTTTGCAATAGTTCCTTCTTCTTTCACATGTTGGGGTAACTTACGAGATTTGTTCTTGGAATATCAAGTTGTTGTATATTTGACGACCTGGTTGTTATCTGATGGGATTTTATTTGAATTAGGTCCTGGAGATAGTTTGGGGCTGTGGCATGAAGACACTTGCATGTCAACAGTAAAATCTTAAATTCTACACGTTTCCTCACAGGTAGCCAATGAAGTTCCCTAAGGATTGGTGAAATATGATCATGAAGTTTGGTTTTAGTTAGGTTTGGCTGTGTTTTGAATCTTCTGTAGTCGATTTAATGAAGTTATTAGGAGACCGTAAAGTAGGAAGTTACAATAGTCCAGGCGAGAAGTTATTGAGGCATTGACAAGAGTTTTGGTCGAATCCACATCAAGATATTTTCGAATTTTACTTATTTGGTGCAGCTGAAGGAAACAGGATTTGATTACAGAGGAAATCTGTTTATTAAAGTTCGTGGATGAATTGAAGATAACACCAAGATTTCTGGCTGATTCGACCACAGGAATTACACATTCTCCAATAGATATTTGACTGTTGTTGGAATCTGCTGTGGAGGTTTGTATGCTCGGTCTATAGATCGAAAGAAATTCTGTTTTATATGAACAAGTTTCAAGTAATTTTCATGCATCCACACACTGATTTTTTCAATGCAGTTTTCCAGTTGGTGTTTTTTCTCTGGGACGTTGCAAGGTGGGCCTCTGAGATACAACTGGGTATCATCAGCAAAGAGGTGAAAATTTGCATCACATTCCCTGATAACATCGCCAAGAGGCAGCGTGTAAATTGTGAAAAGAATTTGGCCGAGGACGGATCCTTGGGGAACCCCGTATTGTAGTACTGTTGGTTGCGATTTTGCACCCCCAACACACACTAATTGCGATCTGCATGTTGAATAGGATAAGCCCCAATGACGAATCAGATAGCCTTATTCTTTGCTTTAAGCACTGCAGGAGACGTTGGCGATCTATGATGTCGAATGCGGCTGATAAGTCCAATAATACGAATAGCAAAACATGTTTTTTGTCCATCGCTCGGAGAATATCATTGTGAACCCTTGTTAAGGCCGTCTCTGTACTATGCAGATTTCTGTAAGCGGACTGGTATGTTTCTAGTAGATTATGTTGATTTGAAACTGGTCTGTAATTTTTCAGTATATCTTGGTCAAGGTTCGGTTTTTTCAGTGGTTTCACATAAGCTGTCTTAAATAGTTCGGGAAATTCTGAGCTGTTTATTGTTCCATTGATAAGGCCAAGAAGATATGTTGTATTCGCACAGGAAATTTTCTTAAAAAGCCATGTAGGTAATACATCAAATTCACATGATTTTGTTGGAGCTTTCTGGATTAACTTCGAGAGGTAGTCTGCGGATATCTCTTTTACCACAAGCGGTGGAATGTAATCATCCTTCTGGTCATTATGGTCAGTAAAAAATGGTTTTCAATTTGAAAGCTCTGTCTTATTTTCTCAATCTTCTTTGTAAAGTATCTGGCAAAGATAGCGGGGAGTTGGTTTGCTTTATAGCATGAGGGCATAGCGTCTGAAAACGAATTCTTCGTGAGACTTTTGCTGATATTGAATAATGCTTACTTTACTACCGGCAGCAGTGTTAATCTTCTCTTTTAAAAATTGGGTTTTGGCATAGGCGATAGCATTATTATACTGGTTTTGTTTTTCCTTAAAGATTTGGTGATGAACTTCTAGCCCAGATTTTCGCCAAGACTTCTCCGCTTCTTTTGTGCTTCAGTGGTCGTAAATGCAAGACAAATATCAGATTTTTACACCGATACTTGATTATATTTCCACTATGACGCTTTTAATTGTATTTTTGAACATGACATCGTACTCAGCAACCCAGATAATCATAGAAAAGACATATTATAGGCCATATCTCACATAATTTTAGGAGTTTAACGGCCAAAAAGTCATATTTTGGTCGCCATTTTCAAACATGGCGGCTGTACTGACCTAAAGACTTAAATTGGGTCGAAAATTTTAACGGATTCGGATTCAGCGTCGAATTTCGCCTCTAGAAACACGTGTAGCGAAGAAAAAAGTGTATTTACCCTACCCTACTATAATGTTGTTCCTTTCCGGGCCCTCTGTCCTCGCCGTCGGGTTTCCTTTGCATCGTTCGTACTATATTTAATATGTCACAGCCTATGCCAAGCTAAAACGAACCCAAATTGATTACATTTAATTAAGAAAATCAAAATACCAATTATAGATAATCGGCTACTTTGGATAAAATCTGGAAAGAGAGGTGTTCACTAGTCCGCGGGGTCACTTGTTTACCGCTATGAGAAATACTATAAACGTGAGCATAAAAAACCTGACCCTAGTAATAGATATCGATGGACTAATGAACCCGCGGACTTGTGCACCTTAACCCTAACCAAACCTCTAATAATAGATATCGGTAGCCTGTGGACTAGTGAGTGTTCCCAAAAATCTGATAAAAACAAAAGATGATAGGATGGTGTGTTTATATCGTCTGTAAAGGATGCCATCATATTGAAAATATAGAATGGAACGGAACTATCTTTGGACAGATCTTCTTTTTAAAGATCCAGCTTCCAGAATATTTTTTGCAGGGATTCAAAATCCGGAAAATGACGATCAATTGCTTTAATAAATCTCCTGGTATCGTTGGGAAATGTTTTTCTATCCCTTACTCTCTAGTGATAGTAAAATTAAAATAGTTTATTAGATTGTCTAACATGTGATAGATATTATTAAACTACTGACTTGGGTGGTTTGTCAGTTTCTGGTCGCCCTGAGCTACCATGTTAAATATCACACAAAGGTCTTCTTCGTGGCGCTGCTACGGGCAAGAAACAAGCTAGACTTCCCGTCGTCTCAACTACTTTAATTGACTGGTTTTCAATTGGTCCTCTTCGGTCCCTCTCTTCATAAATCACTCCAATTGAAAGTTCATTTGTGTCTGTACAGTTTTAAGAGAAGATGCTGTAAACGACCAAAATATAAAATCTTATGATTAATGAGGGACTTAGAATCCCTTTCAAACTAGAATGTTACATATCTAAGAGGACTAGCAATCCACATATGGTTCAGTTCCACTCAGAATTTACCAAAATACGATGAATTAGTCATTCTCTACAGATGAAATAAGCCAGTCGATTTTTGGTAAAATCCTCTGATGGATATCCTTTTAATCCGAATGAATCCAGGGCCGTTTAATTTAATTGATGTATTTCATCTGAGATGTGTTTGGATATATGATCAAGTTTAAAAAGGATCCGATGTTCATTTGTGAAGAAATTCCAGAAGCTTTTTTTTTTATCATGCGACTGCTCTGTGGCGCAGTATACCTTCTTTTTTATCAATAAAGATTTGTGGTGGGAGACATCAGTGACAATGAAAAGGGAGTACACTTCAATATTTGTGCATGGCTATTCGACTTGCTTAAACCAAGCGGTTAATTGTCAATTTTTCTACACATTTCGAAACATCGGAATCAAAGAAATTTCAGATTTATGCTGTCAAAATAAATTGAGCATATTGTTGATTGAAAACCTTCGTTTCCATACGTCGATAATGTTCAGCAATAAAAACATGCCATTTTAGTATTTCAAATGGTACATAATATTCAACATACCTAACTAGACACATATCTAAACACATCGTGTTTCATTAATGTTGGGCTGGTTCCGTATGAATATTGACAACCAATTAGTTACATAACTTGGTCCTGTTTCTAGAAATCCTAACTAAAGATAAAATCCAAATTTTATCAGATACTTCAATTTTGATTGGCTAAGCACCAAAATCAATCCAATAATATCCAATCAAATTACCAAAATTTGGACTTTATCTTAGTTAAAATGTCGTGCAACAAGCCCCTGATGTTACAATCTATGCCGTAAAACGGAATATCGCGGGTAACACAGGCATTTCCTGGTCCGTACGATGGAATTTTGGAAACACAATACAAATATATATCTTCACGAAGATAAGTACTTCAATTAACGTTTCAACGGGATTCTGCCTCGAACATCGTGGCGTGTTTACATAGGCACGGTCCGTCGCTTCTTCAATTAGTGCGTTAATTCATTGATTGATATAGAGTATTGATTTCGTATTATTTAAATTAAACGATCATATTAGTAGTGCCGGGCACTTCACAGACAGATATATCAGCTGTTTGGGACTCGATCATCGCGTAAACGTATATATACATGTTTATTTATTAAGTAACCGAATTAATTGTGCATATACAACAAACAATAACTCACCCTTTATAACAGTTAATTATTTTTCTTAGAAATGTATTGCCATTAAAAGCCGGTATACAAACCAGCATGAAACTGGATGATAGAAGCTATTTGTGGTAAGGTCCCTTTTTGTTTTTACAGGTGTAGAGAGTTCCACAGGTATCAGAGACATGCGTGGAACTCCCTGGGAGGATTGCGATGCTCTTTGCCCCTGTCATTGTTTTTCGACACCTGCGTGTTTAGGTATTGCAGAATGATAAGCTCTTGGTTTTACTCATCTTCTTTCGTCAGAAGTTTTAAAGAGTGAGAAAGAAAAGCTACTTTTCATTCCTTATTTCTGGAGAGCGACGATGACCCTATACTGAAATAATACTTCTGTGGCGGATGTTCCCGGCTATTTTAAAAACATTGTTTTGGCATGTGAATTAAAGGAGGCAAGGTATATTTTTCTTACTGGATTCCGTGAAATGATCGTAAGCCTGAAAGACGGGTTGGTTGTCTCTGATTCAACCCTATCTGAAAGGCGAATTATAAAATAGTGCACAGTTTTATTATTGCCTCTCCTAAAGGATAACAATGTCAAGTGCAATGTTCGAATACACCCAATATTAAAAGATGTGTAAGATTCCTGTAGAGGTCCAGTCTTTACGATATATAATGCACCAGGCATTCGTCCATGTTGTTTCGGTAATGGAACAACTTTCCGTTTGACTGTCAACTGTCGTCTTACAACGCAAATGTGGAGAAAATCAACCAGTTTAAAGCCAAGAAGGCTTTGCAGTTTGAAGATGACTTTTAAACGCTGCAGTAATTGACTAACCGGGAAACTAGCTTGGCTTATAATACCCGCGAACGCAAAACTTCTCTGACTTAAACCGCCGGCATGTTTGAACGAGTTTAAATATAAGCATCTGAATGGTTTATAAAATACCTCATCCGCTTCTCTATTGAAAACTGTCTTCATTTCCTGTGAAAGTCATTTTGACTGTCTGTTAAACACAGTGATATGTTTCAAGCGCTAAGGGCCTACTTTAAATGTGGAGTGTTCATATCATTATCTGTTTCCAGTATTGTCTTTTCAGAACCTGAATTTTCCATGTCTGTGGTGGCTTTTTGTGTTGTTTCTTATTTAAAAGAGAAAGCATTGGAACATGGATATTGTATTTAATATCTAATCTTAATTATTTTGGGGGCGAATGGTGCACAGGAGTTTGGTCCAACCTCGTGGAGTTTTCTCCGGGTCATTTCGGGTTATTACTACTGCTGTTAACGATCTCTAAGGGCGAACGAAGTTTATAAATAAAATTGAACCATTTTAGTCCTAAAATGATCTAATTCGTGTCGACTAAACGTTAAACCACACAGGTTATTTGGCAAGCGATAGGTAGTTCAGCCTTATTCCTTAAACTTTATGATGATCTGAAGATACACACACACGTCATCGGGAAACCACATCAACAACAACCAAATGTCCACTCAAATAACCCAATGTACACTTCAATAACAACTCAATTTACACTTATATAGCAACTCAATTTACACTTTAACAATACCTCAATTTAAACTTTCATCATAAGACCCGAATTCGCTACAAGGGTTTTTAGTTAATACATCGACGATATCTGAATTTATCTTCATGCTTAAAGGACCCAAGTAAGCCTAACGATATACGCATGAGAACTAAACCTCGCCCCACACAAAAACATCAAATCGGATTTTAAAATCTGCCGAAAATCTCTACCAATGTAATAAATTAGATTTTAAGCACATGTAGGAAATTAACTAGACATTTATTCTGACGTAATGACATGTTCTCGCGTGAATGAACGATATTACGCACGCGCTGAATGTAAACAAAAGATGGCAGTTTGGATTTCAGTGAATCTTACCGAGAAAAACAACGGCCAGTTTACAAGTTGTACATATGTCTTCGATCAGCCCCCGGTCTTACTAATATCCCTTCAAACGATTTTAATCATTAATTAACACTTGGAGCTACAGTAGTTCATTATTGTTCCTCAGAAGTGTACAAAGTGCTCATAAAATCACTGGGGAACATTTATAGCTCATTGGACTTAATTATATCATTATACATTTCCTAATACCGACTCGAATCAAAGAGCTTTCAGTCAATATATTATTCTAAAAGTAAACATTGGAAGTTGGCATGATGTCAGTGAACTTGGATATCTTTAAAGAAAGCGATTAAATGTTGCTATTTGACCAACTCGATCCAGGAAGTTCTGTTGTTTTTCGCCTTATGGCGATTATGGCTGAAAAGAAATGCCCTGGATATTCCGGAATCGTTTTCTATTGTCAGTGGTGCTGGACGCGGGCGGGCGGGGACAATGACGGCGTCTAGACGAAAAACATAGGTCCCGTGTACACGCGGTTTGCACTTAAAAGAACACCTTGCAGCTACAATACCGGCTCTGCCCGGGCAAGATGTCCCTTATGGCACACAACATGACGTACGTCCGTCTTCATTAGCTCACAAATACATCATCAATTAACATTACTTGCTATGTACGGTTCCCAAAGTAAGACAAAACTCTGCCTCGTGTACGACATCCAGCTGTCTTTATGGTTTATTGGAGTGATAACGATTAACGCAATAGTATATAATATATGTGTTGGACATTTGTATTGGACACGTAAGTGTTCACTGTCCAAAGTTGCACAGAATTTGTCTGGTGTTTACAGTGCGACGCCACTCCCCACGGATTCTGTAGACACAGGTCCATACCGTACATAAGCAAACAGCTTACCGACCGTAGCGTATCCACTCAGATGGCAGGCAGGGCAACAATTCTACTTTTATCGTATAAATTACCAGAACCATACGTTAAAAAATATTTGTCTGAAATTAGCCAACTTTAATCAGTAGCAATAGAAAATTCATCAAAGGATAATAAAAAAAAATAGCTCTGTTCAAATGAATCAAACTGCTTGATATCCAACAAAGACCAGTCGACCATCACCTGGGCGGTTTAAATGAAAGTGGACGGTAATCCAGCAGTATGGTGCAATCGTTTCAATTCTATATCATCATTACCAGCTCACCAGGGGGACTCGTCTTGCTAACCACGATATAAACAAGAAATGACGTATAGATGATGTATGTTTGTATTATTTCATTATAACTGGACAATGTGGTCTATAGACTTTGTAACCTTGTCTTATACTTTACGAGCATCTGGTTATCTGGAAATGAATGAAACTGGGTTTTAGTTAGGTCCTAGTTTTCTGAGTTAATAAAGACAGAGATGAGCTACAATATAATATCCAATGCTCTGTGGTTGATTTTGAAATTCTAATATCAAAAGGAATTGTTCAATTTTAATTGTAGGACGGAATCTTATTTCTAAACCCGAAATCGGACCTGTTATTTATTTAACATGCCAGTCACCGAGAAACCATTGAAGCTGCCTGGTGAAATATTTAGACATGCTTTTGACTATTTTATTCTGCGCGAAATGACTATTTCCATTTTCTAAACTATTTAGCGTAACTAGACACTCCAAAAACATTAACCAAATAATATAGGTAGATTAACTGTCACCATTCACGCCCAAGAGTGATTCGACATGCAGCTTGGGGTAAATCGTACATCCTTTCTATACACGGACACATAAAACATTCCCTGGTGGATGGAATACCAAGACGATTTGACCGAAAGTGATTTAATTAATCATAAAGTTCTCATAGACAAAATCACATATACACATGGATTTATTGAAGTTAAAGATTCAAGAGATACGTGAACTTTATAAACTGAAAATGTTTAATTGTCCATAATCATGATAAATATATCAAAGAAGATGATACGTTGACCTGTTTGGTTCACGCACCGTTTACACTGCTATCAAAGGATTGGTTTACATATATATTCTGGCGCCAATTTCATGGATCATTAAACGAGGACACACGTGTCCGTATAATTATTGGTAGTAAGAAAGATGTAATGTACTTACTAAGCTTCTAATACATCAATGAAAAGCCTTCGGTCCCGCTTATCACCCTCATGAAACGACATAAACAATGTTCAAAATCTTGGATACCTAAAATGGACAAATTATACTCTCTTATCAATGATTATATATACATTATATTTTCAATCATCCATGATTTTTCCAATTTTATATCAAATCATTTAATCTTTCGGTATGATGTGTAGAAAATGTATAAACATATCATTCATTGACGGTCCCCTTGTGGAAACCTTTGGGCGCTACTGACTATAACACGGTCAATATTTCAATCACCCGTAATTTGTTAATAAACCGTGATATGTGGAATGTGCATATATCTAGAACATAGCCTTCATTATTTGTCACTTTTTGCAATACTTTGGGCGCTAGTGACCAAAACATGCTCCCGACGGTGATGAGCAAAACCGTTTTTGTCCAAATGGCAATCATCCATAGCTGCTTCATAGAATTAATTAAATTTTGGATATGATGTGTCGAATATGCATATCTATAACTTATCTTTTCTTGTCAGTTACTTTCGGCAATAATTTGTGCACAACTGACAAAAGATACGCTCCTGGCGGTGTTCAGCGGGATACAAATCTTTCAAATAATTAGATACAGAAGTACAAATAAAATCTATTACACCTATGTGTGAACTGCTTTAGATAAGATGTACTGGGTTTGGGCATGGGACGAAAAGAACTTCCAGGATGTTTAAATCCCGGGTGTCGTTTGTCGACTCTGGCACATCCACGACTCTGGGAGTCGCGTAAAGAGATTAAAATCATCGACTTCCTTACGGGTTCCTGGAATTTAAAATGTAAACCACTGACCTGTAGATTGGAATGTCCCCCGTTTTGTGCAAGCGCAGAAAGGGTACTGCGGGATACTTAAAGTTCGGATGTCGAGGGTGGTGCAGAAATGTGTGCATGCCTTCTGGAGTGGAAAGAAAAATCTAGGTACGCATTGGATTGGGAATAAGAATGTTTAAATCAGTTCGTGTTATTTGGCTGGAAAGATCTCAGGGTTTACTTGCAGTTGTAACGTTGGAGTTATCTCTGTAATTTATATAAAGATGGTAGCTGGGCGGGAGCTGTGTGTATTATATAAAGGTATCGGCATCTCCGTGTGGATTTTCACAGTGCAGGTGGTCATCTTAAACCAGACCCTAGGGGAACCTCTTACTTTAAATATCTCTTGTCATCCCTGGCTTAAGTCTCTCCAATTACTTTAAAGCTGTCAGTCCCAAGAGCTTTTCCCTTCGCCTCTTCTCTTAATAACCACGGTTATCGTAAACAAACTTTCACGTGGAACCCAAATATACAAAGTTATTGAGGGAAGGAGATCTGACGATGGCGTTGTTTGTAAGAGTTAGCGTTAGTTACGTATAAATGTGAGGCATGTTTATATGTATAAGAGGGAAAGAAAAAGTGATTAATTCGGGCCACCTATGTTGTGTGTGAAGTCTGTGCTTTGTATCCAAATAAGCGTCAATTAAGTGTATTTTCATAGAACCATCTAATCTGCTTGTATGGGGTTTTCTCCGCTGCACCATGCTACTATAGGATTACGTATTATACCCATGGCTCTCGGCTCCGCATTGATAAACGGCTAATAGCCTTACAACGCCATAAACAAGCCCCGTAATGTAAATACGTATGACAATGGACTTGGTTATATTTACGGCAGTGGGAATAGTGCATCTGTCAAGGTTGCCGATGTCGTATTTGGACAAGATCGAGATTTTCTCGGTTAGTTGGGATTAAGATTCAGTAAAACCGCAATGTATATTTCTGTACACGTTTTCATTCAAAAGCAAAACAAATATTCGTTGGCTGTGTGAACTCCCCAAAGGAAAAGTTGTATCAGGTGTTCTAGATATATGATATAATGATATCTGTTTGGGAGAATTAATTTAGCAGCCAGTTTCTTCATATTTGTCGGGGGTCACGGTTGCCAGCTGGAGAGAGAGTGAGCGAAATGGGGTCTAATGTCCACTCGACACAAACTAGGTCATTTCGGGACTAATACATGGTTTTTCAATAATTCGCTTGCGCGTAGGCGTCTTTAGCAGTGGGAAGAAGCCGGAGTAAACCCACGATGTTGGACAGGCGACCCTACTCCTTGCCACCTACAACCGGGGATTCGAAACCACGCCAGTTCATTCATTATTTGCGGTGTGGTTCCCCCTTATCAGTGATGCAGGACGGGGGGCTTGACAAGGATAGGACGAAAAACCGAGGTCCCGTGTACACATTGGCGTGCACGTAAAGGGTCCCTTGAAGATTGGAAATCGTTATAAGAGTAGGCCGCAGTACCGCTGTCTGGGCAAAATGTCCCTCATAGCACAGTGCATAGCGTATGCCCGTCTTCATTGGCCAAGTCGGAGTAGGACGTTAAACTTCATTTCGTTTCACTTCATTTTTGTCTTTATGCAGCGTTTTGGTAGGATGCTTTTCGCCTGTCTTAACTGTACCGAGACCTGTATGATGCATTATTATTGAACCTACTGAGTACTGTATTATACATCATTATTATTGACTCAATATCGTGTGCTGTGAATTGAATGTTTTTTTCCTAGAATACATATTATGTAGATATGATAAATATTGAAACGTGTATTGGACGTGTATTTCCCCAGAATATACATTATGTAAATGTGAATTGGATGTTTTTCCCAGAATATACATCATGTAATACGTGAATTGGATGATCTTCCCAGAATATACATTATGTAAATGCGAATTGGATGTTCTTCCCAGAATATACATTATGTAAATGTGAATTTGATGATCTTCCAAGAATATACAGTATGTAATACATGAATTGGATGATATTTCCAGAATATACATTATGTAATACGTGAATTGGATGATCTTCCCAGAATATACATTATGTAAACATGTAGACCCCCAACCTTCCTCGCGTGGCTGATAATCGTCCATTATAATTTTCATAATCTTTGAATTATTGAATTATCTATTCACCTCCAATTCAACAAAATTTAACTGCAACGCGGTCTTTAGCTTTTGCTTTCCAAAAATTAAACTTTCTATTTAAAATAGCATCTTTCTCTATTGGCACAGCAATTTTCCAATATATTATTTGATTTTGGATTAAAAGGAAACATAATTTCTGAGCATATATCTTTCCATTTGTAGGTTTAGAGTTGCCTTAGATATTGCAATTTATAATACATGTTCGAGAGCCAGAGATTTCTTCAAAACTTGTAAATGTCATAGCCGTCATAAAGGTTTGGCCAACGCAGTTCCGTAACATTCTGAATTGCCTGCCTTGTTGGATTGTGGGTTCATACAAAGGCTACACATGTTCTGGCATTTTTTTTTAATTTCAACAATTGCGAAATTAACTTCTTACTTCATAGTATTATTAGAATAATGAATCTCTCCAGAAATGTCAAATAAGTCATTTAACAGGTCGTCTTGTCGAAACGTCCTCGTTATGCATACACAGTAAAACATGTGTTTTCACTTTTCAAATCTTACGACTTTATTGTTATTTGAATGGTCTACGTAATTGGATCGAAAAGTCTCTTATCCAGTTGCGTGATATGCCACAGACTGGAGTTTAGAGAGACAAAATACTAAATTAACGTGCATGATAAGGCAGAAAGAAAGGAGAAGTGCGGATATTCTGGGGTTTATATTCAGACGCACGTGCTTCCTTCAGCTTCGGCAAGGAATATATAAAAATAGATTTGCTCTTTTCCTGAGAAAGGGCGGCCTCAAATATCAGGTACCAATGGGAATACGGCAAATAATGAAACCTATTGTTTTATATTAACGAACACTGTTTGTGTTACTGGTTTCACATATGAAAGATATTGCTATTGGACTTAATGCCTTTCTGTCACTGAAGGGCAAACAGGAAAAAGTGAAATGTTAAAAAAATAATGTCGAAGTTAGTCATTTCTGGCAAGTTCCAGCCAAATTAGTTCCATCTTGTTTGGGTAGTCGGTCGGGACATGAATTACTGGCAAATAAATTCTTCATTTATAACCGACGTATCTTTGATGACGGCCATTTTGTTTATTTTCTTGTTTGCATGAAGTAGGTCACGTGATACGCTGAGAGAATTAAATGTTTATCAACTCTGGTTTACAAAGGATGCATCAATACTGGACCAGACACCTCCCTAAACCACAGGGGGCGCTTCAATCAGTTTAGGTCATTGAATTCTCTCTGTGTCCCGTAAATCTGCCAAGATTATAAATATTTGGATTTCTTTTAAATTTTTCGATTATCTTCGGAACGAAAAGTTTTCTGTTGGAAATAATCTTTGTCTGGTGCTATATATATATATGGACTCACTCTTATAAATAGGCGACTATGTGGATCGTTATTGGCATATTTTGTGTACATATAATTTTACAAGATCATATTCTTTTTAATGGTGAATTAACTGATATATTTATATGGTGTCACTACAAATTAATGGTTAATTAGCTGGTTGTTTTTTTTGTCTATAAACCGTCTGCACATCATTTTCATTATCTTGAAAACGTTGAGAGAACTCTCAACGAGACGTCAATTGTGTTTCATATTATGTTTTCGTGTTTATTACCTGTGTCAATTGCTAAACGGCACTCAAAGAAAAAGTTATTGAGATATGTATTAAAAATCAAATTTAAACCCTCGGTGCTCTTTTTATTTGTATTATCTATTTCCTGGCATCTCTATAGCTTAATTACTGAGTACGGTTCTTAAATATAGTAGCGATATTTCAGTCTAGAGAAAATCACACCAGGACCGAGTTACATGACCTGGAAATTCAGGGGAAAATGTTTGCGGTTTAAAAGATAGGGTTTGTTCTGTCACCGTAAACATGTATTATTTTGGATTTAGTAATCTAGTCGATTTGACCCGATGTTCATGGATCGGAGCCGTTTATTTTCCGTTGCTGACTTACGTTCTTAGAGAGAAGTTGATGGCGTCATATGGAATGACTAAAAAGCAACCAGGAATTTGAAATGATCATAACTTGATCGATTTTAATCCTTTTAGGACTAATGTACGTTTAAATATGTATTGTTTGAAAATATACACCTGACCCCTAATCTGAGATACATACTGTTGTGTCAAGTCTGGAAGACAATTGAAAAAGTTATAGATAATTATTACTGAATTAATATAGTCTTAATTCTAATTTAGTGAAATTTTATTTACAGTAGTGAAGCGTTAAACAGGCATATGTAAGGGCTACATCTGCCTATTGTCGGTCTTTCTTTGAGCCTTAAATGTTATTTATTATTAACTTGACTAGACATAACCAAATCTCGATGACATCGGATGCCTCCGATTTTAAGTAGATTTAATTTTAAAATGGAGAAGTAAGACTAAGACTCGAATGACCAGTACGGTGGTCGCGATCAATGCAAACATCTTGTCAAAACTACAACTATTGATACTTCGCTAAAAATAAATCCATTTTGCCTTATCTATTTTTGGAATTTTATCTAAATGTTACATAATGCCCCTTAAAAATTTGAAAAAATCAATTTGCTAAAATACAATAAGAACAGTACACACAATTTTACCAGTTATACCACAGTACACACAACTTTACAAGTTATACCAACATTTGGTAAACATGGATTTTTTAATGACACCATTTGTTTTAATGTAAACCATGTTTAAAAGTATTTGAATTATGCTAAGTAAAATATTTCATTTTTTTTTTAAAACATATTGTAGAAAAGATCTTATTTTAATATTTGAGCGTGCCATGGGTGATGATAATAATATTACTAAAACAATATTCAAATACTTATCTGTTTGTTTTAATTTTGAAATTCCCTTTGCATTATCATCCACTAGACACTAGGTTAATTTGCGACAAACATATTTTTTCATCAATTCATTTGCGCATGGGAGTCAAAACAGTGGGAGGACCCGGACATGCGACTAAACTCCTTGTCTCGTACAAGCGGGAAGTCGAAACTACGCCACTTGACTCAATGACAGATCTTAGGATGCTAGACCACGCGTTATAGTAATACTGGTGTAGGATTAAACAGTGATTAAACGTTTTCGGGATCAAAATTCTGATTTACCTTGTGCTAAAATATTAAACATTATTGACATTTTACATCTATTTGTTATAGCCTGTCCCAGTTTCCCCGATTTAGACTGAACTTCTATACAGTCTTTAGCTTGTTGATATTTGATATCTGTGTGTTATAAACCATCCAATCTTCAGACATTAATTTTCTAGTAAAATATTACAATTTAAAAACAACCCAGGAAAATATTGGAACGATATGAACATAATTATTTTATCTTATCTCGAATGATTTTGCAAATATGAATTAGGGCGTATATTTGAATTAACATACACCACACATTAATGTTCGTTCTTAATTCGTTCTGTCGGTGTTTTGGTACCATGGGGCACCCTCCTTGTCAACCCATCTGGCAAGTTGGAACGTTTCTAGAATATTTAAAGTAACCATAAAATGTACAGAAACAGAATTTAAACTATTTATTGTTTTTGCGTTCAAATGTGCAAGGCATGTCGCACATTTTAAAAGATGAGACAATAATAGAAATGCGATATCGTGTAAGGTAAATTTGCTAAATAATAAATCATATTTATTGGGTGTGAAATAGTCAAGTGGTGATGTTTTCTTTGTTTAAATCCACAGGAGAATAACATAGATTATAAATCACGGCTAATTCTTCATTCTGTAAAAGAAGTGATAAATAGTTCTTTAACAAATATTAACAATATGTAGCCTAGTTCATTTTCAATGGAATTTGTTATAATGACCATGGAAGTGTTCAAGATACCTTAATACAAATTGTTCCTCGATCTCAGTCTTACTTGAATTGCCGTCAGCTCATTGGTAAATTAAACTTAATATTCAACCAACAAACTGCTTTAGTGTGAAAATGCCCCATGTGTCAACCATCATACACAAAGGTTGATCGTGAATAAAACAGAAATTGTAAAGAAAAAATTGAATACTCATGGCAGACTTTGTGGAAAAAACAATCCAGTGTCTACAATTTAGTTAATTTCATAATTTCGATAGATATAAATTGTTCGTTGATGATTTTGAAGAAAAAAAAAGTCAATATCTAAAATTTGTTAATTTCTACAGATATAATTGCTTAACTTAAATTCAAACTTGGTTGCTAATTAATCGATTATTCAATTTTCTTGAAATGACACAAAGAAACCCAAGAATGGGATTGGTACTAAGACTTCGAAGGTTGTGTTTATAATTTCTGTGCGAGTAACCTTCATCCGACATATTCACCCGCGACATTATGCATGAAAATCGGTTCTAGTTGCAGTAAAAACCTTCCCGTCACATCTACCTCACCCCTCCACTTTGTCTCTCCCATCACATCTACCTACGCGATTTAGGTTAGGTTTTATTCGGAAGAATCCTAAAAATTGGAATTTTCTATATAGCACACTGTTAGGAATTTCATGAGCCCGGTGGTGGTAAAAAGTCGGGCGTTTCGGTTTTTTTCTTGTATCGGCGTGTAACTCTATATAGAAATGGTAACGACGCAGCCCGGGCCATCTTATTTTCGCTGAAGACCAAATGGCGTTTCGTCATGCCAGTGTGTTGGGGAAACCCCCTTTTCATTTGATTTTTGTATCGACACTTACGTCAGTGTACAAATGGCACATAACGTTCGTGCACGTTTATGATTATTGCATAATAATGGTGCAATATTTTTCAATGAAGATTTATTTAAACAGACTTGCCAAAGATAAGTATATATATATAGTTAAACTAATACATGATACACTCTCTGTTTATACACAATACTAACGTGTTTAGTGGAAGAGAATTTAGTTGTATATAAATATTGAAATGGCTGGCGAGTGCTGGTATCTAGAATGTTAATGTGCTTCCAAACATTAGTATTGAGTTTCAAACGGCCCTCATGTCTTATCGTTAATGAATTGATTATATTGATGGATTGCCCTAGAGGTTAACATTTACTTTTATAGCCAATACCTTCAGCACGATTCTATTTAAAATGGAGAATCTTAAGATAAAGTAAAATAGCATCACTTTAACGACATACACATCCATTGTAAACACAAATTGCTAAGTATACGTTTGGAAAAAGGGAACACAAATGAATGTTGAATTTTAGTAATTCCAAATGAATCTAATAATAGTCTGGTGAGTGATACAATTTAAATGAAATGAAATGGAGTTTAACGTCCTACTCTTCTGCTCCGAACTGGGCTAATGAAGACGCACATACGACATACATGAGGGAAATTTCAGCATATTTTGTTTTCATTATCTATTATTTAACTAATATAGCGAGAACTGCCAGCAGCGACGACATAAGCTGTCAGTTGCCGTAAGTCGCCGTCAGTTTTATCGCGTCGTAGGGCGACATAAGCTAGGCTTTACCTAATGCCCCTTTATATGTATGCGACAATATCAATCTTTCAAATCTGGCCTGCGGAACGCGAAGAATTAAATTCAAAGAATTGTAGCTGTCCGCGTAAAATTCGCTCTCCTCGAGCTACACACGAAACCATATGCAATTACCACGTGTCAGTCCCAAAATGCCCAAAGTATTTCGAAATAAACGAAATAAAATGAAATGGGCTTAACGTCATACTGTTCTGCTCCGTCTGCGCTATTTAAGACGGTCATACGCCATACAGTTTGCTATAAGACAAATTATGTCCGATGCTATGGTCTACACATCAATATCGAATTCCAACTGCCTGCAAATGGATCTTTTACATGCAAGGCCAATGTATGCATGTGGTCTCGGTTTTTCCTCTATCCGAACCACTAGTAAGCTCTCTTTGTCAGGCCCACCGCTCTGACAAGATGAAATCACGCCTGAAATTCCCGGCGTACCTCCTCGGATGTAACCCGCGACCTCCAGGCTATCGAGCCAGCGTCTTACTCACTTAGCTACCGTGGCTCTCCTCCATTAGAAGTAAACTGTTTAGTTGATTATTTACGTTTCGTCTTCAGCAATGGTTTATTTTTATCAAAAGAAAATCTACCTTTGTAAAGTCGACAACCTCTTGAAGTCCTACCCCAGGGAATATTAAATAATAAAGATGCAGTGTAGAAATGGTCTCCAAACAATTAATCTTTCCTAACGGTTAGCTAATATTTCAAAGTGCAGATCGTTAGCTTAATGGGTTAATTAATCTGCCGTAATCTAATTAAAGCAGATATATTTGATGATGATTGTAAATTCTACTTGTATCGCAGTCATTCATCTTTATACGCGGGCAGAAAACTCTGATTTTAAGTTAAGCTTTTTAATTAATGTATTTGCCTACTGTATAAGTATAGAAAATAATATTGTAAATCATTGCAGTCTACGCGTCACGTGATTTGAAATGTTTTGTGACGAAATATTTAATTTTTTTCTTCCTTTTTGCACGATCCTATAAACTATTACCATAGACGTTCCTGGAATTGTCCATTTTTGTACCTCAGGTGTGGTTTAATGTTTAAATAAACAAATGTGAAACTTTGCGGATAACATCCCGTTTGATTTTAACAATTGTGCCAATATGGCCCAACACTGATCGAATACTACTCGACCAACTGGACATCAATTGTTCAAATTACACTATAATTTAGATGAAATAACTCCTTTTTGGGGTTCTCATGATGTTTTTTGATTTAGCAGACAGGACCTCTATTACACAACACCAACTACAGCCCAAACTCGAAACGTGTCGTTGTATCATATGTACATCTATATACATATGTATGCAACAGACGTAATAGTATATTGCGTGCAACTGGTCTCTGGCATGCACTTATATATATGTTTAAATCCGTTCAAGAATAGGCAATTTTGAACCAATTTTAGTGCCATAAAATGTATGCAATCGTTAGTAAGGGTAATTTGGCGTTCAAATAAAAGGGTTTAAAACAGCAGGCTTTGGCGTGGGTTTTTGTTTTTCAAAACCTTGTATCAAAACAGCTGCCCATTACCCGTTTATTCAGTCTGTGGTGCCCTTCCACAAGTCCCCGGACCAGTGCCCTATACTCACCGAGCCTAGGTGACTTCATAGTATGTTCTTATTTCTGGATCGAAATGACTAAAGTTTGACGTCTTACTAGGCTAATGAAGACGGATATACGCCATAAAGAAGTGTACTAAGAGATATATTTTCCCGCACAGCGGGACTATGGCCTATTCTTATATCGAATTTTAACTGCCAGGGGACTTATCCGAACGACTATACACAGCCCCTTTTCCGGCCCTCTGTCCTGCACCACAGACAAGGGGGGAAATGTCTAAAAGCAATAACAGGGTGAGAACATAACAATAATGATAAGGAAAGGAGAGCATCGGGCGAATTAAAAATACATTAATATATGTAAGAAGATTGGATTTACTATGTAATAGTATGACATGTACCTACAGTGTTGTCTATATGTCAACACTAGAGACACCTAGCGATAGATATAGATACGTCTATCGTGATAACATATCTATTTTACACTCGGTAGGACACTATACTACCAGATAAGCATCAACACTCTATTCTATTACTTTCCAGTATCCGCTGTACAAATAGAATTACGCTTTCCTTAATCTGACACTAATTAATCATAATTCTTATACATGAGAGACATATATTTAGTTATTTACATAAAAAATAAATGGAATGGGGTTGTCCATACGGGGATTAAAAAGGGAAATTGTGCCACGACAGCGGCGATTTGGTCTATTTATATAAATGAACAAAAATACTTCACGTTTTATAATTGCAATCATTATGACTAAATGTCCCTTGCTTACCATTTAATTTGTAGCAGAGGTCTGCACCAGTCAGTCTATGATTTCAAAACAAATCGAACTATGATTTCATAACAAAACGAAATGGATTTATATAATTATGTATAAGCTCCGGCTTGTTTTCAGATTCCTAATTGAAGATTGCATCTTTATAATATGTAAACATTGAATAAATATTGTTTAAAAAAACTATGATAATATAAACTTGGATCTGGTTAATTATGAATTCTACCAGATGGGTCTACTGCAATCAAATATTTACCCATTTTAAAACAATATGGTATTTTATTTGATTTTTTTCTCCGAACCTTGTAGAATACTATTTAAAGGTACTATAAAATGTAGAAATTAATGGTTTATTAGACCCTGATTACCCTAGAGTCTCAGCAGGTACTGTCTATATTATTAGGTACTGGCTGACAACATGGTGTTAATGAATGTAATTTATGATGTCATTGATGATGGATGGGGAAATCCCTATCTGACGTCATGCTGTTTTTATAGTGACGTAATATTCACTTGTTCAGTTTATCGAACACATTTCATTTTTAGTATAGTTATGAATTGTTTTCCTTTTGCTGTTAAATTTTTTTATGGCTGATAGCAGATGTTTATACCCTACATGGTCATCTTAATCCATGTTTGATCAAAGAGACTTCCCGATTTAAAACTTGAAATGGGTACTACTAGTACGTGCAAGGGGTGAGGTGGGGCAAAATTATCTATTATGCATGTAGGTAGGCATACATAACTGTTTGTTAATATTCACAGATTTGTCTTTTAGTATATTTAAAGGTTTCTTGCATTTTTACTGGATGAACTGAATAAACTTGTTCGGGATATATATTCTCTCTTCACAAAAGACTAAGGCGTTTATTTAGCTTATAAATGAAGAGATGTCAAGAGTCGGATATATGCTCTTTGTAATATGTCACACGTTAGCACGACCATTCAGCATTCTAAAATGTCAAGCTTTTACGACTTAGGATGATGTTCATACATATCACTGACAATGAATCAAATCCACTTTCTTCCAAATATTATTTTCCTTTTTAAGTAAAGAGGTTTCCAAAATTCCCAATTTTTAAAACAACTTGTTTAACGCCCTTGACTTACCGACATTTTCTGAAATAATGGTAGACTTGCGTGTCTATTTTATATTTGTTACTTTGCTTGGGGTGGGGTGTGGTGGCTGTATGGGGTGTGAGGATTTCTCATTTAATAGAGCAATATCACCAGACTCCTATAACTACGAATAGCAGTAATCAGTACTAGTTACCATTACTAGAAATACATGCCAATATTGGTTACTAGAATAACAGTTATTTTATAACCACAAATACCAGTTACGTGAAATAATAGTTATTTTATTATTCCATGTACCATAGTCATTAGTTGCCAGAAAAAAAAGTTAAAACCATATGTTAGGTCCAAAATGGCCTAGTTTGTGTCGAGTGGACGTTAAACCCCATTTCCCTTTATATATGTTGTTCTAGAAGAGCATGCAGACCCTGTCCGGTGTACGACTGTCGACATGAGCTTACAGCCAATTATTGCTTGATGTTTCTTAAGCTGATTAAATTTGGTACCTCTAAAATGGATGTAATTTAGAATGCTGACTACCTTAATAAATAGTATCTTGCAATTTATATATCAAATAAAATATTTATACTCCCTTTCTTTAAAACACTAAGGGGTGGGTAGGGGGGAAATTATAGGGTCTGTCAATGAGTTAGGTCGCGTGGTTTCGGTTCCCCACTTGTACGTGACAAGGAGTAAAATCGTCTGTCCAACCTCGTGGGTTTTCTCTGGGTTCTCTAGTATCCTCCCACTGCTAAAACCCCCTACGCCCAAGCGAATTATTGTAAATAAATTGGACCGTATGTTAGTCTCGCAAAGGTCTAGTTTGTGTTGAGTGGACGTCAACCCCAAATTTTCTCTGTAAGAGTCGGTCGGCTTTGTTTCCTTAAAATAAAAGAAAGAAGATAAAATGTGAAATATGATACAAGTGCGAGCCGATCTCTCTACAGGGAGTTTTATTTTGACTTGCAAATTGGACGGATTATGAAGTTGACATTGATGTCACTCTAGGAAATTCCTGTAGATGCGTAAAGAAGGAAATCGGGGCTTATTTCCACCTTATGACGTAATACAATCATGACAGTTAACTAATGGTTTCAAGACGCAATTTTTTTCTATCCTGATATTTCTATTTTTATAAAATATCATAGATTCTTTGACACAAACATTTATAATTCTTATAGTTCAATTTTATTTCTATTATTTTTTTAGCGGTGGTGGGGGCGGGGGGCACCCACAGAAAGCCCATGTATAAGCCGGAGATCGAAACGGCGCGACTTGACTCAATGGCAGACCTTATGTTCAAAGCGCACGTCTTTGACCAATCGATCATCAAATTCCCTTAACGGAATAAAGGCTACTTGGTTATAACTTTATTCTTCCCAAGAATCTTGTTTCAAGAATTCTTACCACCAAACACACCGCTGTACTTAGAATTGATGAAAGTTTTTAAAAGAACATAGCTTTTCAGTTCATAACGTTTTTTGGCGAGAGGTGGGAGTTTCTGTTACACAGCAAATCGACGTTATTTTACTTTTGAATGCCTGACTCAGGTTCCGTTGTAGTTCCCACTTAACAGTGGTGCAGGACAGAAGGCCTGGCAGCGGAGAACGCATAGTCGTTCGGATGGGATGTAAAATAACCCTTGACCGTTGGAATTCTATTTAGAGTAGGCCACAGTACCGTTTTACGGGCACAATTTCCTGTATGGGGTGTGGTGTATGCTCGCTTTCATTAGCCCAGTCGGAGCAGTGGGACATTAAGCCGCATTTCATTTCATTTTTCAAGCTCAAGTTTGAATAAACAAAAAACGTTACAAATGGTGTTGACTAGAAATGGTTAGCGGAGAAATTATACTAATTATGAACGGTCCAAAAGTTCGACACTATATTATAAACATCTAGATTATTATGTTACGTTATAAGCACAGAGGGTTTGTGAAATGTTGAAAATTGAAGAATATTATATAATTAAAATGGCGGAGTTACTGGGGAATACGTGTCGTATTTACGAATGTAATGGACTCTCAAACTACGGAGAAGTTGGTTGGTAATATAGATTTGAAATGTATTTTTACTTGAAGCAACAAACGTGGCCTCGGAACCCTAGTTAAATAATAACAAACTTGTCATGAGAGATATTGAAAAATAAACAGCTAATTCGTCTTTTATGTCTGGCTAGAAAAACACAAAACTTCTTCAATTTCACGCGAGAAGCGACATTATAGAGTGAAGAAACCACACGTGCTTTTAGAAGAAATGGTTTGAACGTTTCAAAAACGCTTCTAATCTCTTTTAAAACTGTGCTTTATGTCAGAAAAACAACAAAACCGTATTCCACATAGATACAATTCACAACTTCTGTAGTTTCATAATCCTCAATTTCTGGTTTGAATTAGCTTCGCGGTGCTTCCTCGTGCTGCAAGGATCTAGACATATTCACAATTAATATTTAATAGCAAAATTCAGCTAAACTATTCTTTCTGGTCCCTAAGAAAATTTACTTCGTAAGAGAGAGAGAGAGTGATAGAGATAGAGAGAGGGGGAGAGAGTTTAACGTCCACTCGACACAAACTAGGCCATTTTGGGACGAACATTTTTCAATTTTATTTTAATAATTCGCTTGCGCGTCGGGGTCTTGAGCAGTGGGGGGAAACCGAAGGACTCGGAGAAGCAACCCTATTCCTTGTTACGTAAAATCAGGCAATCGAAACATGACTCAATGACAGACCTTATGATACACTGCGGGCGTGCTACCCCTTCCCCCCTCCCCCTTACATCGTAAGACGCCAGAGCAAAACAAAATTTGATAAGTTCTATGACGATCGATATACAAGATTACCTATTATAATAATCATCGTTATAATTAAACATGTATAAAAACACTTTTTATTCACTTATAAACTGAATATGAAATATAAACAAATTCCCAACTTGACCAACCCCGTTCTCATCCAGAACCAAAGTGGTATAAAGTGTTGTTCGATTAAATGGTTATTCGAGTAAAAGTCTTTTAGTCATTTATTGAACCCGATGAAAATGGAAATAAAAAGTGTTTTCTGTTACTGCAATTTAATATTTCAATATCTTGGCTAATTTCAAACTTATGGAATATGTTCCGTATTTTCATTTTTGAGTTTGCAATACACTGGGAGAATTTATGAATACACTGGATGAAAATGGCGAATTCCATAAAGTACATTTAAGAATAAAACATTTTCACTGGCTATTCACTACTAAGACAATTATAGTCTAAGAATGGCAGGGAAGGCAGAATTAAATTATATTTTCTACGAATATATCCACGGTATTTGCCCACCTTCAATTTTGGTGATACTCTAGATATATAAGATACATGGACACTAATTCATAGTTGGTGGTTTTTAAATTTTCCAGATTCATCTTTTATAATTTGATTGACAAATATACAATATAGATTATGTTGTTGTTTGATGTTGTTTATTAAAGATTGGACGTCCAATGCATTTTATATGATATTATGGACAGGTTGATTTGATTAAATTATTTAGACTTTATGGGTTGAAATATAGATTATACACCTTAATTATTTTTATGGCATAACATGCCTTCTATTTATTGTTTTAACACGTTTCACTTTACAAGTACTGACTATTTCAATACATCTAAACAGGCTAAACAGTTCTATAGATACGACAATATAACTTGACATGATACAAAAATACAATAGAATACAAAATATCTTGTCAAAATATCTTAAAAAAACAAGCAGTCTTTAATACTCATTAATAATTCAAATATTCATCTGGTTAGCAAACGGATAGAATAAGAAACATGTTTGTCGTGAGTTAAGAAGCCATGGATAAGATAAAGGTTCACTGAAATAACTTTGAAATCAAAAGTTGCGTTAAATTTGTCATTCACATGTGGGTTTAGGATTAGTTAATCCCTTTAATCTTTGATCGTCTAACAATCAACATCGTTAAGATTGTGTGGAGGCTATACACAAAACAATAGACCCGTATAACCAGAATCCACACTTTGTGTTTATTGCTAGTTATACACCGAAAGGAAGTCGTAAAATAATTAAAAAGCAACGGCTTGTATTTTTTCTTTTTTGTGAATGGGGCGGCATTTGCCATTTATATTAATAAACCAGAAACCATTTTATAGTACACAAGTTTGTAAATACGTCTTGTTTAATCGTTATGTATTATAAAAATAGTCTTGATTAAATAAGTCGCTCTCTGAGTAATAAAAGACATAGGACCTAGTGCGACTGGACAACAATAACATGACTGGGTTTATAATGTATATGGCCTTTGTGCTTGGTAGCATGACGATACCCTTCTTATTCCATCAACTACAGGCGAGGTATTGCCAAAACTGTAACCCAATACTCCAAGCCCTGTCTCTCTTTTGATTGGCACGTTTTGCTGCCAGTTAATTCCACCCCCTTAGCAGTGAAGCTAGCCTGACGAGGGATCTTGGGAAATTGTACATAAATACAGAAGCTAGAACCTTTCGACACGACAACGGCATTGAACTCATTACAGCAGAGCTTCTTTTAGTATACGATGACCTTTTAGCGATATGTTTGACCGATAGAAGACAGTTTGACTTGTGTTTTTAGTTTAGTTTTTAGTGGTACTAGAACAACTCTAGTTCTAGCAGTAAAAGAGTGTATAAGTATATTAGCCAACCATAGATCTATATCCATTACGCTTTCAGTCTACTCATATACAGTGTAAACTGACACCACAGTTTGAGTTTTGTTAGCGTTTGAAACGGTTCTGTGTTTTTTAAAGTGCTTTTTGAAATATCATTTCGTGTGCTGTGATTCTGTCTACAGGCTGTTCGTTCTGGTATATATAAATATATATATACATACTTAAATATATTTTAGTGTTGTGTACATCGGAAGTAAAAGAGACATATATATGTATTTAGCAATGGTGCCCGAGCAGACGTCAGTCGTATTAAACAACACTATGGAACATCACCATGAACAACCCAAACTTGACGACGGTTTAATTAAGTCAGAAGATTCGAGATCAGAAGGCGATCATTCCGAAAACAGTTACCATCATTCTCTAGAGGGATATGGATCGGCGGAAGGGGGATATCATACGGGAGAAGGGGATTATAGTGGTGATTTTTCGGGTTCCCCAGACTCTATGGGCAGTGCTAAAGGTGGTAGCATGTCGCGTAAACGATCGTCTAGTTCAGATGGAGGAAGATCCGGTAAACGTCAACGGCGCAAACAACAGGGTAATTTCGAAGATGTACAACAACAGCGAGTTACGGCTAACGTCAGAGAAAGACAACGTACACAGTCACTGAATGACGCCTTCACACAGTTAAGAAAAATCATCCCCACTTTACCTTCCGATAAACTGAGCAAAATGCAAACATTAAAACTGGCTTCAAGGTATATTGACTTCTTATATCAAGTGCTTCGAAACGACGAACTTATTGAAACAAAACCAAACTCCACGAGTTGTAGTTATGTGGCACATGAAAGACTTAGTTACGCCTTTTCTGTGTGGAGAATGGAAGGTGCTTGGAACGTCTCGGGTCATTGACGAAAAACCAAGAAACTATAATTTATAAGGTAAGTAAAATCTCACAATGTAATCAATTTAAAACGCTTGTGACAAATTTGATCTTTCTGAGTCTATTACTTGTTCTGTTGTTCGGGGTGTGTACACAATGTAGTGTGCTGTTCGTAGATTTTTCTCGTCTAATTGTTTATGCGCCCCACCCCACCCCTTCTCTGTATTTACTTATTGGATATCTTACGTGGATATCTTCGTTGTATATTTAAACGAAAGGGGTTATCACTGCATTTACTCTATTTACAACACTTGACATCTCTTCTTATTCATTGGACGCGTCCACAAGACTGCCTATTTAACTCTCAACGACTAATGTGTAGTAATCGAAAGCTACTTTACAAAAATGAAATTAGAATCGAATAAAATTAACATTTTTGACTGTACACTATCCTGAACAATTTAGGAGCTCGCCCAAAAATAAAACATAGATATCTTTCCCAGTCGTCAATATTCTACAAACTTTTTTATTTACCAATTATATTATATACTTTATTTTGTTTTTTTGGTAATTTTATAACAATACAAATTATTATGAGATATAATAATAAATAAAAACTCGATAGAATCTTTACTTAAATATAAAGACATTAAACAGATTTCAGAGTTATTAACATTGGGACAAAGGACAAAAACTGGAGCCTTTAGAAGATTTTTTTACTTAGTCTACTGTCTAAAAACACGTATTTATTTCATGATAATTTTGCACAAGTACTTAGTACAATCCATTTGAAATTTGCTAAAAACAAATAGCCCAATTATTCCTTTTACAAAAAAGAAGTCATCTAGTATTTAATGACCCTAAAAAGGTGTTAAGAATTTATGATTGTATTCAGCCTTCGTGATTAAGTTTGTGTAAGATCCACCCCCGCCTATTTCTGGATAAACGTAAACCAGATACATACAGGCCTACCTCCCTGATACAACGTCTTGTAGATCATACACAATACAATAATAATATGTATAAACCATGACCGATTAAGATTGGAGATAATAAACTGCTTTTGGCATTCAAGAAATATACACTATAGACAAAGTTCCCCCGATAAAAAGCAAGAAATTATCACAAATAATACATTTGGTAGAACATTTACATGATTGTAAAGGAGATAGAACATCGTTAGCTTCACCAAAAAAACCTGTGTCTGTTTCAGGAACAAAGGTTAACTCTATCTCAAACAAAATACGCTACTTAGTTTTAAACCCAGTGAAATTTTTATGGCATGCGTTGAAGTTCGTTGAGTTCTGATTGCTATACCGCATCTGAGCGGGTTTAAACGTTCATTTTTCCGTTTAGAAAATAATATTAAGAATTCTACACATTGCGTGGACGGGAGTAGAAGGGAAGGAGTGATGCTGTTCTCGTTGAATCAACAATGCATTGAGAAGTAAGAGTCCTGCTAGACTCATCATACTAAATTCTAAATTACTATACCGATATCTCGATTTCTTAAACACATTTTTTAAGGAGATGAGCACGGGTTCACCAATCTTACCAGCTTTGATCCACTCTGTGTGGTGAAAAGGAAATCATTAAAGATCTATTAGAGTGCTCTAACATACTAACATATCGTCTATTGACAATAAATTATGTTGTTAACACTAACAATCACAAATACGTTATTTATAACCAACTAGACGCTATGATATTCCAACATTAACATACAGACTAACAAAAAAACGACCAGCAACAGCTCGCCATATTTTATTGCGCGACAATAAAAACTAAAACTATAATGTTCGCTACATTTCGTTCAATGTTATATTTTATAAATATTAATGAAGTTTAAAATTGTACGTCGCAAATAACTATTTAAAGGGAACGTTATAAATTATTTTAGGGGACGTTATACAATATGTAGAGGGAACGTTATACAATATTGATAGGGAACGTTATACATTATTGATAGTGAGCGTTCTTTACAGTCATAAACACAGTATGTTTAAGCATATAAATGATATACCCGGTCCTTTCATATACAATTATAACCTATAATGTAAACTTTGTAACATCATTTCAATAAAACATTAAATGGTTTAATACCCACAAGGTTTATCACTAGTAAATTCTTTAGTCTAAATGAAACCGGATTAACACCCCATCAACAGTCGTGTCAAAAACTAACCATCTTAATTAATCCCTGTCACTTAAGCTTCGTTTACACTTGGTCGCGTACTGTATTGGGGCCATTTTATTTATAATCGAAGAAATTGCACTGTTTACATTGACACAATAACTGTTTTCGAAATCATGCCTGGCACGCTAAATGTGGAAATCTTAACCGAAAAAGTTAAATTCAGTCGGCCAAGCACGCCTGGAAAATAGTTTTGTTGGATGATGATAATCAGAGATAGGGTTGACCTTTATCGCTTGGCTTCCGTAGATATTCACCAAGACGTTTAATTCTCGATTTCCTCCTAAAAATGGCATTGTAAATCTTTTAAGCAAACTTTAATCTTTTAAAGTCTCAATTGGCCAGAAGGCTCAGAATCATTTCCTTATTTAGATTTAACAAAACTACTGAATGCAACAACACGACCTCTTATTCTCAATGTTCGCGAATACAAATGAAACTTTATTTAGAATAGGATAAGGATCTACTAAAGGGGCGAAGGGGACGGCATCGAATGAAATTAGCCATGCATGTAGGATTGATCGCTTTTAATAATTGTAGTAAAATTAATTTTTTGTATCTTGTCGTATGATCTTAAAGTGTATGATGTCCTTTCAAACTGGAATATTGTGTCTCTAACACCAGTTGTATTCTGAGCATCCTTAATGTCAATAGCGACTTATTTACCATCCTTAGAATCAGTAGCTAGTCAGTATCCTTAATAAAAGACAACGCATCCTCAAAATCAGTAGCGATCCAAGTTCAAAAGGATTCTCAGAACGTTAAGAATTTACTGAAAATTATTGGACGTATTATAAATAAAATATAGCTCTCTATAAAACTTTTGTTGTTTTAATGAATGAAATACATCAATAAGAAACTACATGTATGCGCAAAGTTTTGTGTTTCTGGACCAAACATATTTCTCATAAACGGTGATTGTAAGTTGAGTAAATTCTTAACTTAAGTCTGAGAATGCTTTGTGAACTCGGGACCAGGTTTTTGAATTCCAAATAGATTTTAATATCGATGATTAAGGCAACAATGTGATTGTAATTATACGAAGATTTTATCTTGTTTACGCGTCCGTGGTTATTGTAGATATAGATATTAACTACACTTGTCAGTTTCCGATTTTGTATAACTTGTTCATTGAATAATGTATGCAGCCGACTACTGGCTATGCTTAAATGTTATTGTAATTTCAATTTTTGAGCAAAATCAAAATATTTACAGATAAGCAATTTTAAAATTGTTCAACTCAAGATGGTTCCTTATTTTGTAATCCTTCGATCCTTCACGTTACCCTTAATGTCGGTATTGCCTCCAATAGTAACAAACCTCCAGTCCCAAATGAATTACTTAAATGTTAGGAATAAGAATTAAACAGTGCCAAGAGTTTAGTATTTAAGCTATGGGCTTCCCTTTACCCTAAGCCTTGTGCAGGTGTTGACGGTTTGTTTGCCTTTAACACTTCTCCTCTCTAATTAATTGTTATTCTTCCACTAAACCCAATACCCACTTCTTACACACGATAGCCTGGGAAAACAAACTTACCACATTGTGTCACGATTACAAAGACTCAAATAGTTATATCAATCTTCATAGTAAACGCACACAACTCATTCTTCCATAATATACAACTTAATGATTTAGTGGTCCACGCCCTGTCGAAAATCAGGTAGCCTATTATTAGAATGAACGATTATTAATTCCAAGTAAATAAAATGAAATTAAATAATTTTAGATTGAACCGCCAGATCTTATCGAATGTCCATGATTATGCTAAGTTGTGTTTCTCCCAAAAGGAAGTAGTTTGCGGGTCGTATCTTTGGAACTTTAAGTAATATCTGTCGACCAAAAAATGAAAAAATATCTGTATTAAAATGACTAAGCAGCCAGGTGTATCCAATGAAATGAACGTCCAACTTTCTGCACTGACCGGGCTAATGAAGACGAACACACGCCATACAATGTGCTGTAGTGAACATTTTGCCTGGACGGCGGCCCCGCGGTCTACTCTTATATCGAATTCCAACTGTCAACGGTTATTGTACTTGTATAAATATTATAAAAACGAAATGTTTACAAAAGTAAATATAAAAATATACAACTTTAAAATGAGTTTTTAACCGGAACTATTTTTTATTGATATGATTCGTAATATGATCAAAACACCACTCCTTTGTTTTCCCTTATTTTCATTTTAACTTTTCCAAATTTTACTTTTTAACACACGATCAAAGTAAAATATATATGTCAGAAAAAAACTCCGAAGCCTTCTTCATATGAGTAAGAAATTTAAAACAACTCTTATATTAGCCATATATATGCTAGAATCTTCCTAGTTGCTGTTAAATTTAGTAGAATCTTGTGTTTTGATATCCGGTATCTGTAACACCTGTGGCCACTTGTCACGTTCCAAATAGACCAGGTCAAATCGTTTGACCTCCGTATGTCATTTCCGGTAGACATATAAATCAGAAGAACGCCAAATGGAGCTTTTCTTCAGATTATTAAAAAAAAATTCAAAGGGAGTTTAAACGACAATACATGTATGTTTAATTGGCAGTTAGTGACTACTTAAGGGGGCATATTTGAAAGCGAGTTGTTTCATTACAATTTTCACTTAAAAGTTCCATTTCAAAACGATCCTTTACAACCACCCAACAATGACTGTGATATCTACCACACTAGGTCCTACGAACGAACCAAAGACACAGTTTCCTCCAAGAATGACTGGGTATGTGTTTTGAGCGACACCACAGATAGAAAATGATAATTAAATCAGGATTATTTGGTCTTTAACCCGCATTAAAGCTGAACTCCGATTACAAAACTACAGAAATGATCAAATAAAAAAAATTACTGCCAATCATAATCGCCATACTTGTTTTCAATTTGCAGAAGAAGTATGGCCGCTGTACGGTGTATGAAAACAGAGGCAGGCCACGCCCACATCCAGTATACACTTTGGCCACCACACTGTCCACATCCGGCTAGCAATATTTCAACTACCAATTACCTACTGAGTGAGCGGTTTTTTCTCTATAAGTTTACTGAAAATATTATTGCTACACAATTATTATGTCTGATCAGGTACATATTATTTTACTAATTGTACGAAATAAGTAACCTACGGTATATTTTTGCTCTAAAGGTATGGGAAAAATTGTCTTACCCCAAACAATCAACAAATCTACCGACATCATCCAACCATGTTTATTCTTATTTCTTGAAAGGTTTTGCACAACATGCTAGAAACACCAAATGATTTCTAGTATTATAAAGTTCGGTATTATCGTTCCAAAATATATTCAAAGCAGCAATAAAACAACTGTTCTCTCCATCGAAGAAGTATGTGTCCACTTCAAAATACTTTTCATCTTGTTGTTATTTATGACGATCAAGGGACATAGGTGGTTATGTCCCTTGATGTTATGTCAACAACATAGATTTGTTGTTGTTTGGAGTAGTTTTCTTTCATTTTTAGAGCAAAGGTACACCGGACTTTACTTATTTCTTCTAATTTGTAAAATAATATGTACCTGATCAGACATAATAATTGTGTAGCAATAATATTTTCAGTCAATTTATAGAGAAAAACCGCCCAGTCAGTAGCTGGTAATTGGTAGTTGAAATATTGCTAGCCGGATGTGGACAGTGTGGTGGCCAAAGTGTATACTGGATGTGGGCGTGGCCTGCCTCTGTTTTCGTACACCGTACAGCGGCCATACTTCTTCTGCAAATTGAAAACTAGTATGGCGATTATGTTTGGCAGTAATTTTTTTTATTTGATCATTTCTGTAGTTTTGTAATCGGAGTTCAGCTTTAATGTCCATAAGTGTCTCCATTGTCTTGGGCTGATAAGTGGATGCTTCGAAATATATCCCCGGGTTCTTCATTTGGATGCTTAATAGTTGACTGCTTCGAGATATATCCCTAGATTCTTCGTTTGGACACGAGCGTTGAAATTTTGCCACGGCCTCTTAATGTCTAAACCAGACAATTTTTCGGTTGTTTAAATGACGTAAAATTAGTGTAAGAAGGAAGATAGAGCACGTTTTACTTTAATCAAAGACGTTCAGACATTCAGTTTACGAATTTAAAATATGATATGTTTATCAGCACTGTATCTTTAGAGCAATGGGATGTTTTCTTTTTCATTACAATTTCATTTGGTATTAACAAGTATCCTGAATAAGTTATCATATCCTGCATTGTAAATTGCAAAATTGTTGTTTTTGGACATCATGACAAACGCACAGCAGCTTAGGCCTGGATACACCTCAATTTTTCCGTACTCTTTGGAGAACCGAACTCATCCACTCCCAATTCTTGTTCATAGTCGGGAATTTTGCGTACTCTTTGGAGAACCTAACTCTTCTTGGCTATTCAGATTTGTTAATATTTGTAAAGGATTTGTAAATCGTATTTAAAGTTTAGCGTCAATATTGTACATTTTGTAAACTGTGGTGAATGAACCATAATGTATGCTGGTGTATAACCATAACGAGATTCACGATGTAAGTCATAACACATGATGAATGTATATATTAAAGAAGGTCATTGGGCGTTTTGAAAAAATTCAGTAAAATAACATGAAGTCATCTATCTACAAGTAGTACTTCTTTTCAAACAATGCTGATTCATTATCTATGACTCATGGTAAATATTTAAAGTTCAGCTTTGTGACGTAATTTCAGACATATTCAAAGAGATTTTAACTTTCACTGAGATATACATAGATTGAACGTCTTATTCAGCAGTTAAATAATTTAATAGAACAAGGGAAGGGGGGGGGGCTAAACACTAAAGACTCTCTCTCTCTCTCTCTCTCTCTCTCTCTCTCTCTCTCTCTCTCTCTTTGCCTCTTAGTTTAATTTAAATGACCCTCCATTTGTTGCTACCTGTGTCAACGTCTAGCCTAACAGCCTTGAACTAACGTACATAAATATGTTTGTGATGTATAGGACATGTTCATTTTCTCAGAAAATAAGGTCAAAAAAGTTTTCTGAAAAACAATCTGTACAATAAGGATGACCATGGGAATTTTTAATGTAAGCTTATAATTCAATGTTTTAATTTGAGTGTCATTTGAAGTGAAATTAAACACTTAGAAGTCCGTATTATTGTCTAAAACAAAAATCAAAAACAACACAACTCTGTACAATATTTAATGGTAAACTGTTTGTTCTCATTTCAGAAATAAACCAAAATATTCCTCAAGTGAGTGCTGGTCGATGGGGCTGTATGAGAGTACCGGCATCATAGATGATGTATGTGCCACATACAGAAGGCGAAATTCCACGAGTTATATTACCGCTTGTCAAGATTCTGGTAATTTACATCAACCCATAATTTATGTTCCCGTGGAATATAATGGCATTGCTGAAGAAATAAATTTCATATAAACGATTTCCTGTAGACGAGATCATCATGTTAGTGTTTCAACGTCGTGCCGTTATGAAAAATACGAGACTTGTAAACGACGATTACAAAGTATCAGTTTTCTGCCGATATTATCCAGTTTCCACTGATAATTTATCCGATGATTTTTTTTGCGAATATCCAGATTACTTTACCAGTTTGGCGATAAGTTTATCGTGATCTTGATAATCTTGACTTGAGCCACTGAAATTGTGGGAATCCAATTCCAATATTTCCCATGCTCTTATTATCCAGACTTTCCATCAGTTATCATATCTTCTACATTTTGACAACCGAGTCTACATTATACCCTCTGTGCATTGAATGGCATGTGAACGGATGAGAGATTTTTTTTTTTAAAGAAAAACTATATTTTGTAAAAATGTTATCGTGTTGTGTATTCCGACCCCCATGGAGAAGTTAAGATCGAAGCAACTTAAAACTTTACGTCACACATCAAATAATTGGTAGTGACATCTCATATCCTAAAACCCAAACAGCTGAACGAGTCGTCTGCTGTACCTTCCCGCGCGCGGGAGAACAGCTGCTATAATCGTCTGCATAGCTGGTATCGCGACTTCTGATCTGTAAATGTCTTGTCTTAAAATTACAATACTGTTTTAATGGCGTGTTTTTGCAGTGCACAGTTTCCCGCGTTATGAAAGATAGGCCTATTAAGATAATTTTGTTCTGATACATGTATTGTTTTTATGTAGAAGACACGCTTCCTTATTTAGTTCTTGTTATAAATCACAAGGAATTCGAACAACCAGGCTACACTGAAGATATGGACGGTGTCCTATTTTCTGTACAGACATAATATAAATAGTACATTCACATTCGTTCGCCATTTCGTCATATTGCCGCAATGAAAATCAAATAATCTATTGAGGTTTAAGGCCCTGTTCCTTGTTCTGTTTTTGGTTCCATTCTTCCCAGGTTTTGGCTCGAATCATCCCATTTTTTTCCATATGAATGAATTAATCAATGTCCAATGTTTATGACATATCTAAATGAAAATATTATTGTATTTATATAAAGTTGTATATATTTATATCATGACCTATTGTATTTTTTTCTGGGTGCTATTATATTATATAATGAGGCCACAACAATTTGAGTTTCTGTTCGTCGGGGACACCTATAAAGTATTTCATTTTATTTCTTCGAAAAAGAAAAAGATTTATTTAAATATCAAAAGTGCTGTCAATTTCAAATTTTAAAAGTTTTGAAAGTTTCAAATTTTATACGTTTTGAAAGTTTTAAATTTTATACGTTTTAAAAGTTGCAAATTTTAAATGTTTTGAAATAAACAAAACATCTTTGATATGATTCTAATGATTATTTATTTATTTTAATACCCCGCAGAACAGAAAATCAAGTTGGTGTGGCCTAAATGTGTGATGTTATGCCAAGAGTGACTTTACCATGATTTATGTATTTTTTCAAACGGTGAAAAAAAATTATTAAGAGACTATTTTGCTACCAAGTGTTCTATTTTGTTTATATGTAATAAATGATATTCATTTTTAAAGAAAATATTATACAATGTTTTTAGGGTGTTTTGTTTGCCCTTCCAAGAACATTTGTTGTCACTTTTGATTATGGAGTCCAACTAATGCTATTGTTCTTTGGAAATAGCTTTTTTTTTCTGGGTTGGTAGGAGACGACCGCGCGTGTCATTTGAGTTCTTTAACGTGAGCACCCACGCCAACGGGAGCCCGAGCTAGACACTGTCCCTTGCCATCCGC
Organism: Patella ulyssiponensis; assembly: GCA_963678685.1. Classification (NCBI taxonomy): domain Eukaryota; kingdom Metazoa; phylum Mollusca; class Gastropoda; family Patellidae; genus Patella; species Patella ulyssiponensis. The sequence continues at coordinate 103,305,270 of OY783225.1, forward strand.
CCTGCACCACTGATAAACGGATATTTCCTTGCCATGCGCCTTGCATCACTGACAACCGGAAATCACGTCAGATGAATATTTTGTCGGCCAACACGAGGATCGAACCGGAGTTCTAATAGAATACAATCCGGCGACAAGGACTATACACTGCTACCAAATATTGACTGCGACATTGATACTTCTCTGGCAATAAACTGAGATTTTGCATTCGATGAAATGTACATCAAAAATGAAACGTTGCTTTGAGCTTATAGGGCTCTTTAAATTTTATAGGGGTGGCTTTCCAGAGATAACGTGTCCCTGTGTTCGAAATAAAGTGTGAGAGGCATGTTCTCAGCGATTGTTCAATGCTCGGGATTTCTAATGGACGCAGCAATCTATCAACGCACGTAATATATTCCCAAAAGTATTTAATAACCAAGTTATAACACCCGATGTGGTCCACCCAAAATTGGTCTCCAATACACGTCCCGGATAGCTGTGTACCTGGCATATTGTAATCTCGCGTTTAACATGGTCTCTCGAAAATCCTAATTTGGTCGAGACTTTCCTATATATTTTGGATTTTTGTGCCGCATGTACGTATTCGTTTGTTCCTAGCTTCACTGGAACGTTGAAATATATTCCAGAAAAACCAGCAGATTCGCTGTCTTACCGAACATTGAATCGATTGGGCTACAACAAATGTGATATGGTCCACAGAAGAGATATTATGTAAAGCGTAAGTTGGGGATGATTGTCAGTTAGAGAAAGTAAAAGCGTCTCGCTCATCACGGTACTCGTAGCTTGAATGGATCTTATCTTTCTATTGGCCATTTAATTTAGATAACGAGGACACATCATGCTGTGAAAACCCTTAGATCGCCGTCTTTCCGGAAATTTAATAAATATATTGTAAGAGATAAAAGTGATTAAGTGGTGATAAAATGATTTTGGAAATTATCTATATCCTGCTTAAATAATATAAGTATAATATAATTTGATAGAAGAAAGTGCTAGTTATTACCCACCAGTAGATATCGCCAAGCCGTCTTATTAACTACTTAATGAGCAAAGAAAAATAAGTACATGTATACTACTTTCATTTACTTGGGATAACCATTATAAATGGTATTTTGCATTTTCTATGGATACCTGTGGGAAGGGAATTTTGCTATTTCAATGGATACCTGCGAGGCAGTGGCATTTCCACACAGTTCATCGAATTTTAATTGCCAAGTGATCTTTTACCTGTCCCGTCAAGGTGTACAGGGCTATACCATAAACGACCGACGGTTCTTCTCGGCCAGGGAGCAACGGTGGCTAAGACGCTGGCTCACTGGCCTGAAGGTCGCGGGTTCGCTACCGGTATTGGCCGAGGAAGTTCATCGGGATTTTACGACATGGTTTCTCCTTGTCCGTGGTGCAGGACTGTGCAGGAAGGAGGGCCTGACAAGGACATGTCTAGTCGTTCGAATAGGACGAAAAACCGAGACCCCGCGTACACATTAGTGTATACGTAAAAGATCCATTAGGCAGTTGGCCTTAGCACCCAGTCGGAGCAGAACAGTAGGACGTTAAACACCATTTCATTTCTTACCAGCCAACGCTGTAACAATCTGGGACATCCTCATTGACCACCACGACACTTTTAGAGTGTACGAGATCGCCCCTTACTTTATTTCAACGTTGCTGAGTCGTAAACGTGGGTCATTTTGAGACTAACATACAACCATTTTTCGTTCTCAGCGATTAATTTACAAGTGCAAAGTTTGGAATCTGGATTTTGCTCTGACCGCTATATAATCGTTTGCAGATTATTTAGCAACATAAAGAACTGTATGTTTAAAGAACTTGTTCCTGGATGTCGTACATAGAGGTATTGTATTTACAGAAAAACTATCAGACTCAAGGCTCATTAGCCGTCTAGGTTCACACAATCAGACATCAAGGAGCCACGGTGGAGCTTTGTGCCAAACTGTTCATTCCAGTGGTATAATGATGACTTTAAATATATAATATTTGCTGGTCTCAAAATGACCTACGTGAAAAAATAGTATGCCTAGGCCTATATTGTGATAACTTTATATAAATCATATGTAACCCACATTTAATAATAAGGGCCATGAGCTTTATGAAACAAAACGTATACAAAAATATTCAAGAGCTGTATCCATTACCAGATTAAGATAAAGAAAGGCCTTAGTCTAGTTCACTTATGCCCCCCCCCCCCAAAATGCTCCACCCCGCGAAAACTCTGCGAAAACGCGTACATGGATAACCGGCATAAGACCACAGCACCTTAAGAAAGGCTTGTGGCAGCGTCAACAATATTATTCACAGTGCCAAAAATATTATTCACGGCGTCAAAAACATTATACTGTGCCCGGAGCACCCCTCACCCCTCCAATGATGTTGAGGCCCCCGACTACAGCCTCCCAAGCCCATTGGTAAATCCGACAGCGGCTGTACCCACACATCTAAAACACATGTATGATATACTTATTTAGTAGGGTCTATACACCATAATTGGGGAGTCACGGTGACTCGTTGAGTAAGGCGACGATTCGCTAACAAGGCGAGGGTTAATGATACCCAATATTTATCGTGGTTTCCCCTTGGCAGTGGTGACTGACGGGGAGTGTGGCAAAGAACAGTGTGTAGTCGTTCGGATTGGACCCAAAAACATAGATCACATGTAACAGATTTCCCATCTAACAGTTTAGTTGTGAGGAACAATGTTACACGAATGAAACGTGTGTGGTTTTTCGTTGTATCTCATTAATATTCACATCCATCAGTTGCCTTTCTTACAAGGTTTTTGTTATCGCCTAATTATCATTAACGGGGTGTTGAAAGGGTTAAAGCAAGCGTGCCATCTTGTATCAATCCTCACCACCACCAACTAGCAGCATTCGCTGTGTATCTTTACCTGATTCAATTTGTACTCGTCCGCTTTCATTTATTTTATAACCTCCACGTGAATGATGGGGGACAGATGGAACAAGCACACAGAGATAACTCTTCTGTGGTAGCCTACGGCTTATTTCACAAGCATAAAACTTATTCTCTACATTGACTTCAATGTTAAAATCCGGCAACACTATGTCGGGTGGGATTTACCTATAAACAACGAAACCAGGGTCCACGAGTATCCGGACAAAAACACACGTCTATAGTTAGTCCGGCCTTGGTACCATGTCAAGCTTTAAATTCTTAAAAATTCTCTGGAAAGAGAGAGAGAGAGAGAGAGAGAGTGAGAGAGCGAGAGAGAAATGGGCTTTAACGTCCACTCGACACAAACTACGTCATTTCGGAACTACTATATGGTTCAATTTTATTTCAATAATTCGCTTGTGCGTAGGGCTCTTTAGCAAAGGGAGGAAACTGGATGACCCGGAATAAAACCCACAAGGTTGGACATGCGACCCTACTCCTTGTCACGTACACCCGGGAAATCGAAAAAGACACGCCAGTTGACGCAATGACAAACCACATGATGCAACGCGCACATTTGAAATACTTTGCAATAAAGTACAATTATGCGTGAAATGACTATCATTGAAGATAAAGACAGACAATAATTCGTATTTCTAAAAGAACACAGCACAAATCGCTCATACAGTTTTCTACATAGGGCCTATTTCAGACGTAGAGAAATGAACATTTTTTGGCGCCCTCTGAAATGTTTTACCTCGACAAGACTTCAATCAGCTACAAGAGAGTGATATACTAAACTGACCGGTCCTACAGTGGTGGCGTGGACACGTGCAGATAACATCAAACACAAAGTCATAGACTAAATGCACTTAAAGATATTTATTGCCCACACGTGTGCAGTATATTCCAATCCGAAGCTTTAAATGAGAAAATTCAAAATAACTTGAATTATGACAGAGGTCACGTTAGTATTTCAGTCGTGTTCAAATTTAGGAGAAAAAAATATTGAGGGGAAATATTGCCAATATTACAGTTAAAATGCTTCAAATATAGGCCTATGTTCAATTATTTTGTTATAATATCCTAGGTCTGTGCGACACGAGACGAAAAACAATAAGATGATCATTTATACAGGGAAAGATTGTCTATGAGGGAACTTAGGCAATCGTAGGTTTAAGGGGCCAATCTCATCAGTTAAGGGGGCTGAGGCTTATAATCATATTACATGCATGTATATTTTTGATATATGGTCTCATTCTCTGATGTTTATGTCCTAAAAACTGAAATACATGGGGGTAGGGCTATGTAGGCAATACCCGATAGGCTAGTACCGTCAAGTAATACAAAATGGGCTGATGGAAAGGATATAAATACTGCCGAAAATCAATTAACCAATGCGGTGCCGACGTGGCAGGTGAAGAATGCCCGGACCGGTAATGCATTTATGAAATCGCACCCCTTTTACTTGATACCTACTGTATAAGATGGTTTAATGTATAGATCAACTTTCTATCCGCCAGTTATAATAAAGAGGGAAGACAGAAATGACTAAAATACAAGTAACGAAAACCACCAATTATAGTTTTTATTGCAAACTATAATTACACAATGCACTTATATAACATGCATTCATCTTGGGTTTATTTTATTTCATCAACCCTTGTACACAAATGCAGATTTCGTCAAGGTCGCGAGATTTAAAAATAGTTAGGGCACGTGATTGTTGACGAGATTGTGGGTTAGGGTTCGAGCAGGCTCAGTGTACAGCTTAAGACTGTGACGAAATCTGCAAACTGTTTATACAGACCAAGGGACACAACACCAATTTTTAACTTCAAATCAACTGTTTATGTGGGATCAGACCAATAATCCCCTTTCCATTGACTGCCACGTTAAACCATGTTATTCTTTTCTTTAAACAGTTTTTAATATTCTGATAAAACCATCTGATTAAAATAATAAAGTGTGTGTTTTTATTTAAAAAAATAAAAAATTATTGACTGTGACATCCTTTTCGTTCATGATTTCCCTAATTCTTATCCGTTTACTTGACGTTCCTTACTTCTTAAAATCATGAATATCACTATTATGGCATAAAATTTACATTCAAACAGGCAAAATTCCAACAAAATTTACTATGCAAAAGGGAGAAAGAGAGTAAAAGGTAGAAAGAGAGTAAAAGGTAGAAAGAGAGAATTGCTACAAGTTGAACAACATTCATGGGTACTGAGATAAAGGGAAGTAATTACTAGTCTTGGACCATATGGAGTCAGACCAGTATTTCTGATACTCTTAATCTTTATAACCACAAAGAACCCATGTCACAATCATCAGATAAAAATATTCAAAAGATTGACCATTTTGAATTTTAGCTAGGCTTGGTGAAAGGAATATATAGACAGCTATGTCATTCGAGACGGTGATCCCCTAAGTTCAATTACTGATTAGCAACTCTTAGTTCAACCTGTTTATGTCTAGTTGTTCAGAATCTTGCATGCAGATAAACCATTATCTGCTATATATGAAGGCCTACGCAGTATCTATTCAGGTTATAAGTTCAGTAATATGAAAATATGTCATGTTTGTGACATGAAACGGACATACGCCATACAGTGTTCTATGAGGGAAATTTTGCCCTGACAGCAGCACTACCACCAACTCTTATATCAAATTCCAACTATCAAGGGATCTTTTACATGCAAACCAATGTGTACACTGGACCTCAGTTTTTCATTTTATCCGAACGACTACAACTGTCCTTGTCAGGCCCTCAGCCCTGCATCACTGACAAGGGGGAATCCCATCAGAAAATCTTGATGATATCATGTTTGTGATTTTATAAATTTAGCAATAAAGAATCCAATAGTATCCGTATCACAGGTGAGATTAGCAGATTGTAAAGTACTTGGGTCAAATCTCTGTAGTAATTTTAGTTGATCTTCTGAGAGACTGTTGCCATCTTTAATACCATGGCCTCCCACATGTGGTGTCTGAAATAAATTGATGATATTGAAGCACTGGGAATATAATCAGGACATATTCATAATACCCTTAGAAAAAATACATTTAAAGAGAGATGGGGTTTAATGTCCATTCGACACAATCTAGGTCATTTTGGGTCTAACATACGATCCAATTTTATTGGGATCTTTAGCTGCGGAAGGAAACTGGAAAACCCAAAGAAAATCGATAAGGTTGTACAGACGGCCCTACGTCTTGTCACGCTCAGAAATAAAAAACAAAACTTAATTTGTATAATAATAATTTTCAGATATGAAAACTAACCTGCTTAATTAATTTTAGTTGAGGAAAGTTTTCTAGAGCCCATTCTATTTGTGCTTCATTCTCTTCTACTGGTACGGTACAAGTACTATAGACTAATGTACCTCCTGGTTTTAATAAATCTACAGCCTAACAAATAAAATACAATGAAATGGGGTTTAACTGGGGTAATGAAAACGGGCATACGCCACACAGTGTGCTATGAGAGTAGTTTTGCCTGAGCAGCAACACTATGGCCTACTATTATATCGAATTCCAACTGCCAGGGGATCTTTTACAAGCACGCCAATGTGTACACAGGACCTCGGTTTTTTGTCCCATCTAAATGACTAGACAGCTGACCTTGTCAGGCCCTCTGTCCTGCATCACTGACAATGGGAAACCACGCTGGAAAATCAGGATGAACTTTCTCAGCCAATGCAGGGATCCAACACTTGATCTGCAGGCTAGCGGCCAGCATTTTACCCACTTAGCCACCCTGATCAACCATAAATTATAAACATATATTTTATTCCTGATACAATATACATAACTCCAGATAGAGTCCGGGAAAAAGTTTCATAATAATCTGTTCCTCAATGAAATTCCATTCGGATATATACGAAACCAGACGCTTGTCGCACAACTTCATTTTGTACTATGAGCACAAAAGCAAAAACTGTATGTCTTCTTGTTACTATTAATGAGCCGTACTCAACATCACGACAAATTTAAAAAGAATTGCATTTTTGGAAAGCTTAGCTGTGGACTATTTAAATATGGTGCCAGCTCTATTTTTATAAAAATGACCATCCGTTTGGTTTTGTGGGAGCAGCCCACATATTATAAAACTTACTGTTTTCATCAGCTGTCTTTGATACCTGGGAAATGATTTCAAAACACTGGGAACCATGATGTTTTTTAAAGATGGCCTCTGACCTAATGCACTACACGGTCCATCCAGTAATATACGATCAAATGTTTTACTAGGATAGGGTGGACTTCCTTCTCTCACTGTAACAAAGTTAAAATTGAACAGCTTTATGTATTGTAAACAAAATTCAAATTATTCAATGTATTTATCTGTCCCCCCCCCCCACAAAAGGTCATTAGGTCATGGTCAAGTTTATCAAACCAGTCGATGTCTAATATAATATTTATGATAATAATAAAAACTTCAGTCAATTTAGTTTCTAGACCACCCATAACATCAATTTTGAAACTTAGATCATAATATGTGTGGACTTGGGCACATTTGACAGATTTTACCATTTTTGGGACAGGGACATTTTCAATGCTCCATAACTCTGAAACAATCCATCCAAAGAAACTAAAAGATAACATTTCCTAGTTTCTGTGTATACCAATTTAAGTGCAAATCAAAGACGATAGGGTGTTATTTTTTTGTTTTTTTGATTTAATCTGATAAGGAATGACCAAATAATGCACCGTCGGAAAATGGTCTAAAATTCAACCCCAAGACCACAAGTTACTACAAATTCACAACCTAAATCTTTGAAATTGTCACACTAGTTCAAGAATGGAAAAAAACATAAATTAATTTTGAATGGCACACTAAGAAAGTGCAAAAACTATTCACTGGCATCTACTGGTAAGTTCATTGCTGCCCTTTTCTTTATTTACCGTTAGTTTCAGTAACTTGACATGTCTATGACTAGTCCATGTCTACGGTTGTATGCCATCTATGACTTGCAATGTTTTTATTTTGCAAAATTCAAATATTTTGTCATGTGTTCCAAGGTGTGCTCAAAAAGGTTGAGAACCACTGCAATTGATCAAGACGAACCTGTGGATTTGTCGGAACTGTGAGCGTTCCTGGCATCGTAATCATAACATTCTACAAGATGAGATAATCCCCATGCCTCTATATTCTGTTTTAATTTATTTATTTTACTCCTAGCTTTATCTAAAGCAACCACTCTCCCCTGTAATAAGAAATAAATAACATCTATTGACAGAGAAAGACAATAACAAAGGTAGTTGCTAATTGTTGGGGAGTTTCAGGAATTTCTGAATTCCACAATGGCCGCTTTACACAAATGAGTATTTTTGGGAATATAAACGCTAAACCATTTAAGAGGGGTAAATTGTAAATTGGATCCAAGTTGAGTCTTCTAAAAAGGTTTAGGGTTGGTATTCCCCAAAATACTTATTTATATAATATGTCCATTGTGGACTTTGGAAATTCCTGAACCTCCCCAAACGACATACAAGTATAATTAGCATCTCCCATTAACAAAATATCAAGGATAACAAGATTATTCCAACTAGTGGTATGTCTATTGAAATTTCGTGAAGCCACATGAACAAATCACTCACTTATTACAACATCTCTCATCTCATCAGGTATTTGAAAAGATTTTGTCTGGCCGTAAACCACTTGACAGAAAGTCTAATTAACAATTTACTAGCCAAGATCAGATAAAGAGCTGACTGACAGTCCCCTCTTTAACAGCTAAAAATGTGATGATGAAGGCAGAATATGCTAAAATTTGATTCAAATTACTTCACTCTAAGCCTAGATATTGGCGACACAATTATAGCAATGACAATCCAGACTCCACTATTCTTCAAAACAGCCATACAGTCGCACAGAATAAAGTAATTTGATTGAAATTTTCAATATATTCCCTTTTTATTATCTAGTTTTTTAAGTATTATAGAGAGAACTATCAGCTCTTTATCTAAATCTTACATAAGGCATCTTTGATAATCAATAAACTGATTAATGGCCAATCAACATATGTAACAGAACAATATTTCAGATAATTTATGGGAGATTAGATAAAGAGCTGGCAGTTCTCACTATAATAGTTACAAACTAGATAATGTACAGGGAGTTTGCTGAAAATTTCAGTCAAATTTATCCACTTTGAACAGAGATTTTAGTGATTGAATTTTCAGGAAGCCTTGATCATCATTACTAAAGTCGATGCAATAAAAAACATAGTCTCGATAATCCGCTATTGGATTTAATTATTAATGGACGTTAGTAGCTGATAGGATTGTAATCCAGTAAATATCCCGGGCTACTGATGCCATCGAGAGTGAATTATGGTCTGGATAAGTTAATTAATGTCAAATTAATAATTAAGATAACATTTCAGACTTCAAAAAAGACGTGCAATTGGCAGATTTAGCGCTTGTAAAATGTATGTTTAAGTGAGGGGATATGAAATATATATTTATAACTTGTATCCTTTCTTTACCTTTCCACAAAGAAGAGCTGCAATATGTGTGGTCTTTCCACCTAAACAAAAAAATGAAAAAAAAATAAAACAGAGTTTAATAATGTTGTACTTTTCTGCTGTTTCCGATAATGAAGATGAGCATACACCATAGGGTGTGCTATGAGGGAAATTTTAATTAGACAGTGGCGCTGCGGCCTACTCTAATATTGAAGTCCAACTGCCAAGAATTTTTTTTATAGTTTAAAATTTCGTTTTACTAGTCTTTACTACACTAAGATCTAGAAGAGTTGTTATAAAACTGACGTTCTGAATGATGTTAGGGCTTAGCCAATGAAACGATCTGTTACAGGGAGTTTTTGGTGTGAGGTGTACAAAATCTTGCATTACCATTACAACTGGTCAGATCTTATTTTAATCTTATTTGAAAGAAAGATGAATAATCTGATGATCTAATTTTCATGGCAAGAATACATCTTTACACATAACTATACATAAAATTTATTCTTTCAACAGATACAGGGAGACATGATGGTTCGGTGTATAAGGTGCAGACTCACTGAGCAGGAGGTCCGAAGTTCAATCACAGTGTTGGCCGACAAAGTTTCCCAGGATTCCCCAACGTGCAGGAGGGAGGGCCTGGCCAGTATCTAGTGATTTGGATGGGATGAAAAACCAATGTCCCGTTTACACTTTGATGTCCAGACAAAATTTAACTCATAGCACACTGCTGAACGTATGTCCATCTTCTGTCGGTGCAGAAAAGTAGCACTTTAACCATCATTTCATTTTAAAAGATATCACTCTCCCACTGCAATACTTGTTAATTTCACAGATGTTATGTGTAAATTTGCTTTTAATAGTAAAATGTAAGCTGAATGTTAGCCATAAAACTGCTAAATGTTATAACAGTTGATACTGTATGTGAAGAGCCCAATAACGACTCAAGCAATATCATAATTGACAATATATATCTGCAACAATTTATTTTGCTGAATATCCTAATTTTCTTAAATATAAATTTGTAACTTAGTCATTTTTACATATTCTTATAAAAATAATTTCTTGATAGCTTACGTTCCATATACATATACTTACCAGGAGCAGCACACATGTCTAGAATTATCTCCCCTGGTTGTGGATCAAGAACATGTGTACACACAATAGAAGGCAAATTCTGAGCAAAAACTATATTTGGTAATATGTCTAAACATGGTGCTTCCATAACTGGCTGTGTCATCAATATACCAACACCACTGAAATTTTATATAATAGATACAAGACAAAAAATATGGGAGAGAGTGAAATGAAATAGGGGTTTAATACATGTAGGGGATGCTCGATTCACAGTTCCGGAATTGAATTCCAAAACTGGTGTCAATCAAGTGAAAAGGAGAATTTCGGAGTACAACGCATGTGTCAACCAATCATGACAGCTGAAACATGTTTTTTACCTAGGAATACGCTGTCAGGACTGGCAGAACTGTGACAGAACTGAATTCCGCGTCACTCGATTGTAATTCTGTCGATTCGGGACGTTCCGGACTGTGAATCGAGCATCCCCGTTATGTCCTACTGTTGAGGTCCGACTTGGCTAATGAAGACCAACATACACCATACAGTGTGCTACGACCTACTCTTATATCAAATTCCAACTGCAAAGTATGGTGGCTGATTGGTATCATGTCGTATTGTCGTGATGTCGCCTTTCATAACGCGACAACCCGACATCACGACAACCCGACATCACAACATTTCTACCCGAAATCACGACATTTTTACCTGACATTACGACACTAAAAATGTAGTGATGTCGGGTAAAAATGTCGTGATGTTGGGTAAAAATGTCGTATTGTCGGGTTGTCGTGATGTCGGGTTGTCGCGTTATGGAACAAAAAACTAGCAATAAAGAAAATGGTTGATCAAGTGGAAGTAGATTCACACTCACATTGCAGTTTGGGTTGCATTCGTATCCATTTGTATAGTCCACATTCATAATGTGAACCGTCTTCATTAGCTCAGTCGGATCAGAACAGTAGGACATTAAACCCCATTTCAGTTCATAATGTGAACATATTATGCCGCCGCCCATTTTATTTCATAATGTGAACATATTATGCCGCCGCCGTTGTCTGTGTGTCTGTCATTGAGTCAAGTGGTGTGGTTTCCAGCCCAAGCTTGTCCATGACAAAGAGTAGGGTCGTCTGTCTAACCTTGTGGGTTTTCTCCGGGTGCATGCCCTACCCCGCGGGGTGGTGCCAATCCTGCTTTTTTGTTATTATTTTGTCTGTAAATATTCTACAGGTTGCAATTATTAACAGATTTTGTTCAAATTCGGCATGATCAATCATTTCAATAACAAGATGGTACCTATATTAATATTTAGTCTGTAAACACTCTACAGACCGCGATTCTTAATGGATTTTCTTCAAATTTGGCATGAGCATTATTTTTAAAGAGACAATGGCACCTACTGATGTAAATGCATGCCCGACCCATAGGGGCGTTGTCACGCCCACTTTTCATGAATATTTTGTCTGAAAACACCTTTCAGGCTGTAATTCTTATGAGATTTTGTTCAGTTTTAGCTTGATCAAGACAGAATGGTAAACACCCTACAGGTTGCAAATTTCATACGTCCACATTTAAATAAATCGTCGTCGTCGTCCCCGTCTGTCCGTCAGTCCGCCCGTCGGTCAGATTGTGGACTCTCTGGGGCCTAAAGTTATCATCGGATTGATTTTAAATTTATATACAATGTTTATGGCCATGAGACGTAGAAGCCCATTGATTTTCACTGCCAGATAATTACTGCCAGAGTTTCATGAACATAAACACTTGGTATAAATTTCAAATCAATCGGATAATAACTTTAGTCACAAGGACTGGCATGAGCATTATTTTCAAAGTTATGGCCCATGATCACGTTTCACTTTTTAAAATCTTGTGGACGCTCTAGAGGCTAACGTTGTCATCTGATCCGCTTGAAATTGATGCACAGTCAGTGTCGTAGGCTACGAAACTCCACATCACCTGCAGCTTAGTGAAAGCGGGGTAATAGCAGTACTGTATATTTTGATCAAATTTTCGAAAATTACTATCATCTAAATTTAATGTTCCAAGAAACAGAGTTATATGCCCTTTAATAAATTCAGAGAAATCAATTCTTTCGTTGTGCATATATATCAAGAATATGAATAGTATAAATTGTAGTCAATTATCATATTAAAAGATCCATTGTATTATTAAATCTTTCTCTACTGACTTCAATCAATGGTCTTGAGTATAGTTAATTGAGCTGATAAGTTGAATCAAAGAAAGTCATAATAACTTTGGAATATTATATACATTAAAATAGAATAAGTTACATATTAGTTAATAACTCATACAAATAACATGCACTTTAAAGTAAGTGGGTGTCATTTGAATTACATTATGTAAGACTTAGATAAAGAACTGCCTGTTCTTGCTATAATAGTTTAAAAATAGATAATTCAAAATTAATATTCGATTCAAATGAGCCAAGTAATTACTGTTTGTAGGTTTGAGAAGATGTAGGCTCTATTGCCGCAACCACGATGCTGGTTATTTCCGTGTTGGCTTCACTTCTCTATCTTTAAATTAAATGATTAAAAGGTGAAATCTTTCTAATTTACTTAAAATTGGTTTTATCTGATGTTATTGTCATGTTATTAAATGTCTGATATAAAAATTTAAGGCTCTTGTATAATGCATGTTTAATATAACAAGTACTCAGATTATTTAAAATTTCATTAAGAAATAATGAAAATGGTGGTGCTTATCATCCAACAATAAAAAGACTGGTGATTACTGCAGATTGGAAACTAATAGAAAGAATGTAGACCGGTGATGTTGTTCTTGAAATGGGGTTTAACGTCCACTCGACACAAACTAGGCTAGGTCATTTCGGGACTAACATATGGTTTAATTTTATTTCAATAATTCGCTTGCGGTAGGGGTCTTTAGCAGTGGGAGGAAACCGGAGTGCCCGGAGGAAACCCATGAGGTTGAGAGACGCCCCTATCTCCATGCCACATACGCTCACACCAGGGATCGAAACCACAGCCGCAAGCCAGAGGTGACCGGCCAGCTAGAGGTCGAAGCGCAGCACTCTAGACCACTAGGCCATCCAAACTCCCTGGTGACGTTGATAAATTCTCTCAAGAAATAAAAAAGCCAGAAACGCCAGCATGTTTTATGACATTCAATTTTGTCACAAGACACATATGGAAACTCCAAGTGAATTTTGACAAAAATTTTACCTAGAATTTGTGCGACATACACAATTTTTAATTTGTGTCACATACACAATTCTTAATTTGTGAACTTTCTCTCAATTTGGCTACTCTAACTTGCCGCGAGATGTCAGAAGCCACTGAAATACTAGCTTTAGAAATGATTCCTGTTATAATGATTAGCAACAGAAGACAATGTTGCAATAATAATAGTAAAAACAGGTGTGCTCATGCTCTTTTTCCAGTGGCAAAATAAGTCGACGCCTTTAGAAATAAAAGTTTCATTTCTAAAAAAAATTTTTTTGTTCTATTTCTTAGAAAGAAAATATGAAATAAGACAGGCTGTGCAATATCATACAAGTAAGTAAGTATATTCACCAAGTCAAGAATCAATACTCTTATAATATTTACTAAACCAATATTACAATGGTAGCATGCTGGGTTAGTGACGAAGTAATTAAAGGGACAAGAAGCCAGAATATATAGTTTTAAAGCGAGAGAGAAATGCGTTTAACATCCACTCGACACAAGCTACATGTAGGTAATTTGCAGACTATCATATGGTTCAATTTTATTTTAATAATTCGCTCGCATGTAGGGGTCTTTTTCATTGGGAGGAAAAAATCCAAGAGGTTGGACAGGCGACCCTACTCCTTGTCACATACAACCAGGGAATCGAAACCAGGCCAGTTGACTCAATGATAGACCTTATGATACAACGTGCATGCTCTAACCATTCGGCCATCCTCACACACACCACACCCCAGTTTTAAAGCACCATGGCAGACTGAAGATTAAATAAAAAAAGATAAAATTAAAAAGCACCAACATAACATGCCAGAATAAAGGTTAAATATAAAATACAGAGTCTTAGAGCAACAAAGGTTGAATATAAAATACAGAGTCTTAGAGCAACAAAGGTTGAATATAAAATACAGAGTCTTAGAGCAACAAAAGGTTGAATATAAAATATTGGACTTTAAAACAACAAAAACTCAATACATAGTTTCAAAGCACCACATGTCAGAATAAAGGTTAAAGTAGCTAAGTCTCTAACTCAATATCATCCAAATTCTTCAACTTTACAAATACAAATTATTTGTCAATTTAAATCAACATTGATGCTGTGATCTTACCGGAAAAAAATGGACTTGTGATATCCAATATTTATGACAAAATAAACATTTTACCATTGGTACATGAATAGTGTACCATAATGCGTTTCAGCCCCAGTTCTAGCAAGAGACTAGGGGAATGAGGCAAGACACATTGCGCCAAATCAAACGGCATATGTAGACTGGAATAACCAGACGCTAGAAATTTGCATTTGATTGAGACTGTTGTCTTATTTCGCAGAATATAACTGATTTGAAATTAGAGTAAAAATGGAAACCATTGAATATAAATCTGTTTATATGCATTCATATTACAGTATTATATGCGTTGCGACCCAGTTCTGTCAAATTATAGGTCCCAAGTGTTAGCGATTTAGCTGCTTTAAGTATGAAATATAGAGTTTTAGAGCTCCAAAAACCCAATACATGTATATACTTTTAAAGCCCCAAATGCCAAACTAAAGGTTAAATATAACCTCAAAAATACTTTCATTTGAAAATATTTCTGTCCATAAATCATTATAATCAATCCAGGAAACTAAAATTGTAATGGCAATTTAACGATACATTATCGTATTATCCTATAAATTCTTACCTTATTTTCTCTTCAGAACAAAAGTACTCATCTCGACCAATTTGAGCAACACCATTACCCACAAACATCTTATTTTTGGAGTATTTCTGTGTGGCCCCTCTACGACATAACCCTTCCATATCACAATACACTGCTACTAGATCTCCCTTCATCATACCTTCAGGTAAATTGTTTATATCAATACAATATAAATATATTATATCCTGAGATGCAACAGTCTGATTAAAACACTGATCCTATTTCATTTTATTCTTTATAGTTCAAAATTTCCTTTTACTTGTCTTGACTACACCAGGATCTGTTACATCTAGATCGCTTGCTTCAGTCTCATCTATTCAAAAGTTTGACTTTTCTACTTTGTATACTAAAATTCCCCATAGTAAATTAAAAGCCAGGTTGAAAGACATTATTCATAGTGTCTTTTCGTCTAAATCGGGAACTGCTAGATATCAATATTTAGTTGTTAATTACAAACCCACATATTTCGTTAAGAATCACAGTGATTCCAAAAACAAATTCACCGCCATCAAGATAATTCAGATGTTGGATTTTTTAATTGATAACATCTTTGTTGAATTTGGAGGAGAAATATATCAGCAAGTGGTAGGTATTCCCATGGGCACCAACTGTGCACCTTTGCTTGCTGATTTATTTCTCTATTCGTACGAAGCCGATTACATCCAAGCGCTCGTTAAAACAAATAAACGATTAGCCAGAAATTTTAATTTCACTTATCGATATATCGATGACGTTTTATCACTTAATAATCCAAAATTTAGTGATTATGTCGAATTCATATATCCTGATGAGCTGGAAATTAAAAACACCACTGACAATGACAATTACGCTTCCTACTTGGATCTGCGTCTCGATTTTGACAATTGCCATAAACTGAGTGTTAAATTGTACGATAAACGTGATGACTTTGACTTTCCGATTGTTAACTTTCCATTTATTAGTAGTAACATTCCAATATCACCAGCTTATGGAGTGTTTGTGTCTCAGTTAATTCGTCACGCGAGAGCTTGTTCCTTTTATTCTGATTTTTTAAGTAGATCGAGGCATTTGTCATCTAAGCTTCAACTACAAGGATACGTGCGCACTAAACTTATAAAAACCTTTAAAAAGTTTTATGGCCGTCATATTGACTTGATTGGTAAATATAACGTATCTCTCTCGGCTATTATTCTAGATATATTTAATTGACACGTATACTAATACTATCTCCCTGATTATGTCTACTACATCGTTAACACAGTTCATCACGTACGTGCATTTTGCATACCAATAGTGCATTGGCCAATCACGTTATTCTATCGACATTTTGCCTAATAGTTTGGATGCAGCTATGGCGGGTGTGGCGCGCCAGGCAGGGTATGCTTACTCTTCCGGACACCTGTTACCACTGTTTGCCGTGTATTTTGTACACAGGGAGCAGTCCATTTGCTGATTACACTATTTTGCCTATAACGTTTTTTTAGGACTTCACTATTTTGCTTATAACGTTTTTTTTTTTTAGGACTTTGAATTCTGTCTAATGGTTTGGATTGTTCGTACTTGGTTTTATTTTATTATTACTGGTGTGCGATGCACAGAACTGTGGATAAACCAGTAGAAACCTCAACACTGACTGATTAATAAATGTCTGACATCATAGGGTCAAAAGCCTCTGATACACACTGAGACTGCCCCATCGCATTTATTCAGAACCTTAACCAAGTTTGGTTGCCATCACATTAAAATCCTGAGACTGGGACCAATATAGATGGGCCAATACCATGGCAAAGGCCTGGACGGCTAACCCTAACCCTATTCTCACACAGACTCAATTGTTACTCAATGTACCCACAAACAGACTTTTGATTCTAACAATTTGTGCCTGTGATGCATTGACTACATTAGCTACATGAAAATGTGCCCAAGCTGTCTATGTTGGTGGTAACACGTTTTTCAGCGTAAGATTAAAGTTCGTTAAAAGAATGAAATGATATGGAGTAATTGGAGTTTTAACGTCCTACTTTTCTGCACCAACTGGGATATGAAAGAAATTTTGTGTGAACAGTAGCGCTACTGCCTATCGAATTCAAACTGTCAAGGGGTCTTGTATGTGCACACCAACATGTACAAGGAACATTGGTTTTCCTCCAATCCAAACAACTAGACACTGTCCTTGCTAGGTTCTTTGTCCTTCACTGGGAAAACACTGTCATGATGTCATGAATTACCTACTTGATGCAGCTCCCATGATGCCTTGAGCAAACACATCTGCTCCTCGTAATACAGCCATTCCACACATTAAATCTACTATCACTTCTTTTTCAGCCTGGAAACGGAAGACAAATATTTTCTGGTTTAAAATAAAAATCAGAATGAAAACAGGGGTTGCCATGAAAGGTAAGCCAACATCTTTCAAAAGATGGACGGTAATGGGGCTGCCGCTCATCCCCTCATTTTGTTCAGAAAATAACAGTAAATACAGAATGGAAGGTCAACGAATGCTGAATATTGTACATGCACTGTAGTCTAAATCACCAGCCATGATTCTTGGCTTTGCTCAATTAGGTATAAATCACAGATTCATATTCCTCTGGTCATGAGGGTAGGGGGTGGGGAGATTCTTTATAAACGGAATAGCCTAGTACCTCTCTTCATCTTAACACAGCCTTGAATAATCCATACACATAGAAAGCCTGTTATAGAAACTAACAACTTTAACTGGCACTCTACTGAATTGCCTAAAACTTTCATTATGGAATAGATAGCTATCAGAAGAAAAATATCAAGCAAATTTGTCACCATGAACAGTGCTTATTTGGAAGATCATAATATAGCTGAGGCAAATACATGCATAGGTTGGATATGCTTACATGAACATACAATACTTACTGGTATAAGATTTGTCTTTGGTCCTCTGTTCTGTATAACTAGACAATCTTTTAAAGCAGGATGACACCATATATCAAACATGTCCATACCTCTTGACACACATTGCTGTAAATAACAAATTGTAACACCATGGGCCTTTTTGTCTGACGTGGAGAGCGTGTGTTGTAGGTCCGGTCGCCACATCCTACGTATGACCCATGCATCTTGTTTTTGCTACATATTACCGTTAGCCTTGTGATCGTCTAGGATTTATCTCTGATCGTCTTTTCTTCTCGTTCACGTTGTGTGTTTCTTCTTACTGGTTTCTTAAGACGTTTGTCTTCTTCAGTTATAACAATGCAACAGTTCGTTTTTACCTTTTATGTAGCATAGGTATACATACAAGCATATTACAATTACAGTCAATGCTAATTAAACTCTTCTCAACCTAGACACCTCGCGGTGTCTAGGACTCTTAGATGGTAACCCTCTGGAACCTAATCGAAGTCTGGAATCTAAATGTCGTCTGACGAATTCGCGCAAGTATCATAATTTTATATCAACTGGTTTTGGACATTCAATTATCTAATTGGCCAAACATGATGTAATAACCCACCCTTATATGGTTATGGAAATTTACTCTAGAAACTGCGCATGAGATATCTGTTATCATGTTTTTGTTTCTATAACCCATATGTCATTCAAATGTTAGTTGATTTCAGTACACACCTGCATATATGTGAATATGTTTAGAAACATCAAACTATATCTTATCTCCTCATTCCTTGTCTATATTGCTACAAAATAACAAAAACTGTATGCCAAGACCAAAGGCGTAACAAATTCAATTTTTACTTCTTTGGAAATCCCTTCAGTCTTAGAACAATATTTTTTTTTTTAAAAATTCAACACTATTCCCATGCGTTTGGATGACTATTTCCATTACCACTAGTCTCTGTTACCCAGAACCTCCTAGTCTTCAACAAAATATTTGTAGAATATTTGTCAGCATGATGGAGATTACCATGTTATTTATTTGAAAAAAACAGAGGAATTCATTATATGAGAAATGCAACCTGTTCTGCAAATCTAGAGCTCATATATTGGACGGAAAAACATTTCAGACAAGCCATTTGGGCTTTGTCTTCAAATGTACAATTAAACCTATTTTCCTATTGTTATCTATACTATTCAAAAAAAGTAGGGCATATTTGATTTTGGGGGCATAATACTAAAATATGCAAATGACTACGAAAAAAGTCACTATAGAACCTAAGAGAAGAAACATTTCCAGTTACATGTGACGCCCAAACGCACCAATAGCTACCGCATGGAATGCAGGTGATGCTTGGGATCATCATGGGGGTCCAACCCAAGATTTGCACGACTCTGACTTTGAATGTTACAGTCATTGTGGCATTGAATTCCAGGGTGGAAACATCAGTTTAATTGTTTTAGTGACCAGAAAACAAATTTTGATATGCGTCGGCTTACCTAAAATGAAAGGTTACGTGCCCTTGGCATGCTATAGATCGGCACAACACAGGTGGTTGTGGCGCGGACGATGAATGTTTCTCAGTCTGTCATAAGCAGGCTATGGTCCAGATACCGTGATACACAATCTGTACAGGACAGACCACGCTCAGGTCGACCAAGGGCGACAACTCAAGCCCAGGATCGATTTATCCGTACCTTGGCCTTGAGAAATCGTGTCATCACAGCAAATCAGATCAGCGCTCGTCTTCAAACAGACACTGGTGTGAGAGTGAGTGGCCAGACGATTCGGAATCGACTGCATAGGGGTCACCTTCGCGCCCGACGTCCTCGCGTGATCCCTTGTTTGAGAGATCATCACATTCAGGCAAGAGGCAAGACGTCGTTGGTGTAGGGATCGTCAACACTGGGATAATCGACGCTAGAGCAATGTGATGTTTTCAGATGAGTCAAGTTTCACTGTTGATTTTTTGGACAGACGTAGGAGGGTGTGGCGTCGTCGAAACGAGCGCTTCCAAGACGTTAACGTCATCAGACGTGATCGATTTGTGGGTGGTTCTGTTATGGTGTGGGGAGGCATCACTGTTGCTGGAAGAACGGCTTTACATGTTGTTGCAGGGCGTGTTACAGGCCAGTACTACCGGGACAACATCTTGGCAGTTCATGTTGTGCCGTTAGCACGACGTCATGGCCGCCGTTTCATCTTCCAGGATGACAACGCAAGATGTCACAGGGCCAGGATCGTTACAGGTTACCTCCAACAACAGAACATCACCACATTACCTTGGCCAGCACTGAGTCCCGACCTCTCCCCCATCGAGCATGTCTGGGACATGCTTGGACAGAGGTTACGTCAACGTCAACAACGTCCTGCCAATGTCCAAGAACTTGCTGCTGTGATGCAACAGGAATGGGACAATCTGGACCAAAATGACCTTAGACGTCTCATTAGGAGTATGCCACGTCGGATCAATGCTTTTTTGGCAAACAGAGAAGGATTTACCCGTTACTGACTTTGTTGTGATGCTGTGGTAACTTTGCTGTTTGACCCCGGGTATCATTTTACCCTTATAATGGTCAGTCTGTGCCTTACTTAGTCTAACGATCATTTGGAATAAATCGATGAATGTGAACTTCATTTCATTTTGTCATTTGTTTCTTCGTCAGTTTCATTAGGTGACTTTAATAACACTTAAAAATCAAATATCCCCTACTTTTTTTGAATAGTATACAAGTTCCCTGTGAAATCAGTGTGCCGATTTAAAATATGTATTAAAGGATATCTATACAATAGAATCCTTGGGTGCCATATACTGACTCAGTATAATAAAAAAAACCAACACAATAAATAAAACAATCATAAGTTTGTACACATACAATGGTTTCACTACTTATGAAAGAATTCACTAAAACTTTAAAACAGATCAATAGGATTCTTCATCTCAAGACCTCAAACATTGTGTATAAATTTAAAGTCATTCAGATAAAAACTTTTGTCTCTAGAGCAACATCAAAGTGATCAAGTGCCATAAGTTTGGCAGTAATCATCTGGAAATCATTGAAAATAAATAAGCTTTGTTGTTCTCTTGTCAATTGTGGCCTTAAACATTGTGCCAATCAGATATTAACTTTAGCATCTAAAGGACCGACAGACAGGGCCCAGGGGAGATGACAGTATACAGCCAAGTTACAATTGGTAGGCACATAAAAATAAAGTAAGCTTTTTCTCCATTGTGGAAATTATTAAAACAAAAGTAGTTCCATACCTGTTTAAGAGTTATCTCTACCTGTTGTAATATGTCATTTATGGAACTATGGTAGGTATTTACTCTTAATGTGGTAAAAGATGGTGGTATTCCTAGCCACTTCATCAAATTTTCAACTCTTTCAGCATTACTACACTGGAAAAAAAAATATTGGGAATTGATCATTTTGATAGTTTTGTAGATGTACCAAAGACCCTTAAAAGTATGTTAAACTGTTGCCCATGTTCTTTCCCAACACGCATTCAAGTCTGAGAAATGTCCGAGCAGTCCACAACGGTTGTTGCGTATTTATTCATTTTGTAGGTAATGTGAACTGGACAAGAGTAACGAACCAGAAATATTTAAGATATCAGAAATAAATAAAATATGATGGGCTTCTAGTTCTTCATATAAAAGGGGGTTGGATTGCTGAATGGTTAGCACGCGCGTGCTGTATATCATAAAGCTTGTCATTGAGTCAACTGGCGTGGTTTTGAATTCCTGGTTGTGTGTGACAAGGAGTAGGGTCGCCTGTCCAACCTCGTGGGTTTTCTCCGGGTCCTCCAGTTTCCTCCCACCGTTAAAGACACCTACGCAAATGAATAATTGCAATAAAATTAAACCATATGTTAGTCCCGAAATGACCTAATAATAAAAAAACGGTAGTTGCATCACAATTGCATGGGTCATGGGTGTTGCTACATGTTATCATTGGACGTATTTACGGTCCATGATACCGTCGTACAGTAGGTTCGGATGCAGTCAAGTTGTCAAGGTTTTCCGAATGAAAAGAAGTGTGTAGGATGGTCTTCAATGCACTCCTTCACGTTTAAGGTGAGCTTTCGCTCCTGCTCCTCTCGACACACGTCGTCGACTTTCCTTCGCAAGAGTCATTAAAGACTCCTACAAATTAGCTAAATCATTCTCCTAAATATTGAGATTAATAAACTACTTTCAATTTTTGTTTATTTTTAAACTGCATAAGCTTACATTCAAGGTATCAGTTTCCATGTTGATCATACTGACGCTACCATATTCACCAAACATATTTTCCAAATATTAAACAATACTAAAGTATAAATACAATTTGGCTGTCCATAATTCAAGAAAATGTAGCATTACTCTTGCAATATGATTAAGAAGAGTTTTTCTACGAGAGCTTTTTTCTCATTTTTGAAATTGGCAGGAGTTTTTCATGGCTCCCGCACAATTTTATAAACGTGAAGGACTGTCAATGGTGTTTCCAAGTCGGATACAAACGATGCCTCATTAATTTAAACGCGAATATTTGTAAAAAGGTAATAGTTGTGTCATAATAGTAAGTCATAATAGTATAAAACTGTTTTATTTTTAAGATGTTACATGTATTAATAAAAAAATTGAGTTTGCCACGTCAAACTGAAGGCTTCCAATCGTAGCTAAAAACAAAAACCACATCAGCATATCTCAATGTTTTAGCTACCTTCTCGTAGCTAGGGATGAACAGGAACGGTTACAGGACATGGTCCGAATGACAAGAAACAGGTCAGTTCCTAAGGCACTCTCCAATCTGTTTCACAGAGAATTACGAATTATCTCTGTCACAGATGACTGTCTTCAACACCTGCAATGACATCACGCTGAATCAATCATTGTCTCAAAAGCGCGTGAATTGTTTACATAAGACTATTAAGACGTAACTGCTTCAGACAAAATGATGCCTTTTACTCATTTTAATACCCATTTACACTAAATAGGAAATACTTTTTAACTACAAATACTTCCAACAGCTTTACGTATTTTTTTAATACATACAAAAAATATTTTAGAATTCAATTTGTCCGAAGAAAAAAGTTTAATGGGGTCTCATTGTCTCAAAAGCGCGTGCATTGTTTACATAAGACTATTAAGACGTAACTGCTTCAGACAAAATGATGCCTTTTACTCATTTTAATACCCATTTACACTAAATAGGAAATACTTTTTAACTACAAATACTTCCAACAGCTTTACGTATTTTTTTAATACATACAAAAAATATTTTAGAATTCAATTTGTCCGAAGAAAAAAGTTTAATGGGGTCTCATGAAGTCGCGTCGATGTCATCCTCATCAGTGACTGTCCTAGCGAATATTCACTGCTAATCAGTGTGAGTGAGGAAACTCCCGTTGAAGGAGTTCCAGAATTATTTACTGAGATGATTTGCAGGAGTTCCAGAATTATTTACAACAAACGATTTAGAGGAGTTCGAGATCAATTACTTTACTTTATTTACAAATGATTTGGAGGAATTCGAGATCAATTACTTTACTTTGACTTTAGCCTACTTTAGTACTTACAAATGATTTGGCAATCAATTCTTTCGTCTGCTGATTCATGCATAAAGCAGGTAGGGCCATCTTTAAAGAAGATATCGTTTGACTAAACATTCGACGCAATACATGTAATGCCTTGAATAACCAGCAGCGCCGAATAAACCATGAAGGTAGAAGACTCACAGGAATAAAAACAGTAATGTTTGTTTACAACTGGCACGTGTATGTTTAGAAATGTTTGTTCCGGAAGTTACATATTACAATCGGAACTCTTCGGTTAATAACGACCTGAAAGTATTACAGTTTCTAGTTGGGGAATCGAGTACAGTTTAATAATATTTAATGTGTTTGTGAAATAAATTAATTGTAATGTAACATTCTAAACTGTCCTCTTCTTTTTTTGCATTCAGGGTGTTTTATATGGTGCATGATCGGAGTTTGAAGTTTAAATACAAAACACCCGTCTTCCAATTAGCTCAGGTTAACCCAGGTTAGAGGTGTATAAGAGAAGGACGTTAAACCCCATTTCATTTCATTTCATTACAAAACAACACTGGAATTTATAACACAATATGATTAACTCTTTCGCGCAAAGGAAATGGAGATTTATTATTAGGGTTTTAATTATGAATAAGCACGAGCGCCTGTGATGATTGTCGTACAGTTTAAATTACATTTTTTTATCATTTAAAGGCGTGGGGCTAGGCTATATTTTTTGGGAAACTTGAATTAGACAAAATGTTCTAAAAGCATATATTAATGTAGCCTAATATAAATGTATGTAAATTGATTTATAATCAATTATGTTCGGTGAAATAATTTCAAATTAAACGGAAGTCGTTTACGCCTGATAAGTGCATTCCACACGTTTTTAAATTTATTATAAATTTGCCACATTGAGTTGTAGGATATGTTTTTATTTGTTCATTACAAAATGTCACCCGAAACCATAGGTTACACGACTCGTGTACTGATTATAAAATGTTAATTGTGTTTTAAATTGGATATTATGATCTTATATTGCCACGGCAAGATAACAACATCAATATAGATTGAAATTGGTCCATATCGAATTCTAATTCGTGTTTATAATTTCGAAATTAAAGGAAAATATTGAGTTGGAGAGTTAGCTCTTTTAAACTATAGATAAACTATAGAAGGTTTTACTCACTTTCTGTTATAATCTGGATGCACACCAGTATGCATAATATTCTCTTTTTTCCAGATTAAAGGTGGAGATGGCTTATGTTGATCATTCCATTAAATCGTATACAGAGGATGTGGAATGGAAAAAATGATTATAATTTTCTAATTGATTATTTTCGACGAAGCACTTAAACAGCCTGCTTAGTCCATTTTACACGTTTTTATTATTATTTTGTCGTTTGTGAATCAGGCAATCAGTCATTACTAATTACTTCTACATTGTCTTGAAGGATAATTTTATCTTTGTTCATTACAAATGGCACAGGAAACCATAGAATACACGGTTTGTTTACTGGTTTCAGACTATCCGTTATGTCTCAAATATTGGATACACTGTATCGGCTTCCTATATTTTCACAGCAAGATAAGAATACCAAAATTGATTGAAATGGACCAATATTGAAATGTAATTCGTGTTTTAATTTTAAATATTATGGGAAATAACGAGGCGAATGGTTAGCGCGTGGGCGGTGCATCATATGGTCGGTCATTCTATCAACTGGCGTGGTTTCGATTCAACAGATGTACGTGACAAGGAGAAGGGTCGCCTTTCCAGTCTTGTGGGCTTTTTCCAAGTCCTCCGGTTTCCGTCCACTACTAAAGACCCCTACACGCAAGCGAATTATTTTAAATTTTCACTGTCAAGGGTTCTTTTAAGTGAAACACGCCAATATGTATTCCGGTCCTCCTTTTTGTCCCATCCGATTGACTAGACGATGTTTCTTGCTAGACTATCTGTCCTTCATCCCAGTCAACAGCGGGATTGAACCCGCGACGTCCAGTCCAGACTGGTTAGCCACCGCGGCTTCCTATTGGAAGTGGTTTCTATTATCCTGCGAATAGCAATCTGACCATATCTAGAGTACTCCCACCACTCCCCAAACTGGGTTGGAATCATGTCTTTGCACTAAAATTTGTATGAGGTTGACCACCAAAATTTGGAGATACACAAACTTGAAAAAGCATACTAAAACATGTAACTAGTTGCCGTACATATCACCCTAGCCAACCTGATAACCCCGTTATCCTTCCGCCGCAAAATCATGAATATCTACCGAAACCATGCAGAAAATGTTGACTCAAACCCCCTTCGTCCATTCTAGACCAAAAAATCAAGAAAAATGAGCATGCAAGAGGGGAGAAAAGAGACAGAGAGAGGGAATTGCTATGATTAGACAAGATGGTGAAATTTAATGGTGGTTTGCCTCCCAAGACAAGGTATATGTTACTATGATTTTGTTAGGAATATCCCCGATGATCCAATGATCACGGACTGTGGCTTCGGATACTAAATGTGTTTATTCTATTTTATGTGGCCATGCAATGATACAGAGGGAATTTTGCCCGGACAGCACCGTTTCAGCCTTCTCTTCATCGAATTGCAACAGTCAAGAGGGGGTGGGGGTGGATGGCTGAATGGCTGAATGGTTAGTACGTACGTACTGTATTATAAAGCCTATCATTGAGTCAACTGGCTTAGTTTCCAAACTCCGGTTGTACGTGACAAGGAGTAAGGTCGCCTGTCCAACCTCGTGGATTTTCTGCCGGTCCTCCGGTTTCCTCCCACTGCTAAAAAGCGCTACGCGCACGTGAATTATTGAAATAAAATTAAACCTATGTTAGTCCCGAAATAACCTAGTTTGTGTGGAGTGTAGGTTAAACCCCATCTCTCTCTCTCTCTCTCTGTCTCCAACACAGTCAAGAATTCTCGTACGTGCTGCACGCGCACACGGCAGAGTGTATGGGTAAACCTCGGTTTTACGTTAAATAAAATGAGGGTTAACGTTCTACCTATCTGCACGAATTGGTTAACGAAGATGACAATACGCCATGCAATGTGCTGTGAGGGAAACTATATCGAATTCTAATTGATGAAATTTCAATTTATCATAATTTTGTAATTACTGACAGTGGCGGACTGGGTCTGCAAATATTGGTTTCTAGGAATGGATTAAATTTGCCAAAAATGTGTAAGTGTAAACAAAAAGATCTAATTAGAATTTTCCCGATTTTGTTATTTTTAGTAATTACAGTTTACTGTAAATATAAATGGCAATACACAGTAGAATACAGTAAATACCAGATGTAAATACACCGTTATCATTGTTTTGTTGATTTTTTCTTTAAAAACAAATATGTTTTACAAATTTCTAAATATTTGGTGGTTATTAAAATCGAGAGAAATCAGAATATTATCTCTTCGAAGATGAAATGTTGATATTCTAAGGTTAGAAAACCTACATTATTCTTCAAAGAAAATGTAATATTTGAAGCTAGCTGGAGATATTGCAAGGTAAATTATGGTAAAGACCGATTCCAGTTAAATATAAAAATAAAGTTTCTCATGACATTTTAAGATTTATATAGTAGACAATAGTAATTATCAGAGCCCCGTAATAGAATTGAAGATATAAAAGGACTTATTATTTTCATGCCAATATTTTTTTTCTAATATTTATATTTTTTTGATAATTTATATTTTAGATTTATTGTTTGATGGGCAAGCTGATGTTGGACTGATATTCCTATTCGAAATTCATCTTTCATAATAATGCAGTCTGTAAGCGCTTTTTGTCCTGAAAATGGCGCATCTGGTTCTTTTGTTGGATTCTCTAGTTGAAAATTATATGGAAATACACAGGATCAACCGAGAAAAACACGAAGCTACTTTATTTACCCAACCTGATAACCCCCACCCCATTCAGCACCTACCATAACCAACTCATTAAACAAATCAAAATTTCTATGGGATATCAATTACTGGTATAAAAATTGTGTTCTTTTTTATGTGTTCCACAATCGCCAAACCAACCCCGTTTGGTGAAACTTCTTGAAATTTGTAAAATTATATAACATGAACTTATCGCATGAATGTGTCAGCCCCTGTTATGTACAGTTACAAACTAATAACTGTCGTTTTGCAATTTTCTAAATTACAATTCTTCAAATATAGTTAGAAACAATTTGTAATTTTCTGAATAACACTTCTTCAAAAATAGGCCTACTTATTTTGGCCTTAAACGCAGAATATAGCGAATTATTAATTCTTATTTTGCGTTTGCTGTATTGGAATTCGAATGTTATTTTATTGCTTTGTTCCAGCTGTTACGTTTTGAATCAATATATAGACTTGGCGCATGTCATATACCATACATTTTAATTTCGGATTTATCGACATAAAAAGTTGGAATAGTGAAACGCAAAATCTCTATGACTCTATACAAATATATGCCCTTGCTTACAAATAAATAAAGAGTTTGATTTTGGGTCAAAGAATAAATTTGTCAGTTTCATTTGGTTTGTTTGAGTGAATGAAAATCTATCTTGTTCGAAAATATGGCGTTTGTGATTAAATCAGCGCGGACTTCCGCTGTCGACGCAATAAACTAAATATGAAATTAAAATTAGTAAAAAGCCGATATCCGTTCAAATGTTTAGAAAGAATAAGTATGCTCAGCCTAATTCAATGCTTTCTTTTTAAAGAGGTTTAGCTCCATTCTATCTTGGGGGAAAATGTTATAAACACACGTATTTATGATTCAATGCTTTCTTTGAGGCTTAGCTCAATTCTATCTTGGGGAAAATGTTATAAACACACGTATTTATGGTTTCTATTCCCCGCTTGTACGTGACAAGGAGTAGGATCGTCTGTCCAACCCCTTGGGTTTTCTTCTGGTTCTCCTATTGCTAAAGGCCCTTTCGCGCTAGCAAATAATAGAATAAAATGAAATTCAATCACACCTAGTTTGTGTCGAATGGAAGTTACCCCCCCCCCCCCTCTCTTTCCCCCCCCCCTCTCTCCCTCTCTCTCTCTCTCTCATGACATGGGGGGGAGGGGTTGGGATGGCCTAGTGGTCTAGAGTGCCGCGCTTCGACCTCTAGCAGGCCGGTCACCTCTGGCTTGGGGCTGTGGTTTCGAGCCCTGGTGTGAGCGTATGTGGCATGGAGATAGGGGCGCCTTCTCAACCTCGTGGGTTTCCTCCGGGCACTCCGGTTTCCTCCCACTGCTAAAGACCCCTACGCGCAAGCGAATTATTGAAATAAGATTAAAAACCATATGTTGGTCCCGAAATGACCTAGTTGTGTCGAGTGGACGTTAAACCCATTTCTCTCTCTCTCTCTCTCTCTCTCTCTCTCTCTCTCTCTCTCTCTCTCTCTCTCATGACATTTATCACGGAGAACGGTACTTTATTCAGACTGAATCATGTACTACCTTGCATTGCATTATGGGTTTTGACTGAATCATAGACCACCTTGCTTGCATCCATTATAGTTCTATTAGAAAATTAACAAGGCCAAAATGAAGTCTTGAGTATCGGCCATCCCTTCATGAGGCCGAAAATTTCTGCGAAAAGGTAAAAAAAAATATCTTGTATATATAACCTAATATCCGTTATATAAATTTGAGTTTTTATTTACCCTTTACTCAGTACACTCGGTATTGATTTCTCCGCACGAAAGCGCAATATCATATCGTATTTCGTATATTATCCAAACTATATGTTTACCTATGTATGTAAGTAATCAATTAAATATAAGAAAAACAGCGAAACAGCTTTCATGGTTTTCAATATAGCGTCAGCATACAATTTCACCAATCGTAAACTATACGTATACTTTTCAACCAATGCAATTGCTGTACGTATATTAAAATTATTTTATGGAGAATAACAAATTTAGTCTGAAATATATCAAAGCAATAGCCTTGAATAAACTTATCAAAATAAAATTTCAAGAATAACGCTTTCAGAAAGTGTTCGTGCTTTGCATCCGATTATATTTCACATATATTATTCAAAGCGTAGGTTTAATTCATTTCAAAATCAGTCATGATTTATCCTTGTCAGTGGTGTAGGACAAGGCACCTAATAAAGAGGTCCCGTGTATACATTGGCGTGCATGTAAAAGGTTACTTGGCAGTTGGATATAAGAGTAGGCCGTAGTGCCGCCACCCGGGCGAAATGTTCCTTATAGCAAGCTATGATTATGGCGTATGTCCGTCTTCATTAACTCATTCCGAGCAGAACAGTAGGACGTTAAAACCCATTTCATTTCATTACGTTTCTCAAATAATTGAAAGTGAGGTGGTCCAGTGATCTGAGTCTTGCGTTTTAGATTATGGTTTATCATTGAGCCAAGTGGCTTGTACATGACAAGGAGTAGGGTCGCCTGCCCATCTTCGTGGGTTTTTTCCGAGTCCTGCGGTTCTCTTTGATTACTAAAAGGCTCATATTCGAAAGCGATATATTAAATATAAAATTTCATATATTTTTATGTTAGTCCTGAAATAATCTAGTTGTGTTGAGTGGATGTTAATCCCCCCCTCTCCCCCTCTCCCTACTCTCTCTCTCTCTCTCTCTCTCTCTCTCTCTCTCTCTCTCTCTCTCTCTCGATTATATTAAAATATAAAAATTCATTTTAAATCCAGTTTCGGCTTCGGATATTTTTTAAATAACCAGCCTCTACATTGAATTGGTAAATTGTTTACTAAAATCTTATTCAAAAATCGAGGCACGAGTCAGATAATATGGAAGACCAAACAGCTCTTTATTCAGTGTTCTTAATTCTTAATTCTTAATTCATAGTCCTTAATTCTTATTTCTTCATTTGTTGTTTCGACATGTGCACACTAAAATTAACATTTGTATTTTAAAATCAATATTTGTCATATAAGATTTGCAAAATGTGTTTTTGATTAATTCAATTGTATTTAACATAAAGATAAAATTTAGTTTAGTAAATCAAAAAAATAATCCACCTTTATATAATTTCATCATAGACATACAACGAAAAACAAATCTCGAACAAAAAATTTCCAAATACAAATCTCCAAATACAAATCTTGCAAAACATTTCTCCCAAAATATTTCTCAAAAGGCATCGAACTGGAGCAGTGAAGCAATACACGAAAACCGGAATTTCCTATTAAGACGTGTATTTTGACTTTTAGCGGCCCCCTCCCCCCTGTTCAAATGTCGAAATACGACAACAAATGAAGAAATAAGAATTAAGATCTACAAATTAAGAACTAAGAACACCGAATAAAGAGTTGTTTGGTCTTCCATAACATTTAAATGCAACATGAAATTTTATTGACTGTGTTACAACAAAAGCCTTTTGCATATTACAGTTCTGTCGCACATAATACCCAACAATAAACAGTTCAATAACCCAAGAAAAGTAGATCGCAAAAAACAATCTGTGCTACTAGTTCAAGCTAAAAGCCATTTTTTCAACAAATAATTATTTTTATTTTCTGTAGCTTGCGACTACCTGCTGCTTTAGGCACAGTCTTTGAGATACTGACCACATTCGTAATATCAGTGTGTTATAGGGGAAATTCTGCCCCGACAGTTGCAGCAGTGGCATTTCCGTCTGCCCGTCGTCGAGGTTCAATTGCCAAGGGTTCTGTAACGCGCACAATAACGTTTACGTGGGTTTCCGGCCGTCCTGCCTTCGTGACTGAAAGAAGGAAACCATGCGGTAAAACCGCAAAGAAATTAACCAGCCTTTCCACCTCCGTATTATGTCATTTACTACGCGCCTTTGTTCTGTTTCCATGGAAACAAATTTGACTTAAGTTTTTGGCTATTATTCCGTAAAATATATCACAGATCGTTCAATATTATGGACAATATATACGCTCTATCTTAATTAGAAAAATACTGGAATACCCGAAAAACATAGACAAGATAAGCACTGGGCAAACATGTCAGGGTATCACTAACTTGTAAATGGCAACACGACGGCTTGTCGGACGGCTTATTGTACGACTCTCCAATAAACGGCGGAAACAATGGACTTCAAGTAAATAAAAATATATTCTCAAAAATATACCCTTCATCAATCAAGTTAGGTGACAGACATGGCTTCGTCAAACAGATATTTATTTCTAGCTTGAGGTATCTCCCCGCTCATACAAAGATTTTAGGTGGATTTGAAGCAAATGTTCGAGGAATTAATAAGTTTGAATATGCTTTTAGTTCCAATATATTATAAGCAAATCACACAGTTTGTACGCGGGAAAGTATTTTTAATAGTCTAAATGGGATACAAAGATATAAACATGACAGAGAACAGCAGTATAAACCAAGTTTAACATCCTACTCGCCGGACTAATGAAGACGGCCGTGCGCTACTTTGTCCGGACAGTGGCACTATGGTCTACTCTTATATCAGATTCAAACTGTCAAAGGTTGTTTTGCAGATCCCGTGGGGGGTGATGTCTTAATGTAAATACTAGACAATATCTGCGCAACTTTGTACACGCCTGCGTGTCCAATGGATGGATTCAGTGTTACATTTCTAAAGTATACGTCTTATTCTTTGTTATTTGTTTAGTACATTCCACTGAAGAACACATATATTATTTACTATTGCGTTGATCATCGACGCTCGAATACTTTGGGAACCGTACATCAAATACTGCTAATTGATTCTGTATTTGTGGGCAAATGAATACGGGCGTACGTCATACAGTGCACTATGAGGGGCATCTTACCCGGACAGTTAGGGTAATTCTAGCTGTTAGGGGTTCTTGCAGGGGACCTCTGTTTTTGGTCTAGACGCTGTCATTGTCCTCCCCCGCCCGCGTCCAGCACCATCGAAAATGGCAAACTACGCTGGAATATCCAGGATGTCTTATCGGGAATAACCGACATCAAACTCTGGATCTCTAGATCGGTCCGAATTACGTAAGAAAAGATCCGCTCGTTGCAATAATAAACATTTACTTTTATTTATTTACATTAAATTTAAATATATTTATACAGCGATATCGAATATATGTCACGACTGCCAGAGACACATCAAATATATATTGATAAAACTTATTTTCATTTATTTCTTAACTATTGTATAAAAACTGCGAGTTTGCTAAAGTAATAAACTTATCCAAAGTGGATAATAAATTGATAGCTGGTGGTGTACTTACTGTCAACTTTATTTAATATAGGCCACAAATTAAATTCTATACACCATTTTTGGAATAAAATAAGAATGTAAGTGCAGAAGGGTGGGACGTTATACACCAGTTCAATTCATGCTAATGCTGTATTATAAGGTTTGTCATTGAGAACATTACGTACATCAGATAAACTACTTTGAAAACCCAAAACTATTCAACTAGTCTCTCTTTTTTAAAACCAGTTTTTTCACCAATAACATACATATAAATATATATCATACATACATACATACATAAATATAAATCAATCTTGTTCTGTTGATAATAAAACTAAGATAATATACAACACAGAAGACGGATACAACATCCCGAAGATTAAGCCTGAAATTAGTTAATATACAGAATCATTAAAAATATGAATAAATAAATATAATTATATTAAAGTAATTTCAGGTTTAATATTCAGGATGCTGTATCCGTCTTCTGTGATGTATATTATCCTAGTTTTCATGTCGATGTATGAAGTATAACTTCTGGCATTTGGAACACTTTCTTTGATCTTACATGAGTAGAGATATAGTATTTTTATCACAATAAAAGTAAATTAACAGTATTTAATTCTTTTTCATTTTTTAAATTCTCATGTATAAATATACCTAAGTATTTAATTACACTAGTGAGATTTATATATATATTAATATAGATGTAGTTTCTGCCATACTATTTAAGAATACTCGCATTGAATGAAAATTTTCAATTGTAGAATTACAAAAATCACACAGTAATGAGTTAGATAATTTCATTTTATATAATCGATTGTTAAGGTAAATTACATGGTGTATATATCTAAAATGGAATGTCACCATTTTTGAATCTCTAGGTATTCTTCGTATCTGTGTAAAACTATTCAACTAGTCTCTTATGGTCAGCGCTCTTTTAGTTATCAAGCCCCTGTTTTATGGAATAATCTACCCTTTAGTTTAAGATGCTGTACATCTCTATATTCTTTTAAAAAAACAACTTAAAACATATCTATTTAATCAGGCTTTTAACTGACTCTATGCAATTGTTAACATGTCCACAATCTTGTTGTTTATTTATGGTCACGATGTCACTTTGTAAAATGCCCGTGAACATGTTAAATGAAAGGGTGCAGTATAAATACGAAATTCCATTTATTGTGTCATACACCATCGGACAGTAGGTTCCTATCGCTCTTTACATCTACTTGTTATTTTCTGGCACACTTATGATTAGATACTTTAGAAGAAATAAAAGCATTTTTATTTTGAGCAAATAAATGGGTTACTAAAAATTGATACTAAAAATTAGACTACTTTCACTAGTAGTGAAATTAGAAATGAAATGGGGTTTAACGTCCGACTGTTCAGCTCCTAAAGGCTCGGATTAGCCCATACCGAGCACAGGATTTCACCCAAGTAATGGTCACCCAGCAAATTTGGTAGTGAGGGTCAATTTAATTCGCAGTTAGTGAAGGGTAAGTATTCTTTGTGAAGGATGAGATATTGAGAGCTAACTTGATCCCGTGGTCGCTTCAACATTAATAAATAAAGTCGACAACCCGACAACCCGACATCACGACATTACGACATCACGACAACCCAGCATCACGACATTTTTACGCGACATTACGCGACTCAACACAAACCGGGACTAACATATGGTTCATTTTTTTAATAATTTGCTTGTGAGTAGTTTGTTTAGGTAGACAGCGGTAGTACGGCCTACGTTTATTTCGATTTTTTTTGCCGGGGGAGCGGCACTACCACCTACTCCTATTTCGCATTCCAAATGTCAAGGGTTCTTTTACATCCATTCCAATATGTACAAGCGCGACCTCGATATTACGTCACTTTCATCCAAATGACTATACTTTGTTCCTTGTCAGTCCCACTGTTGTGCAAGCGCGGTTCAAACATAAGCGTTTCGTATTAAGAACCCTCCTAATTTGGACAACGGTTCTCAGTACGTAACGGTTAAATTTTCATAATGGCTAAGCGGTTAAGACACTGGTTCATTAAACTGGAAGTCGCGTGTGTGATCTCTGCATTGGCCGAGAAAGTTCATCCAGATTTTCCGACGTGGTTTCCCCTTGTTAGTGCAGTGCAGGACGGAAGACCTGACAAAGACAGCTGTCTAGTCGATCGGATGGAACAAAAACTCAAGGTCCTGTGTACACATTGATATGCACGTAAAAGATCTATTGGCAGTTGGAATTCGATATAAGAGTAGGCCATAGTGCCGCTGCCCGGGCAAAATTTCCCTCATAGCACTGTATGGCTTATGCCCGTCTTCCATTAACCTAGTCAGCGAATAACAGTAAGACGTTAAACCCCATTTCATTTCATAATGTAAACGCTATCCGTTCTGAGAACGGTTCTCGGTATTGGTTATCGCTCATGTGTCAAATGAACCTTGACCTTTCTTTTCGCGAGCTTTGATAGGTCTATCAAAATACCTGCCCGAGGAACTCTATGGACGCCCGAAGAGCCAGTCGAATAATTCCGTTTGGGGTGATGAAAACGTTCAGCTAAAACATAACCATTCCTCCTTGATTTCGTATTCTTAGTCTCAAAATATAATAAAAACGAACGTGCCAAGTATAAAATCACCCTCCATAATTAACTATTCTGCGAAGAATTCCACATTTAGCGTACCTGGAACGACCCCAAGATCGGTTATTGTAGTAGAGTAATGTAAATGAGTCATTTTCTTGAAACCTACCAGGGCCTGGAACAGTTCGGTTCCGAGAACGGATCGCTTATCGCTGCCAAGTGTCAACGCGACTGTATTATGGATTCGACAACAAGAGAGAGAGAGAGGGGTCGGGAGAGAGAGAGAGAGAGGGAGAGAGAGAGACAGACAGACAGAGAAATGGGTTTAACGTTCACTCGACACAAACTAGGTCATTTCGGGACTAACATATGGTTTAATTTTATTTCAATACTTCGCTTGAGCGTAGGGGTCTTTAGCAATGGGAGGAAGCCGGAGAAAACCCACGAGGCGACAACAAAATAATACAGAATGACACATTTACTAAAACATTGCGTCGTTTTACTTATAGCGCAAGCCACTTATTTTATGCTGAATTATCAATCTGTAACTTGCAAGCAAACACGTAGTTTGCAGACACGGTATAATAATATCCCGTCAGCTATAGACAGTTCATATTGATAGCGATGTATGCGTGAATATAGAGACATATCTGGTGATATAACAGGGGTTGTAGTGAAATTCAGACTCTAGTTTGTGACAAAATAGGTAATTTAGATATGATGTCATATAAATATTATAAAATATGTTTGTTTCATTAGCTTAATTTTGAAACCCGTAATTATATAGGGCTTTCCTGCATCCTTAGTCGATACATCCCTGCCTAGGTTACCATGCCTTCACAAAGAAGTGGCATGACAAACGGGTTGATGTGTTTTATGGATTGAAACATACGCTAGTTCGTACACGACACACACCAGTACCTGCAGCTGATCAGAGCAATTATTGACCTAGTAACTTTCAAACAAATGTACATTTGAGTTTGCTACTAACACAAAATTCAGTATACACGTATATAGAGATCATTTAGTCTACTTTGTCACTTTATTCATGATTTTTGCACGATAACACAAGATATATTTCAATATGTACAAATCTTGAATTTTTATAAAGAGAGAGAGAGAGAGAGAGAGAGAGAGAGAGAGAGAGAGAGAGAGATATAAAATGGATCCTCTCGGGACTAACATATGGTTCAATTTTATCACAAACGCAATAGATGAAAAGATGTACAAGCAATGCGTCTCATTTATTGTTAAAAAAAACCCCTCAAACTTCTTACACCTAAATGAATTGTCCCAGTGTATTGGGGAATTTTTTAATATGCTCTATTAAAGAGAGAGGGAAATGGGGTTTGCGAGTAGTGTGTTTAGAAGCGGAAAGAAAGCGGTGATCCCCGGGAAAATCCACGAGGCTGGACAGGCGACTCTACTTCTTGTCACGTACGAGCGGGAAATCGAAACCACACCACCTGACTCAATGACAGTATTAATAATTCAACGTACAAGCACTAATCATTCGTAACAGGAAATAATTTAATATGAGAATATTTGAATAATTGCATATTGTGTAAAAAGAGTATGATGTATATGATGTCCTAATGTATAAAATCAGATTGACGGTGCTGTAGACCTATTGTTTACAATCAGTTTGAGGCTGTTGACCTATTGTTTACAATCAGTTTGATGCTGTTGACCTGTTGTTTACAATCAGTTTGATGCTGTTGACCTGTTGTTTACAATCAGTTTGATGTTGTTGACCTATTGTTTACAATCAGTTTGATGCTGTTGACCTATTGTTTACAATCAGTTTGATGCTGTTGACCTGTTGTTTACAATCAGTTTGATGTTGTTGACCTATTGTTTACAATCAGTTTGATGCTGTTGACTTGTTGTTTACAATCAGTTTGATGTTGTTGACCTGTTGTTTACAATCAGTTTGATGTTGTTGACCTATTGTTTACAATCAGTTTGATGCTGTTGACCTGTTGTTTACAATCAGTTTGATGCTGTAGACCTATTGTTTACAATCAGTTTGATGCTGTTGACCTGTTGTGTACCATCAGTTCGATGCTGTTGACCTATTATGTAAAATTAAACCAAATTTATTGTCTTTATTATTCAGGTAAAGTAGGAGATTGAAAAAATTGGTTAACAGTTACCGAAAGTGAACGATTTGATAAAGTTACAGAGGAAAAACTAAAAAACAGTAAAGTGAAAGTCATAAGGCCGACCTTATTAGGCCGACCAATAACTACATACGTCAACAATTAGTTCCGTTTGAGAACAGACACGAAGCTAATTGCCCGACATTTGAATTAGTAAATCGATGATTTTAGTCTAAAACACTCAGTAAGAATACTTCGAGAATTTTGAGAAGTTATTACTCTGTTTCAATTTAATAAAATCAAAAATGATTATTATAGTCTTTGTGTGCATCAAATGTGTAAAACGGATTGACACCCCTCTCCCGCAGTGATTCTTTGATTGTAGCTAATCGCACTAAACACTGCTTTAATGGAAAATAATTTTTGTTCCAAATTATGACTGGTCAATAGTCCGATTAACAACCAATAGCTAACTGTGTTACAATGTCATTACGGTTTAAACAAAGCCCCAAAGTGGACCAAATATGTTTAAAGAACGTTACGTCATGACTCGCGATTTTATTATGCCCAATTAACCAGTGCATAGCAGAATATTGTAGAAAAACTAATTGCGTGACAAACGAGACTATCAAAACAGATACAATGTAAACAATACTGTGTGGAGGTGAACAAGACTTTCGTCGTTTTTAATACCTAAGTTTTAGAGGAGACCCCAGATTAAACGAAAGGTTGTCAATGTTTCTGTACTTGGGATAGATTTGACTTAACGGGAAGAACAGATAAACACCCCCAAAAGCTCAAGTATCAGAAGCCAATCCAGCAATGTCCAGAGAAGTATTTTTCGGCCATTGCTTCTACATGACTAGAACCATACCAGATATTGAATATCGCCGCCATTAAGAAAGAGATCAATTCCCAAAGTACATAGACATCTGTGCTCTGAATACAATAATCTACGTAACCTTTAAAAAATCAAACTGGCATGGCCCCGTTTTGATTCTCACGGATCGTTCCGTACAAAATAAGTCAAATCTCAATTGATTTATGAAATTTATATTTTGTGAACGCACATCGCACATATAATGTAGATGCATTGAAATTGAGATTGACTGGTGAGCATACATGTACTGTACTAGCAGATAAAATGAAATGAAATGGTGTTTAAGCAGAAACTTGCCTTGGAACAAATCGGACACCCATTGGGGAAAGAATCGGTTATCCCAATGGGCGCCTTTAATGCCCTTCCAATACGAAACCAACGACCAACGTGACCCTCTTGCCCCCCCCCCCCCGCCCCAGCTACGGGCCTGTCATGACTAGAATTTGAAGAAAAATTTTCAGGTTGCTTGACATGTACTTCTGGCTCATTACAAGGCGAGTCTCTCTCACCACTTTTGCTCTTATTCTATATTACCTAATGAGAAACTACATTACTTGGCTGTAATAGTGAACCTATACATACTGGTAATTTTGTATCTACGAAGGTATGCATACGACACCGTATTACTTATCTACTCATATGATAAATATACAGTATATGTTGAATGTTAAATGATGAATATTGTTCGGACAATTACTATGATTTAAATGTAAATTCATGTAAAACGAAAATAAGTTCAGAATATCAGCCGATAACCCAATAATTCTTAGCAATGGAAGATAATCGAGAAAACCTAGGAAGGAAATCGCAGAAAACCTACGAGATCGGAGGCGACCCTACTCCTTGTCACGTTCAGACCTAGAATAGAAACCACGTCATTTGACTCAATGCCGGGCCGTGGCAAAAATCAGTCGTGTTATGAGCATAAACCCTGCACATGTACATACATCTAAAGTAAATCGGATATTAAGTTCAGCCTTTTAGAGCTTCCACGAGATTTTTCAGAGCGATCAGTTGCCATAACTCTGACAGAAAGTATTGGAAATCACTGAACGCTTATAGTCGTCGTCGTCAGATGACCTTGAACACCGCGTATAAATTTAAAGTACATCAGATAAAAACTTTAGCCTCTAGACCGTCCACAATACATTGTCAACGGACGGACGGACGGACCGATAGATAGAGGGGGTGAACAGTTATTGAAAGTTGAGTAAATTCTAAGTCTGAGAATGCTTTGTGAAATGGGGGTCAATGAAAACACTCATGCACCCAGTATAATTTTGAAAATTCTGAAAGACTGTAGGTCTTACTTGGGGTTTCTCCTTTTTTCTGGTCTTGCCTTCAAATGATCCAGTAGGATTTACAATAACTTATTTCAACGACAACCCTTAAATAAAATATATGTTTTTAAATTCGAAATATTTTCTACTATTTTCTACAAACACTGCATTTGATAAAATGTGATAAATTGACAGAGCATCCGCTCACATTGAACCACCATTTATTTGCAACAGAGAAAAAAGCTAAATCATTCTTTAGGCATCAAGTTATCTACATTATTAATTACAGATTTATTTACATGCCAAGCACTTAATCAGCTATCTGAATCACCAGAGGGTGGTGAATTTTAATGGATTAAAACACGGTCGCCATTTGATAATTTAGTTTAAAAAATAGATAATACAGACTTTGTTTTGTTATCATAAGAGCGGTAGCAATTCTTATAAAAATTTCAAATACTGATAACTTCGCACATATTAAAGCAATTTTCAATATATTCCTTTTTCATTATCTGTTTTTAAACTATTATACCTACAGAACTGTCAGCTCTTTATCTAAATCGCATTATTAATACTTCTGTAATGAACTACAGAAATGGAAGTGTTGCTGAATTTATAGTCACCCCAGCTCAATCACCAGAAGATACGGGGTTCGAAATTCACCGAAATTTCCAGTTGGTTTCATCTTGTCAATGGTTCAGTGGGGAGTGCCCGACAAGGAAAGTTTTTAGTCGTTCGGATGGGGTGAAGAACACATGTCCTGTTCACATGTTGGCATACACCTAAAAGAATCATTGACAGATACATTTAGAAATTAAAGTAAGTCGTAGCGCATTTGGAATCCCGGTTGGTGCAGCACGGTAAAAGGTTAAACCCCCGTCCATTTCATTTCCATCAAATTTCAAATGTGTAACATTGTTTCTCTTTTAAATGAAACGGGAATATCTATTCTATTTTATACAATTTCAAGATCATGTTGTCCACAAGTAGTCAATGTTTAGCTTAAACGGAGTTTTATAGTCTACAGTTGTTCGTCCAACCGTTTGGACTTGAAGAACAGAAACATGATTTAACAAGTACGGTCGTACTATGGACCCGGAACTATCCATGTTTTTGGATGAAATTCAAAACTCTTATTTATCACATCGATGCGGAATTGTTCAAAAAACAAGCATGCCAATTTTAGGGTCATTACTCAAAATTAGAAAAGTTGATAACACACTCTGCACTTTCTGTGAATCTAATATAGAAAATGTAAAACATCTCTTTGTTCTGTGCCTATTTTCACAAAAAAATATGGAATCATTTTCATACTATTTTAGATCGTGGTAATATAAAGATAAATATAAAAACACATATAATTCATCTTGGTCTAACTAACAAATCAAATTATATAAGTAATACTGAATGGATTTTCATTAATCATGTAATTATTTTAACTAAATTCTATATTTATCGGGCCTAACTACGAAACGAAATACTCAATATTAATAAGTGTGAAAGCTTATAGAACATGCTAAAATGGAGATGGGAAATATCTCCGGAATTATACACAAATAAATGGAAATATCTTTTTAAGAATTAAACAGACTGCCTCCATAACGATTCCCCATTGATGGATTTATGTACTTAGATCTGTGTATAGTAGGAACCCTTCGACTCACCATCTATTTAGAATAATGTATTTTATCATTTAAGATACAAATGTACTTAATATGTGCTTGTAAAAATTTGACGTAAAAAAAGATTTTTAAAAAAAAAAAAAAAAATTTTTTTAGGGTCAACCTGAGTGGGATTGATGGAGCCTTGGGCTTTTTTTTAGAAAAAGCGTCACCCTAAGAACAAGAACAAGAGCAAGAACAACAAGAAGACCAGATGACTTAATGGTCAAAAATCTATTTATTTGTGAAAGCATGCACAAGAATTCTTAAAAGAACTATCAATATTTGTCTTTTGGCGATAACTATAGCTTCATGTTACTTCTAATAATAATAATAATAATATCCTAAAATCTAACCGAAGCTGCTCTTTGGTAACATTATGGTCAGTTAAAAGAGAACACTAGTTAAAAGGAGTATAAGATCAACAATTAAAAGAAAACGTTTCTTTTGTTAAACCTTTGGGTATACACGATGGGCAAACATTAAAAGGTGCAGTTTAATGTTCCCGGAATCTACAAGGCATTTGAGTTTGTATAAACCTCCCCTCCCTTTACAAAATTCGCTGCTCCTGTCCACTTTAGCAGATTTTGTAATATCTACTTGTAATAATGAATTACATATATTTGTAGAGACGCATGAGAAGTCGCAGTGATTTCGTGTTTGATACTATAGTTCGCTCCGGAGGCTGGTGGAGAAGGTTCCTCGGGAATTCCCGGCGTGTTTGCACGTGCCAGTAGTAGGACTGGTGGTCTGACAAGGACATTGTCTAGTCGTTTGGTTGGGATGAAAAAAAACTAGGCCCCATGTACACATAAGTGTGCACGTAAGAGACCTCCATAGTTATGATTTAAATTAGCGCCGATGTCCTGACAAAATTTCCCCCTCAGCACACTGTATGTAATATGCCAGTCATTAGCCCAGAGGCCACCATCATGTTGGAGGAAATGAAACCACCACCTCTCCCCCAGACAACCCATCATAAATGTTAATATTAATATTGAAAATTAGAAAGGAAATATATAGTTCTATGCAGACGGTATCTAAAGGTTATGAAACAGGCAAATATTTC
This sequence comes from Patella ulyssiponensis, assembly GCA_963678685.1. NCBI lineage: Eukaryota > Metazoa > Mollusca > Gastropoda > Patellidae > Patella > Patella ulyssiponensis. Next base: position 103,347,703 of record OY783225.1, read on the forward strand.
AAGCTAAACTAAATCAATATAGCAAGTAATGTAGAAAATTCATAGAAATTAGCAAATAAAATTAGAGTCGAATCAATAGCTTTCACCATATGGCCGTATTGACAAAACCTACGCATTATAATAAACCGTTCACCCTTATTAAATCTACATCTAGAAACGACTATTTCTTAGAAATCACTTGTGCGGCATTTCAAATAATTTATTTGGTGCTCCTGTAATGATAAAAGATCACATCGTCCATATAACATGATTATATTAAAACTTTTCTATGTTAAATTCAATTTCGAGTTTGTTTGGTTTTAAAACGTTTTAAACGGATTTCGAAATGACTGGAAAGTGTTGTGTTTTCTGAAATAATCGGGGTGGGGTGGGGCGAATGGTCAGCTCGTGTGTATGCTATATCATAAAATCTGTCATTGAGTCAACTGAAGTGGTTCAGATTCCCCAGTTGTACGTGACAAAGAGTAGAGTGTGGTGGCCTACCACTATCATTCCTTATTTCATCATAAAGAATAATAAAATAAGAAGAACAATCATGATAACTTGAAATCTCATTGGGTATATTGGCCTAAATTGAAGTTATTAACGGTTTTGAATAGTAGAAAAACGCTTGTGCGGTTGTCAAATTTTCCTAATTTTCTTACATTAATGTAAGACGAGATATAAACCAATTTGCATTCAATTTTTAAAATAGTTATTGTAATCTCCAATCAGTTATGTTGTAAATTGAATTAAGTCGCTTGCGCCTTTTTATTTTATTCTATACGCGTATTTTAGAAATCATCAATAATGATTGAAATTGACCAATATTGAGTTCTGATCTGCGTTTTTAATTTCAAATATATGGTTAATATTGAATTAGGGGTTTAGCTCCTTTAAACTTATTGAGGCTTCTAGTCAAACTGAAGTGTGTCATCCTCACTGCGCCACCGTTGCTCCCTTTAAAAATAAAAATGTACATTCGAAGGTTGAACCGAATGGTAATGCCTTCATGTAGCCTACATGTATTTGCAGCATCAAATAATACGGGTTCTTTTTACGGCCAAAGATTCCATTGTTTAATTTAATAAAATATAATTGATAAGAAACAATTTACATGGTTATCAGACAAAAGACGACAGCATATTCCATCCATATCCGTTTGTCAAAATTAACGGGTATATGTCAATTAGATCATTCTGCCAAGCCGCAAATCATTATGCGGTACTATGATAGACCTCGAAGCTTTTCATTTTACTTTTCATTTTGATTTTGATCTAATTTTAATTTTGATTTTGATCTAATTTTAATTTTGATTAAATTTTACTTTTCAATTTGATTTAACGTTTGGTTATGATTATTTTATTTTTATTTTGAGATTATATTTTATGATTATCTTACTATTTTATGATTAGAATGGAACCATATGTTTGTCCCGAAATGACTTAGTTTGCGTCGATTGGACGTTACCCCCCCCCCTCTCTCTCTCTCTCCTGGATGTTTATGAAATTATTCTTTGACGGGTTTTATTTTGTCTGGATATTTGAATATAACACACTTCGATGGCATTTCAACGGATATCGATTTAACGATGTAACCTAATACATCTCATTTTATTTCATCTGTCCAGAAAAAAAGACGAGCGTCAAAAGGGCGGATCCCTAAATCTGAAATAAATTCTGCGGTTTTGTTAATTTTTCAAATGAATGTAGTTGTCATGGAAACCTATTGATCACCACGTTATGAAAGCGTGACCGGTAACCTTCGGTGCGTCTTTGACTTTCAACTGGTTAAGCTTTATTTAAGGAGTGTTTTTCAACCAAGCTAAGGAATTTCTAATTTGCAAAGTTTTATGCTTGCTTTTCCCATCTGTTGCCAACAAAAACCGATTAATATATACTAACTGATATATCACGAGCCTAATACATCGATTTCCCACCAATTTGAAATCCACCAACCAATGAAACGGGGTTCATATGGTTAGTTTTCCAATATGCCAGTAGATATCAAATACAATTCCCTACCTTGCTAAAAGTAAGCAAATTTGCAATTGATTATTTTTTCTCTTTCATAAGACGTGCGGGGTATAAAAGCCCAGGAGCGCCATTTATTATTCAGAGGACCTTATCCGTCCCCGAAATAGTGCAAGTCTGTCTTGTACGCGTCTCTCGTTCTCAAAGTTAATCAAAGTCAGTTAAACTGAAGAGGGACGTTAATCGCAACCAACCGAAGTTCTCTATTTAGCGGGTACTATGACCCGGCCTATGCAGCCCTTCATTGGCTTGATAATATGGATTCTGACCTTTGCTACGTCCCCCATCTTTGTCAAGTAAGTTAGCTGTGGTTTAGATCATTTAATTCGTATATCATTAATACCTTGATGTCTCATCCCATATTTCACTGGAATACATCATATTATCATATATTCATCATAGTGTGTTCATTGTGCAGCAAAATAATTCATTTATGGAATGGAATATCTTATTGGTCTCGTAACAGAGGAATATTCTATCAAATTTTGTTTTTGGGATGACCGTGGGAATTCAAGTTCTATCGCGGACGGAAGGTTTTCCTTTTTAAAGACTATTTTGGCAAAAAATAGATGTGTTTTGTGTGTATATAAAAAATGAATCCGACAAATCGCTCATTAAGATTTGTTTTAATTAATCGTGTAAATTTTTCTTTCTTAGATTAATTGTAGACACTATTTAAAAATGCCCTTTAGACTTAATTCACACCCCATTTTTCAAATTTATCATTTCTTATGATCTATCATTGTAATTCTCGACTGCTGAATCATAAGTCACCCGGAAATTACGCATTTAAATTTTGCACTTGAATAAATTTCGAAATATTTTAGAATAGACTGACTTGTAGTTATAGGGAAACTGACCCTGTATATAATAGATTACTTAACTTTATTAACCATAGTGTTTTTTCTTTTCTCAAATAAAGCAGATATTCATTATATGGCCAAATAAATCATACATTTCTTTTACTTTCAAAGAAATCACACTTTCATAAAATAGAGATTTCACTGTCTAGACAAATCTAAAACAGAGAATCAAAAAATATAAAAATGATTTATAAATTAAATTTATTACTTCTAGTAAAATGTTGAAATATACCCAAATGTTTTAATTAAATCAAAACTAAATTTTATTTGTACCCTTTCCTTATTCCTCACGGAGCCGCAGCATGGTTACCGCATGTCAGTGGCGTGCACGTAAAAGAACCCCTAGCATTTAGAATTCAACGAAGGGTAGGCGGAAGTCTCGTGATCTGCGCACAATTTCCCTCGCACATGTTTATATTCATTTGCTCGTATGGAAAAAAGAGGTACAACGCTAAACGCCATTTTAATTCATTTCTTTTTCTTACTCCACGGGCTAAGTTAAAAACATTTCGAACTTTTAAACATGCGCACATGTCCTGCCTTGCGCAAACAAAATCTTTCGTTCCTCGCGTCTTATTTACCGCATTTTTATACGTTTACATGTAATTTATTTTCACGTTACTCGAATCCATGAATTTATAGATGAACGGCGCCAAACTAGAGACCCTGTGCGCGATGGTAGACACATAGAATCCCTTGCAAATTACAGCGTTTTGAAAGTTGAATATCTAATAGGGTGATTATTCAAGAAATGTTTTAATTCGGTTGAGTCTTTACAAACATATGCCGAAAATTAAAATCCCGTCAATATATACTGCTCGGTATATAAGAAACTCACGGATACAGTGAGGTAAATTGGCGGGTCGATCGATTGGTATTTTTATTTTCTTAATTAAATGTTAACTAAGCAATTTTAGAATGGAGTAAGTCGTGGGAATTTTGATATGCAAATGACTTTAAAATAAGTCTTTTTTAACTTTACCCTGTCTCGTAATAAATACATCGTATGGTTATTTGAGCCCCGTGAAATGGACACGGAGCGATTCTTGAATGCGCTACTTATATACGTTCATTTTATACCTGCAAGTCTGAGGGCCTGACAAGGACAGCTGTCTGGTGTATAAATTGGCGTGCACGTAATTCGATATTAGAGTAGGCCATAGTGCCGCTGCCCGGACAAAATTCTCGTCATAGCACATTGTATGGCGTATGTCCGTTTTCATTTGCCCTTTTAGGAGCAGAACAATCGGACGTTAAACCCCATTTCATGTTATATCCCAAACATATTAAATTTCATATAATCTGACGCATTAATATAATGGATAAAAGCGGGGGGGGGGGGGGGCTCGGGTTCGCTCCCGGTGCTCGTCGAGAAAAGTTAATCTAGATTTCCCGGCTTGTTTTCAACTTGTTAGTGGTGCAATAAAGAAAATCTGACAGCCAACGAAAACCCCAAAACCCGACTGGTAAACGCAGTGGTGTGTACCGAAAGAGCTCTTGACAGTTCGAATTCCTAGCAAATTAACACAATTTATTTGTTTCTCCATTTTGAAATCACAGTAAATCAAAAGTAAGTTTTATTTGTCCTTTTTCTGCATTCCGTGCAAAACAGCTGTTGTAGAGTGTGAGATTCGCTTGCACGCTAACTAACTTGATGTTCGGGAGATCAATCCCGGCGTTGGCCCAGAAAGTTCAACACGGCAAGATTATCCTTGTAAAAGAGTCCCCAAGCAGATGGACTGCGAAAACTAGTTAACCTTAGTGCAAAATGTCCGGGCAAAATGTCCCTCATATATCAGATAACAGAAACAGAGTCGTATTGTATTTTATTTCTAATTGAAAAAGAAAAATGTTGAAGACAAAAAAGTAACCATTAAAGTTTTAAAAAGCATATAAAGATTCATGCTATGATGGGATCTGTTAGATGGGTTATTAATTTTGGTAGGGAAATGTAACATCAAAATAATGTAACTCTAAAATGTTGTGTCTTCAGGGGGAACATTAAAGGCAAAATTAACTTTGTAAGATAGCTTTAAGTCAGACACCGGCTGTTGTCAACCGAGGCAAATAAATTCAATTTACTTGGGCTTAAAAATGAATCAACATCTTAAAAAAAGGAATATAAGAAATATAATATATATCATATATATTTTCTTTGAAATTAAAATCGATTTTTGACAGGAGCTTATCGACGTCATTATAGATTAATAATATGAAATACATTACAATTTGCAATCTGTCACTCAGGTGATTTGCATAATCAATACCACGCCTATTGTACACTAATCCAATGAAATACCAGCACGCATAAATAGAAAGTGTTTATCGACCAATCATGTACGTCACTGGCGAGCTATGAAAATAAATCAATGTTCGCTGACAAACGTAATTAAGGCGGCTGTTTGCCGCGCAGAAAGCAATATTCTTTTTCTTCAAAATATTAATTTGGTCAAACTATAATGAAACACATATTTAAAATGAAGTTTCCCGTTTTAATAAAATCCTAATAGAATTCTAATACACTTCCGATGATTATTAGAAATTATTTGAAAAATGTGCGTTTTTTTTTCTCTCAAGTTTTCCATTCAATTATCCACAACTCTGTCAACACACTAATAAATGAATTAAAATTACTATCTCCTTTAAATAATGTTCTCGTTGAATATTGTCGAAGTCTTTTGTTATTGTACAATCAAGTAATTGAACCGTTTTGACTAACATTCATGTAAACTGAGAAAAGTTTTTGGTGGAGTCATTTAATTAACATATCACATATCAAGTGAATTAGCTACACTTAATTAAATGATTTGATTTGGGGTGACTTTTGATATGTTTTTGTGTGATATGCTATTGTTCATTAGTTTGATCATCTAAAACTTCGTAAAAGAAGAAAGCAAGCTTTGGTTTAAGTTTACATTGCTTTTGTTCATTAGTTGGATCATCTAAAACTTCGTAAAAGAAGAATGCAAGCTTTGGTTTAAGTTTACATTGGCAAAATCTTGGAGCTCTGTTGGCTTTTTTGGCATCAGTTGATACAGCATGAGCTAATTCAAATACGCCGGGCTTAATTAGAAACACATTTCAAGTACAAAAAAAATCTCAATGAAAAGTGCTTGTTTAATTTTTGTCCATTTCAAAAGAAGTTGACAGGCGATGATCCAAGAATTTATTTAGGCATCGATTTTATGGTAAATGGACAAGTCACGACAAATTCTGCAAGTTGAAAATTGACAAACCGGGGACTCAAAATATAATTTTACAGCTTGGGATAGTTTTGAGAGCAATTTGAAGCAAACGTTTGACCGATAAATTAGATGATTTTTTTTAGTAACCGAATATATCATCAAATCACACTGCTTGTACGTAGGCATCCGTCTTTAAGGGAAGCCGCTGTGGCTCCGTGAGTGAGATGTTGGTTCTCTAACCTGGGGGAACCTTGAAAGCTCGAATTCGATTGAAGAGTAGGACGTAGTGCCGCTGCTCGGACAAAATTTCCCTCCTAGCACTCGGTGTAGTGTAGGCTCGTCTTCAGTATCCTTGCAGTCTGAGCAGAACAGTCGGATGTTAAACCTCATTCCATTTGCATCTTGATTGACATTAACACAAATATAATGATATAAACTTATTTTAGATAATGTCGGGTTAAAATTTTCTCCAGACCAATTTTAAATCATTTTATAAATCTTCGAAAATGTGCTGGTGTCCTGCGTCAATGTCCCTCATAGTACCCCGTATGGCGCATGTCCGTCTTCATCCACCCATTCTGAGTCGAATAGTAGGACGTTAAACCTTATCTCATTTTTTGTCCATTTCAGTGCCGATTACTGCAACAAAACGATCGAGACAAGAACTAACAAAACCGCACCATGTACAATGGACACAGTGCTACCCCTGTTGGGATCCGGCTATACGATTGACTTTAATCTAACAGCGTCGACCCATCAGATCACAAAGGAGCAAATTGCGGGACTCATCTCCAAGAATGATCCGAAAAATATTTGTTATTTTTACAAGTAAGTATGATGTTTTTATGAGTTTTTCTTTTATGTAAACGATTTTTTTATTCAGGATATTTGAATGCGATTTAGGAATAGGCGTAGTCCCCTAAAAACCCATTGAAAGCATGAAACGACTCAATTCACTTCAAAACGACAATATTTGTCTGGCCGTGGAGAATGGTGTAACATATAATTGTGTATCCCCAATTTTGATTTAAAAGAATTATTATTATCCCTATTATTATTATTATGGTTATTATGTCACATTATCTGTTTAGTATAAATTCACACAGTAACGATTTCCTTATTTAATTATTTTCTCATTTGTTTTTTAGGCTTGACCACGAAAATAGTCGAGAATGTTGTGCCGGATATACCGGTGACAAATGCGACGAACGTAAGTATATTTGGCTTAGGAAGCAAGGGTCACGAATCCAGTTAAATATCTTATAAAAATATGCATAATTCGTCGCACATCCTATATTTGGTCCCAGGTGTGATAAAAGCATGATTTGGGGATAGCAATTCTCAGTAACAAATCTAGAATCTGTGAATAGGGGTATGGGGGGAAGGGTCAATCTTATAGCGCCATCACATAATGAATGTCAGCAAAATGGTTGAAGTGAGGATTAGGCGAGTTTTTGGGGTGCGATGCACAGAACTGTGGATAACCCACTAGAAACGTCAACGCTGATTACTCAATGTCTGACGCCATAGGGCAAACAGCCGCTAATACAACCACCGACGCGACCTTCCAATACAACAGATCAGATCTTCATGTTGTGTAGGGCATCGAAAATATAAAAAACAAAATGATGGCTAAAATGCTAATTGACTATCAGGAGATTTTGATTTGACCGAAGAGATGGAAAGTAACACTGTTCGCTTGTAACACAAAGTATAGGGCGTTTATGTCGATACACCACCACTAAAGTTTGCTGAAATCCACAATTTATCTCGCGACCGCGAGAATACAACCGCTCCAAAATCCTCTTTGCCTTAGTAGTCCGGATTCGTTGTAATAAAGCCCTGGGCATAAGTACTCCAATATAACGATTGAAACCGACAATTATCACAAACAAGTTATATAGTTCTGAGCTTCATACATGAATAATATATTACATGTCTTCTTGTTACAGCAACGTGTTCTCCGGCTTGTTCAAATGGAGGTAACTGCTCCGCAGCAAATACTTGCTCGTGTCTTTCTGGATTCAAGGGTAGCTTCTGTGAAGAAGTGGTCTCAGGTTAGAAATATTTTTTTTTTGAGAGTAACCAATCGGCCTTCCACGAATTTTTGATAATAACATATAAAATAGTCATTAAACAGAAAAAATCAAATTAATATATTGTATCAATATGGCCTGAAAAGGAAAAGGCACATAAAACATCTAAATCATTATCACATTAGGTGGGTCTTAGATACAACTTTGAAAAAACCCACAATTTTTAATATATTTTGTTTATTTTCCAGCGGTTACTTCTGCTCTTCAGTACTGTTATACATCAGAGCTGGGTTGCAAAGGAGTGAAAGTTGGAGGTAACAACGTACCAGTAGCATTCGAAGATTGCTGCAAAGCGGGCTCCTCTGGAAACTTTTGGGGAAACAGCTGGGAATCTGCTGTCTGCAAACCCTGTCTCACAGGTAAATTATCATCACACGAGCCAACGATAACCTGTGGGAAACTGTATTTCATTTTGTGATGAATCGTATGCGAGAAAAAAAAGTAACATTTTGCTAAATATCAGCATTGTGATAGGTCGATACCTTGCGAAGAGAACGAGAGTATTCGCCCGTATAAGGCCAAAATGCGACAAAAATACCTGTCACCCAACCTGATTGACTAGGCTCCATAACTCGGCCTTACTGCGACTTTCTCTAGACAAATCACAACCATTAAATTCGCAGTATTATTTCCAAGAACCTTACTCGGTAATTAAGCTAAAAACAAACCCCATGGCCATGGACCACCCCCCACCAAAAAAAAAGACAACCAAACAAACGAAACACTAGTATATTTATTGTTTTACTTGGCTTAACGTAATTTACGTAGCCTGTATTAAAACGTCTTTAAAAAACAAAGAAAAAAGAGCAAAAATAAAAAAAAATGAAAGATTTTCTCAACATACCTTTAATGAAATCATTGAGTTTAGATTTCATCATGTTTTGTTTTCTCCAATAACAGGCAGTGTGAAGATTGTTAACCAAACGGCTGGGCTGAAATTCAAGAGTTGTTTAACCTCTGGTGACTCCCTCTATAGAACATTTGACGGTGTATATTTCAACTACAAGTCAACATGTGAAGTCACCTTGGCAAAAACCAACGACTTTACAGTAACGTCATCTACAGACTGCAATGCTGAATCAATCTGCCAGAAGGTATACAATACTATTCGAATTTACACGAACACTTTGCAAGGGAAAAGTAAATAAATCAAATTACAAATCTAGAAACAAATTCAATTCCCTTAATTCTCATTTGGGGGATTTTTGATATGTTGCAAATTGCTATTTTTTCCGTGTAACATATACAGTTTGGAAAGTTAAATCACTAAAAGACAAGGAAATGAAGTGAAATGAAATGGGTTTAACGTCCGACTGTTCTGCTCCGACTGGGCTAATGAAGACGGGTATACGCCATACCCTGTGCTATGAAAACATTTTGCCCGGACAACGGCGATACGGCGTACTCTTATATTGAATTCCAACTGCCAAGTGATCTTTAGCGTGTACGCCAATGTTTATACTGGACCTTGAGTAGCGAGTGAGTATCTTACTCTCTTAGCCATTATGAAAAATAACCGGAAATGCCCGGATCTGCCCAACCGGTCTGTAATCAACATCGCCCATGTACATTTGGTTATCTTTGACTGGTGTACAATAGTCGAAATTAACCAGTGTATCCCTGCGGATGCAAATGGTAGTCCGAGTTACCGGCCTTTCCCCTTTTGATATAAATGACATGCAGACGTCACCAGCGTTAAATATACTTTCTTCCTCCAAAGAAACACGAAATAAAAATAACATAAGAACTTATTTGCTTTCAGAAAATCAAAATAACCGATGTTGTAAATAGTGCTACCTTCTCTTACGTAGACGGTCAAGTGTATATTAATTCCGTCAAATGTCCCGTCACACAAGAACAACCTTATTCCGACTCACGTAAGTTTTCTGCCAATAAACCTTTTTTTTTGTCAGCAAGCATACATAAAAATGATATAGTACAGGACGAAATCAATATACTTTTGCAAAAAAAAGTGACAGACCCCGACCCGTTGTTCAACGTATTTCGAATTGGCGCTTTGCAGTTCTAATCTCGTTTGTGTGAAGTGGAATGAATTAATTGTCCCATCCCAAAGAATAGAAAATTTTCCTTGTTTCCTAAGCCCTCTGGTACTGGTTCGTATATAAATAACAGACACGTCTAGGTAAAGTAGAAGTTCATGGTCGATCATTCAACTTGACCAGCGACAAGATATAAAACGTGTAAATTACAGATAGACTAAACACAAGCACAAGTTTATAAAATAAACAAAACCGAATGTCAAAAGGGGTCGTACTTATGCAATAGACTTCCTAATGATCCTGTATCCCTATATGGCATGTCAGCTATTGAATAAAGATTAAATGTTTCGTGCGGCAAAGAGTTTACTTGATGCGGTTGTTCGTGGCCTACTGATTTTTGCAATCTAGAGATGTTAAGTGACGGCAATGGCAATTTTGTTGAAGTTTCGAAGGAATGCAAAGCTAAGAAAAACTTGATTCTTCTACATTTCATAGGCGTAGGAGGAAATGGAAAGAAACTCCATTGAACAAATTTAAAGATGCATGATGTATGATTTCGATACAGAGCTGGTCGTTCTTGCTAAATTAGTTCTCAAATAAATCAATCAAAACGAAGATATTGAACATATCATTCAAATTACTGTATTCTGAGCCTGGGCGAAATTATCACAGTTTACTTAGAAGCGAACCCATCTAATGACCTAAACAATCGACCACAGGCTTGTCGTGTTTATAAATGTTTAAATAATAGTTTATAAAACATTTGAAGCCAAAATTAAGGCCCGTGATAGGCAGGTTTAGTTCTTAAGTTCTTAAAAAATGCACCTTCAATTTAAGCAGAAACGAGAACAAGTTTATCTATATCTATATTATATATTTGAAAAATGCACCTTCAATTTAAGCAGAAACGAGAACAAGTTTATCTATATCTATATTATATATTTGAAAACGTTTTTTGAATAATTTACGATACTGTTTTACAATTAGAATTATTGATTTTTTAGTCATATCCCTAATTTCTGGTTGTGTTATGTTTTAGTTGTCAATGTTGTTCAGTCCGGTGACACAATTTACATCAAACATTCATCCGGTTCTACTGGACTTACCGTCCGAATTGACAAAGACGGCGCTGCCTACGTCACATTGAGCAGAACAGGTCTTCTTGGAAGTGGTGGTGTAAGTGGTATGTGTGGAGACTTCGACGGTGATACATCAGGTATGATATTCTAAGGTCTTGTTTCAATATTATTGACGTGTGATCAAATTTAAATCATTGGGAAAGTTAGTTATGCCAGACAAGTCCCTGACACCACAAACAATCAAGGTGTCTGTTTGATTAGATTACATTTTATTTAGTGTAGACATGACCGTTTTTCACAACCTGATGTAAACCTTTGTTGTAACAAAGAATTCTGGTCGGATATACATTTAGCGTCTGTAATAGTAAATTGCATTTTTGTAATCAGCCAAATCACCACAGATCTTTATAGCTAAATTTCATATACATGTACTTACTTTCTTTATTTACCAGATGAGGCTGATCTCTCTGCTGATGGATTCAAAGCTAAAGCTCTGGGAGATTCACAATTAGTAGCTGGTGGTTCTGTAAGTATATGGTTATGCATTTTCTGGACACTTTATACGTCTAATTTATTTCATAAATGTAGCCTACACGAACTAGTGACAGTAAATACAATACAAAATGGATACAATCATTAGAACATTGTTTTAAAACATGCGAAATAATGGTCACTAATATTTGTCTTTAACTTTTGTTTCAGTGTGGTCAAGCTTTACCCGAATGTTCGGAATCTCAGCTAACACAAGCCGCACAAGAATGTTCATACTTGAAGTCTAGCATGTTCGCTTCGTGCCACGGAGTTGTAAGTACTTTACCATATCAGATAAATGAAGAAATCCCAATAGTAATTGAAGCCGTAAAACGGAGGAATTCAACCAAGACCTCCTAATCCTTTGAATCACCTCCAACCCCACCCAAGCACTGTCCAGTCCCATAGTTATACTATGCACTATTTATAGACTAAAAGAGGATGGCCAGATCTTCTAAGGTTTAACAAAAGAAAGATTAGACCTAGACCCCGCCCACCCTTTAAATTTAATATTTATAGACGACTGAAAGAGGATGGACACGCCTTCTAAATTTTAACGAGAAATCCATACCGCGATCAAAGCCGTAAAATGAAAGATTATACCTAATCACCCGAGTTAGACCACTCTACTCTTCTATTCCCCATGTACAGTAGCATAATTGTTCAAAGAAAAAGAAACAGCACTGAAGTCATTGAAAAAAACCTAATTAACAAAAATATTTTTCGTAGGTCGATGTCAATTCCTATTTTGAAATGTGCAAAGAAGCTTATTGTGCAGCTGCTGTAGCCAGCGAGGCATCAGCCAAAGAAGCTCGTTGTAACAGATTTAAGATGTATGCAACCGAATGTGCTAATAATGAAATCGTCATCAGTTGGAGATCACCACTCTTGTGTCGTAAGTATATCGTCATTTGTAGTAAACCATAAATTACTGTCATCGCGTTTCCACTTCAACCTCGAACCCAAAATGAAATGAAATGGGGTTTAACGTCCTAATTGTCTGTACCGATTGGGCTAAAGGGGCCGGGCAACTTGAACCCACTGTCGTTGGTCATGAAAAAAATAAACTCATGTTTGTCTAATAGTTTACCGGGTTGACAACGATAGGAATCTACATACGATATCGTCCATTTGACTGAGAGTCCGGGAAGTTACAAATGGATAGGATTGGAATCAAAAGGCACGGAATTCATCCCTGTCGCTGTTCATATCGGTCCCGATAACTAATTTGGCATTCGTAGAAATTAGCTAACTTATTTCAGCTGTCGTGTTGGTTGAGATATTTTCTTGTAATGTCAGCGCAGGCCTTGTCGCCCAAATCTCCTTTTTTCACTCTATTGTCACTTTTCATTTGGATGAGGGAACTCAAATCAGAAACGTTCCACCGAGTAGAATATCCTCTGTGCATACCTGCTACTAGAGTACTAGATTGTCCCCCTTTAACATAATTCTGAAATACGTGGCAAAATATCACGATACATCGAAATGCTGCCATGTTAAAGCATTACTGTTAGTATATTTTATGTTATTTAAAATAAAGGCACCTTGGGCATATATATTAAAGTATTTCTATTCTGATTACAGCAATTGTTTGCCCAGCCGGTATGGACTACAGTCAATGTGGAAGTTCATGTCCTCGTGGATGTGGAAATTACTTTGCTTCTTTGAACAAAGATGAATGTGGTCGATGTGTACCTGGGTGTCAATGTAAGGCTGGTCTAGTCTTACACAATGGCGCATGTGTAACAGCAGATAAATGCTCTTGTAAATACCAACAACAAGAATACAATTATAATCAAACCGTAACCTCCGAGAACAACTGTCAAACATGGTGAGTACCTCAAATCTGATGCCAATTACTTATTTTAAAACTTGTCATGATCTTTTGATATGTGTCAATAAAATATGTTTAAACTAAACTTACTTATCAATACGTAACTGACTTATTATTTGTCTGAGTTTCGTATAATATGTTAAGTTTACAAGGATATAAAGGGCAGGTGGGGGGGGGGGGTGCCATCGCACATAATAAAACCAATTGACCGAGAAGCTGCAAAACTAATGTATGGCTGTCGGCAGTGATGAGCCTCTACTGATATCTACTGAATCACCCTTGTTTCCAGACAGATTTACTTTGGGCTCTCTGGTGGTTTTAAAATATGCTCGTCCTGTCCTGTTTATGTCCTTAATATTTATCATTATGTATTATGTGTATATAGATATACCCCTTGTATTGCCACCCCCCCCCCCCCCGCCCACACACACATCCTTTAAATATTACTAAATAACGTTTTTTACATTTCAGCACTTGTGGTCTCTATGGATATTGGAATTGCGTAAGCAGACCATGCAGCGCTACCTGTGAAATTGTTGGCGTTGGTTCTTTGAAGACTTTTGATGGAGCATCCATTCATATTGGAGCTACTACGTCTACTTGTAAATTCACCCTTGTAAAGGTAAGCCTGTGCGAGATAGTGTTAAACACTAAACATAAACAAGTCAAAGAGGAACTGCCAGGGACCGATTTACCAATAGACATAATAGGCCGTTGGTCCGTGGCCTGTGGGTATCTGGTGGGCCTCGTTATGATATAGTGTATACAATATTACAAATTTGTGGGCCCACTGATTGTTAGGTAAATCTGGCCCTCAGAACAGCATACCAGTTATTATAATACTCCACCGGTAGCTCTTGTAGTTCCAATTCAGTTATCTAGATGAATGACCTGAGAAGCATATATACAGTATAAGGCTTGTGGGAATGGACTAGATTTTGTTTAGCGAACAGATATAATTAATGAATATTTGTTCTTGTGTTACAGGGAGCCGACCTCGAAATATCGTTAGATACAACTAAATGCATCACTGGAATAAACGCTGCCTGTATTAAGGGCGTGAAAGTGGTTTTTAAGGGCCAAGCTGTCGAATTGAAAAATATAGATTCCTCAACACGACTCATCACCAGCTCAAGTGATAACACACCAATGCCTTTCTCCGTTGGTAACTTCTACATCAAGAAGGTCACCAACTTGTACTATGTTATTGAAGGTCCAAATGTTCGAATCTTATTTAGTGATGCTGGTCGATTAACAATACGATTACAACCAGCGTATATAAATCAAGTAAGTGCCCCTTATATTTGATAAAAAAAAGTTTGCTTAATTATCCGTTAACGTGTTAGTAAAGTTCCTTACACTTTCGATTGTAATGTCTGAACTGAAGCAAATTAAATATTTGTGATTTACTCCCGCAAAGTTGAACTATGTTTCAATTTTCGCATATATTTATCCGGTATTTAAGAGACTATTGACGTTTTGGAAAATCACATTAAATTTTAGATTGTACTGTCTTTATAAATTCGACACTGACCATATAACCCTGCCTATAATCATCCTCTGATTTGCCCAACTGTGTTCAAAACACACTTTCATCTTAAGCTAGCCGTGAGTGTCGGGATCGGGAAGAGTCTCATAAGTGACCCAGCCTAGGACCTCTCTTGGTAACATCATTGATTTATATTGAATACATTGTTTATTTTTAATTTAGACTGCTGGTGCATGTGGCAAATTTAATCACCAATTCAATGACGAATTTGAGTTACCCTCAGGCGGTGGTGGTAGTGCCAGTGAATTCCTCCAAGCCTATTCTGATGGCAACTGCGGCGCTCACTTTGATGTAAGCACAGCCGTCAAAACATCATCAGATATGGTAAGTACAACTGACACTATGTTGTTTTTTTTAAAAAAAATTGATACGTCCCCGTCTCACAACGAAAGAATTCGGTAACGCCTTTTGATCTTCGCTCACTGTTTTTTTTACATGCAACTTGTGTAGCATATACGAAGGAGAATAATATTTAAATATCTTTTTTGTAACAATGAATGTGCTGGTTATACACTGGTCATTTGTAATGGCTAATCATTACACTAAATATAAACAACACAGCGAGCGAATTCTATAAACAATTCATTTGAGTCAAAACTGAATTATGACGGGGCTTAGTCAAGGATGGATTGAAAACTCTGAAGTTCTGTGAAAGTCCTGAGCCCGAGTTCTCAAAGAATTCTCAGACTTAAGTTAAGAATTTACTCAAAATCGTTGGACTTATGTTAACTATAGTATAGCCCTTTAGAAAACTTTTGGTCTTTCAATTTATCAAATACATCAACAAGAAACTGTCTGCTACGTTTTTGTGTTTTTGGGTCAAAGATACTTCTGGTAAACAGTGATTGAAAGTTGAGTAAATTCTTAAATTAAGGCTGAAAATTCTCTGGGAACTCGGGGCCTGGTGTCCATATTGAGAATAGTTAATATAATTAGGTTACTAGACATTGATTAAATCAGTACGATTGTAACAATATTAATTGTTTGTTTGAATTTGCTGATATTGTTTTTAATATAGGAATTTTCTGCCCATGTAAGTTGATAAGTGTTGTTGAGTTTATTTTATTACAATAACCCAACATTTTAAACTATTTTATGCACAATATTTTTTCAATATTTTATCGCACTATCATTATACAGTATTTCATTGGAGGAAGAGTAAACATATTTTACGAGGAGGTCACATATAGAAAATAATTTTTCGAATATTCGTTTTATTTCTCAATTTATGTTTAGTTTAATTTTGAAAATAAATATGTAAGATAAACTGATTTAGGCTGACCATTCAGATGGAGGAGACGGTCACATGTCATATTTGTGTGGATGATCTGTCTGAGTCACGTCCGGTTTACCGTTTATTTATATTATTTTAGGCTAAACATGAAATTTTATAATTATAAATGATAGAATATCATTATAAGCTGTGGCCTTTTGATAAGCATAGACGTTTACTTCCCTTTTAATATATTTACAATATTTAAAATGAACAATGTATGCATTATGGTTTGGGGCTGGATACATATAGATATCCGTCTCAAACAAATACAAAAATAGAAGGATTATGAATTAAGATTGTTAGCAAATGATATTGGACGATATATGTGATGTTTTATACCTCATACGTAATGATACGTTATTGTGAAATAGATTGAAATAATTGTAAATATTGCTTTTATCAAGCACACACCAGGGTCACGTATTTTTGATAAACTTATTCGCACAGCAACATGATATTATAATTATTAAACATGATTCTGAAAACCCACACGATCATGCGTGACATTTGTTAGGATATTTTTTATCCAAAGTAACCTTACTTCTTCGATATAAACACACTTCCTTTATTTGACCAATAATTTATTTTGGATACTTTAGTTAGTTTAATTTAGAAGAACACATCGAATGAATACTTATTCATTTTTTAGAATTCAATTACGACTGCATCTTCAGCTTCGGATATTTTCATATTTAGAGACTGTATAACTCCCCACCCCCATGCTTTACATTTGCTCCATGACGAAGCAGTACACTTGACAGAATGTAAACATTAGTTGATTGTCAGTACCATGAGGTTAAAAGGCGGCCATTTTAACCTTTGTTGGTATGTTTTTAAATCTTGCACACGCCACATTCCTGAAGTAGTTTCATTTATTTATACACTCATTATTTTTCTCAATTTTATTTTACAAAAAAAAAAGACCACACAAGCACAAACTCGTATATTGTTGTATTTACGGTAGTTTCCGAATTGGAAATCCCAATCGACGCCTCTTATCTGAAGCATTCTCATATGGTCAATGATAAATATGTCCCAACAAGTAAGAGACCAACATGGCTTCCGCATATTAATGAGTCTACGTAGGGAATAACAACCCTAACCCTAACCCCAGTCCTGTTTAGAGGGGTAAAGGGTAAATTGGATCCAAGACGAGTTGTCTAGAGAGTGTAAGGATTCTCCAAGTACATTTATATATGCGGCGGCCATGTCGAACTCAACTTTGGTCCAATTTACCATTAACCATTGTCATTACTTTTCTCACTTTTATTTTATAAAAAAAACATCTACGTATGTACCCGTGATGTGTTCGTATCTTGTATATGCAATAATTTCCCATTTCAATACCTCGCTCTGATCATGTCATATTTTAAACTCGAAAGCTACGCGGACATTCCGCTTCCTTGTTGAAAATGCGGGTAGCTACATGCTCGGGATTTATTTTCAATTCTGAAGATGTTATTACCGTGAATACGACAAAAATTGAACGATATATATAAATATATCATTTACTTAATTTACTTATTGCACTTTTATATCATTATTAATTTTTTTCATATACTGGGTGTTTGGTTTTCTATTTGAATTACACAGAATGTGGAAATAAATACTATACTCAGAAATCACAATTCCTTTATAGTTTGGAAACATATTGATCTGTTTTAGTTTAACGCCATAAGTATTTTTTCTGTATGACCACATAGGCTGAAATTACTAATATTATAAACATACTGTCCTAGAAATAACACATGCTTAGATCTCAAGAATGTCATTTGGAAACGACTAAAACAACATAGGTCCGGACAGACATCCTCGTACACAGTGCCAACATTTTTGGTAAAATTTTCGGAAATATATCTGCAATACATGTGGGGAACAGAAATTGGGCCCTGTATGCACTCGGCAACATGTTAGGCAACTTAACAACAATTCCTTGCTGGTAGCTGCCATTTTTCACCAACATCAAACGTTTTGCTCAACATGTTACCGAAAATGTTTGGAGTGTGTACAGAGCATTTTATTGTGAAAAATGATCTATCCCCTCGCTGTTCAAAAAACAAATCAAGAGTTATAATTTTCACGAAATGGAAAAGTTAATGTTTATTAATTCTTATTTGCCCCCAATTCAATACTAACATTAATTGTCAATGCTTTTCTTTCAGTGTAACGAGTTAGATTCGATGTTTACTGTGAGCACATGTAGTAGCACCCAACCGACAGACCGCGTTTCCAGTTTAAAGGAACTCTGTGAAATATCAGCGGATCCAATGAACGTCTGTCCAATCGCCTTTGCCCTTATGGGAGACTGTGGTGTTACCAGACAACAATTTGAAGCACTACCAAATCTGTACGCCAAGTGTAGTAAGTATTAAGTAAATAACATTGTTTATCCAATTAAAAGACCACCATACTTTAATTAATTATAAAATTATAATTTATGTGAAAAGGGCAAAGTATAATTTAATTTTTGAAATTAGAATTTAATTAATTTATGGATAACATTCAGGAATTTATAGCATAAATAATGTATGAAATTGGAGTTTAATTAATTTATGAAATTAGAGTTTAATTAATTGATGAATTTAGAGTTTAATTGATTGATGAATTAAGAGTTTAATTAATTTATGAATTTAGAGTTTTTAATCTAGAAATATGAAGTTTGATTAATGTGTCAAGTTATAGTTTAGTTTAGTAAAGTAAACTTTAATTGATTAAGACAATTAACTAGATTGTAATTTTAAAACAATCGTATTTAATAATTTTATTGTTTTAAAATCTGAAATATAATTGAATAATTAACATTTCAAACCAGGTTCTGATATTGAAACATTTTTTTACAGGTCAATACTTTACTTGTGAAAGTGGATATGTCTTTCAACATTGCCAATCGGTCTGTAAAAGTGCATGTCGCGATTATGCCTTGTCCACAACATGTATGGAACAATGTGTACCTGGTTGTTCATGCCCAAGTGGTGATCGGCAAACTGACAGCTTATCTGGAATCAACAGCTGCGCAACACAAGCTAGTTGTACCTGCTACGACATTGCTAGCAATGAGGTCACAGCTGCCGGTACATCTAAACAAAGAGGCTGCCAGGAATGGTAAGTTATGTTGTCAACATACCAGATTTCAAGACACATCTTTAATTGATTAATAAAGTGAATCTTGACCGTCCAACCTAGCTGACCAAAACCTAACAACTTACCTATTTTTCTCTCCCATTGATACACGTTCAAATGTCCATAAAGGCAGTTAACGGGCTGAAGCAGGGGCGGGTCAAAGATTTTCAGCGGGGAGGTGTCAAGACATATCTAATCTCCATGTTGAATTGTTCTTGTGACAATTCGCCTGCACCAAGAACCCACGACGGAAGGGTCTCGGGTGTTGAAGTCTTTTGCTCTCTCAGAAATTTGAAGAGGCGCACTTGTGAAATCAACGAGTAAATTACCCTAAAACAAGTTTACTGACGGTTTCGTAAACACAGACCGTTTTCTATCAAGTAAATCGCCAGATAATCGATTATTTATCATTTTACTAAATCATCCATACCACCCAATATTCCACATTAAATCTGACCGTTTTACTAAAATTTTGAAATCATCTACCCAAACTTTATTCCACATTAAATCTTACCGCTTTACTAACATTTTAAAATCATCTACCCACACAATATTGAACACGATATTGTCGTTTTACTAAAATTCTCAAATCACATTTTTGTTATTTCTCTCCTATTAGTACCTGTTCCAATGCAACTTTATCGTGCGTCGACTCTCAATGTACAGATGTAATATGTTCTTCTGGTTTGCTAAAAGTGAATGCTACCCCAACTGAATGCAGACCAAGATGTCCAAACAAATTTGAAGCCAATTCTACATGTGCCGAGCAGACATCTCTAAGCTCAAGACGATGCTTTTGTCCCGTTGGACAATGGGAAAATTTGGTAAATCATTTAATATTTCCATAAAGTTTAAATAACAAATGCAAAAGTTAAACTGAACGGTAACATTTTTAATTGATCTTATAAATAAAGTACGAATTGTTCTTTTCGCATAAGATTTATGGACTCAATGTCCGAATCGATAGCATAAGTTCGGATGTTGTTATATTTTATTGTGTCGTACTCATTTGTTAGTAAACTACCACCACACGAAACCACCTTATTTCATCTAACTCAGACTATGTTTTTGTATTCATTTCTACTATTTACAGGAAGGAAAATGTATAGCCCCAGAAACATGTCCATGTTATCATATGGGTAACTGGTATGAACACAACAGAGCTATTGATTATAACTGTAAGACACTGTAAGTACCGGCATTGATATACGCTTTCAGATAGCGACAACTATAATTCGTAACGTCATTAACATATGTACATTCAAAGAGCGACAATAATTCGTAACTTCTTTAATCTATAATACTACATTCCGTTTCATTTCTATTTATTGGTATTTGTATTACAACAGCTATTAAATGATATTTATGTATACTGAATAGCGCAACACTGCTAATGATCTTTCCCTAAAACATGTTCATCTTGGCGACCTTTTTAAGCCCCGTTTAAATGAAGATTTATCCACAAAAGACCACTGTGAATTTAAAACTTGTAATCTATTTATATCACATTAAATACTGAATAGACCCTCGCATTACCAATAGTCGTGGTGGCTACGTTTAAATTTGTAGGACACTTACAGTTGCGACCGGTATCCATTCACTTGATATGTCTTGCAATGTCTGTATGGTTTCTTTTGAACGCAGGTTTGACCTATCTGGTTTGTTTGTGCGTAATGTGGTCTCCCGGCACTTGCCAATAAACACGTTTCTTTTGCAATATCTGGACAGGTAACAATTTGGTAGTATGAATAGGTTTTCTAATCATTATTTTGTGATTTTCTTCAGACAATGTACCAATGGTGTGTGGAGTCAAACGGCTGTACAGGACTGTTCATGTATGTATTTAATCATTTTTTTAATATGCCATGAGGGAAATTTTGCCCGAAGAGCGGCACTACGGCCTAATCTTATATCGAATTCCAACTGTCAAGGGATCTTTTACGTGCACACCAATCAATATATTTCGCAAAGTACGAAAAAAAATAAACATGTAAAATGAAAAATTTGAAAATTTCATTCAAATTACTCTATTGCGAGTGAAGATATTAGCCTTTGACGTGTGCATTAATTACAACCAACGTACTTGTTGCTCGAAGCTAAGTCTCGGTCCTCCATTTTAGACTTAATCAAAATATTGCTGAACTGTTCTAATAGGTTTAATATCGAAGATATCCGATGGCATCGCGAGTTGATTATGGTCTTGCCGTGTTAATAAATGAACAGTTGATATGACATTTCGGGCCTAAAGGAAGACCCACAATAGGCAGATATAGCATTTGTTGCATAATGTATGTTTAATGCAAAAAAATTGAGCTAGCAAGGTTTAACTAGATCCATTTTAAATTTACAGCAACTTGTTGGGCATCCGGAGATCCCCATTATTCCACCTTTGATGGAAAAACATTCAAATACCAAGGAGACTGTACTTACAACTTCGTTAAAACTACCACCGAGGAACCTGTTCCTGTTCAATTTGATATCAAAGTGGAAAACGTCATCTGTGGTTCTACTGGCGTGTCATGTACTAAAGCTATCACAATTAACGTGAATGGAACTTTGATTACAATGACTCGAGGTGAAGATATAAAGATTGGAACAACACCATACACACCAGCCATGGGATTCCAGCAATTTTCTAGTATCACTATCTACAACGCTGGTCTTTTCACATTTGTTGATTTTGAAGGTGTCACTGCTATGTGGGACGGAGGTATGTATATTAACAAGCTTATATGTTTGTTGTTGCATTACCTAGCTGGTTATTGGAAGTCATATAGAAAAACTATCACCCAAAACTGCTCCCTCAATGAATATTCACTTGCAGATAATTTCCCTAATTACAGAGGCATATCTAGTTATGGTCGGTCTTTTTATGATAAAATAATTCAATGGATATGCTATTACAATTTAACAAATTATAAAAAAATAATTCAACGATCTTTCAAGTAAAAAGAGTTATAAATTGATATTTATGAAACGTATGGTTTAAATAATTCAACGGTCTTTCAACTTAATAGAGTTATAAATGAATATTTATGATATATATGATATGTTTGTTGTGTTATGGTTAATCATCCCTAACATTTAAAACTATTCAAATTGTTTGTATTTAAACAGGAACCAGATTCGCCGTAACCTTGACCAGTGCATGGAAGGGTAAAGTTAAGGGTCTTTGTGGTAACTTTGATGGTAATATTGAAAATGATTTTACCACTGAAACTGGAACGCTTGCAGCAAATGAGGTTGAATTTGGAAACTCATGGAAGGCCGGAAGTTGTGGAGATGTTGCTGAAGCACCACAATTACAAGAAGCCTGCATGGTATGTTTACATATTTCACAGATTGTCACTACGAAAGATCACCCATAGATTGTAACCAAAGACAGAATGATTCAAAATATGGACAGCTTTTAGCTTCCGTTTGTGGAATCCATTCTTTTTCTGAAATCTAAATGCCACGTTTTACCCGAATTATTTGTACTTACACGCAATACTCCGATGCACACATCTAAATTCTTTAAATGGAAAAAATCATTTGTGTTAACCGAATATTTCAATATTTTTTTAGACTGTTGATGGCCAACCTAGTCCACGAACAACCTGGGCCAAGAACCAATGTGAAGTCATTC
This sequence comes from Patella ulyssiponensis, assembly GCA_963678685.1. Lineage (NCBI taxonomy): Eukaryota > Metazoa > Mollusca > Gastropoda > Patellidae > Patella > Patella ulyssiponensis. Next base: position 103,370,876 of record OY783225.1, read on the forward strand.
TTAAGGGTCTGGTCTTTGAGAATTGCCGAAATGTCTTAAATGATGAAGTCAACAAATACTATACGGATTGTTTGTATGATGCCTGTGGGTAAGTACATGCAAACATTTACTAAATTATGTATGATTGTCCTGTTCACAGGAAGGGTGGGGTGGCAAGCACAGTCGTTTAGTCGTTCGGTCAAAAGCGAGGTCCCGTGTACGCAAATTTTGCCTCATAGCACACTGTATGACGTATGCCCGTCTTCATATGCCAAGTTAGATCAGAACGTCGGAGAACGTTAAACTGTCCTGTTCTATTCATTACTTTAAGAAGAGAAGGCCATTCTGTCGATGCATGTATCTGTCCAATTCCCGAATAATACTACATATGTATACATATGCTTTACATTTCATTGTTAGAATAGCGAAACTTGCAAATTGTAATTGTAAGCAATCATCTTTACGAACTAGGAGATATATTATAGTCGCGTGCCGTTTTCTGTCCCATATTTAGATTTAGATGTAATTTAGTTTTACTAATATGTCGTTTATTATTGTGTCAAATAGATGTGACCGAGGTGGTGATTGCGAGTGTTTGTGTACAGCCATTAGTAACTTTGCTGAAGCCTGTAACCGTGCTGGTCAACCAGCCAGATGGAGACATCAACGTCTGTGTCGTAAGTAGTCCAGAATAAACGGAAAATCTTTAGTCGATGCACCAAATACATATTCATACGACAAAAAAATTTATTCGAACACATCCTTATTAGAATAAGTTAGTTAATCGAAACTTGATGCATGTAATGCTTTGACACATATTTTGTTTGTTAATATCGATATAACTTATATATTTTTAATTTGTGTCTCAATAACAAATTTCACCCCAAATAACAATTTCTCTTATTGACTTGTTAACATGCTCCCTGTTTAACTTAACCTAATTTTAATTACAGCAATTCAGTGTGAGTACGGCAGTGTGTACAAACCATGTGGCAACGCATGCCCAAAAACATGTATGGATCCCTACGGTACCAAGTATGGATCGTTCTGTCTACAGACAACATGTGTTGAAGGTTGTTTCTGTCCCACTGACTACGTCATGCAAGGTAAGATTACGTTTTGAATGCATCTAAAAGCAATAGTGTTATAAATAAATTGAATCCTAAATTTTTATTATTTTAAATGCATCCCAAACAATATTATTATAGATGCATCCCTAAACAATATTATTATAAATGCTTTATAAAGCAAGATTATTAAAAATGGTTCCTAAAAAGATATTATTATAAAACTATCCTAAAACAGTATTGTACTGAAGTATGCTTAAAATAATGTTATAATAAATACCGTAAAGCAATATTGTTATAAAGTCTTCCTAAAGCAAGATTATTATAAATGCATCTGAAAATAATATTATTGTAAATAATTTCAACATTGATTAGTCTCCTTGACCAAACTAAATTTTAATGTATAATTTAGAGATCTAACATTTACAAATTTCACTATGCAAGAATTAAATAATATATTTATAAATAGTTTGTTAACAATGAACGTTTAGATATTTTATCAAAATCAAAAACAATCAATTTGGAAAAATACTTACTAAGATACTGTCATACCGCTAAACCTTTCATCAACTCTGTGTCTTTACACATGTCTTCTTTATTAACAGCCGGAAGTGAAGTTAAATGTATTCCACAAACCGAATGCCCATGTACATACCAAGGAGTAACATATGGCAATGGTGACGTAATCACACAGGATTGCATGAAATGGTAAATATCAAACTATCTCAGATTGGATACAATAATACTTCATGCACTGCTGGATGGATAGTGTGTAGAACCGATCATTGACCTTTTACTAATTGGTTTCTGTGTTAGAATATACCCCCCCGCCCCATCACGTAGAATATGTTAATTGTGGTTAATATTCATGGTAACTCGTGGTAAATATACGTCTGTGGTGTTAGCAATGATATATTTATTTCAACATCACCGGAACATACCAGAGGAGACGCTTTACCGATGATTTCCCATCTTTATATACTTCTGTGATCGGAGGTCTTTGGGTATTCAAATATAACCATACGATTATCTGTATAATGCATATAGCTAATGTCTACAAATACTACACAGATAAAAATAACAGAAAGTCAGCTGGGTTATGAAACAATTTACTGTTGTTTGTATTTTACTTATAAATTTTGACTTCTGTTAGTATACCTAGTATCAGTATTAAGAAAGAACATTTTGTAGCCAATTTCAATCCCAATGTTCGTCCGAAAATTTAATTGAATAGTACCCGTTGTGATAGATCAACTGTACTGCAATGCCCAATATTCTAATTCATTCGTAGATACTGCTCAGCTTAACAGCAATGCAGTATCTCTCTATATCGAATTGTTGTCTGACTCTAAATCTCACGAACTTCTGCTTTTTTCCAGTACCTGTGTTGGTAGTACGTTCAATTGTGATGGAGCAAACTGTACCCGTGAATGTACCGCAGATGAATTCAAGTGTCAACAGGATGGATACTGTGTATCCAAAACCCTTCTATGTAATGGTATCCCGAATTGCAATGACAGATCAGATGAAGTTGATTGTGGTATGTCTCGTCGCCATTTTGTTTTAAAAAATTATTCTAGGATAATCACTTGCTTTTATGGATTAATCCTTTATACCAAACTTTTACTAGTCAGTTAGGTCGTAAAACACTTGTTGTAGCAAAGATTCCTAAAGTTCAGTACATTCTGTCTAGTGCACATAGTCTATATCTTTTCCAATTTATGCTAAATCAACGATATTTTTATTATCCCTCATGTTCGAAATAAAACAAAATCAACATGGATTATTTCCCTTTTTTTTCTAGTCAAAGAATGCTCTGCCAGTGAATTTGAGTGTTACGTCAATGGACAGTGTATACCTCTTAATAATACTTGTAATGGTATCAACAATTGCGAGGACGGAAGTGACGAATACAATTGTGGTACGTATATACATCAAATAAAGATATATATTCTAACATTTGTCAACATATCTAACGTAAAAGTAAGAAGGGGTTTATGAAGTAAGAACCACTATCGTTACATAGATAGCGAACATATCGTTCTCGAACCGATCGGTAGACTCGTAAACGCTCATTTGGTAGGAATATATCATACATACGTGACCAATTATTTTGTAATTTCAGCTAAAACTCGCACCTGTTCCGGGTCAGAATTTACCTGTACCAATGGAAAATGTATTCCAAAGGCATTTAATTGTGACGCTGCTAATGACTGTGGCGACTTTTCAGATGAACAAAATTGTAAACGTAAGTATATCTCAACAATATAACCTATTGACAAATTGTATTGCAATAAAATGTATTCGGAGCAACACATACAAAACTTTAAATACAATATAATAGGTTAGGTCACAAGTACATGGTCAGTCGGAATAATGAAGATCAAACCACCTATCCGATAGTATATGTAATCATGTATGATTTACCTTAAAGTTTTATTTGTATTTTGAACAGAATGTAATGAAGGTGAAGTTATGTGTTCAGCCACACCTTTAGTCTGTATTGCCAACAGACTTTTATGTGATGGACATGACGATTGTGGTGATGGTACAGATGAAATCGGATGCAGTAAGTCACTTTCCACATAGCAATGGCTTAACTTGTTTCGGGATAAAACTGATTTAGTGTATCTTTCAATTTCCAAGTTGGTGAAATGTGTCAATTTACTTGATAAAGTTGGTGAAATGTGTCAATTTACTTGATAGATGAAATGTCAGAAATATTTATATCGATTCCGATTTATATCGATTCCGTTGCTCTATGGAAATACGACCTATTCTAAATATTATTATGATAACGACATTTTATCCAGTTTTATTAATTTCATATATCATTTAACTTTTCAGCAACACCAACGGGCATGACAACAAGTAAGTATATTATATACACAATGAAAAGGGGGTTTAACGTCCCACTTTTCTGTTCGAACTGTGCTAATGGCGACGGGCATACGTCATAAAGTGTGCTATGGAGAAAATTGTGCCCGTACAGTGGCAGTACGGCCTACTCTTATTTCCCATTCAAAGTATCAGAGGTTATCTATATGCACGCCAAAGTGTACGCATGACCTTGGTGTTTCGTCCCATTTAAATGACTATATTATATACAAATCATCTGTATAGAGAAGATTACTACATTTCTCGGCGATTTTTATTCTTATTTAACGCAAACAAAGGTCTATTTTTGTTTTGTTCAGGGAGGATATTGGCGTTAAGATATCATGTTGTTTGTTTCTGTGTCCATAATTATGTACAGGAATGAATATATTACGCTCCCATATGTCCTCAACTATTCATGTTAACATTTTCTCTTTTTTAGCCAAAGTATGTGACAAGATAAATCTTGACGCTTCCACACCTGATTTATTATTGGTCGGACGAATCAACAGTACCTCACAACCCTCAGTCACACAAGCTCTTAAACCCAGTGGTTCTAATGCATCCACTGTTTGGAACCCAACCGTTGGTGTAACAGCCCAGTCAGTCATAACCCTACAGATTGAGCTCGCCGTTCCACCGGAGACGCTCTGGACTGTTTACGAAGTTAGAGTATCCATCCGAAATGCTGCTAGTGTGACCATCGAATACACTATCACCGCAGGCTCATTTATAAAACCAGTAAGATATATATTTATTTTCTGTATTGTGATTGTATAGGTCCTTCATATGATACAAGTCTCATGATGAGAAAAATACAGTTTAAGAAACTGTAGACAAAGTAGTTAATACAAAAAATCCTTTTGTTCAAGAAATTGTCGAACATGATCACTTTTAACCTAAGTTATGTTTTTTGTAAAGTTGACATTGGTTTTTATTCTACATGTATTTCATATCGCCTTCTTTTGTGTCGGGAAATTTTGCCCGGACAGCGGCGCCACGTCCTACGCTTATATAACAATTAACTGTGATTGCAATTTCTTCAAATGCGATGAAATAATGTTATGACCATCAACTATCTGCGTGGATCAATAAAAATAGTAAATGTTTATTTCAGCAATCCCGTGAACCAACTCCAGGAAAAGATTTCATCACCACATACAGCACACCGAGTGGTATGGATGTTTCCAAGATTGTCATCTACATTACACCAGAATCGAACGCAACCAGTATCAGCGTATGGGATCTTTCATTAGTCGCCTGTTATGAAGGACGTGAGTATAATTTAAATGATTAATTTTGATAGACACTTTCACTTTTGAAAGTTTATTAAATATAACTGTATTAAGATAGTTAAAAGTTTAATTAATAAGAGGGAGAGCAGAATTTGAATAATTATTTTTTTGATGTGCACTTTCAAATATGAATCGTCTATGTTTAATAACACATCTTTCCTATCAATCCTATTTGAACACCAAAAAAGTTTTATTAAAAAAGTGTAATTCATAAATAATAAGGGCTTGATGAATTAAAATATTTTTTTTATTTTTAAAAGATACTTTCACGTTTGAATCATTAATAAAATATCTGTGTTAAGACGAAACTTTAAAAATATTGAAATAGTTAAAAGTGTAATTAATACATAATGAACGATTTACAGTTACAACCCTGCCAACGCCAAGCACCACTCCAATGGAAACGACAACTGGTGGTACAGAGACTACAACTGGTAAGCCCAGATATATTTATTGATTTAAACAAGAAATGTCAACCAAGTAGCACCATTCAACGCCGACGTTTTTGTGTAACTAAGTTGGAATTAAGAGTTTTTAAGTTCAGAAATTTCATAATATTCATATTCACAGAAAAGGGGCAAAGTCGGTTCAGAATAAGTAAAGAGATAATCGTTGATGCTGACGTCTTCGTTAAACTACAAAAACACATTGTTTACAGGCGAGTGATGAATATTCACAGAATTAAAGCAAGATGTATGGTACTATTAGAACTACTGTTGTCGGAATAGTTATGTCATCTTGGAATTTGATATTTTTTTTAGGTATTACTTCCACCGTTGTTTCAACTGTTTCAACAACAGAACCCTGTTCATCAACTCAGTATTATTGTAACAATGCTCAAATCTGTATAATGATGAATCAAACATGCGATGGTGTATGTGACTGTAAAATTCCACAGTCAAGCGAGTGTGAAGATGAAACATTACCAACCTGTGGTATGTATTATTATTCAATATCTGGCCGAGCCACCGCGGCTTCAAACATACCATGTGTCGTGAAAATATCATACTGTTTTCAAGTTAGACAGAAAGAAAACATAAATCGAAGTGATATTCATCTGTAAGCACGTCACAGCGGTTTTTTTCATTATTTTGCCAATATAAATTAAACTGAGAAACTTTGCTTTTATTCCTACTGCTTTTAATGTAAAATTAATGCGAATCTTTCTAACCAGCTAACCACACATTCATTTGCTGTTTCATGTTCAATATATTATTGTTATATTTTAGTTACTACCACATCCACTAGTACCGAAGCCACAACAACTGAAGGTAATTTTAGTTTATCTAATAAACAAACAAACGTATGTCGCAAAAGTAAAATAATTCATCCCAAATCATAATAGCTAGATAACGTATGTCAATCCCTGTCCAGTGACAGTTTTGAGTTTAAGGTTAGGGTATAGATCTAACGTGTTTCCACAATGCAATGAAATAAACGATTTTAGTTAATTAGTAAGATAAATTCGAAAAGACAGCAGCACTAATTATCCATGTTTCTTACAGCTACAACCAAACCATGTTCCGACACACAATTCTACTGTAATAGTAACATGGTTTGCATCTCCATTAATGAAGTATGTGATGGAAATGTGGATTGCACGGGAGGCGAAGACGAGATGGGCTGTAAGTACTTTCTCAAATATTTGTGACACGAAATGAAATGTAGTGACGTTTAACCGTTTTAGTGATATATATTTTCTTCTGATGATTAAATAAAATATCTTTTGTTTATTTATATATTATATTCTGCTCTCTTATTAACAGGTTCAACAACCCCGGTACCATCAACACCTAGTGAGTATTTGTATTTAGTAAACGTAAATTAAAGAAACTTTATAGGAGATTAGATAACGAGTTAGCAGTTCTCACTATAATAGTTAAAAACCAGATAATGTAAAGGCAATTTGCTGAAAATTTCTGTCATATTGATCCACTATGAACCGAGCATTACTAAAGTCGGTACAACAAAAATCATAGTCTCGATTATCCATTTAATCGTTAAATCGTGAAGGAAAGTTATGCAGCAAATCGGATCATAATCCAACAAATATCGCAGGCTAGTGTTGACATGGAGGGTTGATTATGGTCTGGATAAGTTAATTAATGTCTAAAGAAAGGCCTACAACAGGCAGATTTCATTGCCTGGCAACCATGTTTTTTAACTGTAGTACCTTGATATATCATAAGATTGGATGTTTTTAATTCTTTCTCCTAAACATATTTCATTTATATTAAACATACACTGTTTCAGTATATATACGCATAATTTGTACGTCAATCATGACATAAACGCGCTTTTTATACAACATAATTGATAGACATGCCTGATGTTTCTTCTTTTTAAAATACTACTCACAACCACGGATCTTTATGTGCACATTTCTTTTATTATTTGCAGCTGTTTGTACTAAAGTTGCGGGTATGAGCGACCCACTTCTTGTACCAGTTGGAAGTATAACCGCAGTCGGTGTATCAAACATTGACGATCTCAGACCAGAAGGTCCCGTAGCTAGCTTCCCAGGAAATCAACCCATTGAAATAACCGTGGATCTATCCCCAAACAATGATGATGTCATTGAGGTTGGAACAGTACGATTAACAAATGCATCTAATGTAGCGACTTTCACTGTTCAGATCATTGATGCCAGCAACACAACCTCAGAACCAACACCAATCGGCGACGTAAGTATAAAAAATTGTGTTAGCATCATGTAGTAGGGGTGGGTTTCGTTGGCAGGTTCTGCTTATTTTGTTATTCTATGTTGCCCTTTAATAGCAATTAAGAATATTTGCGTTATTTTGATCAGGGGAAATATGTTATAAACATGTTTTGGAAGGCCCAGCAGAATCATTTTCCTAGTTATGACACCACTCTCTCTCCGATCTCACAACGATGGCGTGTGAGTAGTTTTGTAAGGTATTGATACTTTGCGACCATTAACAACGAGAGAGTTGGCTATGTACGAATAGTTGAACTCACCAAACGTATAAAACACAAATTAACATTTCCATGTGTGTTTTATTTTGTGTATTGTTTAAATTTTAGTCTATCAAAACTGGAAAAAGCCCGGTAGTTTTCTTCGAAGCTGGTACTGTAGCCAAGGTACTTATCATAACAGTGACACCAAATAACGGTTCCCTTGAAGTACAGTTTGATGTGGATATTAGAGCTTGCTTTGAAGGTAAATATATAATTTTATAGCATAGACATCTTTGTTTACTTTTCTTTGAATTAGAAAAACCAAGAGTTAATAAATAATTTTTCTAAATAATTTGTAGAGGAAACCACACCAGCATTTATACCAGTCACAAGTGTCCCGCTAATGTTATCGAATATTGTTTCTTTACCTACTTTCGGTTTCTAACCCGTTACAGTAAAATGTATAGTCCTCTCTAACCCAAGACTCTATTTATTAAACAGAAACGGCTGGACCAGTAGCTACGTCACCAACTGGACCAGGTACATCACCAACTGGACCCGCTACATCACGTAAGTAAATAATATATGCATCTTGCCCTTGATCTTGTTGTTGTCAGGTATGGTTTCTGATTTTTTATTGCTGGTCTATAAATAATTGCCTTACACATACGTTACTGTACTTCCATAAGTGTGTTATAGTACGTAGAAATTATGTTCCCCAAGCTAAGACTGCGAATATTACAACATTTGGACGTTGATATATTGCTTTGCACTTCCCGCACACACGTGAATAGTAGCGCCCTATCAGGTGCTTTGACACTAACATACTTAAATCAAATATAGCGACCTCCATGGAAACCCTGACGTTGCAACTTGATTATCAAGGTAGTATATATTTAGCTGGAAAGCCCGAGACTTGGTATTGGTGATGGTCGAGGAATCTGACAGGCTCTCAATCTGGGTGAATAACCAATCGAAATTAGTGCCGAAATAGGAAGGCCCTGATAAGTTGTATATATGGAGTTAAAGCAAGATAAAGCCTTCGATTGAAGATCAGATGCACGGAGTTGAAGCGAGATCAAGCCTGCTATTGAAGATGATAAACTCGGAAAATGTATACATACACACTGTGACGTATACATTTATTAAAATGGGAATGTTTGCGGAGTGTAGCGTATTTCAAATAACCTGAAGGCATTTCGTTTCTAATGAATGTATAAGATTCTGTGTGCCTATATTCTAATGAAACTGAGAACAAAATGGCAATTTTTTATATGGGACAATGAAAAAGAAGCGAATTACAGTATGAATAAAACCATTTTCTGAGGTTTGTTTTATAGCTTTATGTGCCGACAGCTTTATCTGAAGAATCTAAACAATTGCATGTGTTTATATTTTATTTAGCTGTATGTACTGAACTCGAGGGAATGAAAAGTCCATTGTACGTACCAGTAAGCAGTATCACGGCTTCTGGATTAGCCAATCTTGATGATCTAAGACCAGGAGGAGATCTTGCTACCTTCCAAGCCGGTCAGCCAATAGAAGTTTCTGTCGATATGTCGCCGAACAATGATGAAGCTATTGAAGTTAAATCTGTTGGATTAATCAACGCCTCTAATGTAGGAAATATAGTTGTAAAGATTGTAGATGCTACTGGCGCTGAACAAACACCAACACCCCTTGCAGATGTAAGTATGATAAATTGATTGGGAAATAGTTCATAACTTAATTATCATTGATTCACAATACACTAGAGATTTTATAACCCACATGTCAGTGTAGGCGCATTATGTCGCCTCTCTATCCGCCGACAATTGACTGGTGAACGGGATAGAGGCTACATAAAAAGAAATGAATTTTACCGTCCTTCAGTTCTGCTCCGATTCCAACTGCCAGGGGATCTTTTACTGGCATGTCAATGTGTACACTGGACCCGGGTTTTCGAACCTCTGTTCTGTACCGCCGACAAGGAGGAAACCACGCGGGAAAAATTCCGATGAACTTTCTCAGCCAACGCCGTGAGCGAACCCAAGACCTCCAGACTGGCGAGCCAGCGTCTTACTCACCTAGCCACCGTGATTCCGATTGGATGACAGTATGAAAGACCAAATATCTCTTTTAAGAACACCGAATAAAGAACTGTTTTATCATCCATACCGTCATCCAGTCACGGTGGCTAACTGAGTACGGCGCTGATTTGCTAGCCTTGGTGTCGGGGTTCGCTCTCTGTATTTAAAAACAAAATATTGATTCTAAGATGCAGTTCTGATTTTAGTGCACAAAGGCTGAAATACAACAACAAATGATGAAATAAGAATCTTAAAAGAACTATGAATTAAGAACTAAGAGTTACCAAGACTGAATAAAGACTTGTTTGGTATTCCACAGACGGATTCTTTTTAAACTTAGTGTGAAGCACTATATCGTTATACTGTATTTCGCGACTTTCCGTTCCGGAATTATTACCCTTTGTTCAACAGGATTTAGGCTGTAATTTATAACTGGTGTTTTTTTAAAATTTGGTGTAGTTTTAAAATGATGTTTTTCAAATTTGGTGGGAAACATGGGCCGTACCAGAGGATGAAATAGATATGGTTTAGGGTTTAAAATCTCAGCATTTTGAAATTGACATTTATAAATAACAGTATATGTACAATTCGACAGAGTGGAATTTTAACCGCGCAGACAACTCATTTTCCCCGCCAATCCCACACGGGTTTTTGTTTAAACATGCACGTCTTGTAATTTTGTCCCATTGGAATACGGCAGGTGTTTAAACGCGCACGTCTTGTAATTTGGTCCCATTCGAATACGGCAGGTGTATTTGGCCAGTTTGACTCTATACTAATACGATCATCTAGGTTTTGTAGGTTTTTTTTTAATGCGGAACCCATTTCATATTGTCGCCTGTTTTATACACAATTGCATCATGTTTTCTTTGCAGTCTATTTCAACTGGTGAAAATCCTGTTGTGAACTTCCCGGCCGGAACTGTAGCCAAGGTCGTCACCATAACAGTGACCCCAGGCAATGAGAATGATACTGTCGAATTTGACGTCGATATCAGAGCCTGTTTTGAAGGTAAATTTATTAGTTGTAGTTGGTAATTGGTTTTAACATAACTCTTGCGAAATTCGAACAATTTCATCACGGATTCTTGTGTCGCTTATCAGCACCGTTATATTTGTATTGATCATTTTCATTTTAAAATATTGGAAAATAAGTTATGTTAGGTGCATTTAGAGGCATTGAAGACTATGGCGTTTATGTACTCTCAACACACAAAGTATATCTCATTTCTGTACTATTATCGTCCTTTAAACAGAAACAGCAGGACCGCCACGAATAACATCCGCAACTGGTCCACCTCTAGTTGAATCCCCAACTGGTCCAACTGGTACAACTCAACCAGTACCACCCACATCACCCACAGGTAAGTCATATTATTATACATTAAAGCATGCAGCTGTGGAAACAAGTTCCAAACATGTAAGTGGGACGGATATCGTATTTGGCGCACAGTAGGATTACTAGTTCTTGAACCCTATTCTTGCGAATGGCCACTGCTTATATTAAGGCTATTAATTTTGAGTAAGGGTTAGTTCTGGCAAAAGTTATTTCCTCCACCGCACAGACACGAGGTTTAACGTCCACTAGCATAGGTTTTGATTTTATTTTAATACACTGTAGTTCGCAGAAAATCCCGAGGTTGGAAAGGCCACCCTATTTCTTCGTCACGTATAAGCGGGGAGTTGAAACCTAGCGACTTGACTCAATGACAAAGCTTATGCACGTGTTAGACTACAGTAGTGTAAATGTCAAATGTATAGAAAATGATAAAAAAGTCTATAGTTATGTCAGGTAGAATGAAGGCATCATATTCAAAGCTATTCAGTTACAAGATTGTATATAATATAAAATACATGTATAGCTTAACCATTTATCTGAAAAATCTAAACAATTGCATGTGTTCATATTCTATTTAGCTGTTTGTACTGAACTTGAGGGAATGAAAAGTCCAATGTACGTACCAGAAAGCAGCATCACTGCTGAGGGATTAACCAATCTTGATGATCTAAGACCAGGAGGAAATCTTGCTACCTTCCCAGCGGGTCAGCCAATAGAAGTTTCTATCGATATGTCGCCGAACAATGATGAAGCTATTGAAGTTAAATCTGTTGGATTAATCAATGCCTCTAATGTTGGGAATATAGTTGTAAAGATTGTAGATGCTACTGGCGCTGAACAAACACCAACACCCCTTGCAGATGTAAGTATGATAAATTGATTGGGAAAAAGTTTAGAAATAAAACATTGACCCGCTATGCTATAACATACTTTTCATTATGGGTGTATCATATCGCCAACCTGTACGTTGTTCCGTCGATTTGTTGACGGATAGAACGTGTAACGCTACTTTCCTTTCTGGGCTTATCACCTTTTGCCAAATACTTGTGAAAACGATAGAGGCTGTAGTTTTTGACCGATATTTTTAAATTTTGGTGGGCTGCATTTAGGTCATAAGAGGATGAATCTGGGAAATATTCAACAGCCCAACTTTTGTGGAGGCGATAGAGGCTACAGTTTTGAACATATTTCTTCCCAATATTAAGCGTTCCGTGACTTGCCGTCCCGGAGTCATCAATTTGTTTTTTTTGGATAGCTGCAACTCAGATGAATTTTGAAGGTACATACTGCTACACCCTATGTCGGCATTTTGCCAGGTTATTATATAG